>JAAALK010000286.1:6982483-7322973 GCA_019279435.1 Zizania palustris
CTTCGTTCAGCGCAATCCTTCGCCGAAGTAACTTCGTCCAAAACCCCAGAAAGCCTAGCATTCTCAGTGGTCAAAGTGTTTTTCTGTGTCAACAATTGGCTAGCTTCCTCTTCAAGCCGGACGAGCCTAGACCCTGCAGTAGCATGCTCCGCCCGCAGTTTGTCAACCTCTGCTCGAAGCACAATCCTTTCCGCTTCGAGCTCTTTCTTTACAGCTTCCAAGCTTTGCCTGGCCCTTCGCTCTGTTAATATTATATTGTCCATTTGAGTCACTCGACTTTCAGAGATGTTAAAATTCCTTTGAAGAGTGCTATTTTCTTCCCGAAGCCGAGCGATTTCTTCGTCGTGCATAGACTTGCAGCTCGGGCCAAGACAGTTTGCTGTCAAAATAGAAACTAAAGTAAATATTCATTCGAAGATAAATTCTATAATAATTTACAGTTGCTTCGTACCTGATAAGCTGTACGTTCAATAATGGCATTAAGCTCCGTCCTGTCAGCCTTGCGCAGGATGGCCACTAATTCGGTCTCCCCTATGTCACGACTAGCTCGATCCAAAGGTTCGAGCAAAGTCCGAAGACCAGTTGTTTGCCCTAAGAAAGGAGCCAGCAAGGGGAGCATGCTTATTGCCTCTTGGTCATCTTCGTTCAACGAAGGACCGGAGCTTTGGCCTACGGTCTTCGGAGCCACTGGAGTTCGAGCCTCCCTGGAAGATTGGCTCTCGTCTGTTGAATCAGACGGAGTTGATTCGGAGCTTATAGCAGGCAGGGGCTCTATTTGTCTTTTGCCTCTTCCAGGCCCCTTTTGAGTAACTCTCGGGGCTGGCTCCGAAGTCGTCGAAGGCTCAGGAATTATTTCCTCCTGGCGGACTTCTTCCATAGGAGTGGGTTCTGCAAAGTAATCAAAAGTATTATATATAGTATAAAAATTTAAATAAATACAAAAGTTCTTCGAAATCTACCTTCGGCAGTTTGCGGAGGAGTCATTGTCGGACTGTTTGGTGGATCGAAAGCTAATTCTTCATCTGAATCAGCCGTTAAATCGTGGACTGCAGGAGCATCGTCCTGGGTAGTCCTCGCTGTTTCTTCGGGAATCGAAGCCATAATGACTTCGACCCCACTTTCATTCACAGGAACTTCGTCCTGAGCTACCTCTTCTTGAACTACCGAAGTCCTTGGTTGATCAACATTTTCTCCAGACTCCGGTACGTTCACAGATACTTCGGCCTGTGCGGCCCTTTGAGTTTCGTTCTCTTCCATTAGGTGCCCAAGTAACCTTTCCATTTCTTCTTGGGAATCGGAAACCGAAGCTCTTGAGCTCGAAGGTATAGGATCTAAAGGTGCGAGGTTTTTCGGCTTCCGAGCCACCCTTTTCACCGGAGTTTTTGCTGAACTTGAAGTTCCAGCTTCGGCTTTCCTTTTTTGAGGCCCTTTCTCCAAAGGCGCCCAATCCATTAGAGGGGGAGGAGTGAGTTTCAACATTCCCCATACTCTGTTAAATCTTTCCCAACTCCCAACCAGCTTAATTCGCCACTCTTTTTCGGTCGGAGTTGGAGCACCCAAGATTTTTTCCGAAGCCCTTATAATCTGTTCTGAAGTAACAGGGGCTGAAGATTCTACAAAATAAATAATTCAAGTCAGTTTTTTTCTTCGAAGCAAATATGTTTAATGCATGTTGTTTTCGAAGTTACCTGTAGGACTTGAAGTCAAGTTAATTCTGCGAAGACCACCTTCGGAATCATCTTCGAAGATAATAGGCCAGTCGGCCATCAGTGGAGGAATTTGAAGACCGATGAATTCTTCGGCCAAATCCCGCATACTGAGCCTTCGGCTAACTTTTTCAAGCAAATTCAGACGGGCTTCGAATTGGCCTTCGTCAGGACGCACCAAAGCTTCTTTTCGGAATTGGATTTCTCTAAGAGGTCCGGCCAGAGGATTGCTTGCCCCAACTTCGGCATAGAACCATTTCAAAATCCAGTCGGTATACCACCTAGCGTTGATGGCTTTAGCAGGAAAGCGAAGGGCGTACTCATCCCGAAGTCTAAAGTTGATACTGCCAAAAGACGTTACTACTTTTTCACCTCCGGGAGCTACGAAGGTTTTTGGTTGGCAGGTTGCTCTATGTAATGCAGCGAAGATTTCCGCCCTTCCTTCACATCCTTCTGCTCTTAAGGCCCATTCAAAAATAGCTAATCTAGCTACTGCATTCGGAGATAATTGGGGGAGAGTTATATGAAACAGTTCGAGTACCTCTGCCAAAAAGTCCACTGCAGGAAGACCCAAACCGGCTTCGAAAAAAGCTTCGAACACTACTACTTCTCCGGGTTTGGGCACTGGAATCACTTCTTTCCCTGGTTTCCGAATCATAACTCCCGCACCAATATTTCCTCCTACTGCCATTGCCAAGGACTCTCTTTTGCAGGTTGAAGGCCCCAATTCAAAGGATTGGTCCAAATATTTGGTCGATGGAGGGCACAGACCTTGATCATCGGCGATTTGGGGATTTTTTCCCCTTGCCGCCATGGAAGTTGTCGCCTGCATCGAAGGCGTCGCCGCCACTGTTGCCGCTGCCGCTGCCGCAGCCGCTTGTTGACGAACCAAGGTCGAAGGAGGTGCAGAGCCTTTGGTCTTCGCCATCGCAATCGCTGGATCGATCTGAGAGAGTGGAGACTAGGGCTCAAGAACTCGAAAGCTAGGGCTCAATAACTCAAAGGGCTAAAAAGCTTTTGACTGAGGAGGAGCAGTGAAAAGGTAATCGGGTAAGTTTTGAGGCTCTTTATTTATAGCCTAATCTTTCCGTTTGTTACCGTTTGGGCTCTGCCCTTTCGCATTCCCGCCTGTTATTTTCCTCCGAAAATAACGCCTCCTATAACTGCCGTTAGGAACAGAAACTAACGGCTATTTTTCTAAGTCTGAAAAGACTTTCAAACTTTCTGAGTCAGTTCTAAGATAGTTCGAAAGGTAATTACCTTATGACTGATTTGAAGTTCTTATCTCCATGCATTTCGGAGATAAAACGAAAATCAATAACCCCTATGATTGGTTATCTTTTCTTTCCGTATACTGCTCTCCTAACGTTGCAGGTCGAACGGAGAAGCGTATTCGAGGGGCTACTGTTGGGGGAAAATATCTCATCTTCGGGGTTATTGCCGAAGCAGCATAAAGACAGCCAACCAATTCGAAGATTGTTCGAAGACCATCTTCGAAGATGCCCAGAACCTCGTTCGAAGTCCGAAGACTGGCATTGGTTCGAAGTATGTCTTCGAACCAAAGCTCTTCAGGATCTTTTCTGCCAGCTAAGATGGAAGACTTATCTTCTATCCTATTAGATTAGTCTTTTACTATTTTAGCCCTATTAAGGAAACCGAATAGTTTCCTTAATGTCGGTTGTAATAGAGGGGTAAATAGGTCTTTTCCTTAATGTTTAGGCCTATAAATACCCCCCATTTTACCCTGTAATGAGGACCGATTACAAGTGAATGAATACACACTTTCGAACTATTCTAAGTTATTATCCTTTCGGAGGCTTAGAACAGTTTGCTTCGCAAACACTTCGTTTGTTAGTTTCTTTTCTACAGAAACCTGTTAGCGTAATCTTTTACGCCAACAATTATCTTGCATGTTATTCACTTGTCTTGGATCAAGAGGGGGGCCATGACCATATTCCGCTCTTCGGGCGGTAGCTTGATCTCCGATGATAGTGAGCACTCCCGCTTGCGTGGGCATCTTCATGCACAAGTAATTGTGGTGTGCCACAGCTCCGAACTGATTTAACATGCCTCTTCCGAAGATGACGTTGTAGGCATATGGAGCATCTACGACGTCGAAGATTACTTCCTCTGTCCTGGCTAACAATCCTTCTCCAAAGGTAACTTCCAGGCCAATTTGGCCGAGTGCATCAAGCGGAGGTCCTGCAAAGCCTTGCAAAGGACGAGTGAGAAACCATGTTGAAGAATGTGGTTTTGATATTCCAGATGTGATGAGTGATTGTCAACGGAAGTAAATGGAAGGGAGACATGAAGACCTGCCGGGTCTGAGGCGCATGTGACTCAGGTACACGGGCAGTAAGCGATGGCCGGGCAGAGGAGCTGCGGAGACGGGCTGGCTCAATCCGGGTACATGGCTAGGAGCGGCAGATGATCCACTGGTCTGTTGACTGGGTTTGACTCAGGTACACGGGCGGCGAGCGATTGCCGGGCTGAGGGAGCTGCGGGGTCGGGTCGGCCCAATCCGGGTACCCGGTGCGAAGACGGTGGATGCTTTGTCAGTTTCGGCGTAAAACTGACAATCTATCATTAATTCATTTTTAGGATATTAATATTTAGTTTTTAAGTTTAGAATATTTTATTCGAGTCAGTTAATTTTTCTAAGAATATTTTAGTAATTTTCGGAATTTATTTTAGAGTCAGTTTATTTACCTGAGGGTAAAGTAGTCTTTTCATGTATTAGGATTTTCCTATAAATAGGCCCCTATCCCCTTGGGGATAGTTGACTGTTTTTCAATAGATCAATCTAAATCCAAATTTTTCGCCACCAGCGTTTCTTTTTCTCTGAATTGTGTTTTCGCCGTCGCCGCAAGACTCCCTGGGCGAAAGCATCCAGGGCGGCAGAAGCAGCGGCAGGCCGGCAGCAGCTTTCCCTGTTTGGCTTTTGCACGCCGGACCTACGGCAGCCAAAATCCTGGCCATCTGTACTGTAGGTGCTCGGTGCAATCAACGCAGGAAGCAAACCCAAAAAAGCAAATTTGTTTTTGCTTTCAATCGCGGGCCCCACTGGGGTTTTGATCTTTTCTCACATCTCGATATTTTCTTGTGGGGTTTTTGTTTTGTTTCACGCCGTGGTGATCGAGGCAGCAGGCTGCAGGGATTTCTTGCGCCTGCAATCACTCGGCGGGAAGTCACGGCGTCGGCCGAAGTTTCACACGCACGCAAACCGAGGCGCATGGTCAGGTAAGTTGTTAATCTTCTATCTTTTAGTAGATCAGTTTTTAGAGATAATCATTTATTGATCAATTTGCTGAAAAACTGTTTTAGAATTTTCTTAATTTAATTTGCTTAACAAATTTTGTTAACTCATATATTTTTATATTCTTTAATCAACTCATATAAAAATAAACCGAAAGATTTATTAGTCATAGTAACATTTTCAATATAGGTTATACGTGCAATATTTTTGATTTATTACTGAATTAATTTTATTTGATCCATGTTTTATTTATTTGATTAGTATTTTATTTCTAGACTGAAATATAAATATCTCGTGATTTATTTAGGTGTTTTATTTATGGCAGTACTTTATCTAGTTTATCCTTAATATCATTACAATTAAGACATCAGTTATTTTTATACTAGACAACTTTAATTTCAGTAATTTGCTTTGCCCATATTATTTGTCTCGTTTAGTTCATTTGGGTGTTGGGAATAAAATATAGTTTAGCAAGAAATTTTTAGGCGCCCATTCACCCCCCTCTGGTCGCTACTTTCGGTCCTACAAGTGGTATCAGAGCGAGGTTAGGTTTTTTTTAATTTCTTAACCGATTCAAAACCTAGGTAGTGACCATGACGTCTTCTGGTAAAATCCCATCCCTAGAAGCTTTTGGCTACACTTATTGGAAGACTCGCATGCGAGCATACCTTATGAGCCAGAGCTCGAACATATGGGAGATTTGTGTTCATCCTAATTTCACGATAACGACTATTGCTGCGAATACTGCTAAAAATGTAATTACCCAGCATCAAAATAATAGTAAGGCGGTGAACATTTTATTTTCTGGTCTAGGTCCTAGTGAGTTTGAGCGTGTTAGCCATCTCACCACTGCTCGTGAGATCTGGGCTACCCTCCAGGCACACCATGAGGGGACAGCTCAGGTCAAGGCTAGACTATATCAGACCTACCGGCGTGAGTATGAAAATTTCTCACAGAAGCCGGGTGAGACTGTTGAGGCTTTGTTTGGTAGTTTTCAATCGATCATTAACAAGCTTCGCATTAACAAGGCCGAGCGTGATCAGCTGGTCTCGGATCATGAGCAGGCACTTAAAGTACTCCATACCTTGGACCCTAAGATCTGGGAGATCAAGGTTTCTTCTATTGTTGAGAGCACGTCCTATGATACGTTGACCGTCGCAGAGCTTTTTAGTAAGCTCAAGGCCTCAGAGGTCGATATCCAGTTGAGATCAAATCTCACTGGTTCTGGATCAAAGACTCTGGCGCTTGCGACACCATCTGTTGATCCTAATGCCATGAGTTGTACTGCTTTTTCCTTGATGTCTATCTCCGAGGAACAACTTGATACTCTAGGAGATGATGATCTGTGCTTGTTTAACAACCGGGTGCGACGTGTCTATGATAAGCGAATGTTTAAGAGACACGGTACAAAATCCGGATGCTTTGAGTGTGGTGACCCAGGTCATTTTATCGCCGACTGTCCCAAGCAGAAGAATTACAAGAAGGGAACCGGCGACAACTCCTACAACTCCGGCAAGTACGACAACTCCACGAAGGGCAAGCCCAAGACAAGATTCTTTCGAAAGGCTCTGAAGGACTACAGGCGTGAGAACAAGAAGCGAGACGAGACCTTCTTCACCGAGATGGAGAAAAGATACTCCAAGAGATCCTCGTCTTCCTCCTCGTCTTCAAGTTCAAGTGATGAAGAGATCGTGATCAGGAAGGGGAAGGAGAGGGACAATCCGGCTGGCCTCTGTTTCATGGGCTTCAGGGACAAGCCAAAGAGTCGCTCATGTCACAGCCGAAGACCCCACAAGAGCTTCTGCTCAATGGCTCTTGGGGAGAAGAAAGAGAAGGACTCCTCCGACGACTCGGACGACGAAGACGATGAGAACGCATCTTCCTATGAACAAGAAGTTGTTAATTTACTAGAACAGAACAGTCAGGAGTTGAAGTATCGGGAGAAACTGCTTAGAGGGGCTAAGAAGAGGATAGATGAGCTTGAGAGTGAGCTTGTCACGGCAAATGGCAAGATTGAGAGTCTGTCTTCTTCCCCTTGCTTGGGTGATAATGGTGAGTGCCCTAACTGTGAGGTGTTGTTGTGTGACCTGACGACTCTCAAGTCTAGGTAGACAGAGAGAGTAGATGAGAGAGATGCTTTGGCCACTAAGCTTGAGAGCGCTCAGCAGGAGCTGAAAGATGCTCATGCCACTGTCGTCGCACCTTGTGTAGACTGCCCATCTCATTTAGCTAGTATAGCCGAGCTGAGAACCAATAGTGATGTGCAGTTGAGCGAGTTAGCTGGAGTGAGAGCTGAGTTGGAGCAGACTAAGCTAGAGCTTGAGACCTTGTCGATTCCATCCACTATTTGTGAGAACTGTTTATCCATTAGAATGGAATTGATCAAGCTAAAAGCTGAGAAGTCTATCGAAGTTGATAAAGAGTGTGAGATCTACTTGTCTCAGGTGGAGGTGTTAGTTTCTTTGAGAGAGGAGCTAGCTGATGTTCAGAACGAGAACTTTTACCTCCGTCAGATCCTGAGTTGGATTAGTGCTAGAGAGCCACAGCTTGGCATGATGATCCAGTAGTTCAAGAGACAGGATGGTTTTGGGGTAGGGTACACATATACCAAGGCTGATTTTGAGAGTGCTATTAGTCAAGCAGTGGAGTGGAGTAAAATGACTCCCGAACAGAGACACCCCAAGACTCACTCCACTGAGTCCTTTAAGGATAGTCAGCCCAAGGATGGAGTGTTCCAAGAACAACCTAAAGCTCCACCTAAGAAGCAGATCTGGGTCCCAAAGCCTAAAACTCTTCACACTTTTCCTGATTTTTTACCTGGACCCTCTCACACCAAAGATGATTCACCGAACACCACCAAGCCTAAGAATCCCAAGCCTCCACCACATATCAAGAAGCCTACCTATCACTGTGAGTTTTGTTAGAGAGACGGGCATCTTGAGGAGTTTTGCTTCAGGAGGAAGCAGGTTGAGCGAGCAGAGAGAGCTCGAGGTGGGCAGGAGCAGTTCTACCAGCAGGGTGGTAGACAGAGAGTCCCTCGACGTGGAGAGAGGCTAGAGGCCAGGCCACGTCGTGTAGGTGGTGGTAGAGGAGACGGTTTTCACTACTGTGCTTCGGATGGTGGTTTCCGTTCCGGCAGAGTTCCAGATCGTCATGGATAAGTTGTTGGATCTCGCGACCGTGATTTTAGGAAGAACAGAGGACCGCGCTTTGATTCGCGCTTCAGTCCAAACTCATATGATTCCTTTTGCTTTCCTACATACGCATAGATGGCTCGACACTGGTTCAACACTTTTACTAAACCTGGCATTGGATCGTTTGGTCCCACTCATGATTATTGATCGTGTTTTGGGAGCTGTGTATCTTTTTTAGGATATTTTGAGTCAGCTTTTCATTGGTATCAGTTTTTTTATTTTCTTCTTTATTTTTTTATTGAGTCTTTTTGTGTGCGTTCATATCATGCATAATCATTAGTCACATTTTGAGCTTGCTTCTGGTATATGATTAATCTGCTTTACTTTCTCTAGCTAGTATATGTTTTTGATTACTTGTCGATGATCATGTTCTGGTTCAGTTCACATGATATATCTGATATTTGTCATATGCATGGCTTTTATGCTTTAAAATTGAAAAAAATGATCACCATTGCTTCTGGTAACTAGCATGTGTAGGCTGAATGCTTTCGCTATCTTTTACATGCCTTGTAGCTAGATCCTTACTTAGATGCAGATACACAACTTGGACATCTATATGCTTTAAATATGAAAAAAATGTGCTATAAAAATGATAAAAAATCAGAAAAATAAAAATTTATGCATTGTTCTGGACTGCTTACCATAGCACTTTGGTATGAACTAGGACAGTGTAATGTATGCCAAGGCCAATGTCTTAAGCTTCTGATGGTCCAGTTCTGGCCTAGGCTTGACTTGGTCGGTTAGCATAAGGTTTGACATGCAAATAACCCCTGGAAGAAATGAAAAATATAAAGAAAAAGTCTGAAAAATTTAAAAAGATGACAAGTTTGCTGAAGCACTTTGTTTTTGGACAATGCTTATCTTGGTAGATATCAGTTAGCTTTTGCATCTCATGCTTTACTTTGCTTGTCAACTAGAAAATATGGTGATGCTTTTGTTTTGCAAAAATCGAAAAATGCGTGCTAATGACTTTCTTAAGATATCATCGATTGCACTGATCATGTCATGTATCTTAGACAGTATATCTTTCGCTATACCTGTTAGATGTTGTTATTGCAGTTAATCATATCTAAGAAGCATGCTTTTCACACTCCACCTGCACCCCATCTGCATTCATGGCATATTTTGAGGGGGATCTGCATTTCAGGGGGAGTTTGTGTTTATGTCTCTTTAAAGTGCATTTAGTCTCACTTGATGAGTCCAATTGTCAACAAGGGGGGGAAATTTTGGATATATTTTTGGCTTTCTCTGGGATTTATTTCAGGGGGAGTTTATTCTTGTTGGTAATTCTGAGATTTGCACTTGTTTTTGAGGCTTTATTTTTGGTTAACCATAATGACCGTTTTCATGCTTTTATTTTGCTTTTGGTCATTAGAGTTACAACTTTTATTTTCCTTCTTCTATTTTCTTTTGTCTTTGTTTTTCTGTTTCCACATGTTTTGCAGGTTCTCGAGATGAGCTGAAAAGGGTGTTGACAATGCACTCATCAAGGGGGAGATTGAGAAACCATGTTGAAGAATGTGGTTTTGATATTCAGATGTGATGAGTGATTGTCAACGGAAGTAAATGGAAGGGAGAGATGAAGACCTGCCGAGTCTGAGGCGCATGTGACTCAGGTACACGGGCAGTGAGCGACGGCCGGGCAGAGGAGCTGCGGAGTTGGGCTGGCCCAATTCGGGTACATGGCTAGGAGCGGCAGATGATCCACTAGTCTGTTGACTGGGTTTGACTCAGGTACACGGGCGGCGAGCGATTGCCGGACTGAGGGAGCTGCGGGGTCGGGTTGGCCCAATCTAGGTACCCGGTGCGAAGACGGTGGACGCTTTGTCAGTTTCGGCGTAAAACTGACAATCTATCATTAATTCATTTTTAGGATATTAATATTTAGTTTTTAAGTTTAGAATATTTTATTCGAGTCAGTTAATTTTTCTAAGAATATTTTAGTAATTTTCGGAATTTATTTTAGAGTCAGTTTATTTACCTGAGGGTAAAGTAGTCTTTTCATGTATTAGGATTTGCCTATAAAAAGGCCCCTATCCCCTTGGGGATAGTTGACTGTTTTCAATAGATCAATCTAAGTCCAAATTTTTCGCCACCAGCGTTTCTTTTTCTCTGAATTGTGTTTTCGCCGTCGCCGTCGCCGCAAGACTCCCTGGGCGAAAGCATCCAGCGCGGCAGAAGCAGCGGCAGGCCGGCAGCAGCTTTCCCTGTTTGGCTTTTGCACGGCGGACGTACGGCAGCCAAAATCCTGGCCATCTGTACTGTAGGTGCTCGGTGCAATCAACGCAGGAAGCGAACCCAAAAAAGCAAATTTGTTTTTGCTTTCCATCGCGGGCCCCACTGGGGTTTTGATCTTTTCTCACATCTCGATATTTTCTTGTGGGGTTTTTGTTTTGTTTCACGCCGTGGTGATCGAGGCAGCAGGAAGCTGTAGGGATTTCTTGCGCCTGCAATCACTCGGCGGGAAGTCACGGCGTCGGCCGAAGTTTCACACGCACGCAAACCGAGGCGCATGGTCAGGTAAGTTGTTAATCTTCTATTTTTAGTAGATCAGTTTTTAGAGATAATCATCTATTGATCAATTTGCTGAAAAACTGTTTTAGAATTTTCTTAATTTAATTTGCTTAACAAATTTTGTTAACTCATATATTTTTATATTCTTTAATCAACTCAGATAAAAATAAACCGAAAGATTTATTAGTCATAGTAACATTTTCAATATAGGTTATACGTGCAATATTTTGATTTATTACTGAATTAATTTTATTTGATCCATGTTTTATTTATTTGATTAGTATTTTATTTCTAGACTGAAATATAAATATCTCGTGATTTATTTAGGTGTTTTATTTATGGCAGTACTTTATCTAGTTTATCCTTAATATCATTACAATTAAGACATCAGTTATTTTTATACTAGACAACTTTAATTTCAGTAATTTGCTTTGCCCATATTATTTGTCTCGTTTAGTTCATTTGGGTGTTGGGAATAAAATATAGTTTAGCAAGAAATTTTTAGGCGCCCATTCACCCCCCCTCTGGTCGCTACTTTCGGTCCTACAACGAGCCGCTGGAAGGAGGTGCTTTCTGGAGATGCATAATTGATCGAAGGCTTGAACAAAAATAATGTCTGGCGAACTCCCTCCGTCAATTAACACTCTTTGAACCTCAGTTCCTGCAATGTCGGCAGTAATGACAAGTGGATCTGCATGTGGAAATTTAATGCCAGCTGCATCCTCTCCAGAAAAAGATATTGGCACATGGGACCATTCAGGCATAGCAGCTGTAGACGACGAAGTTCCAATGTGCCCCACTTCTCGGACATACTCTCTCATCTGCCTTTTTGACATGCTTCCGAGAGTACCTCCTCCGGAGATAGGGAGGACTACTCTTTTTCCTCGGTCTTGCCCCTCTTCTTGCTTCGGAGGTGGCATAATATTGACCACCGGAGGGTGTCTTGCGGCTTCGAAGTTTTCTATCCGCGCCACAGCCTGGACTGGCTCCGGGCGCGCTGCAGCTGGAACTCGGTCGGTAGTACCTCGACCCGAAGTTCTTTCTAGATATTCTCCTCTTAGAGTGAGTATAGCCTTGCAAGTATCAGTTGCATGGCTTCGATTTTCACCATGAATGCAGCAGAAAAGGGTCTGGCCTTTGCCAGCAGTTTTCCCTGGCGGCCTCCAGCCGCTAACCTTGTTCCCCGAAGGCTGTGGAGCTCTCTGCGTGAACTTTTGCGGGGGTGCAATGTTCAAGACTTCAGAACGAGGGTGCTTTTGCCCCCTTCTCCGATCATGTTGATCTTCGAAGACTGGTTCTTGTGGTTGTGCCGAAGTTTTCACTTCTACTTTTACTTCTTGCAATATGGATGAAGTAGCTGCAGTTCTTCGAAACCAACCCTCTTCCGACCTCGCATACTCCTCGAAGTATGACATCAGCTGAGAAACCGAGGATATGCTTTTCCGATGGATCTTATCCAGGAGGCCTTGATGAGTGACACCTTCCCGAGCTGCATCAACTACCGAAGATGCAGACAATCCTCGGATTTGTGACTTCGTATGAGCGAAGCGCTTGAAATATTGCCTCAATGTCTCTCCAGGGAGCTGCTTCACCTGGAAAAGGCTTCCCGTTGACATTGGGGGTACGAAGGTGCCTTGAAAATTGCTTACAAACTTCTTCTTCAGCTGTCTTTTTGACATGCTTCCGAGGGTATCTCCTCCGGAGATGGGGAGGACTACTCTTTTCCCTCGGTCTTGCCCTTCATCTTGCTTCGGAGGTGGCATAACATTGGCCACTGGAGGGTGTCTTGCGGCTTCGAAGTTTTCTATCCGCGCCACAGCCTGGACAGGCTTTGGGCGCACTTCAGCTGGAACTCAGTCAGTAGTACCTCGACCCGAAGTTCTCTCTAGATATTCTCCTCTCAGGGCAAGTATAGCTTTGCACGCATCAGTTTCCTGACTTCGGTTTTCACCATGAATACAGCAGAAAAGGGTCTGACCCTTGCCAGCCGGTTTCCCTAGTGGCCTCCGGCCGCTGACCTTGTTTCCCGAAGGTTGTGGAGCTCTTTGGGCAAACTTCTGCGAGGGTGCAATGTTCAGAACTTCTGAATGAGGATGCTTTTGCCCCCTTCTCCTATCATGCTGAACATCGAAGACAGGTTCTCGCGGCTGTGCCGAAGTTTTCACTTCCAATTTTACTTTCTGCAGTATGGACGGAGAAGCTGCAGTTCTCCGAAGCCAGCCCTCTTCTGACCTTGCATATTCTTCAAAATAGGACATCAGCTGAGAAATAGAAGATATGCTTTTCCGGTGGAGTTTATCAAGGAGGCCTGGATGAATGACTCCTTCCCGAGCTGCGTCAACTACTGAAGACGTAGTTAACCCTCGGATCTACGACTTCGTATGAGCGAAGCGCTTGAAGTATTGTCTTAATGTTTCTCCAGGGAGCTGCTTCACCTGGAAAAGACTTCCCGTCGACATTGGAGGCACGAAGGTGCCTTGGAAGTTACTCACGAACTTTTTCTTCAATTGTCCCCATGAACTGATTGATCCTGGTTTTAAAGACCAGAACCATCGCAAAGCTTCACTGGCTTCAATCGCCAAAGCATAAGATCGGACAAATTCTCCAGGATCTTCATCTCCGGCATACTTGCAAAGATTCGAAGTCTTAAACTTCGGGTCAAAGCGAACTTTTTGCAGTTCAGGATGCAGCGGAGATTCGGTATCAAAGGAGGCGTTCTCCGGGGCTTCAGGATAGATTGGTTCGTCGTCTTCAGGCACTTCCAGAATAACTGGGATGGCTTGAGAGTGAAGCCTATTTGCAGCTTCTTGCCGCCATCTCGCTACTTCAGCTTGGAGACTGGCCATTTGAGCGGCCATATCACCAAGATTATCTTCATCTCCTTCGGAAGGATCTTCCGGGTCTTGAGAACTGTAAGGATCAGTTCGGAGTGGAACTTGAGGTGGAAGAGGAACTCCAGGTGGTCGAAGTATAGATGGAATTGGCGGAGGAACTCCGTATGCTCGAGGAATAGGAACCCCTTCCGGAGTTTGAGGTGGAGGAAACGTCGAAGGTCCTCCGACCTCAACTGTGTCGGGAGATGTCACTCCGGAGGTCCGAGGGGACCTCCGAACAGGGTTACCAGTTGCGCTCCGCTTAGGAGGCATGGTCTAAGAAGTTGGTAGAGAACGAAGTTTCTTGGACTAAGTTCCCACGGACGGCGCCAACTGTTGGCGTAAAAGATTACACTAACAGGTTTCTGAAGATTAGAAACTAACAAACGAAGTGTTTGCGAAGGAAACTATTCCAAGCCTCCGAAAGGATAATAACTTAGAATAGTTTGAAAGTGTGTATTGAATAACTTGTATTCGGTCCTCATTACAGGGTAAAACGGGGGGTATTTATAGGCCCAAACATTAAGGAAAAGACCTTTTTACCCCTCTATTACAACCGACATAGTGGAAACTATTCGGTACCCTTAATAGAGCTAAAATGGTAAAAGACTAATCTAGTTAGAAAGAAGATAAGTCTTCCATCATAGCTGGCAAAGAAGTTCCTGGAAGAGTCTAAGTTCGAAGATGTACTCCGAACTAGAGCCCATCATCATACTTCGAACTTGACCGGATGCATCTCCGAAATTATATATCGGACATCTTCATCTTAATCATGAGTCTTTATCTTGTTGCTACTATAATCTTGAAGATTGAATATTTACCCCCAACAGGAAGGTACAAGGTATTGGCTCGATTCGAATTTCTGATCGTTTCTCTTTGAAGAATGTTGCTTTGGTTGGAAACTTGAATTTTAATTTGATTTCTGTTTCGCAACATCTTGAGGATGGTTTAAAGGTTCACTTTAAGAAGGGCATGTCTTCTGTTGTTAATTCTAGAGGATCTTTGGTTTGCCATATCTTATCATTCGGTAAGGTTTTTCGTATTGATTTCTCTAGTTCTTCTGGCCCTTCTCGCTGTTTGATTGTTGGATCCTCCTCTGAGATCTGGAAGTGGCATAGGAGGTTAGATCATTTGAGCTTTGATCTGCTAGTCAGATTAAGCTCTATGGACCTTATCCAAGGATTTCCCAAGCTTAAGATGGAGAAGGATCTAGTTTGCCATCCCTGTCGTCCTAGGAAAATGGTTGTTGCTTCTCACACACTTGTGACTTAGGTGATGACTTCGTACCCAGGAGAGCTGTTACAGATGGATACTGTTGGTCCAGCTCGTGTACGCTCAGTTGGTGGGAAGTGGTACACGCTTGTGATAGTTGACGATTTTTCTCGATTTTCATGGGTTTTCTTTTTGGAGTCTAAGGATGAGGCTTTTCAGTTTGTTCATGACTTCATTTTGAAGCTAAAGAATGAGAACAATGGTTGGATGCGAGCCATTCGCTCTGACAATGGCTTTGAGTTCAAGAACTCTCAGTTTGTTTGCTTCTGTAGTGATCAGGGTCTTGAGCATTAGTTTTCTGCCCCTTACACTACCCCACAGAACGGTGTTGTGGAACGAAAGAACCGCACGCTAGTCGAGATGGCCAGGATGATGCTTGATGAGCATAGGACTCCTAGGCGCTTCTAGGCTGAAGCCATGAACACGGCTTGCTATCTGGCCAACCGCATTTTTCTTAGAGCTTACTTAGGTAAGACATCATATGAGTTACGGTTTGGCAGACAGCCCATGGTGAGTCACTTGCAAGCATTTGGATGCAAGTGCTTTGTGCTCAAGAAGGGAGGGAATTTGGACAAGTTTGAGCCTCATTGCTGGGATGGAGACTTTCTTGGTTATGCTTTGCATTCTCGAGGCTTCCGTGTTTGGAACCTCAAGTCCCAACAGCTTGTCGAGACTTGTGAGGTTTCTTTTGATGAGTCCATGCCTTCGCTGACTCCTTTTGAGCTTTCTAGAGATGATGACCTTGGAGAGTCCATCATCGAGGAAGATGATGACACTCCTGCTGCTGATGAGGGTGGGCCTTCTTCACAGCCTATAGACCCCACACCTTCTAAGACTTCGACTGAGGACGAGGGCGTACCTCTAATCACTTCTTCCACTTCGATCGAGCCCCTCAGTCGAGTCCAGAGGTGCCAATTGCTGACTCTGGTGAGGTGACTTCAGATCACCTAGGATCCCGAGCAGTTCAGCGTGATCACCCCTCAAAGCTCATCATCGGTGATCTCACTTCGAGGTCCTTGCATTCTTATGTTGGCTCACTTGCTGTGTTTGTTGAGTCTGCATTTGTTGCCACTTTTGAGCCGAAAGATGTTTCTCATGCTCTTTCTGATGCAAATTGGATAAACGTCATGCAAGAAGAGCTTGATAATTTTGTTCGTAATCGGGTTTGGACACTGGTTGAGCTGCCACCTGGATGCAACCCCATAGGCACCAAGTGGGTGTTTAAGAATAAGCAAGGTGAAGATGGGGTTGTGGTGCACAACAAAGCTCGATTAGTTGCGCAAGGTTTTTGCCAGAAAGAGGGTATTGATTTTGAGGAGACTTTCGCCCCTGTTGCCCGTCTTGAGTCCATTCGCATTCTTTTGGCATTCGCCGCTTCTAAAGGTTTTAAACTTTTTCAAATGGATGTTAAGAGTGCTTTTCTGAATGGGTACATAGAGGAGGAGGTCTATGTTAAGCAACCCCCGGGTTTTGGGAACCCTAAGTTTCCTCGACATGTTTTCAAGTTGCAGAAAGCTTTATACGGTCTGAAGCAAGCCCCTAGGGCTTGGTATGATCGCCTAAAGCAGTTTTTGTTGGGGAACGGCTTTGTGATGGGTTCTATGGACAAAACTCTTTTCTTGCTCAAAGTTGGCTCAGACTTATTGATTGCTCATATTTATGTGGACGACATTATTTTTGGTGGTTCTACTAATGAGCTTGTGTCCAAGTTTTCTGAGCAGATGCACAATGAGTTTGAGATGAGCCTCATGGATGAGCTCAAGTACTTTCTAGGGCTCTAGATCAAGCAGACCAAGGACGACATCTTCATCCACTAGAGAAAGTACACGCGGGACATACTGAAGAAGTTCGACTTCGGTGGAGAGCTGAAGCCTCAGATGACCCCAATTGGTACATTTGGGGGCTTGGACAAGGACGAGAGCGGCGTCAAGATCAACGAGAGAGAGTATCGATGGATGATTGGATCGCTGCTGTACTTGACAGCGACGAGACCGGACATTCAGCTTGTCGTGGGACTGTGCACGTGCTTTCAGTCTTCACCACGTGCATCTCATCGGCAGGCTCTCAAGCATATTTTTAGGTACCTTACCTATGAGCCTGATCTAGGTCTTTACTATTCAGCATCATCGTCTCTTGATTTATCTGGCTTTTCCGACGCTGATTTTGGTGGGTGCCGGCTGGATCGCAAGTCGACTTCCGGTACTTGCCAGTTTCTTGGTTTTTCGCATGTATCTTGGTCTTCTCGAAAACAATTTGGAGTTGTGCTTTCTTCTACTGAGGTGAGTATGTAGCTGCTGCTAGCTGCTGCTCACAGTTGGTTTGGATGATTTCTACTTTGCGAGATTTTGGGTTGTTCTTCCCTGCCAGAGTACCTTTGTTTTGTGATAGTACCAGCGTGATTAGTGTAGGAAAAAACCCATGTCTTCATTCAAAAACCAAACATATTGAGATTTTGCGAGGGGATTTGGGAGTTTTGTATCCTTTTTAGGATATTTTGTGTCAGTTTTCTTTCTTCTTTACTCTTTTCTTGAGTCTTTTCGTGTGTGTTCATATCATGCATATTCACATATCACGCTTTGATCTTGCTTATGTTATATGATTTATCTGCTTTACTTTCTCTAGCTAGTATATGCTTTTGAATACCTCTTGATGATCATGCTTTGCTTCAGTTCACATGATATGTCTGATATTTGTTATATGCATGGCTTTTATGCTTTAAAATTGAAAAAATATCACCATTGCTTCTGGTAACTAGCATGTGTAGGCTGAGTGCTTTTGCTATCTTTTACATGCGTGGTAGCTAGTTCCTCACTTAGATGCAGATATACAACTTGGACATCTATATGCTTTAAACATGGAAAATGTGCTATAAAAATGATAAAAAACAGAAAAATCAAAAATCCATGCCTTTTTTATGCATAATTTGAAAAGATCCAGGTGGGTTTGCTTTGTCGCATTGCATTGTTCTAGACTACTTACCATAACACTTTTGTATGAACTAGGTGTAGGACCGAAAGTAGCGACCAGAGGGGGGTGAATGGGCGCCTTAAAATTCTTTCGAATATATGGCCTGTTCCCAATACCCAACGCACCTCAAAAGACTAAGCAGCCGAATGTGAACAGAAAGCCTATGTCTAAAGGTATCTAGCCTAGAAACAATTGGTGTCTAAATCAGAGAAACATCAAAGTAGAGCTAATAGGCGGATAAACAAAAATATTCAAGACAAGGCAGGTTAAACTTCTCAATGGATGAATAAAGTGAGATGAGAAGTTACTGTTCAAATTTGTCTCCTGTTTGGAACTCGGCGAAGCCTGCTCCACTGTGTCGAAGCCTGCTTCACTGTGTCGAAGCCTGCTTCAGAGGTCAGTGACGAAGCCTGCTTCGGAGGTCAGTGTTGAAGTCTGTCGTGAAAATGTCGAAGGTGTGTTTGGTCTAGCCTAGTTCGAGGTGGCAGGGAGCGAAGTATGCTTCGAAGCGAAGTATGAGAGTATCGAAGCTTGCTTCGAACAAAGTACTTCGAAGCACACCCTTCGAACAGAGCTTCGAACACGACGCACAAAAAGACAATCTTCGAAAGCTAGACGAAGCCCGACACACGGTAGAAAGACCAAAACGAAGCCTACACTCTACCTTCGAAAAGACTAACTTCGAACAAACACATTTAGACCTTCGGAACAGACAGCTGCAAACTCTGAGCGAAGTCTATCAGAGAGACTAGCTTCGAAGCTAACTTCGAAGCCTGTCGAAGTATTAACTTCGATCAGCTCAAGACAGAATGCCTTCCACTACAACAAAACAGGCAACTTCCGTCGGCCAAAGCCGACGGAAGTTAGCCCTTTCCCGACGGAAGAAGCCAACTTCCGTCGGCAAAACGCTATCTTCCGTCGGCCTTTGGCCGACGGAAGCGCGGCGACGGAAGTTAGCTAACTTCCGTCGGCGGCCGACGGAAGTTAGCTAACTTCCGTCGGCTTGACGTGGCCGACGGAAGTTAGCGCCGAACACTGCCACGTCACCAGGGGGGCTTTAACTTCCGTCGGCCAGGCTGGCCGACGGAAGTTAGGGCCAGGTTGGTCGATTACAAATCTCAGCTAAATCTCTTCTCGCCTTTACATTATCTTTTGTCCTGTCAGTAAAATCCATACATGTACTTATAATGCTTTCACCAACATTACGTTCCTGATGCATAACGTCAATGTTGTGCATCAGAATTAGTGATTTGACGTACGGCAGTTCCCATAAACCACATATGTGGGTCCAATTATGTTCGGTTCCGAATCCTACAAATCCATCCTCATTTTCATTAAGGACCAACTCATTCAGCATATCAGCGATTTCTGTACCATTTAAACGCCTTAGTGGTCCCTTTACAACAATGCTGTCCTTCTTGAAATTGTTCCTCTGTAACCTAAATGGGTGATTCATGGGGAAAAAGCATCTATGGCAATCAAAGTAACAAATCTTTCCCCCGAAGTTCAGACGGAAACAATCTGTGTCCTTTGCACATATCGGGCATGTCAACCTTCCATGACAACTCCAACCAGAAAAAATACCGTATGCCGGAAAATCGTGGACCGACCACAGATACGCAACTCGAAGATTGAATTTTTGTTTCTGGTCATAGTCATATGCTTCAACTCCTTTCCACAATTGTTTCAACTCTTCAATTAAGGGCTTCAACATCACGTTTAGTCGTGTTCCAGGATGATCTGGACCGGGTATAATGAGACACAGGAACATAAATTCATATTTCATACAAATGAAGGTGGAAGGTTGTATGGAATAGCAAACACGGGCCAACAAGAGTACGACGATGCCGTTACATTGAAAGGCGTGAATCCATCAGTTGCCAACCCGATGCGAACATTCCTTGCATCACTAGCAAAGTCTGCATCAAAATCATCTAGAGCCTTCCATGCCGCACCATCAGATGGGTGCACCATTACTTCATTATTCTCACGTACACCTTCTTTATGCCATCGCATATGTCTAGCGGTTTTCTTTGATAGAAACAATCGTTTCACCCGAGGTGTAAGAGGCATGTAACGAAGTTGCTTATGAGCAACCTCTGTCGTCACCTTCTCTCCGTCTTCATTTACGACCTCTACGAATCTCGGTTTACCACATTTTAAGCATTTCACCTCATTACTATGTTCTTTCCAGAACAACATACAATTATCTCGGCACACATCAATCTTCTCATACTCCATACCGAGAGCAGAAAGCATTTTCTTTGACTGATACATGTCTTTCGGCACCTTATGGTTCTTAGGAAGGATATCGCTGATCAGATTCAAGAGCTCCTTATAACAATTGTTTGAAAATGCAAACTTTGACTTAATAGCCATAATACGAGTCACGAAAGCGAGAACGCTTACGGTGGTGTGCTCATGCAATGGCTCTTCTGAAGCTCGAAGGATGTCGAAAAACTTTTGAACCTCCGGTGTTGGAGGATCCTCGGGGTTTGATTCAAACTCCGGTCGTATAGCATCAACCATCTCATCCATCCTATCGTCAGCAACGCTATCATCTTCTTCTTCCACTACTAATACCGTTTTTTCAAGGCCTGTCTCGCCGTGAAAAGACCAAACTTCATAACCTGGCACGAAACCATATTTGCAAATATGCAACGACAACGTCCTCTTGTCTTGCCAACGAGAATTTCTGCACTTCATGCATGGGCACCTCGCGCTAGTGTTTGTTGTCAAAGCGAATGCACGATCAACAAATTTCTTAGCGTTGATTACCCACTCCCTCGTGTGAGCTCCACTTTTCATCCAACCACTATACATCCACCGTCGGTCGTCCTCAGCCATTCTATATGCAAAACATTCATTCAATCAAGAGGCTCGCAACATACACATACCCTGGCCACCCCCCGCCTCTGCCTCCGGACAACGGAGGGGAAGTAGAGGCGGCCGGGCGGCCGGCGACGCAAGGGGAAACAGAGCCCACCGGCGACGCGATTCACCATGGCGTCCAGCGGTGACCGCCTGGACGCCTAGTCGGCGCAGGCGATGCCGTGACAACCATGGTCTATAGGAAAAGATAGGTCCTAAACCCACCCAAGAGTGACCGACAAAACGTGGTATTTATGACGAGCCATGAGTCCGAACGAAATTTCAGCAGCATAACCCCGCTGTTCTCCAATTGCACGCCTGATAGTGGTGCAATGGAGAACAACAAGGTTATGTTACTGAAATCTCATTCAGACTCATGACTCATCATAAAACCACGCTCTGTCGCCCACTCTGAGGCTGTCCAAAAAGGGACAATTCCGGACCTGCACATCTCACACGCATGACACGTGTGAGACATGTTGGTCCGAAACGGGTGACGCATAGGTTTCATTACACTATCTACGTTGTTGTCAAATAAAAAATTGCATACGAAAAGGAATATATATAATAAAGTATATATATATATAATACTAATCACCCAATGAAATCATTAAAACTATATGCATATGTAGAATAATATAATTAGAATCATATATACATAATATCACAACATATATTGCATATGAAAATAAAACATCGCATATATATGAAACATATTTAAAAGCGTGAAACATACGTGGCCCGGTGCGTGGCCCGACGTGAGCAGGGCAATGAGTGTCGCACGGCCATGCTCGAGCGTGGCAAGGTTCGACGCAGAGGCAAAGAAGAGGGAGAGAGAAGAGGGAAGTCGGGGCGTCTGGACTAAGGGGAGGAGAGGGTGGCGGCTGGAGTGAGGGGAGGAGAGGGAACTGTGCTGAGAGTGTGGGAGATAGTTTAGGGTTTGTAACTGGGCCTTGGGCCTAGTTTGTAACTGGTCTGAGTTTGACTAAAATTATATGAATAAGCTGAATTGAGCTTTAAATATATTATTATACATACTTGTATATTTGTTATTGTAATTTTAACAATATATATATATATATATAGTTTTTAGTTTTGTAAGTTATATAAATTGATAAAATTGCAATTTGTTATTATATCATTATTTTTATGATGCTATATTGCTATTAGTATTTAAAATTTACTAGTTATCAATTAATATTTAGTCATAAATACTATTTTTTATATGGGCATAAGGCGTCGCCTCGCCTTGCGCCTTACCGCTTAAGCGGTAAGGCGGTAGTCCACCGCCTCGCCTCGCCTTACCGCCTTAATAATAACTATGTGTGACACATATATCATCTAACCTTAACAATTTATGTGACACACAATTCACAAATAAAAAGTGAAAAAATAACACATGCATTAACAATTTATTTTCTAATAACACATTAACAATTTATGTGACACATAATTCACAAATATAATAAAAAGTGAAAAAAGAGCCGAAAACATTACTTCGTTGGACGACGAGATGGGCGGCGACGACGGGCGGCGACGGCGACGACGGGCGGCGACGACGAGCGGCGGCGGCGACGACTTGGGGGCGGCGGCCGGAAGGGGGCGGTGACGATCGGGAGGGTACGCGTGCGCGGCGGCGGGCGGGCGGCGGCGGCCGCGGGAGGCGGCGGGCGGGCGGGCGGCAGCGGGCGGGCTCGGGAGGAGGCGGCGCCCGCGGGAGGCGGCGGGCGGCAGCGGGCGGGCTCAGGACGAGGCGGCGCCCGCGGGAGGCGGCGGGCGGTGTGCGGCGGGCGGGCGGGCGGCGGCGGGCGGGCGGGCGGTGTGCGGCGGCGGCGGCCGGCGGCGGTGGGCGGCCGCCGGCGGCGGCGCAGGCTGGGCGCGGGAGGAGGCGGCGGCGGGGAATGGCTACAGTGCGCGCGTACAGGGAGCTAGGGCTCCCTGTACGCGCGCGGTTGGGGAATAAATCCCCCTAACTTCCGTCGGCCAGCATTGAAGCCGACGGAAGTTAGCTAACTTCCGTCGGCTTCAATGCTGGCCGACGGAAGTTAGGGGGATCCGAGCGGCCGCGGAAAATTCCCCGCTAACTTCCGTCGGCCACTGTCAGAAGCCGACGGAAGTTAATTTAACTTCCGTCGGCTCGTGGAGGCCGACGGAAGTTAATTAACTTCCGTCGGCTTGCCCAAAAGCCGACGGAAGTTAATTAGGCCGACGGAAGTTTATCAGTTTCCTGTAGTGTTCGCAAAGGTTGTCGAAGTGTGTTAGGCCAACAGACAGCACAAAACCATACTTCGAAGTTAACAGCACAGAGTGAAATTGAAAAAATGAACCCCTCGAAAATGTTAGATCGAAGTCTGCCTCACGGAGCTAAGGGACTTCGAACATAGAGAAGGGGCTTCGCTAGTAATAGCCAGAAAAGTGACTCAACCCTGTTTACTTCGATCAAAAAGGCTACGCAGAAAAAGCAAAGCCTGAGTACTAGTGTACTGTTGCTACAGTGTAGTAGTACTACTTGCAACCAGTATGAACTAGTACTTCTCACGTGAAGAACTGAAGCATTCAGAGAAGAACATTCGTTCAGGAATAAAATAGCAGCACACAAAACAAAACTACAGTGATGTAGATTAAATGCTGCACATCAGACCAGCAGGAACAAACATTCTTCCAGAGCAGTGAGGAATCAAAATAAACTCACAAGAACAGGAACAAAGTTCCTAGCGGCGCATGCAGGAGAGAGAAAACAACACGCAGGAACAAAATGACCCAAGGAATGATTGAAAAAGTGATTTCTAGAAGGGTAGTCCAACCCTAGGGATTGGGGCCCTATTTATAGGCTGCCCAATGGCCTAGAATATTCCACCAACCCCTTAGGGTTTTTAAAGACGCTAAAATAAAGGAAATGACTCTACTGCCCTTAGCAATTTTTACAGACACGACTGACTGACTATGGGCCTAGAGATACACATGACTTATCCGGAAGGTAAACTTTCATAGCGACTACAGCTTCTCTTCTAAAAAGTCCGATACAGAATCAACGGTTGTCAGTTTTGCGCCGAAACTGACAAAGCCTCTACTGACTTTGCACCAGGTACCCGGATTGGGCCGGCCCGACTCCGCAGCTCTCTCAGCCTGGCAATCACTCACGGCCCGTGTACCTGAGTCAACCTTGGTCAACAGCCCAGTGGGTCTTCTACTGCTTCTGGCCCATGTACCCAGATTGGGTCAGCCCGACTTCGCAGCCTCCTCTGCTTGACAGTCGCTTGCTGCCCGTGTACCTGAGTCACACGCGGCCCACGAAATAGCAGATCTTCATTCTTCTCAGTCCTCTTTGACTATCGTTGACAATGACTCATCACATCTGGAGCCATGAGGCCCATGCTATTCAGCATGGCTCCTCAATCTCCCCCTTGATGAGTGCATTGTCAACACTTCACTTCTTCAGCTCTTCAGAACCTGCGAACACATGTGGAAACACGAAAACAAAGCATAAGAAAAACAAAGAAGAAGAAAAATAAGGTAAAAGTTTAACCCTAATGACCAAAACCTGAACAAAAGCAAGAAGTGGTCATTATGGTTAACCAAAACGTAAAAGCTCAAAATGAGTGCGATTTCAGAACAACAAGGATATCAACAGAGTAAGAACAAGCGAGACAAAAACTCCCCCTTAAACTCTGATCCCAAATTTTCTCCCCCTTGTTGACAAGTGAACTCATCAAGCCCTCAAAAAATACACAGACTCCCCTTGAAACACAACTCCCCCCTCAATGAATGCAACTAGGGTGCAGGTGGAGTGAGTAAAGCATGCTTCTCAGATAAGATTGACTGCAATTACAACATCTAACAAGTATAGCAAAAGACATACTGTCTAAGACACATGGCATGATCAGTGCAACAGATGATATCTAAAGAAAGTCATTAGCACACATTTTTCAGTTTTTGCAAAAGAAAAGCATCACCATAATTTCCAGTTAACAGGCAAGGTAAAACATGAGATGCAAAGGCTAACTGATATCTACCAAGATAAGCATTGTCCAAAACCAGGTGCTTCAGCAAACTTGTGATCATTTCAATTTTCAGGCTTTTTCTTTTTCCTTTTTCATTTCTGCCAGGGGTTATTTGCATGTCAAACCTTATGCTGACCGACCAAGTCAAGCCTAGGCTAGAACTGGACCATCAGAAGCTTAAGACATTGGTCTTGGCATACATTATACTGTCCTAGTTCATACCAAAGTGCTATGGTACGCAATCCAGAACAATGTAATGTGACAAAACAAACCCACCTGGATCTTTTCAAGTTATGCATAAAAAGGCATGGAATTTTCATTTTTATTGATTTTTCATCATTTTTTAACACACATTTCCATGTTTTAAAGCAGAAAGATGTCCAAGTTGCATATTTGCATCTAAGTTAGGAACTAGCTACAAGGTATGTAACAGGTAGCAAAAACATTCAGCCTACACATGCTAGTTACCAGAAGCAGTGGTGATCATTTTTCAAATTTAAAACATAAAAGCCATGCATATGACAGATATCAGACATATCAAGTGAACTGAACTAAAGCATGATCATTGACAAGTAATCGAAAGCATGTACCAGCTAGAATAAGTAAAGCAGTTCAATCATATAACAGAAGCAGCTCTAAAGTGTGATATGTGAATATGCAAGATATGAACACACACAAAAAGACTCAAGAAAAGAGTAAAGAAGAAATAAAACTGACGCAAAACATCCTAGAAAGGATACACAACACCCAAATCCCCTCCACTACAACAAAACAAAAGATTTTCGTCGGCCAATATAACTTTCGTCGGCTTTTGGGCAAGCCGACGGAAGTTAAATAACTTCCATCGGCCTCCACGAGCCGACGGAAGTTAACTTAACTTCTGTCGGCTTCTGACAGTGGCCGACGGAAGTTAGCGGGGATTTTTCCTCGGCCGCTCGGATCCCCCTAACTTCCGTCGGCCCGCATTAAAGCCGACAGAAGTTAGCTAACTTCCGTCGGCTTTAATGTTGGCCGACGGAAGTTAGGGGGCTTTTCCCCCAACCGCGCGCGCGTACAGGGAGCCCTAACTCCCTGTACACGCGCGCACTCCCGCCTCCTGCGCCTGCCGCCGCCGCCCGCCCGCCGCCGCCGCTTCGCCGCCCGGCCACCGCCCGCCCGCCCCCGCCGCTTCGCCGCCCGGCCGCCGCCCGCCCGCCCGCCCGCCCTCGCCCGCCCGGCCGCCAATCCGCCCGCCCGGCCGCCGCCCGCCCGGCCGGCCGCCGCCTGCCCGGCCGCCGCCCGCCCGGCCGCCGCCCGGCCGCCGCCTCGGCCGCCCGGCCGCCGCCTCGGCCGCCCGGCCGCCGCCTCGGCCGCCCGCCCGGTTCGAGGTGTCCTCGTCCACTCCCCTCACCTGATCGGAAGCGACCGAGCCTTCATCGTCTTCGTGAGGTCCGTGCTTCGTCCCGATTCCACTGTAGTCGTCGCCATTTTTTAGTTAACATGTCGCCATTTTTTGTGTGTACTACATGTGGGGCCCATGGGATTAGATGATTAATTAATGTGTGATATGCAAAGGGGCAGAAGAACACAATGGTGCCCTTTGTATAATAGTTTGTAAGCTTGATTTGATCATTAGGAGGATTAATAACTGGTGCTTAAGTACGATGGCATGCAAAGCCCTGGCATAAAATATCTCTGTGCAGTGCTT
Source organism: Zizania palustris (assembly GCA_019279435.1). Lineage (NCBI taxonomy): Eukaryota > Viridiplantae > Streptophyta > Magnoliopsida > Poales > Poaceae > Zizania > Zizania palustris. The sequence continues at coordinate 7,008,825 of JAAALK010000286.1, forward strand.
ATCTAATAATGTAGGGCCTAGCTAATGCATACCACCATCATCTCTTGCATATCTCTCCTTAATTAAAAATGTTAATTAACCTAGATTGAGGCATAATGTTGTCTTTTCAGTTTTCTTCGCCCGAACCAAAATGTGTATTATCCGTTTCTAGGCTTTGCACATAGATGTGTTAATCTTACAAAGGTGTAAGGTAAAATCAGCAAACATGTAATGCCCTAATGAGATTTACTTGTTTATTTCATGAAGACCTATCTGTATGTCTTGTATGTCTGTTCTTGCCCTGTTTGGTGGTGTATTGAATCCATCTTCCCTATGATGTGTGGTTGTGTGCTGAATTTAATTGGTCGCCTAGGCGACGCCTAGGCGCCCGCCTAGGCTCCTAGGCGTCCAGTCGGCCCCCGTAGATAGTGTAACGAAACCTATGCGTCACCCGTTTCGGACCAACATGTCTCACACGTGTCATGCGTGTGAGATGTGCAGGTCCGGAATTGTCCCTTTTTGGACAGCCTCAGAGTGGGCGACAGAGCGTGGTTTTATGATGAGTCATGAGTCCGAATGAGATTTCAGTAACATAACCTTGTTGTTCTCCATTGCACCACTATCAGGCGTGCAATTGGAGAACAGCGGGGTTATGCTGCTGAAATTTCGTTCGGAGTCATGGCTCGTCATAAATACCACGTTTTGTCGGTCACTCTTGGGTGGGTTTAGGACCTATCTTTTCCTATAGACCATGGTTGTCACGGCATCGCCTGCGTCGACTAGGCGTCCAGGCGGTCACCGCCGGACGCCATGGTGAATCGCGTCGCCGGTGGGCTCTGCTTCCCCTTGCGTCGTCGGCCGCCCGGCCGCCTCTACTTCCCCTCCGTTGTCCGGAGGCGGAGGCGGGGGGTGGCCAGGGTGTGTGTTTGTTGCGAGCCCTTTGATTGAATGAATGTTTTGCATATAGAATGGCTGAGGACGACCGACGGTGGATGTATAGTGGTTGGATGAAAAGTGGAGCTCACACGAGGGAGTGGGTAATCAACGCTGAGAAATTTGTTGATCGTGCATTCGCTTTGACAACAAACACTGGCGCGAGGTGCCCATGCATGAAGTGCAGAAATTCTCGTTGGCAAGACAAGAGGACGTTGTCATTGCATATTTGCAAATATGGATTCGTGCCAGGTTATGAAGTTTGGTCTTTTCACGGCGAGACAGGCCTTGAAAAAACGGTATTAGTAGTGGAAGAAGAAGATGATAGCGTTGCTGACGATAGGATGGATGAGATGGTTGATGCTATACGACCGGAGTTTGAATCAAACCCCGAGGATCCTCCAACACCGGAGGTTCAAAAGTTTTTCGACATCCTTCGAGCTTCAGAAGAGCCATTGCATGAGCACACCACCGTAAGCGTTCTCGCTTTCGTGACTCGTATTATGGCTATTAAGTCAAAGTTTGCATTTTCAAACAATTGTTATAAGGAGCTCTTGAATCTGATCAGCGATATCCTTCCTAAGAACCATAAGGTGCCGAAAGACATGTATCAGTCAAAGAAAATGCTTTCTGCTCTCGGTATGGAGTATGAGAAGATTGATGTGTGCCGAGATAATTGTATGCTGTTCTGGAAAGAACATGTATAATCTCTTATGATTTGCAGTGCGTGCTCGCTGACAATGTACATATAGACTTGCGACAGCTCTCTTACGGGAGTATTAGTGCCAAAAGTTACGGTCGCTACGATGTTAATGGTTTCCGCTTCCGTTCAACTATATTTGAAGCATATCGACCTCTAGCGGCAACAACTAATACTGGTGTTGTTACAAGGGTCGTTGATGGACAAGGACACGAAACTATGTATTATGGAATCATCAAAATATAATCGAGTACAAATTTGCCGGGAATAAGGAGATTAAAGTAGTCTTCTTCGATTGTGATTGGTTCGACCCTAAACATGGTACTCGTGAAAACCAATTTGGGATGGTTGAAGTCAAACACGCGGAACGATTATCTAGTTGCGACAATTTTGTCCTTGCTCATCAAGTCGAGCAGGTGTATTATATGCCCTACCCATGTGAAAAACTAAGTGCTTGGTGGGTAGTCTACAAAGTGAATCCTCGGGAACGTCTACACACCCCTAGTGATGACGCTTATCAATTGGAGGTTGAAGAGATCGATGAGGTTTATCAAGATGATGAATTGCCGACTTCGTTTAATGTAGAGTCAGAATCGTCGACAGATTCTTTTCTCGGCGATTCTAATGATGTGGCAGTTCCCGAGAAAAGGAAACACCAACATAAGAAGAAAAAAGTAACATGGCGTGCTTTGGGGAGAAAAGGACAAATTGATCCTGATTTTGATGATAATTGACAAGTAATTGTTTTGATACATGGATATGCAATATACTTCATATTACATGTTTTTTCATATGTACAAACCTTCTTTACTAATAAATGCTTGTTTGTGCTTATTTTGAACAGGATGTCGAAAAATAAGAAGAGTGTCACGAGGAAGCTCTTCCGCTTGGGGAGTTCATCGGCGAGTACTCCGGCGAGTACACCGACGAGTCAGGAGGACACCCTATTCCAGGGTAGTTCCTCTTCTTCAAACAGACGTCGTCAAGAGCAGCTCCTGAGATGCATAGATCCGACATTAATTGGTCGGCCTATTGCATTTCAACTAGATGAGGAGGTAACTTTCAGATTGTTTTTTATGCCAGTTATAAACTATTACTAATTGTTTCAATACTGTTTTGTAGGAGGAAGAACACTTGGAGAGTGCGGGTCATGAGGATGATCGGCCGGTGGGTGGCGGGCAAGAGGGGGATGTCCCAGAGTGTGCGGCACAGAGGGATGACCCAGAGGGTGTGGGGCAGGGGGATGACCCAGAGGGTGCGGGGCAGGGGATCTCCCGGAGGGTGCGGGTCAGGAGGAAGGTGCTGAGGCTGCCGGCGGGTCCTCGGTAACTTTCAGGACGAGTCACTTGGTCGCTCCACCAGTAGTCTCTTCCGGTGGAGCCAAGATCGAGATTACGCCTGTTGGTGACGGGTAAGTGTAATACTCTTCTGTTGTTTTGCTTTTGTTTTCAAAAAATTTCTTTCACTAAACTAATTAACTTTATTTATTATGTATTTCTAGATCTTGGATTGACTCTCGGTTCGACGGCACTTCGAGGGTCAGACAGGTTAACCAGATATTGGGTAACCTGTGCCGTCTGCACTACCCAGGGATGCTGACAATGCCGACCGGTGAGCGGGTTCTATGCCAGACATGGGACCAGTACCGGTTCGCTCCTGACGGGCGCCACGGAACTGCTCAGGGGGCGGTGTCTCATGACTTCTGGGTATGCAAGTGTTTTTTCAATTTTCTTTTAGAATTTTCGAGTTACAACACTGTACTAATCATTATTTTTGCAGTTACGCTTTTGCTTGCCAGAAGTCGGCAATCACCATAACCATGCGCTTGTAGTCTTCAACAACAATGCGCATAAGGTGGTGAAGGACGCCATTTCGTATGCCCGCATTCAAGCGAACAATGCTTACTACAAGGAGAAGCTAGGGCAACGAATGAGCAAGGCGACGGGCTCATCGTCAGTCTATTTGACTGAAGAAGAATACCGTTCGGTAAACAATTCTAACTTTTTACCTCTTCGATTGTTGAGATTTGTTGTCATATAATACAAATAGCATCTCTGTTCAGGTGAGGATTCCGTGGTTGGCAAACCGCGAGGACGCCTATTTTGAATTCTGCAAGATTTGGTCTTCAGCCGCATTTAAGAAGACTTCCGAGCAGAAAAGACAATGTCGCGGGACGGATCCGAAGCACAGATATGGTGCCGACGGACATATTCGCCACGCTAAACGCTTGGTAAGACCGATCTGTCACTCTCTAGCTATAGATACATTGTAATGCGACTAACTCATTTCTAATGCACAGGAAGCTAAATCTGGCAACGTGCCAAGTGACATAGAGGTGTATACCTCTGGTCACAAAGGAAGCGATCCGGCACAGCCAGATGTCTTGTGTAGCCAGACAGCCACGGACCATTTGGTGAGATGTTATTAAGAGTTGACGTAATTTCATTTTTCTGCGTCTAGCTAATCGGACATGTTTTTTGCAGGCGCAGTATGGTGAACACATGGTTCGACTCCATGGAGAGAACTATGATTGGCGGAGAGAACCTGTGGACCAAATGGCCGTGTACTCCAGCGGAGGTGGCAAAAGCCATGGACGGTGAGACAGTGTTTTTATTAATGTTTTGTGTATGGTATTGTGATGGTAACTAACCCCTGTTAATGTTGCAGGTACTCCATGTTCAATGGAGTTATTGACTCGAGAGCGGTGAGAGCTCAGAAGTCAGCTCAGTCGTCGCAGAGCTCCGTCGGAGTTGGCTCCAGCCGTCGTCGCTCAGAAGAAACCCCGGAGATGGTTCGGATGAGGGAGGACATGAGGCGGCGCGACGAGCACTACAAGAAACAACAAGAGTACTATACCGCCTGCTTAGCACAACAGCAGGCGATGATCCAAGTAAGCTTACTTTAGAGTGTTGCAGTTCAAAAGTATTCAGAAATAGGTTTAGAACTAACTGATTACATTACAACATGTGTAGCAACTAGCCCAGCAAAACAGTGGATTTGACATGTCCATTTTCCAACCACTACCTCCCCCGCCACCACCACTATCTCCTACATCACCTGAGGTACCTCCTAAACACTTAAGTTAGCGTTTAGAAGGGTAGTTGAGTTCGTTTCTAATTTTGTCTATTTCTTCAGTGTTTCCGTACGCCTGGTCAAGATGGAGCCTCCGGGGCAAATGTGGACGAAGCGGGAGGCAGCGGCGGCGCCCACGACCCAAATGTGGGCGATCAGTGAGTATGTATGTGTATAATGAACCTAGATTGAATCTCGATATGTTATGTGACTTTGTATGTGAATTTGGATGGTATATGTGAATGCGGATGTGTATTGTGACTTTGATTGTGAATTAAGTTGTGTTATGAGATTTTGGATGTGATGTGTGAAGTTTTGGATGTGAGATGTGATTTTGGATGTGAGATGTGAAGTTTGAATGTGATTTTGGATGTGTATTGTGATTTTGGATGTGTATTGTGAATGTATGTGAAATTGTGGTTGGATGTGAGTGTGAGTAGGGGAACCAGGAAAAAATAAAAAAAAAATACCAGGTAACTTCCGTCGGCTTTGACCATAGCCGACGGAAGTTAGCTGGTTTCGGCCACCTGGGCAGAAAGGCTAACTTCCGTCGGCTATGGCCATGGCCGACGGAAGTTAGCTGCCCCTAACTTCCGTCGGCCAGCCTGGCCGACGGAAGTTAGCGCCCCCTCTGCTGACGTGGCAGAGTTCGGGGCTAACTTCCGTCGGCCAGGTGAAGCCGACGGAAGTTAGCTAACTTCCGTCGCCGCGCTTCCGTCGGCCAAAGGCCGACGGAAGATAGCATTTTGCCGACGGAAGTAGGCTTCTTCCGTCGGGAAATGGCTAACTTCCGTCGGCTTTGGCCGACGGAAGTTGCCTGTTTTGTTGTAGTGCTCGTAAACGTTCAAAAGTAGACTGATCTAGGGGTTTGGTGAAAATATCAGCCAACTGATGATGGGTATCAACATGAACAAGGTCAATGACACCTTTCTCATATTGATCCCTCAGAAAGTGAAAGCGCACATCAATGTGTTTGGTTTTTGAATGGAGACAAGGGTTTTTCCCTACACTAATAGCACTGGTGCTGTCGCAAAACAATGGAACCCTGGTAGGAAAGAACAACCCAAAATCTCGCAGAGTGGAAATAATCCAAACCAACTATGAGCAGCAGCTAGCAGTAGCTATATACTCAGCCTCAGTGGTCGAAAGAGCAACTCCAGATTGCTTTCGAGAAGACCAAGAAACAAGGGAAGAGCCGAGAAACTAGCAGGTACCAGAAGTCGACTTGAGATCCAACCGGCACCCACCAAAGTCAGCATCCAAAAAGCCAGATAAATCAAGAGATGATGATGCTGAATAATAAAGACCAAGATCAGGCACATAAGTGAGATACCTGAAGATGCGCTTAACAGCCTGCCGATGAGACGCGCGTGGTGAAGACTGAAAACGCGCGCAAAGTCCCACGGTGAACTGTATGTCTGGTCTTGTCGTCGTTAAGTACAACAGCGAACCGATCATCCCTCGAAACTCCCTTTCGTTGACCTTGACGCTTCTCTCATCCTTGTCCAGACCCCCAGATGTGCCCATCGGGGTCATCTGCGGCTTCAATTCACCACAAAAGTCAAATTTGTTAAGCATGTCACGAGTGTACTTACCTTGGTGGATGAAGGTGTCGTCCTTGGTCTGCTTGATCTGGAGCCCTAAGAAATACTTGAGCTCACCCATGAGGCTCATCTCAAATTCACTGTGCATCTGCTCAGAATACTTGGACACAAGATTATTAGTAGTACCGCCAAAAATAATATCGTCCACGTAAATCTGAGCAAGAAAAGAGTTTTATCCACCGAACCCATCACAAAGCCCTTCCCCAACAAGAATTGCTTCAACCGGTCATACCAAGCCCTGGGGGCTTGCTTCAACCCGTATAAAGCCTTTTGTAGCTTAAAAACATGTCGAGGAAACTTAGGGTTCTCATAACCGGGGGGTTGCCTAACATAAACCTCCTCTTCTATGTACCCGTTCAGAAAAGCACTCTTGACGTCCATTTGAAAAAGCTTAAAACCCTTCGAAACGGCAAAAGCTAGAAGAATACGATTGGACTCAAGACGGGCAACAGGAGCGAAGGTTTCTTCAATGTCAATACCTTCCTTCTGGCAATAACCCTGGGCAACTAGTCGAGCTTTGTTGCGCACCACAACCCCATCTTCACCTTGTTTGTTCTTGAATACCCACATGGTGCCTATGGGGTTGCATCCAGGTGGCGGCTCAACTAGTGTCCAAACCCGATTACGGACAAAAATCTCAAGCTCTTCTTGCATAGCATTAATCCAATTTGAATCAGAAAGAGCATGAGAAATATCTCTGGGCTCAAAAGATGCAACAAAAGCAGATTCAACAAACACAACAAGAGAGGTAGATGAACGCAAAGTTCTCTCAGTCAAATCACCGATGATGAGCTCTGAGGGGTGATCACGCTGAACTGCTCGGGTTCCCTGGTGATCTGAAGTCACCTCACCTGAGTCAGCAGCTGGCACCTCTGGACTCGACTGAGGGGGCTCGATCGAAGTGGAAGAAGTGATCAGAGGTCCGCCCTCGTCCTCAGTCGAAGTCTCAGAAGGTGTGGTCTCTGCAGAGGGTGTAGAAGGCCCACCCTCATTAGCGGCTGGAGTATCCTCATCTTCATCGAAGATGGACTCTCCGAGCTCACCATCAGAAGGCTCAAAAGAAGGAGTCAAAGAAGGCAAGGACTCATCAAATGAAACCTCACAAGTCTCGACAAGCACCTGGGATTCGAGGTTCCAAACACGGAAGCCTCGAGAATGCAAAGCGTATCCAAGAAAAACACCGTCCCAGCAACGAGACTCAAACTTGTCCAAATGCCCTCCCTTCTTGAGCACAAAACACTTGCAGCCAAACGCTCGCAAGTGGCTCACCTTGGGCTGCCTGCCAAACCGCAACTCATATGAGGTCATACCTAGGTAAGCTCTAAGAAAAATGCGGTTGGCCAGATAGCAAGCCGTGTTCATGGCTTCAGCCCAAAACTGCCTAGGAGTCCTGTGCTCATCGAGCATCGTCCTGGCCATCTCGACTAGCGTGCGGTTCTTTCGTTCCACAACGCCATTCTGTGGGGGAGTGTAAGGAGAAGAAAACTGATGGTCAAGACCTTGATCACTATAGAAGCTAACGAACTGAGAATTTTTGAACTCAGAGCCATTGTCAGAGCGAATTGCTTGCATCCGACCATTGTTCTCATTCTTCAGCTTCAAAATCAGGTCATGAACAAACTGAAAAGTTTCATCCTTAGACTCCAAAAAGAAAACCCACGAGAATCGAGAAAAGTCATCAACAATGACAAGTGCGTACCACTTTCCACCAACTGAACGTACCCGAGCTGGACCAACAGTGTCCAAGTGTAAAAGCTCGCCTAGATACGAAGTCATCACCTGAGTCACAGATGAGTGAGAAGCGGCAACCATTTTCCCACGACGACAGGGATGACAAACTAGATCCTTCTCCATCTTAAGCTTGGGCAAACCTCGGATGACGTCCATAGAGCTCAACCTGACTAGAAGATCAAAACTCAAATGACCTAACCTCCTATGCCCCTTCCAGAGCTCAGAGGAGGATCCAACAATCAAACAGCGAGAAGGGCCAAAAGAACTAGAGAAGTCAATTCGAAAAACTTTACCGAATGGTAAAATCTGGCAAATCAAAGACCCTCTAGAATCAAACACAGAAGAGTCGCCCTTCTTAAAACGCACCTCCAAACCATCCTCGAGAAGTTGTGAAACAGAAATCAAATTGAAGTTCAAGTTTCTAACCAAAGCAACGTTCTTCAAAGAAAAATGGTCTGAAATGCGAATTGAGCCAATGCCACTTACTTTCCCTTGACCACTGTTCCCGAATATGATGTACTCTTTGGAGCTCGGGGGAGTGAGACTGGAGAACCATCTGCGATGTCCCGTCATGTGGTGAGAGCATCCTGAGTCCATGATCCAAACGTCCTCCAGTCCCCGATCCTGCACAATCAGTGGTTGTAAGTGGGAGCAAATGGTCCGGCACCAGGTTTAGCAAAAGAGCTAAACCAGTGTCGAGCCATCTGCTCAAAAGACGGAAAGCAGAAATCATCAGAAAAGTTTGGACCAAAACGCGGCTCAAAGCGCGGTCCTTGGTTCTGCCTAAAACCTCGGCTACGAGGTCTAGGACCGTAGCCAAAACGGCCTGGAGCTCTGCCGGAACGAACACCACCAACTGGAGCACGGGCAAGAAAGTCGTCTCCTCCACCACCACCTACACGACGCGGCCTGGCCTCCAGCCTCTCCCCGCGTCGAGGAACATGCATTCTACCACCCTGCTGGTAGAACTGCTCCTGACCACCACGAGCTCTCTCTGCTCTCTCAACCCACTTCCTCCTGAAGCAAAACTCCGCAAGATGCCCGTCTCTCTGACAGTACTCACAATGATAGGTGGGCTTCTTGGGGTGTGGTTGAGACTTGGGATTCTTGGGCTTGGTGGTGTTAGGTGTAGTCTTCTTGGGTTGAGAAGGTCCAGGAAGAGAGTCTAGAGAAGAGTGGAGTTGTTTGGTCTTTGGAACCCAGATAGGCTTATTGGGTGGAGCTTTGGGTGGTTCATGAATTACTCCATCCTTGGGCTGACAAGCCTGGGAAGAATCAGTGGAGTGAGTCTTGGGGTATCTCTGCTCATGTGTAACCTACCCCAAACCCATCCTGCCTCTTGAACTACTGGATCATCATGCCGAGCTATGGCTCTCTGGCACTGATCCAACTCAGGATAGAACGGAGGTAAAAGTTCTCATTCTGAGAATCAACTAGCTCCTCTCTCAAGGAAGCTAGAACCTCCACCTAAGACAAGCAGGTCTCACACTCGCTATCAACCTGGACAGACTTCTCGGCTTTCAGCTTGATCAACTCAAGTCTAAGAGACAGGCAGTTCTCACAGACAGTGGGTGGAACTGACAATGTCTCAAGCTCTAGCCTAGTCTGCGCAAGCTCAGCTCTCAACCTCTCCAAATCACCCAAATGTTCATCGCCCTTAGATTTCAGCTCAGCTAAGGAAGCTAGATGAGATGGGAAATCAACACAGGGTGCGACGACAGTGGCTTGAGCATCTTTCAGCTCCAACTGAGCGCTTTCAAGCTCAGTGGCCAAAGCGTCCCTCTCATCAACCCTTTTTGTGTACTTGGACTTCAAAGTCGACAAGTCACATAGAAGCACCTCACACTTCGAGCACTTACTGCTATCACCCAAGAAAGGGGAAGAAGATGGACTCTCAATTCTGCCATTGGCTATGGCAAGCTCACTCTCTAACTCATCTATCCTCTTCTTGGCCCCCCTAAGCAGTTTTTCCCGATATTTCAACTCCTGATGATTGCTTTCAAGTAGATCAACGATTTCGCATTCATAGGATGATACCTTTTCGTTGTCGTCGTCGTCAGAGTCGTCGGAGGAGCTCTTTTCTTCCTTATCCCCAAGAGCCATTGAGCAGAAGCTCTTGCGGGATCTTCGGCGCTGGTGTGAGTGGCTCTTCGGTCTGTCCCTGAAAGCCATGAAGCAGAGGCCCGCCGGATCATCCTTGTCCTTCCCCTTCTTGATGACGATCTCCTCATCGCTTGAGCTTGATGAAGAGGAAGAAGACGTGGACTGCTTGGAGTAGCTCTTCTCCATCTCGGCGAAGAAGGCCTTGTCGCGCTTCTTGTTCTCTCGCCGGTAGTCCTTCAGGGCCTTCTTGAAGAATCTTGTCTTCGGCTTGCCCTTGTTGAAGGAAGAGCTGTCGTGCTTGCCGGAGTCGTGGAAGCCACCACTGGTGCCCTTCTTGTGTCCATTGCGCTGGGGGCAGTCGGCGATGAAGTGTCCTAGATCACCACACTCAAAGCACCCGGATTTTGTGCCATGTCTTTTGAACATTCTTTTGTCATAGACACGACGCACCCGGTTGTTAAAAAGACACAAATCATCATCTCCCAAAGACTCAAGCTGGTCCTCAGTGATAGACATCAAAGAGAACACAGCACAGCTCACAGAAGAGGGATCAACAGAAGGTGTAGCAAGGGTCAGGGACTTTGATCCAGAACCAGTGAGATTTGATCTCAACTGAATATCTACCTCAGTGGCCTTCAGCTTGCTAAATAACTCAGAAATGGTCAAGGTATCGTATGAAGTGCTCTCAACGATAGAGGATACCTTGATCTCCCAGATCTTTGGGTCTAAGGTATGAAGAACCTTGAGCACCTGCTCGTGATCTGAGACTAACTGAGCACCCTCAGCCTTGTTGTCCTGAAGCTTGTTAATGATCGATTGAAAGCGACCAAAGAAAGCTTCAACAGATTCACCCGGCTTTTGTGTGAAGTTCTCGTACTCACGCCGTTAGGTCTGATAGAGCCGAGCCTTGACCTGGACTGTTCCCTCATGGTTTGCCTTAAGGGTAGCCCAGATCTCTCTCGCAGTGGAGAGATGGCTCACATGCTCAAACTCAGTGGGACCTAAACCAGAAAAGAGAATGTTCACGGCTTTACTGTTGCTCAGATGCTGGGCAATGATACTAGGAGTACCATGCTCAGCAACTGGTAGAATGACAAACGTGTCATGAACGCAAATGTCCCAGATGTCCGAGCCCTGGCTCATGAGATAGGCTCGCATGCGAGTCTTCCAATAGTTATAGCCATAGACTTCCAAGGACGGGACCTTGCCAGGAGAAGTCATGATCACTACTGGGTTTAGAACCGGTTAAGGTATGAAAGAAAAAAAACCCTAACCAAGCTCTGATACCACTTGTAGGACCGAAAGTAGCGATCAAAAGGGGGGGTGAATGGGCGCCTATAAATTCTTTCGAATCAATGGCATGCTCCCAACACCCAATGCACCTCAAAAGACTAAGTAGCACAGTATGAACATATTGCCTAAGTCTAAAGGTATCTAGCCTAGAAGCAACTGATGATAAAATCAGTGAAACACTAAAGCAGTGCTAACAGGCAGATAAACAGAATATCCAAGTCAAGGTAGGTTAAACTTCTCAATGGATGATCTAAGTAAAACTAAAATGAGATGAGAAGTTACTATTCAAATCTGTCTCCTGTTCAAGACTTGTCGAAGCCTGCTTCGCTGGTCGAAGCCTGCTTCGCAAGTCGAGGCCTGCTTCGGAGGTCGAGGCCTGCTTTGGAGGTCGAAGATTGTCGAAATTGAGCGAAGGTTGAGGTTGATTTCCACACTGCGAGATTTTGGGTTGTTCTTTCCTACCAGAGTTCCTTTGTTTTGCGACAGCACCAGTGCAATTAGTGTAGGGAAAAACCCGTGTCTCCATTCAAAAACCAAACATATTGATGTGCGCTTTCATTTTCTGCGGGATCAATATGAGAAAGGTGTCATTGACCTTGTTCATGTTGATACCCATCATCAGTTGGCTGACATTTTCACCAAACCCCTAGATCAGTCTACCTTTGAGCGATTACGAGGGGATTTGGGTGTTGTGTATCCTTTCTAGGATATTTTGCATCAGTTTTCTTTCTTCTTTACTCTTTTCTTGAGTCTTTTTGTGTGTGTTCATATCTTGCATATTCACATATCACACTTTAGAGCTGCTTCTGTTATATGATTGAACTGCTTTACTTATTCTAGCCGGTACATGCTTTTGATTACTTGTCAATGCTCATGCTTTAGTTCAGTTCACTTGATATGTCTGATATCTATCATATGCATGGCTTTTATGCTTTAAAACTTGAAAAATGATCACCATTGCTTCTGGTAACTAGCATGTGTAGTCTGAATGTTTTTGCTATCTGTTACATGCCTTGTAGCTAGTTTTTGACTTAGATGCAAACATGCAACTTGGACATCTTTATGCTTTTAAACATGGAAAATGTGTTATAAAAATGATGAAAACATCAGAAAAATGAAAATTCCATGCCTTTTTATGCTTGAAATTGAAAACATCCAGGTGGGTTTGTCTTGTCGCATTGCATTGTTCTGGACTACGTACCATAGCACTTTGGTATTAACTAGGACACTGTAGTGTATGCCAAGATCAATGTCTTAAGCTTCTGATGGTCCAGTTCTGGCCTAAGCTTGACTTGGTCGGTCAGCTTAAGGTTTGACATACAAATAACCCCTGGCAAAAATGAAAAAGGAAAAAGAAAAAGCCTGAAAATTGAAATGATAACAAGTTTGCTGAAGCACTTTGTTTTGGACAATGCTTATCTTGGTAGATATCAGTTAGCTTCTACATCTCATGATTTACCTTGCTTGTCAACTGGAAGATGTGGTGATGCTTTTACTTTGCAAAAACTGAAAAATGTGTGCTAATGACTTTCTTTAGATATCATCTGTTGCACTGATCATGCCATGTGTCTTAGATAGTATGTCTTTTGCTATACTTGTTAGATGTTGTAATTGCAGTCAATCATATCTGCGAAGCATGCTTTCTACACTCCACTTGCACCCAGTTGCATTCATTGCATATTTTGAGGGGGAGTTGCATTTCAGGGGAGTCTGTGTCTCTTTTGAGTGCTTGATGAGTTCACTTGTCAACAAGGGGGAGAAAATTTGGGATCAGAGTTTAAGGGGGGAGTTTTTGCCTCGCTTGCTCTTACTATGTTGATATCCTTGTTGTTCTGAAATCGCACTCATTTTGAGCTTTTACCTTTTGGTTAACCATAATGATCGCTTCTTGCTTTTTGTTCGGCTTTTAGTCATTAGGGTTAAACTTTTACTTTATTTTCTTCTTCTTTGTTTTTCTTGTGTTTTGTTTTCGTGTTTCCACAGTTGTTCGCAGGCACTGAAGAGTTGAAGTGTTGACAATGCACTCATCAAGGGGGAGATTGAGGAGCCAAGATGAATAGCGTGGGCCTCATGGCTCCAGATGTGATGAGTCATTGTCAATGATAGTCAAAGAGGACTGAGAAGAGAGGAAATATGCTGTTTCATGGGCCGCGTGTGACTCAGGTACACGGGCAGCGAGCGACGGTCGGGCTGAGAGAGCTACGAAGTCGGGCTGGCCCAATATGGGTACATGGGACAGAAGCAGTAGAAGACCCACTGGGCTATTGACCAGGGTTGACTTAGGTACACGGGCGGTGAGTGGTTGCCGAGCTGAGAGAGCTGCGGAATCAGGCCGGCCCAATCCGGGTACCTGGTGCAAAGTCGGTGGAGGCTTTGTCAGTTTCGGCGCAAAACTGACAACCGTTGATTCTGTATCGGACTGTCCAGAAAAGAAGCTGTAGTCGCTACGAAAGTTTAGCTTCCGGACAAGTCATCTGTATCTCTAGGCCCACAGTCAGTCAGTTGTGTCTGTAAAAATACCTAAGGGCAGTTGAGTCATTTTCTTATTTTTAGCGTCTGTAAAAACCCTAAGGGGCTGGTGGAATATTCCTAGTGTTGGGTTGCCTATAAATAGGGCCCCAATCCCTAGGGTTAGGTCACCCCTTCTAGAATTCACTTTTCAATCTATTGGGTCATTTTGTGTTTACTATGTTTGTCTCTCTCTCCTGTTTGTGCGCCGCCAGGCACTCTGTTCATGGTTTTCTTGGCTTGCATTTATTCGGTTGTTCTTGATGCAGTGAAGTTTCTATTCTCTGTTCAGGTGCAGCAAATCTGCAGCGATTTAATGGCCTCATCTCACGCGCACAGCAAGCTCATTCATGAGTTTTAGTTCTTCTGTTGCTCCTGTTCTTCACGGAAGTAGTACTAGTTCTTGCGTGCTGCAAGTAGTACCTATTCACTGTAGCAACAGTACACTAGTACTAGCTTTGCTTTTTCTGAGCAGCTTTTTGATCGAAGTAGACAGGGCTAAAAACCTTTTTCTGGTTGTTTCTAGCGAAGCCCCTTCTCTCTGTTCGAAGTCCCTCAGCTCCGTGAGGCAGACTTCGATCTGACGTCCTCAAAGACTTCGCTTGAACTTCGACTTCGTTCTGTTTACTGTGTTTCTAGCTTCGGAGCATGTTTTGCACATAGTTTGTTGGCTTGTCATACTTCGACGGTCTTTGCGAAGGTGAACTCCGAATTGAGCCATTCGAAATCAATACTTCGACAGGCTTCGGAGTTAGTTTCGAAGCATGTCTCTCTGGTAGATGTCATTCGGAGTGTGCTGTTGTCTTTTCGAGGGTTTCAGTTCGAAGGTTCGGAGCTTGTTGTTCAAAGTGTGTTTGTGGCCTTCGACTTTTGTGCGGGAACACATGCAGACTTCGTTTCGAAGCTGGCCTGTGGTTCGAAGGTCCTACCTCGGTATTGCTAGCTTCGAGGGTAGCCGTGTAGGCTTCGAGTTGGTCGTGCTGCAGCGTGTCTGGCTTCGCTTCTTTTCGGAGGTTGATTTACTGTGAGCTTGTCCGAACTTCTCTGATCGAAGTCTAGGCTTTAAAGTACATTGTTCGAAGCAAGCTTCGATACTTTCATACTTCGCTACGAAGCATACTTCGCACCCTGTCACACATGAACTAGGCTAGACCAAACAAACCTTCGGCCCAATCAACCTCAACCTTCGCTCAATTTCGACAATCTTCGACCTCCGAAGCAGGCCTCGACCTCCGAAGCAGGCCTCGACTTGCGAAGCAGGCTTCGACCAGCGAAGCAGGCTTCAACAAGTCTTGAACAGGAGACAGATTTAAACAATAACTTATCATCTCATTTTAGTTTTACTTAGATCATCCATTGAGAAGTTTAACCTGCCTTGACTTGGATATTCTGTTTATCTGGCTGTTAGCACTGCTTTAGTGTTTCACTGATTTTATCATCAGTTGCTTCTAGGCTAGATACCTTTAGACTTAGGCAATCTGTTCATATTGTGCTACTTAGTCTTTTGAGGTGCGTTGGGTGTTGGGAGCAGGCCATTGATTCGAAAGAATTTATAGGCGCCCATTCACCCCCCCTCTGGTCGCTACTTTCGGTCCTACAAGGATCCCTTCGCACCATCGAACCTGAAACAGAAAATGAAAGACAGGGTTCGCTGGACCTAACTAAAGAAACAAGGCTTCGAGTTGTTGCTAACCTGATGAAATATCAACATCATACGAAGACTTGGTATGATCCAAAGATTAAACTTAATGAACTTAAATCAGGTCCTTTAGTACTATGAAGCATTATCGCTCCGGGAAAATTAGGAAATAAGTGGGAAGGACCATATATCATCCTTTGTTCAGGATGCCCATGATCTTTTAAATTAGCTAATTTAGAAGGTGAAGAATTAAAACATGCATGGCATGCAGAGCACCTTAAAGCGATACTTCGCATAGGGGCTCCTTGTAATCATTTGTAAAAACTTTGTAAATGAATAAAACTCATGGTTTGAGTAATGCCTACTTCTCAAGATGATTCCTACTTCTAGTCGACACGTTAGGAGGACAGAGCTGATTGCGGAGGTAAATATTATTCATTTGAACCAAATTTACGGACTTCGAGCCACCGGCTCGAAGCATCCGTCAAGGTGGCAGAGTTACATGAAAAACAGATTCCAAGCCACCGGCTTAATAGCATCTGTAAAAAGAGTCCAAAGAGACCAAATGCTATGGAATATGAGCAATTATCTTGAAAGCATCCGTAAAAATGGTCGAAGGAGACCATCGAAAGTGGATTCCGAGCCACCGGCTTGATAGCATCCGTAAAAAGAGTCCAAAGAGACCAAATGATACGGGCTCCGAGCCATTAGCTTGAAAACGTCCGTGAAAAGAGTCCAAAGTGACCGTTATAATTGGATTCTAATACATCAGAAAAAGAGTCTGAAGCGACCATATTAAAAAAAGAGTACTAAGCTACCATTTTTGAACTCCAGACCAATAAGGTCGAAGACATTTTCGAGGTCCCTAGCGACCATCTATTCGAATTTTGGACTACGAGTCCTTAATTCCTCTTTAACATATCAGGGGCTCCGAGCTGCCGAAAATAAAACTATTGAAATTGTACTCTTAACTAGCGTTGTGATCATTGTGCATAACCACCTTCGATCGAAATTCGAAGGTGCTTACCCCCAAAGAGGGGCTGGGAGATAATGGACAATTTCGAAGCATTCTAGTTTATATTACTCAATGGATTATATTACATTAAGAAAAATCTATATCTAAGCTAAGGAGGAAGCAGAGACCCCTTCAATCCCCAGAGAAGGATTCAGAGTTGGCTCGGCTTCAAAGAGGACTCATCTCGGAGCCCGGAGTCTTCAAAACTTTACGCTTAACTCATTCCCCTTCTTTGAAGCACGAAAATCCCTTTGCTCTTGTTGAAGCTTGGCGTAGGTCCAAAGTCATTCGGGGCTACTCTTCGCTTGCTCCTTGCCACTACATTCTTCTTCGGACCAATCAATGTCCTCTGAAGATGAAGACACTATATTAACGACTTCTTTTTCCTCCTCCTTAATATAAGATAATACTTCCTTACATATCTCAGGTATAACCTTTCTGTGGCTTCCTTGCCAATACTTGTGAGGCCTTAAGGCTTCGAAGGTAGCCCATTGTAGGCGGAGCTCTTCGTTAACCTCTAACACTTCGAGCTCATCCAAAAATGGTAGGGAAGCCTAAAAACATTTCCGAATAAGTCTTTTCATTCAAAGGAGAACAAAAACATAAGTTTTTACATAGGCGGAGCCCTAAGGAGAAATAAACCTTCAGGTCCGAAGGAGGTTTGCTGCTCGAAGGCAGCACCCGTGCTTGCTTTTGACGGAGACCTTCATCGATCCACGCGTTCACGGCTGACCAACCTTCAGCTCTCCAGGATGGCTGAAAAGTCTCCTAGGCTGCGACCACATCAGGTGAAGGGGTCAACAGTCGGTCGCCGCCAAAGTTAGTAAGGTTGTTCCGGGCTCCGGTGAAAAAGATAATCCGATGTCTTCATAGTAATGAAGAACTCCAAGAGCAGCTACTTGGCCGGAGATCTCTCTGTACCAAGTACCTGTAGTCTTCATTGTCTTCGCTGCTGCTTGGATCATCTTCATCTTTCGCAGCAGGGAGCCGTTGGCAGCTGACGAGGAGGCGCAAGAAGTGTCGAAGTATTCCAGAACAACCCGAAGGGCATCCATGGTCTTGGAGGCCGCACTCTCAAACTTTATCTTTTCTACGGCCAATGTCTTATTTGACTTAGTTAGCTCACACACCAAAAGGAGAGTTTGGTTGTCTCCGTCATTAGGACATTTTTATGTCCGAGCAATTTTGTCACCTCCTCCGCCAAACATTGCTGCTCTTCTCGGAGCTTGACAAGTTCAGATCCTGAAGCCACATGCTCCTCTCGGAGCCTTTCCACTTGAGCCCAGAGTACAACCTGCTCAGCCTCGAGCTCCTCCTTTGAAGCATCTAGCCTAGCTCTATCATTCCGCTCTATCGAAGACGTCTCTTCCAAGCTCGAAGCTCGGGTCTCAGAGTCGATAAGGCTCCGTTGAAGGGTAGTCACCTTCTCTTTGAGCCGGTTGTATTCTCGCTCATTCGACACAGCCGCAGCTCGAGCTAGAACCACTTGCTGCAAAGAAAGGACAATGTAAGTAAATTATGTATAGATGTTCAAGTTAAACTCATTTTTGTAGGTGCTTCGTACCTGGTAAGACGCCCATTCAAGAGAAGCATCAAGCTCCAACCCTTCGGCCTCTCCAAGGATGGAGACCAAGTCAGTATCCCCAACTTCACGACTAGCTCGAGCCAGAGGCTCTAACAATGTTTGAAGTCTTGTCCTCCATTCAAGGAAGGGGGGCGGGAGAGGGAGCCTTGACAAGGCACTCCGACTGTCATCACTAGGAGAAGGACTAGAGCGCAATGAAGCACCTTTAGAGGCCTCCGTAGATTGGCCTCCATCCGTAGACTCCGATGGATTCCACCTTGGAATAGGAGCAGAAAGGGGCCAACCTTTACCTTTATCTTTTCTAGGGTCTGCCACATCCTTCGGAGCTATCTCCAAAATTGGAGCCACTTGTTCTACAGCTGGAGTTGACACCGAAGCTACAGCAGGCTCCAGGGAAACTTCTGTAGCGGGAGCCACCTCCACCGGATCCAATCCTATAAGAACCAAAGGTAAATAACATTGTTTAAATTGTGCAGATAAAAAGAGAGAAGAAAAGGTATTCAGATGAGGCTTACCTCTGACATCTTGTTGCCAAACAAGCACTAGACTTCTCGGGGGCTCGAACATCTGTCCAATGTAATCTTTGGACTCTGGACTTCAAACTGAAAGAATAGCTGTGGAGATATCTTTGACAACTACAGCTATCACTCTGTCCGGAGACAAGATTTGTGTATCCACAGTCTCGACTACGCCTTCTTCCATGGAAAGATCATTTACCTGGCTAGACAGGACGTTTGTAGTCTCCGCCTGCTTAGGGTCAACTTCAACGGTAGGTGCCACCATCGCGTCATCTCGAACGGAGACTTCAGCTCCCATTCGAGAGCCTTCGTCCCCAGCAAGAAGGGCCTCGAACTCCTCCGCCATCGCCATGTCCACATCGTCTTAATCTTTAGATTGTTCCGGCAATGAGACTGGATATTTTGAAGGAGTGAGGGCCTTCGGCTTCCAGACCACCTTTTTGGCAAGTGTCTTCATCGATCCTGAAGGCCCTGCTTCCACTTTCCTTTTCTTCGGAGCCTGGTCCAAAGAAGACCAGTTTGAGTGAGTTGGGGGCTCAACTCTGAGCACACTCCACACTCGGTTGAATCGCTCCCAACTCCCGACCAGCTTAACCCTCCGCTCCTTTTCAATGGGCGTAGGGGCTCTGAGAACCTTCTCCGCAGCTCGAACAATTTGCTCCGGAGTAAGGGTCACACGTGGAGCTGAAAGATGGACTTGAAGTTGACTTGGGTCAGCTTGGACCTCTACCTCCCTTTGGTAGAAAATGTCCTCCAAGGGCCCAGCCAAGGTGCAGTCTATCCCCACCTCAGCGTAGAACTAGCGGAGGATCCAGTATGAATACCATCTGTCATTGATGGCCTTCGCTAGAAACCGGTCCTAGAATTCTTCTCGGAGCTAGAAGTTGATGCTCCCAAATGCCATCACCATCTTCTCTCCTCTGACTCCGGTAAAAGTCTTTGGCTGGCACGAAGCTCTATGAAGAGCCATGAAGATATCCGCTCTCCCGGTGCATCCTTCGACCCGCATCGCCTATTCAAAGATGGCCATAGGAGCAATAGCATTCGGAGAGAGTTGAGGCAAGGTGATATGGAACAACCTTAATACCTTGGAGAGAAAGTCCACTACTGGAAGTCCCAATCCAACTTCGAAGAATGCTTCGAACACCACCACCTATCCAGCACGTGGTGCTGGGATCACTTCACCCCCAAGTTTGCGAATCTTGATTGTAGATCCCATCTTCCCAGCAGTTGCCGCAGCGATTGACTTCTTTGAGCACGACGACGCCCCCAAGCTATACGATTGGTACGTATACATGGTAGACGCTGGGTGGAGGTCGTGAGGACTATATGGACGAGGGTTGTCTGAGGGCCTGGCTGCCGTTGGTGCCACCATTGCCTGCTGCTGAGCCAAGGATGAAGCAAAAACAGGAACTTGGTGCCTTGTCTTCGCCATCGGAGAAAGGGAGAGTTTGAAAGGATGAGCTTGGGGAGAAGAAAAGTGAAATGTGAAAGGAATTAGTAAAGTATCTGAAATTAACCTTTACTTTCTTATTTGTAGCATGTATTCTTTGTACTGTACGTTGCGGTGCGCCATTTGGGTGCCCTGTTATGTCTACAGAGGTGAAGCGACCGTCAACTTCCCAGGAGGTAACGACTCTATTTCTGAGTCTAACGACTCTGAAGTATAACGGCTGAAAAGACCAACAACTATATTGGCTCTACCAAATATCCGACTTTGAAGCTATTACAGTAAATATCTCTGCACAAGTTGGTCTGAAGGCCTTCAATTTCCAAATGTTTCCAAGAATGGTAAAGTTTTTCAAGTTCCTACCTAAATTCTAAGCATGAAATTATTTCCTGGGTATACTGCTTTCTTCATTGCATTGACAATTCAGAGAGAAGTATTCAAGGGTGAGGAGCCATGTTGAAGATCATGGGCCTCATGGCTTCAAAAGTGATGAGTGATTGTCAACAAAAGTCAAAGAGAGAGGAGACGAAAATAAGATGAGACATGTCGGTTCTTGGGCCACGTGTGACTTAGGTACACGGGCGGCGAGTGACTGCCGGGCACAGGGGCTGTGGAGTCGGGTCGGCCCAATCCGGGTACATGGGATAGGAACGAAAAATGATTCGTTGGTCTGTTGACCGGGTTTGACCTAGGTAAACCGGCGGCGAGTGATTGCTAGGCTGAGGGAGCCGCGGAATCAGGCTGGCCCAATCCGGGTACCCGGTGCGAAGACAATGGACGCTTTGTCGGTTTCGGCGTAAAACTAACACAACCATCCAAGACTGCCCATCACAGATCCGACGGTCCTAAAGCGAAGTCGTAGCTACTACGAAAGCTCCGCATCACAACAAGTTACTTTTAGATAGGATTTTACTATCTTTCCTTTTAGGCCAATAGTCTGTGTTAGTCAAGTCTGTAAAAATTCTAAGGTCATTTTGATATTTTCTAGTTTATTTCGGTGTCTATAAAAAACCCTAAGGGTAAATTAGGTTTTTTTGTTTTATTGGGCTGCCTATAAATAGGCCCCAATCCCCCTAGGGTTTCTTAACTCGTTCACTTTTAAACATCTAAGTTCACTTTACCAAAATTACTTTCCCCTGTTAATCCTTGTGCTTGGAATCTTCGCCGCCGTCCCTGTCCAACAGGCGTGCTTGGTCCCTTGCGCCACCGTCGTGCATTGATTCCTGTAGCATGAAGCTCCCATCTGGTCCCATCATCGTGGAGCCGTGCGCTACTCCTTGCGTGGAAAGCCACGTTCTTGGTCAGGTGGAGCGCGCGTGGAAGAGCTCTCTGCGCGTGGCCGCCGCTTCGGTTTCAGCCGGCAGGCAAATCAAACCAGAGCAGCGCACTAAGTTTGGCTGCTGGTTTCTTCACCGCTGCATCACTACCAGGGGAGCCAAGCATGAGGCGTCTGTGCGAGGTGGCGCAAGGCACGAGGAGGCACAGAACCGGTCGGGGCTTCACGAGGGATGCGCTCGAGGTGTGGGCGACTCAGCTGAGTCATTGGGGCTTCGCTACACCAGAACGAGGTGGCGCTTGGCCTCGCTGGAGCGTAGAAAGCAGCGCATGGCAGCAGGAGGCGCTCGTAGCGGCGCACGTGGCGCTTGGTGCGCATGCAAGACGTTCAGTAGAAAGGATATGTGAACAGGAGACAACGCATGAATAGTAACTCCTTATCCTCGTTTTGTGTGCATTTACTATTTTATTACTGAACATTTTGTGATAGTTTAAATTTCTACGATTAGTTTATTTTTCAGACTTCACTGTGTATTTTCATTGATGAATCTTTATATCTCTAGTGCATGTTGAATCATCTGTGAGCTCTTTTAAATCTTTTTCATTTATTTTAATTGATTAAATATCAGTGAATTGTGATGATTTGATATGTGCCTGTCATTGTGTGAGATGTTTGTTGTTTCATTGTTTTGATCTGTGATGAGCTTTAATTTGCCTTTAAACAATTTGTTGGTGTGTTTTCAATTAGGACACCGGTTGTTATTTAGGCTATAATATTTCTGCCAGTAAGATTTGTTTTTGTTTCTGCTGTTTGTCTATTGAGGTATGTTGGATATTGGGAGAAGGCCATTGATTCGACACAACTGGCCAAGGACATTTTCATGTCGACACAAGCAGAAGAAATGAAGTCGGGAACTCTGTTCTCCGAAGACCCTAAAGGCAAGAAGGCTCCGTCGGTACGGAGCCTTAAACAGTGGAGACCTCCATCAAAGCTTCGGTGCAAAGAAGCTTCCCGAAGACTCTTCACCCAAAGGGGGTTGCCAGCAAGGACAGAAGATTTATCTTCTCACTAATTAGACTAGCCTTTTACTCTTTTACCCCTATGAAGAATACTAAACAATATCTTCTTAGTCGGTTGTAATTAGAGGGTAAAGAAGTCTTTTCCCGTGTATTCGGTCTATAAATACCCCTCTTCACTCTATAAAGGGTATCGAATACTCAGATATCCAGTACATACTTTGAACTATCTCAAGCTATTATCCATCTCGGAGGATTGGAATAGTTTACTTAAACAAACACTTCGTTTGTGAGACACTTAGTTTCCTAAACCAATTAGCGTAATCGTTTACGCCAACACTATCTTTTACATGTCGGGTAGCTAAATCCTTTACTTAGATGCAGATATAAAACTTAGACATCTATATGCTTTAACATGGAAAATATGCTATAAAATGATAAAAATCATAAAAAATGGAAAATCCATGCCTTTTATGGTTAAGTGAAAAGATCCAGACGGGTTTGTTGTGTTGCATTGCATTGTTCTGGACTGCTTACCATAGCACTTTGGTATTAACTAGGACATTGTAATGTATGCTAAGACCAATGTCTTAAGCTTCTAATGGTCCTGTTCTGACCTAGGCTTGACTTGGTTGGTTAGCATAAGGTTGATATGCAAATAACCTCTAGCAAAAAATGAAAAAGGAAAATAAAAAGGCTAAAATTAAAAAGATAACAAGTTTGCTGAAGCTCTGAGTTTTTGGATCATGCTTACTTTGGTAAATACTAGCTAGCTTTTGCACTTCATGCTTTACCTTGCTTGTCAACTAGAAAATGTGGTGATGCTTTTATTTTTCAAAAATCTAAAAATATGTGATAATGACTTTCTTTTGATATCTTCTATTATACTGATCATGCCATGTGTCTTACATAGTATTTTGTGCTATACCTGCTAGATTTTTTAATTGCAGTTAATCATATCTGAGAAGCATGCTTTTTATACTCCACTTGCACCCTAATTGCATTCATTGCAAATTTTGAGGGGGAGCTACATTTCAAGGAGAGTTGAGTTTGTGTCTCTTTTGAGTGCTTTTTGTCTAACTTGATGAGTCCAGTTGTCAACAAGGAGGAGAAATTTTTGGATATTTCATATTTTAGTGAGTTTATGGGGAGTTTTGGCTTTCTTTGGGATTCATTTCAGAGGGAGTTTTAGTCTCTTTTGCCTTACTCTTTGGATATCCTTGTTGATAATTCAAATATGGCACTCATTTGAGTTTTTATTTGAAATCTTTGTTGATTTATTTTATGTTTACCATAATGACCTTTTCTTGTTTTTTGTTTGGATTTTGGTCATTAGGGTTAAACCTTTTACTTTATTTTTTTCTATCTGTTCTCTTAAGCTTTGTTTTTCGTGTTTCTACAGCAAATTCAATAATGCTT
This sequence comes from Zizania palustris, assembly GCA_019279435.1. Taxonomy (NCBI): domain Eukaryota; kingdom Viridiplantae; phylum Streptophyta; class Magnoliopsida; order Poales; family Poaceae; genus Zizania; species Zizania palustris. The sequence goes on from JAAALK010000286.1 coordinate 7,032,666, forward strand.
TGAAACTCACATTGGATCATCCGTACGTCGCCTTCATTTGTAGCATTATCAAGATTGTATATAAAACCATGTACTTTCTTTGTAGCTAGGATATATTGGTATTTTTGAGTCTCGTACAAATTTTTTGAAAATGGCAAACTCCCCTTTAGAATATGCACCATCTAATCAATATTATCCACTATATCAATATACTTATATTAATTAATTTCAAAAATATCATTGTCGCTCATGTATTCTGTATCACCAGCCTGATGAGGACATCACTTCACATGATACACACATGCACCACCATGATACACACATGCACCAACATGATACACACCTGCACCACCATGATACACACATGCACCAACATGATACACACATGCACCATCAACCTACAATTCAATTACAGGTTAATTCTTTCCTTAGCAACTATGTTAATATTTGTTTGGATGGGATGCTACTGAATACTAGTGATATTTTGTTGCTTAGGAACATGGGAGATAGAATAGGAGAGTTGGAGTTGAAGACGGAGTCGCGCGGATGATTTGAAGTCAAGAATTCGCTGGTTCGGACTACATCAACCACCATGCACCAAAATGGGCATAACTTCCTCATACGAAGTCCGATTGGCGCGTTCTTGGACTTTTTGGAAATATAAGGAGAAGACGGATCTTTTGACGTTGGTTTCGCCTCATTTGGAGTCTCGAGTCGTCCTGTGTGACTGAAACAGTCTTGCGTGACTGAACTGGGCCGAGTTGGACCTTGTACTGAGTTGGAGGCCATGTTGGCCCATAGTCCGAGTTGTGTGCGCCTCCTACAGGCTGCCCACGCCTTATATACTCACGCCAGCCACCATTAGGGTTAGGTTTTGCTTTGTTTGCATCTACACTTGTGTGTTTAGATCCCGCTCCTGCACCAGACCGATTGGCTGTTGCATCAGCGTTTGTGAAATCTCTCCTCATCATAGTTCATCTGTGATTTGGCACTCGACTTGTGTTCTTCCTGTTCTTGCTTGTGTTCTTGGGTTCGCTTGCAGGAACTAGCCTTCGTGGCGAGGTTAATCGCGCCCTGCGTGGTTGATAACCGACGGAGACAGTGGTGTAGCGGTTGCAAGGTTTTGATCCACCGGACCGGAGACTTGTATCGTCAACGTCGAGATTCTCCACCAATCCAAGTTATCCTTACCTAGCGGAAGATCGGGACCAATCCCCCATTAGTTGGTATCAGAGCTCAGATTTCCCGTTAGGTAATCTCGATCTTCTTTTATTTTTACCTAGAGTCCAGAAAACCCTCACAAAAAAAATCCCCACTGAAAACCCCTTTGTGCCTTGCGATTTTAATTTCAGTTTTTAACTTTGTTGAGTTTGTGTTCTTGGTAAAGTCTTGTTGCTGGTTTAGTCATCCCTTTGTGTCGTTTGAGTAGTAGTTGGTCTTGTGTCTCAAAAATTTCCCCCACCCGAAACCCCCCTCCACAACCCTAGTCGGTTTCCACATCGAGTCCTTGTGACCCCCTTCGGTAAAACAGGCATAACTTTTCGCTCGTTTGGCAGAAAAATCTGAACTTTTTTGAGCATCTTCTTGACCCAATTTGGAGCCGACCCTAACATGGGTTCCCCCTGTTTGCCTTCATTAGAATTACCAAAAAAATCAGGAAGATAGGGAAAAAAATTGGTCAAAGTTTTTTGCACGCCGTTCAGCGAATTTGTTGAATTTCTGTGAACCACATCCCACCTCAGTTGCAGGTGCCAATTTTTGTGGTTGCATCTCTTGTCATCCTTGTTCAAAAAAAATATAGTGAAAAAAAAGAGAAGAACAAAAAAAAGAAACGAGAAGTAGCGAAGCAAAAGAGAACAGGTCATGTCGTTTGCTACCTTGTTCTGCCTCCACTTGAGTTTTGGGCACAGAGTTTCCCTCTATTGCTTGAATTTTCACCTTTGGAGCACTAAGGCCAGCAACTTTGATGAGTACTAGGGAACACTTATTGAACTTGGTTTAACTGTTATTACTATCGCTATTCCTTGCTACTTACTTTGCCTTCCAAGCTACACCTTCTCTTGGTCAGGACAGGTTCACATCTTGCAATCGCCCACCACCCTCCACTTGGTTCGTCACCTGTAGGCCGGTGACCTCACTGCGGTGTGGTAAGAACACTTGCAAGCGTGGGTAAGGCGCTTGACGGATTGCTTCCACCACACACCCCCCACCCCACCTAGTTGCTCTCCACAAGGATTATTCTTTGTTGTTTCTCTTTTCACTAACATGGCAGATAACAACGGTACCCCTCCATCCGATTTTAATGATTGTGCCTCTGCCGACCATGAAGCATTTATTGTACAATGTGTTTTGAGCACTCACATGGAGAAGGACGATCGGGCACAACAGAATAATCTGTTTCAGACCTTCTTTATCGTCAATGACCATCGTGTACGTGTCATCATCGACAGCGGTAGTTGCAAAAATTTGGTGAGCCTCGACATGGTAACGAAGCTTCAACTTCCCACACGTGCGCATCCACACCCTTACCATGTGCAATGGTTCAACAATAGCGGTAAGGTCAAGGTAACACAAACTGCTCACATCAAATTTTCCATTGGTACATACTTCGGAGTTGCTGATTTTGATGTAGTACCAATGCAAGCATGTTCTCTATTACTTGGCAGACCTTGGGAGTATGATACTGATGCTACACACCATGGTAGGAGCAATAAGTACACATTTATGTATAAAGGAAAGAAAGTTACATTGCTTCCTATGACTCCTGCTGAAATTGTGAAATTTGAACAAGAAAAACATGCTAAGGACGCACAAACGAGCACACAACCTTCTGAAAATCAGCAAGTAGCTAAGACGCTTTTGAGGCAACGGAAAGATAAAGTTGCTTCTCCTTCTTAATCACAAGTTATTAATTTGAAGGGACGTGTCGTGCTTGCAACTAAAACTGACCTTGCTGAAATTTGTGATGATACTCCCTTGATATATGGCTTGATTTGCACGAACGTGTTGTTTTTACTTGCGAACATTCCTAGCTCTGTTCCTGTTGCAGTCACTGACCTTTTGCAGGAGTTTAACGATGTTTTTCCTGCTGAGATACCACCCGAGCTGCCACCGATACGCGGCATCGAGCACCAAATTGATTTGATCCCGGGAGCGTCTCTTCCTAATCGTGCAGCGTACCGTACCAATCCAGAGGAGACAAAAAGAAATTCAGCGCCAAGTACAGGACCTTCTTGATCGTGGGTATGTCCGTGAAAGCCTTAGTCCTTGTGCAGTACCCGTTCTTTTGGTGCCTAAGAAAGATGGTAGTTGGCGCATGTGTGTTGATTGTCGTGCTATTAATAATATCACCATTCGATATCGACACCCTATTCCTAGATTGGATGACATGCTTGATGAGCTTAGTGGTGCCATTATCTTTACTAAGATCGATCTCCGTAGTGGCTACCACCAAATTCGCATGAAACTAGGTGATGAATGGAAAACTGCTTTTAAAACAAAGTTTGGATTATATGAGTGGCTTGTTATGCCTTTTGGACTTACTAATGCACCTAGTACCTTCATGCGCTTGATGAATGAAGTCCTACGGCACTTTATAGGACACTTTGTGGTAGTATACTTTGATGATATCTTGATTTACAACAAGTCTCTCACTGAACTTGTTGAACACATACATGTTGTGTTTTCTGTCCTACGTGAGGCTAGATTGTTTGGTAACCTTGAGAAGTGCACGTTTTGCACGGATAGAGTTGTGTTTCTTGGATATGTTGTCACTTCACAGGGTATTGAGGTTGACGCGGCAAAGGTAGAAGCAATCAACAGCTGGCTGCAACCCCAAACTATCACACAGGTACGTATTTTTCTTGGTCTTGCAGGCTTCTACTGACGTTTTGTGAATGATTTCAGCACCATAGCTGGTCCTTTGCATGAGTTGACCAAGAAGGGAGTTACTTTTACTTGGGAACCAGCACAAGAACAAGTTTTTGCCACACTCAAGGATCGCCTTACACATGCACCTCTACTTTAGCTACCCGACTTCAGTAAGACTTTTGAGTTAGAATGTGATGCTAGTGGTTTTGGAATAGGAGGTGTGTTGCTACAAGGAGGTAGACCCGTGGCCTATTTTAGTGAGAAATTACATGGTCCACAGTTGAATTATTCTACCTATGATAAGGAATTATATGCCTTAGTGCGTGTGCTTAAAACTTGGCAACATTACCTTTTGCCTAAGGAGTTTATTATTCATTCGGATCATGAAGCATTGAAGCATATACGTAGTCAAGAAAATATAAATAAACGACATGCTAAATGGGTAGAATTCATTGAGACTTTTCCATATATCATTAAGCATAAGAAAGGTAAAGATAATGTGATTGCTGATGCTTTATCTAGACGTTATACGTTGCTTTCTCAACTTGATTATAAGATCTTTGGTTTAGAAACATTGAAGGACATGTATGCTACTGATTTGGACTTCAAAGATGCTTTTGCAAATTGTACAGATGACCGTGCTTGGAACAAATATGTGCTGAATAATGGATATCTTTTTCGTGCTATCAAGTTATGTGTGCCGGCTAGCTCTCTTCGCTTGTTGTTATTGCAGGAAGCACATGGTGGTTTGATGGGTCATTTTGGATCAAAGAAAACTGAAGATGTGCTGTCCACACACTTCTATTGGCCTAGGATGAGACGAGATGTTGAGCGCTACGTGGCACGATGCACTACTTGCAATAAAGCTAAGTCCCGTCTAAACCCACATGGTCTTTATATGCCTCTGCCTGTTCCTAGTGTACCTTGGGATGATATTTTTATGGATTTTGTGTTAGGATTACCTAGAACTAAGAGGGGGAGGTATAGTATTTTTGTGGTGGTAGATTGGTTCTCTAAAATGGCGCATTTTATACCTTGTCACAAGAGCGACGACGCTACCAATGTTGCTGATTTATTTTTCAGAGGTCGTACGCTTGTATGGAGTTCCCAATACCATCGTTTCAGATCGTGATGCTAAATTTTTAAGTCATTTTTGGAGGACGTTGTGGCATAAGTTGGGGACGAAGCTGTTGTTTTCTACTACTTGTCATCCCCAAACGGATGGGCAAACGAAGGTCGTCAACCGTACATTGTCCACCATGTTGATGGCTGTTTTGAAGACCAACTTGAAGCTCTGGGGAGAGTGTCTACCTCATATTGAGTTTGAATATAATAGGTCAGTACACTCCACTACTAAGGTAAGTCTGTTTCAAGTGGTCTATGGCTTTAATCCGCGTGCTCCTATTGATTTGCTACCCTTGCCACCATCTGAAAAATTGAATTTTGATGCTACTACACGTGCTGAATTATTGCTTAAGATGCATGAAACTACTAAAGCAAACATAGAGAAAATGAATGAGAAATATCGTGCTTATGGTAGAAAAGAGATAACATTTGAACCGGGTGATCTTGTTTGGTTGCACTTGCGCAAGGATCATTTTCCTAATTTGAGAAAGTCTAAATTGATGCCTCGTACTGATGGTCCTTTCCGTGTGCTTGAGAAGATCAATGATAATGCATATAAACTTGAGTTGCCTGCAGCTTTTGGGGTTAGTCCCACATTTAACATTTCAGATTTAAAGCCCTATTTGGGAGATGACGATGAGCTTGAGTCGAGGACGACTCCAATTCAAGAGGGGGAGGATGATGAGGACATCACTTCACATGATACACACATGCACCACCATGATACACACATGCACCAACATGATACACACCTGCACCACCATGATACACACATGCAACAACATGATACACACATGCACCATCAACCTACAATTCAATTACAGGTTAATTCTTTCCTTAGAAACTATGTTAATATTTGTTTGGATGGGATGATACTGAATACTAGTGATATTTTGTTGCTTAGGAACATGGGAGATGGAATAGGAGAGTTGGAGTTGAAGACGGAGTCGCACGGATGATTTGAAGTCAAGAATTCGCTGGTTCGAACTACATCAACCACCATGCACCAAAATGGGCATAACTTCCTCATACAAAGTCCGATTGGCGAGTTCTTAAACTTTTTGGAAAGCTAAGGATAAGACAGATCTTTTGACGTTGGTTTCGCCTCATTTGGAGTCTCGAGTCGTCCTGTGTGATTGAAACAGTCCTGCGTGACTGAATTGGGCCGAGTTGGACCTTGTACTGAGTTGGAGGCCATGTTGGCCCATAGTCCGAGTCGTGTGCGCCTCCTACAGGCTGCCCATGCCTTATATACTCACGCCAGCCGCCATTAGGGTTAGATTTTGCTTTGTTTGCATCTACACTTGTGTGTTTAGATCCCGCTCCTGCACCGGACCGATTGGCTGCTGCATTAGCGTTTGTGAAATCTCTCCTCATCATAGTTCATCTATGATTTGGCGTTCGACTTGTGTTCTTCCTGTTCTTGCTTGTGTTCTTGGGTTCGCTTGCAGGAACTAGCCTTCGTGGCGAGGTCAATCGCGCCCTGCATGGTTGATAACCGATGGAGACAGTGGTGTAGCGATTGCAAGGTTTTGATCCGCCGGACCGGAGCCTTGGATCGTCAACGTCGAGATTCTCCACCAATCCAAGTTATCCTTACCTAGCGGAAGATCGGGACCAATCCCCCATTACAGCCCCATCTTCATCTTTACTACCAATCTGATCTACTTCACTATTGTTTTCTCCTTCATAATCATGCTTGTTCCATGGCGATGGGTCCGGATGGTATCCCAATAGAGGTGTGGAAATGCCTTGGGGATATTGCTATCGTTTGGCTAACCAAGTTGTTCAACCATATTTTTCGATCAAACAAGATGCCCGATGAGTGGAGGAGGAGTACATTAGTACCAATCATCAAGAACAAGGGAGATATTCAAAGTTGTACCAACTATCGAGGGATTAAGCTCATGAGCCACACTATGAAGCTTTGGGAGAGAGTTATTGAGCATCGCCTAAGAGGAATGACGCATATCACCATGAACCAATTTGGATTCATGCCTGGAAGGTCAACCATGGAAGCAATTTTTTTAATAAGACAGGTCATGGAGCGGTATAAGGAGCAGAAGAAGGACTTGCACATGGTTTTTATCGACTTGGAAAAGGCCTATGATAAAATACCTAGGAATCTCATATGGTGGGCATTGGATAAGCATAAAGTCCCAACAAAGTATGTTATGCTCATTAAGGACATGTATGACAAGGTTGTGACTAGTGTCCGAACAACTGATGGGGATACAAATGTTTTCCCGATTAACATAGGACTACATCAAGGTTCAGCTTTGAGCCCTTACCTATTTGCCTTAGTGATAGATGAGGTCACGAGGGATATACAAGGAGATATTCCTTGGTGTATGCTTTTCGCTGACGATGTAGTTCTAGTAGATGAAAGCCGGGAAGGAGTAAATAGAAAGCTAGAGTTATGGCGTCAGACCCTAGAGTCAAAAGGATTTAGAATTAGCAGGACCAAAACCGAGTATATGAGATGTGACTTTGGTACTACAATTAGTGAGGATGGAGATGTAAGCTTGGGAGGCCAAGTAGTACCAAAGAAGGACACCTTCCGTTATTTGGGATCGATGCTTCAGAGAGATGGTGATATTGATGAAGATGTTAGCCATAGGATCAAAGCGGGGTGGATGAAATGGCGTCAAGCATCGGGAGTCCTATGTGACAAGAGAGTGCCACAGAAGTTGAAAGGCAAGTTCTACAGGACGACGATTAGGCCTTCTATGTTATATGGGGCTGAGTGTTGGCCTACTAAGAGGCGGCATATCCAACAACTATGTGTCACAGAGATGCGTATGTTGCGTTGGATATGTGGGCACACAAGATTGGACCGAGTGAGAAACGATGACATACGTGATCGGCTAGGAGTAGCACCAATTGAAGAAAAGCTTATGCAACACCGGTTGAGATGGTTTGGGCATGTCCACCGGAGACCCCCAGAGGCACCGGTGCACAGAGGTATCATAAGACGGGTCAATAATGTGAAGAGAGGTAGAGGGCGACCAAACTTGACATGGGAGGAGGCAATCAAAAGGGACTTGAAGGAATGGAATATCCCAAAGGAGTTGTGTTTGGATAGAAGTGCTTGGAAAGAAGCTATCCACGTGCCCGAACCGTGATTAGGCCTTTTCCCTTTTAGTGCTCTTAAAAGCTTTTCCCCTCCCCTTTCTCTCTCTTTTTGGTGACTTCTTGTTGGGTTTCAACTCTAGCCTACCCCAACTTGCTTGGGACTAAAAGGCTTTGTTGATGATGGTTGATGATGATGAACCATGCTTGTTCCATATATGATATCCCTTCTTGAATCTACGTCTTAGCAAATGATTGTGCACATATTCATAGCATGGACACCACATTGTAGTCTTTCCACTAGCTTCCATATCTGTTCTAGCAATACTCATGAAGATTTCAACCCACTAAGGCCCTATTCGGTTACCTGGGAATAATTCTCAAAAGGGAACAATTCCCCATAGGGATTGAGTTAATCCCCTCCTGTAAACTTAATCCCTGTGGGGGTTTAATCCCCACCCATAAAATGTTGTTCGGTTAGTCCCTGGCTACTTCAAAAATGAAGTAGACATTGCATTGAACTATCTGTAAAACTCAGCAATCATCAACAACTGGAAAACTGGTTGAAACATTGCGTTGAACACAGTACCCAAAATGAAACAGAAAACCAAAAAATGAAACAGTACCCAAAACTGGTTACATTGAACACAATGATCACATTGTACTGTAAAACTCATCCAAAAAACATTGCATTGAACATCTAGTCTCCAACACAATGATCACATTGTACTATAAAACTCATCCAATAAAACATTGCATTGAACATCTAGTCTCCAACACAATGATCACATTGTATGGTAAAACTCATCCAAAAACATTGCGTTGAACATCTAGTCTCCAAAGGAAAAAAAAACTGATCATGAACAATTGTAGTTAAACATCTCAGTCACCATCAACAACCACTAGATAGCAAAATATAATCTAGTTAAGCACAATATCTTGAACACCAGCAAGAGAGTGCTACATCTAACACATTTCATCATTTCATCAATATCCTGAAATAGTGACTGATACACTTGTTCTGAGAGTCATCTGAATACACCGTCATCCTGATCTAAAGACACCTTTGCCAAGAAGATAGAAAGTTTCACTACCTACATAAGTGCAGAGCCCATAATGTCAAGGTCATAGACAAAGTAATGAATTCAACATACTAAAAAATTATGTCCCAACCTAAGAAACAACAAACAGTAAAATAGGGATGCATGACTACCTGCAGTGGTGCCATAGCACCACTAAGCATGAAGCAGCTAGAAATGAAAATGTATTTCTATCACAAGTGATTTAACATGGCTATGTAAATCTTCCCATGTAAAAAGATATGATTGAGGACCTACTATCTTTAGGTAGTGAAACAAGGGATTATAATGACAATAAAACTAAATGATACATGTCATACACATATAAGGTAAGAGAAAATGACATCAACTTACATGTCACATCAGAGTAAATCTTGCACCAAAGATCTTGCACATAAATAAGGCTACATCACTGCACAAAAACAAAAAAACAAGAAAAATAGAAGACAACTAATCACAGTCATTTCTTAATTGTAACCTGCTAAGCCATTTCATTTTTTAACCGAATCAAAGAAGTTTCTCTATCTCCCTCATAAGCACTCAGAAAGATCTCCCTGTTATCAACATCTTTAAAGACATTATAAGCCTCAGATTTTTCCTCTTTTGTCAATTCCATTGAGTTGACAACAGATATGCAATTCTTAATTGAAAATTTGTTAGCTTGGGCAACCTCTTTATCTTTAGCTAATTCTACAGCTTCATCCTCAGCCTGTTTGCTTCTCGTATCGATGTATTTCTCCAATAGTCCTTCTATGTTAGCACCCTTCTTATGTATGTTTGGTCCTTTTTCTACTTTGTGTTTCTTATACCAACAGCTCTTTCTGCCTTGTGTTCATTACTTCCAATATTTTTATCTTCTTCAATCGAATCCATCCTTGCACCAACATAGTCTTGCACTTGATAAGCAAATATTTCCTCTACATTTGGAAATGTAGCCTCAGTGTCACCAATCTCGGTCGTATTGTCAAGCTAGGTCATAACTAGATGTTGTGGTGGCTGCGTAGAGGTGAAGTTATAAGTCCCTTCAGCAGTATGACCTAGAAGGAAGTTAGATGCAGTTATAGAAGGATTACAGAAAGCAATAAGATAGTTAGATATTGAAACTAACCATCATACAACTCTTCCAATGCCTCAAATAACAGAAATGACTTGTTCCGAAACTTTTTAATTTTAGGAAATGACTACACAAAAACAACAACCACATGAATTTATTGTTGTTCCAGAAGCACAACATTAATCAACTAAGGTTTAAGGAATCATACGATGATTATGTTGTTCCAAACCGCAGGTTCGACCTCAATCATGAATCTATCATTGTTTCAAGAAGCACCACTTTGTTTTCTAGCCTCTTTGGGCATTCGATACTCTCTTTTTAAATCCTTTTCCTTTTCTTGGATTTGAGCCTTCATAAAAGTCGCATACGTCTCTCTACCGTGGAACTCCTTCACGATTTTATTCCACGCCTCTGATGTACAACCATTTTGACCCCTATAGTCAGGTGTTTTATGCTCATTCAACAATTCTACCAATGGTTTCTCTAGTACCGGGTTCCAAACAACACTTATTTTATCTACAAACATATATTTGAGAGTTGAGGAAATAAAATCTGCAAACAAAGGTAACTTAAGAAAATAAAATGTGCTCATGTGCATACCCATTGTAGCAGTGACTTTGGGGGATTTCTTCTTACGTGCAGCTTGACACATAAGAATGGCAGACCTTGGAGAACCACTTCCAAGCATGGTAACTACAAAAACATGCATTAGACAATAATCATAACATGTTCAGATTATTAAAACTATGCAAAATATCAAACATATACCACTAATTTCTATGTTGTTAATAATCACTCCACATTTGATGTGCTATCACATCTCTCAAACTATTGCCATGAATGTTTGCTTGATCATTGCCTTGATCGCCATTTGGTAAGTCAAAAAAAAATTGTGGATGAATATTATCTGGTTGGTTGTCTAGCCACTGCTCATCTCCCTTAAGTGATCGGATAATATTATGTAACATGGCTACAGCATTGGTATCTTCACTTGGTTCTTTATCTTGTGAAATGTAGCAACCTTTAGGATAATAGGGAAACACATATTTAAAACCCCCAACGTCCTTTCAACATGATTCCTTAATACAACATGATGATGGTTAAATAACTCCTTGTAGTTCTGAGGCCTACGTTGACCTGCACCATACTCCTTCAAGTGATGTCTAACTCCATGTTATGGGAAAGAAAAGATGGGGTGTTAGCATACCCACCATCAACCAAATAGTACTTCCCCGGAGGTACATGGAAATTGTTGTTTATTGCAGAGCTAAGAACACTAGCATCTGTAGCTAATCCCTCCCACCAGGTAGATATGAAAGTGGTATTCAGATCAAAATCACAAGCTATCACCACATTTTTGCTAGGTGTCCCTTTTTTGTTTCTAAATGGAGCAGCTTTGTCAGGTGATATTGGTATGGGTATGTGACTACCATCAATGGCACCGGTGTTATTCTACAAAAAGTAGTATATGTGATTTTCTAAAGTTAAGAAAAGTAAACCTTAAGGATAGTATAAGTGTTCAAGTAAGAACATCGAAGTAAGTATAGAATCGAGGGTCTCTTTCAATTTTTAAATGAACTTGATCTTGATTTGAATGTTTCAAGGATCTTAAGGAAAGAGTAGGGACAACCAAGTAAAAAAATGCTTCATGTCATGATGGTATGTACATTGCTATGACCAAATTTTTCTTGAAGATCCTCAAACGAAGCATTATGACTAAGCATGTATAAGAAGAATGTCAACTTCTCCTAAACATTAAGCCTAGTATCACGGACCAACCTTTCCCTTCTAAGGTAATTGGCTAAGAATTTGAAAATTCAAGGTTCCATTCTGAACGCAACCAAACAGTGCTTGACATACCCTTCAAGTAGGTCCCTAACATGTTCCTCGCCTGTTAGAGCAGACGTATGTCGACATTTCTTTTCCCTTCGTCCAATAGAACCCAATAGATATAATGCAGGGAAAATAAACAACAGCATATTATCATCATCCTCTTTCTAATACAGTCCCTTATTTCCATACTCATTGTTAACTAAAATAAAAACCATTAAAAGAACATGTAAGAATAGTAAAAGTAAACATGCAACAATGAAAAAAAAAGTAAATTTCATCATATCAACATAATAGCAACTATGTAAATATTGTTCTTTTCATTTCTTTTCTTTCTATGAATAAAGGAAGATAGAGCACAATATAAATTACACTGTGAAGTGTGAAAGTGCCAATGTGTAGCCCTGAAATTTCTATAAAATCTGTAAATTACACTCTACTACTTGTGCCAATGGAAATATGTTTATAGCAAGAATGAACCTATTTAAATACTGATTTCTGTATTAAGATATGTATGTTGTACATGATTGTCCATTATTTGTGCTGCTACTGATTAGATATTGTTGATGGATTACAGATTTTGACTGCAATATCTACTGTTGATGATCTGAATTACCCTGAAAAGACTTAGGGTGTGTTTGGTTGAGCCGTGGCTTTGGAAAAAAACTGTTGTGGGCTGTGGGCTGTGGAAAAGCTGATGTAGAATGTTAGCTTTGAGAAAGCTGAAAGCCGTTTGGTTGAGACAGCTGTGGAGAAGCTGCTTTGAACTATGAACTGTGTAAAAAGTATGTAATGCCCTATCTGCTTTAAATGCTAATTATATATAAAATGGTTGTAAAATACTATGTCATTCAATGATTCACATATAAATATCAATTTTAGAAAAGAAAAATTAATCTTTGTAAGTTTTACATGTACCATAAACATCTGGTCCACATAATTAGATCCATACAAATTTAGAAAATATACATGGTATCCATGGTGTCTTCGTGCACAAAACCACCTGATATGCAATCCAAGATAATCCTTCAATTTTCTCGCCACACATGTAATAGCATCAAACCTAGCAATGCATGTGAAATTCATGTAAAGACCGGTGGTGCCAGTCCGAGGCGGCAGCGGCGGCAGCCACCTCGACGACCGTAGCAGCGACCGGCTCCTCCTCTTCCTCATCCGGCGACGCGCCGGTGGCGACGAGCGTCCAGTCTAGTGGGAGCTACGGCAGTGGTGGGTACTGCGTGGGGCGGCGCTTGATGTCCCATTGTTGCGTCTTCTTGGGCCGCATCTTCATTTGCTGCTGACAGAAGTCGAGGGTGCATACAAGCCGAAGCCACGTAAGCTACTCTTGAGCGGCTGCCATTTTTGCACTGCTTCGAGAAAAAGAGCTGAAATATTCCTTTGGTTTGCTTTTGGCTTCTAGGAAGCAGAAGTTTCTTCCAAAAGCCAAACCAAAGGGACCTTGAGACCTATTATATAGTTAATGCCCGATACATATTCTCAGCATGTTGGAAGGTACGGTGCATAAAATTATCACTGCACTAGTATTACATTAGTTCCTTTTATTTTGAAATCATAAAATATTTGATTTTGCTACTATGTTGTGAAGCCTCTTTCACCACTACAAATCGCTACTGTAGTGGCGTTGGAGTCTTCCACTGTAGTGGCGGGCCATTAGATGCCCGCCACTAGAGTTGCTGGTGCTGACGGCAGCACCAGCGCCCACCACTGCTATTGGTAAAGTAGTGGCGGTCGGTGCTGACATCATCCCGGACCGCCACTATTTTACCAATAGCAGTGGCGGGCGCTGGTGCTGCCCGTCGCTGCTAAGATGGCCGCCACTAAAGTATTGATGACATCACTTGCGACCGCCAATACTATTCTAGCTATAAATGCACAGCTTCTTCCTCCCCGAGCTCTACCAGATTTCGCATTTAATTTTGTCCGTACAATGGTGACAAAAATCTAGATAAAGAGGGGGAGGCTTTGTTTTCGTTTCTTTTGAAGGATTTCATTCTAGGAGGTAAATCCATGCCGAATCTCACATTTATTTTGTATTTAATCATGTATACAATGAGTTATTAGCGTTTTACTAATTTAGGGTTTGTGAATAGAAATTTTCAAATAATCTTCCATTTACAGTGTTTCCTTCTCCCAAATGAACAAATATGACCCTCCTCACAATTATTCATCACTTGTATATTGATTTACATCATTTTAAGCTCTTTTTTAATTTGATTTATGATTATAGATCTAGAGTTATGTTGTTTGGAGAGAGAGAAACCAATATAGTTAATTTATTTAATAATTTTTTTCTGCTTAATAAATAGTTTGAATTAAAGCGTTGTTAATTAATGTTGTTATGAGCGATAATAAATCAATATATTTTCAATTTGTAAATTACTAAAATTAACAATAATGAATTTATTAATATTTTTTCAAATAATACATGTTTTAGATGGAGCACACGTCCTGGATGTACTCGTCCAACGACGGAGATGTGGTGGCATATTTTAACAGAGTAACTGAATTTACTGAAGCTGCCGCACAATATGCTTCTCGTCAGAGTGAAGAGGTAATATATTGTCCTTGTAAAGTTTGTAAAAACGAAGCAATGTATCTGTGTTCAGATTGTGAAACCATACGATTTCACTTGTTGAAAAATGGTTTCGTGAAGAACTATTATATATGGACGAAACACGGTGAGATGGGCCAAAATCCTCCTGAAGATTCTGATGTGCCGCAAGATGCTCATCAACATAGAAGAGGTTGTGATCATACATCTGACATAACACATGATGATGTTGATCAACATGATGATGATGATGCCTTTGATGTGGAGGAACTGATGCGAAATGTTGCGACTGAGGTGTTGTTGCAGAGAAGTACAACCAAAGGATACGATAACTTTGAAGCACTTGACAAAGCATCAAAAAACCTTATTTACGAGGAATGCCACGGATGCGATAAGCAGTATACTGTGTTGTACACAATTCTTGAGCTTATGAAACTGAATGCCAGCAATGGATGGTCTGACACTAGTTTTTCAGATCTTTTACAACTCCTAAAAAAGGTTTTGCCAAAACCCAATGGTTTACCATCTGATACGTACCAAGCAAAGAAGATGATTTGTCCGTTGACTTTGGGCGTTCAGAAGATTCATACATGCCCGAACCACTGTATCCTATATCGAAAAGAGTATGGATTGTTAGAGAGATGTCCGCAGTGCAACGCAAGTCGATACAAATGTCCAAATGACTGTGTGGAGGACTACAATGACCACCAGAAGAAGCATAATAAGAGGTTGCAGAAGAGGAATAAAAATGTTATTGAAGACCATCCTAGAAAAAAGACGGAGAGGAAAGTTCCAGCCTTAGTAATGTGGTACCTACCGGTGATTGATCGCTTGAAACGTATGTTCTCTAATCCTAGAGATGCTGAACTATTAATCTGGCATTTCGCTAGGCGAAAGAAGGACGGAAAACTTCGGCACCCTGCGGATGCTAGGCAGTGGAAATCATTTGACTTGGCCCATCCAGATTTCTCGGACGATCCTAGAAATATCAGGATGGGACTTAGCACGGATGGAATGAATCCCTTCGGTGAGATGAGGAACCCACATAGTACGTGGCCGGTCTTTCTATGCTTGTTCAACATTCCATCATGGTTGTGCCATAAAAGAAAATACCTTATGCTCACTACTCTAATTTCTGGTCCAAAACAACCTGGCAATGACATTGATATCTTTCTAGAACCTTTGATGGAGGATATGAAACGTCTATGGGAACATGGTGTTTGTGTGTGGGATGAGCACAAGAAAGAGCACTTCAATCTAAAAGCCATAATCTTTTGCACCATAGCTGACAACCCAGGACGCATGTCCCTAACAGGACAGGTTAAAGGAAAGACAGCATGTGTAGTGTGTGTGGACCAGACAGAATCTATGCATCTTACATCATTCGTTAAGACGATATATATGCGACACCGCAGATTTTTACCAAAAAAACACAAATATCGAAGAAATAGGAACCATTTCGATGGTACAATCGAGCTTGGACAGCCTCCACGAAATCGAGATGGCAAATTTCTATTCGAAATGGTAAAGAATATCAAAGTTGTTTTCGGAAAGAAGAGGAAGAAATCTAAAAAAATTTCAAAGGACGCTCCATTTAAAAAGCAGTCAATCTTCTTTAGATATTTGCCCTATTGGAAGGAGTTGGAGATTGGTCATGCTATCGATACAATGCACATTGAGAAGAATGTCTTCGAAAGCACTATCGGTATTTTGTTAGACATACCGGGCAAATCAAAAGATGACTCAAAGTACGAAGGGACCTTCAAACTCTCGGAATTAGACCCGAGCTTCACCCACAGGAAAGGGCCAATGGAAAAATTTTCCTTCCGGCTGCTAGCTATAACCTCACAATTGACGAGAAAAGATCAATCTGCAGGTGTCTACATGGAATTAGAGTTCCAATAGGATTCTCAACGAATATAAAGAATATTGTCTCCGTAGCAGATTTGAGGATGAGCGGCTACAACACTCATGATTGTCATGTTATGCTTGGGCTATTCCTCGCCATCGCAGTAAGAGGAGTCAAACATTCATTTCTGAAGATGGTGATAACACGCATGTGTCACTTCTTCAATGTCATATCAAAGAAGGTGATCGACACTGAAGAGTTAAATGAATTACGTAAACAAATGAGGGAGACTATGTGTCAGCTTGAGATGTGCTTTCCTCCTTCATATGTTGATATTATGGAGCACTATATGATACATATAGCAGACCAAATCTTTGTTCTCGGTCCAACGTACCTGCACAATATGTATGCGTACAAGCGTCTAATGGTTATCTTCAAGGGTTACGTACGAAATCGTGCTTATCCAGAGGGTTCCATGATAGAGGGCTACACGACTGAGGAAGTCATTGAGTGCTATGCAGATTACATAAGAGATGGAAGACCAATAGGAGTTCCCGTGTCCCGGCACGATGGAAGACTCACCGGTAAAGGAACTAAAGGCAGGAAAACCATACGAGACAATATTTACCAAACAATAAGAGAATCACATTACAGTGTAATGAATCAGTTGGCGATTATGAGACCATAAGTTGAACAACACCTGCAAGAGCTTCGTGAAAAGAATGAAGATCGCGATGAACAATGGATTATGAAAGAACACAAAATTTATTTCACATCATGGCTGAGGGATCTAAACCTTTTGATTGGAGAAACCGACGAAGAGATGATGATAAATAAATTGTCTTACGGTCCATTGAGCATGGTTAAAACATGGCAAGCGTATGACATCAATGGTTTCACATTCTATACCAAAGCAAAGGATCAAAAGAGTCAGCGCCAAAATAGTGGTGTCAGAGGAGAAGCAGAAGATAGCACTGGACAAAAGAATGCTTACGATGGATACATCGAAGAAATATGGGAACTTAACTACGTGAACTCTATAGAAATCCCTGTATTTAAGTGTCAGTGGGTCAGACATCCAGAAGGTGTGGAGGTGGATGATTACGGGTTTACGATAGTTGACCTTAATAAGGTGGCTTATAAAGATGACCCTTGGATACTCGCTCAACTCGTGGCACAAGTATTTTACATACTTGATCCTAAAGATGAGAAAAAATACATCGTTGCTCTAGGAAAACAAAGAATTGTTGGAGTTGATGGAGTCGAAGACGAAGAAGAATACAATCAGATTGATGAGGTGCCGTTTTTTGTTGACATATCAAGGATCATTGTGGTTGAAGCAAAACTGTCATTTGGCAGTGTGATTCCTTATCTACGCACCAATGGCGATGGAAAATTAGTGCAAGGCTAGATCATTTATGTTTAGCGTGCATATTTGTAAAATCAATTATGTCATTTATTGTTAAAACATGTTCAAGATCAAATGAGGATTTAATTAAACATCAATAGAAAATTTTCTAAAATATTTAATGTTTGGGGCCAACAGCAAGGTTCAAATCTCAAACCGCCTGCCGGCAGCGAGGTTCGAACCTCGAACCGCATGGCCCCAAGTGAGCCCCCCGCAACACTGCGCTACTAAGTGTTTCACGTCATTGTAGGAAGTGTATTATATGCTATATATAATCCCTACCTCTATTAGTAGTGGCGGGCTGGATGACGTCAGCATGCCCACCACTACTAAGAGAAAATAGTAGTAACGGGCAGAATGACGTCAGCATGCCCGCCACTGCTAATACACCTATATATACTTTCCACTCCCGCCGTCCGAAAACCTAGTTTCATTTTCTAAACCCTAAACTCCCGTGTCGCCCCCCTCCTCCCGTCGCCGCCGTCGACGTCCCGGAGCACATCGCCGCTGCCCTCCGCCCGTCGCCGCCTTCCTCGGAGCCCGTCGCCGCCATCCAGTTAGTAAATGATTATTAACCTATCTTTGGTCTTATTTTATTCGAGCTTAGGGTTAAAATGATTTCTAATTGTTATATTAATTTATGCATGGTAATATAATTTAGTATAATATTACTAGTAGAATGCACTATAATAATAATGTTTTTTTAATGTACTATAAAACATTTCTGAGAAAAAAATTTCCACTATAACAATAATGTTTTTTAATGTACTATAATATTACTAGCTTAGGGTTTTTTAATGTTATATCAATGTGACAAGAAAATTGCAGATGACTCCTCCTAAGATTGAACCAAACAGTGGATCCTCAGACTCTACATCAAGTGGCGTGTGTGAGGTTTGCAAATGCGGTAAACATAAGGTACATGATGGTATAGTTTGCAGTTGTTTGGCGAAGAAAGTGATTCTCATAATGGACTCTGACTCGAAGGACGACTCGCGATCGCCGCAACCAGATAGGGTAAGTGTTGGCAGATGGAAGAATGATGAGACAACCGTTGGTAGAGGGAAACATGCCGAGGCTAGCGGTGGAAAAGGGAAGCATGTAGAGCAATGCGGTAGCAAGAGGAGGAAGGAGGCAAGATCCTCTTTTTATGCAAATTTTATATTTTTATCATCCAATTCAATAATTGATAAGTTGTTCTCACTATCGCCGCCACGTGTATTTTCTTGTTCAGGAACATGGAGAGCAGTTCAGACTGCCTGATGATGCCGAGTTGGTTGAGGATTGGCAAGTTGAGGCTTTTAATCTGTTTAACCAGAAATAGGTTGGGTTTGTGCCGAGGAAGAAGAAAAAGCTCCAAACCATATCTTTCTTTTGGGTTTGACCAGTAGTGTGTTTCGATGTGTAAGCTGGTTTCCCCAGCCTGGACTTGTGTTTGTTTACTTGCTTTCAAATAAACATGATGTGTCAAGCAAGCCCCCGCACCACTGCGCTACAAAGTCTCGATCATATCGTAACAACATGAAATAAAAACACACTTAATGAAATAAAAACAGTAAACTAAGGGAGAAAAAAACCAATTTTTGCAATTAGAATATTGGTGTTGTATTTTTATTGTACAAAAAGTTTCAATTTCAAAGGAAGAATAAACTATAGATTTTGCTTTCAAACCTCAGTCATTTCTTCTCTAAACCCTAATGCATCCCCGGAGAATCTCATGTTTCTTAATGAAATAAAAAAAGTAAAGTGAGGCAGAAAAATACCAATTTTTTAAATTTGATAAGTTATGATGTATTTTTATTGTTAAAAAAATCAAGTTCAAACTAGAATTTAAACATGAATAAAAAATGTCATGAAAATTAGAATAGAAATGTAAAAAAAATGTTTGGATGATAGCAGCAAGGTTCGAACCTCAAACCGCCTACTGGCAGCAAGGTTCGAACCTCGAATCGCATGGCACCAAAGCAACCCCCGCACCACTGCGCTACAAAGTGTTTCTCGAAATCAATCACAACGTATGTTAGATAACCCCACCAGCGGCGGGTGGATTAGTAGTGGCGGGCACGCTGACGTCACCAGCCCGCCACTGCTAATCCTTTTAGTAGTGGCGGTCGTATGATGTCATCGGCCCGCCACCACTAAGTCGAGTGACGTACACTGAGGCAGAAAAATACCAACTTTTTAAATTTGATAAATTATGATGTATTTTTATTGTTAAAAAATATTCAAGTTCAACGAGGATTTAAACATCAATAAAAAAGTGCTGAAAATTTAAAAAAGTACAAAATAGAAAAAAATGTTGATTTGGCGCCAGCAGCAAGGTTCGAACCTCAAACCGCCTGTCGGCAGCAAGGTTCGAACCTCAAACCGCATGGCACCAAAGCACCCCCCGCACCACTGCGCTACAAAGTATTTCTCGGCTATGTGTGCAGTGTATGCTAGATAATCCCTACCTCTACGTGGACTTTTTTGCATTTAAATACCATTTTATGTTAATGAAAATACCAATTTTTGCAATTAGAATATTGGTGTTGTATTTTTATTGTACAAAAAGTTTCAAGTTCAAAGGAAGAATCAACTATAGGTTTTGCTTTCAAACCTGAGTCATTTCATCTCTAAACCCTAATTCATCCCCGGATAATCTTAGGTTTCTTAACGCCCTACATGATTATTTTCTTGAAACAATTTTATTTTTTATGACAACATCTATGGATCAATCATATCATAACAACATGACACGTCTCATCTTTTTTAGACTTTATTTTATTTTTTAAGGATTAAAAAACTATAAAAATACAAGTTGTCGATCGAGTGTTGTGGAAACCTACATTTTTTATTATGGTTTTAAATTTACTAGATAATAACTAATTATAGAGTCAAAACATGAATATGGTTTTTCTATAAATTTTGGTGAATTATTTCATGTCTTGTAGTTCAAATTGAACTTATTTTGACTTTGATCATAAAAACACACTTAATGAAATAAAAACAGTAAACTAAGGGAGAAAAATACCAATTTTTGCAATTAGAATATTGGTGTTGTATTTTTATTGTACAAAAAGTTTCAATTTCAAAGGAAGAATAAACTATAGATTTTGCTTTCAAACTTCAGTCATTTCTTCTCTAAACCCTAATGCATCCCCAGAGAATCTCATGTTTCTTAATGAAATAAAAAAAAGTAAAGTGAGGCAGAAAAATACCAATTTTTTAAATTTGATAAGTTATGATGTATTTTTATTGTTAAAAAAATCAAGTTCAAACTAGAATTTAAACATGAATAAAAAGTCAGGAAAATTAGAATAGAAATGTAAAAAAAATGTTTGGATGCTAGCAGCAAGGTTCGAACCTCAAACCGCCTGCCGGCAGCAAGGTTCGAACCTCGAACCGCATGGCACCAAAGCAACCCCTGCACCACTGCGCTACAAAGTGTTTCTCGAAATCAATCACAACGTATATTAGATAACCCCCACCTCTTATAGTAGTGGCGGTCGGGTATGCTGACGTCACCAGCCCGCCACTGCTATTCCTTTTAGTAGTGGCATCGAGCACCAGCGGCGGACGGATTAGTAGTGGCGGTCTGGTGACGTCAGCATGCCCGCCACTACTATGAGAAAATAGCAGTGGCGGGTAGGATGACATCAGCATGCCCGCCACTGCTAATCCACCTATATAAATATTTCGCTCCCACCGTCTGAAAACCCTAAGCCCTAATCTTCTCCCGCCAGTGACTGCCGCTCCCAGTGCCCGCACCGCCAGCCTTGGAGCCCGTCGTTGTCATCCCCGAAGCCCGTCGCCGCCATCTCGGAGCCGTTGGTGTCCTCGGACCCCTCGCCGCCACCTCGGAGCCGTCGCAGTCGTCCTCGAAGCCCATCACCGGAGCCCACATCGGTGTACCCGGACCCCTCGTCGCTGCCGTCCCCGTCCCCGACGCACGCCGCCATCCCCATCCCGGAGCCCGCGCCACCACCCTACCGTCGCCGTCGTCGCCACGAACTCCGCCGGAGCCCACGTCGCTGTCCCCGGCAGGGTTCACTGTATCGATATATGAAAAATATCAGAGGTTGGTGATAAACGGGAATATCGGATTTATCGGAATTCTATCGGTGATAGACAAAAAATTTCAGCCAAATTTTAAATTTTTTATTATTTTACACAGAAATAAACATATATCATTTCTAAATTTTGTAACATCAAAAACTACACTCAATAATTTATAAAAATATGATTTTCTATACATTTTGGTTAATAAATTCATGCGCTCGCAGTTCATTTTGACTTATTTTAATATAAATCCTAGAAATATAATTAATAAATTAAAAATAGTAAACTAAATTCAAATGAATATTCAACGGTCAATTTTCTTTCAAACTCATATTATTTATTCTTTAAATCCTAATTAATTATTGGAGAATCTTCTCATTTCTTAACATCCTGCATTAAAAATTTCTCGGAATATTTTTAAATTTTTATCGTAGTATCTAAATGTCACATTGTAACAACATGAAAAATATATCGGTTTTTAGACTTTATTTGATTTTTTATAATTAAAAACCCATGAAGCTCTGCATTGCCAATCGAGTGTCGCAACCTAAATTTTTCAAAATTTCTTTCAATTTAGTGGTTAAGGCCTACAAATGGACTAAAAATATGAATATAATTTTTATATAAATTTTGGTTAATTATTTCATGCACTTGTAGTTCAAATGTAACTTATTTTAATATAAATCCTAGAAATACAATTAATAAATTAAAAATAGTAAACTTATCCGGAACAATATTAAATTTTTATGTGGGATAATATACGTTGTATTTTTATAGTAGAAAATATTTCAAGTTCAAACAAAGATTTAACCTTCGATTTGCTTTCAAACTAATCTTATTCATTCTTTCAATCATAACTAATTATTGGAAAATCTCTTCATTTCTTAACATCCTACAATACAAATTTCTCAGAATATTTTTAAATTTTTATCGTAGTATCTAAATGTCAAATTTTAACAGCATGCAAAATATCTCGTTTTTTCGACTTTATTTGATTTTTCTAGAATTAAAAAACCATGAAGCTCCAAATTGCCAATCGAGTGTCACAACCTAGATTTTTCAAAATTTATTTTAATTTAGTGTTTAAGGCCTACAAATGGACTAAAAATATGAATATTATATTTTTATAAATTTTTGTTAAATATTTCATGCACTTGTAATTAAAATTTGACTTATTTTAATATAAATCCTAGAAATATAATTAATAAATTAAAAATAGTAAACTGATCCCGAAAAATATAAAATTATTTCACGGGATAATATACATTGAATTTTGATAGTAGAAAAAAATTCAAGTTTAAACAAAAATTTAATCGTCGATTTGCTTTCAAACTCATCTTATTCATTCTTTCAATCATAACTAATTATGGGAGAATCTCCTTATTTCTTAACATCCTGCATTATAAATTTCTCGGAATATTTTTAAATTTTTATCGTAGTATCTAAATGTCAAATTGTAACAGCATGAAAAATATCTCATTTTTTCGACTTTATTTGTTTTTTTATAATTAAAAAACCATGAAGCTCCCCATTCCCAATCGAGTGTCACAACCTAGATTTTCCAAAATTTCTTTTAATTTAGTGTTTAAGGCCTACAAATGGACTAAAAATATTAATATTATTTTTTTATAAATTTTGGTTAAATATTTCATGCACATGTAGTTCAAATTTGACTTATTTTAATATAAATCCTAAAAATACAATTAATATATTAAAAATAGTAAACTGGTCTCGAAAAATTCCAAATTTTTTAATAGGATAATATACGTTGTATTTTGATAGTGTAAAAAAGTTCTAGTTCAAATGAAGATTTAACTGTTGATTTGCTCTCAAACTCATCTTATTCATTCTTTAAATCCCAACTAATCATTAGAGAATCTCCTCCTTTCTTAACATCCTACATTACAAATTCCTCAAAATATTTTTAATTTTTTATCATAGTATCTAAATATCAAATTTTAACATCATGACAATATATCTCGTTTTTTCGACTTTATTTGATTTTTTTATAATTAAAAAACCATGAAGCTCCAAATTGCAAACCAAGTGTCACAACCTAGATTTTTCAAAATTTCTTTCATTTAGTTGTTAAGGCCTACAAATGGACTAAAAATATGAATATAATTTTATATAAATTTTTGTTAATTATTTCATGCACTTGTAGTTCAAATTTGACTTATTCTAATATAAATCATAGAAATACAATTAATATATTAAAAATAGTAAACTGGTCTCGAAAAATTCCAAATTTTTCATGGGATAATATACATTGTATTTTGATAGTGTAAAAAATTTCAAGTTCAAATGAAGATTTAACCATCAATTTGATTTTAAACTCATCTTATTCATTCTTTAAATCCTAATTAATCATTGGAGAATCTCCTCCTTTCTTAACATCCTGCATTATAAAATTCTCAGAATATTTTTAAATTTTAATCGTAGTATATAAATGTCAAATTGTAACAACCTGACAAATATCTCATTTTTAGACTTTATTTGATATTTTTAGAATTAAAAAACCATGAATCTCCACATTGCCTTTCGAGTGTCGCAACCTAGATTTTTCAAAATTTCTTTCAATTTGGTGTTTAAGGCCTACAAATGTACTAAAAATATGAATATGAATTTTCTATAAATTTTGGTTAATTATTTCATGCACTCGTAGTTCAAATTTGACTTATTTTAATATAAATCATAGAAATATAATTCATAAATTCAAAATAGTAAATTGTTCCGGAAATTTTTTTAAAACAATCACGGTATAATATACGTTGTATTTTGATAGTAGAAAAATTTCAAATTCAAACGAAGAATTTATCATCAATTTTCTTTTAAATTGATACTCGGAGAAAGCTGGAAAGCCACAAGATAAAATTTCAAATTTATTTTCAAAATTCCGAAATTTTTGGGTGATAAGATCGATATATCGAACCCTAATGATAATATGGATATATCGGATTTATCGGAAATTTATCACCGATAAGGTTAATCCTGGTCCCCGGACCCCGCGCCGCCGTCCCCGTCCCCGAGCGCACGCCGCTGTCCCCGTTCAGGTTGAGATGTTCTAAAAGTCCACTCTTTCTAGTGCTACAATTTAAATAGTGATATTGTTTGAGACACTTTATAGGTTGAAGATATCGTTAGACACAAAATTTTTATGTCTCTAACCACATACTAAATAATGTAGATATACGCTTTTAAAAGCATATCTATAATTTTGAAACGGTCTATACGAAGACATTCCTATGACGCTTTGTAAAAACTCAGTTTTTTGTGGAATAAACAAAATATTTCTATTTGATAAATAAGATGTCCTGTAGGAATGTTTTGTAGTAAGGCACCGAATATAAAGCGGGTGGCTGATTTTGTAAACCTGGCAAATTAAATACACATGTAACAGTATGTTGGATGGATGAAGGAGCATATAGCATGCAGAGTTAGGTTAATTAAGGCCCTATTTGATAGACTAAAACTAATAGTTAGCAAACTAATAATATTAGATGATTAATAGTTAGTTGGCTAAAAATTAGTCATGCATATTTGGATACTTTGGATTAATAGATAGTTAAGGACGATTTTGCCTCGCTACAATAATCGTGCTATGGTGGTGTGTAGGGGGCATAATAGTCTAAGTGCCCATTTTAGATCAAATTAGTTCATTTCTGTGGACTAATGGCTAACCATTAGTTAGCTAAGGAACTAACAGTTAGTTTATGAGAAAATAGCAGTGGCGGGCAGTATGAAATCAGCATGCTCGCCACTGCTAATCCACCTATATAAATATTTAGCTCCCGCCGTCTGAAAACCCTAAGCCCTAATCTTCTCCCGCCAGTTACTGCCTCTCCCAGTGCCCGCGCCGCCACCCTTGGAGCCCGTCGTTGTCGTCCCCGAAGCCCGTCGCCGCCATCTCGGAGCCGTTGCTGCCATTACAGTTCACAATTTGAAACAAACAAGTTCTGAAACTGAAATAGATGGCTCACAAAGCCATAAAGATTAACTGCTAAATTAAAATAGAGTAGCAAAACATTAGCAATTCAACTAAAAACAGCAAACATCACAAGTACTCAAGTAGACTTGAAAACATTGATCATTTGTAGAACCACTGTATACTACTTTGTTACACCTATTTTGGCATTGATTAATGGAAATGTACCATTCACCCAATATATATTAGTCTAATTTTGGGTGAAGTCTTCTATATCTAAGTTATGCAATGAGAAATATTGCATACCACATTACCACTTTTTTAGAACAACTTTTAGAGGCCTATGATGCAAATAGTAATTGAGTTATCTCATGTATGTCATCAAGCCATGGGACACATCCATTCCTGTCAACAACTTCTTCTTTCTCGTGTTGCTGACAGGGAATGGATGTGCTTACGGTTCCATGGCAGCCATGAACATATTTAAAAAACAACACAAAATATGCTGAGGCCTCAACAACACAAGAGAGAGAGAACAACACAATCTCCCAACTTGAGGATTAATATAGTAGCTTCAGAAGTAATAGCTGACTACTGTAGCCAAGAAGAGTTTTCATACATTTCCCACCTTTGACACTGTGATCAGTTTACTACTGCTATTACTTCTGAGGCTACAGTAGTAACTGATCATAGTGTCAAAGGTGGGAAATGTTTGAAAACTCTTCTTGGCTACAGTAGTCAGCTATTACTTCCGAAGCCACTATATTAATTCTCAAGTTAGGAGATTGTGTTGTTCTCTCTCTCTAGTGTTGTTGAGACCTCAACATATTTTGTGTTGTTTTTCCCTCTAATGTTCCATGGCAACAAAATATGCTGAGGCCTCAACAACATTGTGATCAGTTTACTACTGCTATTATTTCTAAGGCTACTATATACTAATCCTCAAGTTCATGCATCCGGTTGAAGAGCAACATTAGATTCTACAATTACTTTTAGAGGCCTATGATGCAAATTGTTATTGAGTTATCTCATGTATGTCATCAAGCCGTGTGACACGTCCATTCCTGTCAACAGCTTCTTCTTTCTCGTGTTGCTAACAGGGAATGGATGTGCACACGGTTCCATGGCAGCCATGAACATTTTGAAAAGCAACACAAATATGTTGAGGCCTAAACAACACTGTGATCAGTTTACTACTGCTATTATTTCTAAGGCTACTATATAGTAATCCTCAAGTTCATCCGGCTGAAGGCCAACATTAGATTCTGCAATTCCTTTTAGAGGCCTATGATGCAAATTGTTATTGAGTTATCTCATGTATGTCATCAAGCCGTGTGACACATCTATTCCTGTCAACAACTTCTTCTTTCTCATGTTGCTGACAGGGAATGGATGTGCACACGGTTTCATGGCAGCCATGAACATTTTGAAAAGCAACACAAAATATGCTGAGGCCTAAACAACACTGTGATCAGTTTACTACTGCTATTATTTCTAAGGCTATTATATACTAATCCTCAAGTTCATCCGGCTGAAGGCCAACATTAGATTCTGCAATTCCTTTTAGAGGCCTATGATGCAAATAGTAATTGAGTTATCTCATGTATGTCATCAAGCCGTGAGACACATCCATTCCTATCAACAACTTCTGCTTTCTCGTGTTGCTGACAGGGAATGGATATGCTCACGGTTCCATGGCAGCCATGAACATTTTGAAAAGCAACACAAAATATGCTGAGGCCTAAACAATACTGTGATCAGTTTACTACTGCTATTATTTCTAAGGCTACTATATACTAATCCTCAAGTTCATCTGGTTGAAGGCCAACATTAGATTCTACAATTCCTTTTAGAGGCCTATGATGCAAATTGTTATTGTGTTATCTCATGTATGTCATCAAGCCATGGGACACATCCATTCCTGTCAACAATTTCTTCTTTCTCGTGTTGCTGACAGGGAATGGATGTGCTCATGGTTCCATGTCAGCCATGAACATTTTGAAAAACAACACAAAATATGTTGAGGCCTCAACAACACTGTGATCAATTTACTACTTTTATTACTTCTAGGGCTACTATACTAATCCTCAAGTTCATCCGGCTGAAGGCCAATATTAGATTCCGCAATTCCTTTTAGAGGCCTATGATGCAAATTGTTATTGAGTTATCTCATGTATGTCATCAAACCATGTGACACATCCATTCCCGTCAACAGCTTCTTCTTTCTCGTGTTGCTGACAGGGAATGGATGTGCACATGGTTCCATGGCAGCCATGAACATTTTGAAAAACAACACAAAATATGCTGAGGCCTCAACAACACTAGAGAACAACACAATATCCTAACTTTAGGATTAATATGACATCAGACCTTTTTTGCATAACCAAAATTCTGATACATTAGCCTCTTAACTATGAATAGTTTATCTATGGCGGAAGAAGGACGTTCCATCGAGGAGCTCATCTACGAGTCTCCCGCAAAAACAAATAAAGAGGGTTCATCTGAAGGATCCTCCGATAGCGAATCTTCGTACCACTCTCCGGAGAATGAACATCCAATGGAGCCTAGGAAGAAGAGAACGAGAGAAGATGCCGATGAGGATTACATTCCTGAAGCTCAAGCGGAGGTAATTATTACGTTAGTAACAAGTCAGAGCAGCTTCTAACTGAGGATTACATTCCTGAAGCTCATATTGTCTATCATCGTAGGATCATCCAAAGCGAGGAAGCAAGCGTCGATTATTCCAAGTCAAGAAAAGAACAACTATTGTCCCAGCTATTGAGTCAGCTGAGCGAACAGATGTTGAGCCCGCTGCCACAACGTCCTCTGCAAATGCGAAGAGGAGAGGGAAACGGGAGAAGAACAAGCTGCATACAACTATCTATGAGGTTGAAGAAGTGCATGTTGATGGGGTTCCAAAGAAGCCAAAAGAAATCACAGCGAAGTGGTGTAACGACTGTGGATGTCTCGCCAGGGAGCGATGTAAGATAGTTTGGAAAAATTGGAAGATTGTCCCTGAAGCTACAAAGAACGAATTGTTGCAGCATATAAAAGCGCATTATAAATTCCCGGAAGACCGCTCAGAAGACGCTAAAGCTGCCACATTGAAGACTATCGGGAAGGCTCTCCATACATTTAGGACTAAACTGAACACACAATACCTTCAGAAAGATGAGTCGCCACTCAACGACTACGGCTTTATAACGCCAAATGAATGGAATGAATTCAAAATGCAGCATTTCTCGGAAGAAGCCAAACAAGAGAGCATCATGTTCAAAGAACTTAATAAGAAGAATAAGTTCCCACATAAACTTGGGCAAGGTGGATATAAGGCCAAGGAGGATGAGTGGAGTAGAAAGGAGGAGGAGGACCGTGCGGCTGGGTTACCTGAACAATTTTCAGGTGCTGATCAGCGCACTAAGAGATGGCTCCTAGGTCGAGCTAAAAAAACACCCGAGGGCCAATATATGCCCTCCGACTCATGGACTAGTGAAGTATTCCAAAAAGCACAGGAAATCGCTGAGTTGGAGAAGACTAGAAAGTTCAAGCCCGAGGGATGTAATGACCAGCTTACATCTGCTCTCGGAAACGAGGAACATCGAGGGCGCACCCGAGGTGTCTCTTCTATAGCACCCTGGAAAAATACTTTCAAGAAACAGGAGGGCTCCACATACAAGAAGCGTCAAGCACGCACAGACGACGCCGCAGAGCGCCGTGCAGAGTGGGAGCGACACCTTTTTGAATTTATTAACGAGAATCCAAACATAATGCAGGCTGCAGCGGGACAAATAATTGTGCTAGAGGTACGACTCGACGTACCAAGCAGTGTTGGCTCAGTACAAGACAAATTTCCTGTAAATTATATTAAAGAGGACACACCATGCAGCCTGCATGTACCGATAGGGCGCAAAGGGCATTCCGAAGAGGCTGCACGAGGCATTGCTATGCCTGGGGATTTATTTCACAATCGGCCTATTCCTGCTGACTATACCAAGGTTCAGGTCAATGAGATCGCCAACGACAGATTTATTAATGACCCCTTGGATCTTCCAATGCCTGATGAGGGGATTGAGACAATCGGCGATGCTCTAAATAACTTTGTCCTATGGGTGAGCCGAGATATCAAATTACTGCAGACAAGTTCTCAGAGTAAATCGTCTATTGTCTCATCACAATCCCCCACATATCTTTCATCTCAGGATGTGCAAAATATAGGATTTTTATCACCTGTTGATGAGTGTGAGATAGAGGAAAAGGCAGAGGAAGAGCCAGTGCTCGATAAAGTGGCAGAAGTGATAGAATCGAAAGTGACTTCTGATCCTCAAGTGACAAAGCCAGTGCCAGTTCTTGAGCCCACTATTGAGCCCAACACAAATGTGCCAGAGCCAGATCAAATGCCAGTGCAAGTTCCGGCTGAGCCTCAAGTGCCAGTTCCGGCTGAGCCTCAAGTGCCAGTTGCCAAGCTCATAACAAAAGTGCTAGTGCTAGTTGTCGAGCCTGAAAAACAAGATGCATGCCCAAAGCCAGCAATCCACAAGATAATTGTTCAAGCTGGGCAGTGTTCTGCGCCGAAATCTGAGATGCATAAATTTTTACTACTATGGGGCAAACACGTTCTATGCCCGAAGCGGCTCCCATAAAGGCTTCAGTACAAAAGCACGCGGGCTCACTTTCTGTTGATAAATGGACCTACGGAGACGAGGATTATATCGAATACAAACCAGGCAAACCATTATTACCCCAAGGAGTACTTAAGAGTTTGCCTTGGATGATGAAAACATTTCATGACTGGTACCTCGAAGCGTCTTCGTTAGGAGTAACACAAATAGAACTGAAGGTTCCACAAGAAATATTCAACTGCCCAGAGTTTAAGCTTGCACTATTTTTCGACGACTTCCATCAGATATTTCGTCTGAAGCGAACCGACATCACAAGCATGATGCTCTCGTGCATGTAAGTACTTTATACTTTGTCAATACAAAGCAAAAATAAATAATGTCTTATATTGACTATTGTTTCATAACATATGCAGTTGTAATTCATGCTGTGACGAGTCTAATATGTATGGGTACTTGAACCCATCATTAATAAGCCAAAGTGCGCTGAACCCGACACTAAACCAGAACGATAGCAAGTACTAGACTGCGGGTAAGAAAAAATTTCAAAGAAAGATGTTCAATAAAGATGAAGACACACTTAAGAAGAACAAAAGGAGTTGTGCCGTGTTGTATATTGCGCGGTGCATTGATCAATGGAAGGACAGAGAAATGATAAGTGGGGCATATAACTTTAAGTAAGTATACCCACTATATCCACTTAATCACGTTTTATCGATTATGAAACTAACATAATCATATATTACTTCTTTCGATAGTGATCATTGGATTGCACATCTGATATACCCAAAGAGCTCAAGGGTTTATGTGCTCGACTCGCTCGACAAACCCAAAAAAGAATATCAAGATATATTAAATGTTATTCAGAGTGCATATAGATACTACGTGGAAAAGTTAGGTGGCCCACATGATCCACAGAGGCCGAAAGATATGCTTATCAGAACCAACTATCCGGTAATATTATATTTTTAAATTTCTTAATTCAATTGATAAAGCCAAACTATATATCGTTCTAACTTTGTCTATTTTGAAGTGTCACAAACAATCTCTTGGTTCCGTGCATTGCGGCTATTATACTTGTGATTTCATGAGCAATAACTTAGGAAAGTTTGGGCGGACAGTATCTGAGGATACTAAAGAAGTAAGTTGATTTCTTGTGTGTTAATCTAATATAACTTGCAGCGTATGTACTTATATTTTACGTATGCAGGCATCAGGTTCATCAACCGTTGCCCAGAAGAGCCAACTCTCAGAATCACAAATGTACGAAATCGTATCAAGGATGTGCCGCTTCATGATGCATGAGATTCTTCATGAGCTTGGAGCATTTTTCGATCCTGAGAGTGAAGTGGCCAAGCATCCAACTCTGTATGATTAGGCCGGAAGAATGAAAAGGCAAACCAAGATATGAGTTGGCCTTCCAAGAAAACATAAACCGCATGAGCATGTATTTGTGAAACAATGGTTAATTTTGAAATTTTGATAGATGTAAACTTTTTAGACTTGATGTGTGATGAAATGTAAATTGATGAGATGTGTTGTTGTTGTTGCTGTGTATGTAGATGGCTGTGTGAAGCATATAATGTAAACTTTGTAAATTTTTGTAAATTGATGAGATGGATGGTTGTTGTGTTGATGTGTTGTTGTTGTGGATGTGTATGTGGATATGTGGATGTTTTGCTGCTGTGTATGTGGATGGCTGTGTGAAGCATATAATTTCTGTGTTTTGGTTTGTGGGATCACAGCATTCTGTGTTATGGGTTATACACAGCAGTGGCGGGCTGATGAGGTCAGCGCGCCCGTTACTGCTGTTGACACAGTGGTGGCGGGCGCGCTGACATCATCTGCCCGCCACTGCTATTGATAACAGTAGTGGCGGGCAAATGAGGTCAGCGCGCCCGTTACTGTCGTTGACACAGTGGTGGCGGGCGAGCTGACCTCATCTGCCCTCCACTGCTATTATCAATAGTAGTGGCTGGCAGATGAGGTCAGCGCACCCGCCACTGCTAACCAGGGATTGCAGTGGCGTTAGAGCAGTGGCGGACTGGATGCCCA
This sequence comes from Zizania palustris, assembly GCA_019279435.1. Lineage (NCBI taxonomy): Eukaryota > Viridiplantae > Streptophyta > Magnoliopsida > Poales > Poaceae > Zizania > Zizania palustris. The sequence continues at coordinate 7,065,141 of JAAALK010000286.1, forward strand.
CCACTATAGGTCGTTTTTGCCCGTCGCTACAGTGTCGCTTTGTAGTAGTGTTTTGCAATAGAGGACAAGAAAGAAGGATCATGTTTTGCAGGATTTTAGGAGAGATGAGGTTATAAAGGTAAGATTGCTTGTTATTACTATTGTTCTTTTCAAATCTCTATAGTTTTCTTCAAATTGACAATTCATTTCTGGGCAATAGATTACCACATTCCAGTAAAACAAGTCAATTAGAGAACATGTGATCCATGGGACCTGATCAGAGTAGCATTTTCTGCTGTCACGTCTGGTAAATCTTCTTGGAGTCCAGGCGTGAGATTGGTGAAACTTCATCTAGCTAGTCAACTAAGTCATATACTAATGATTGGCCTAACTGAACCGTTTAAGCAATTAACTAATCAATGGCACGTTGATCCAACATCCAGTCAGCACATGTTAGATATGAACTGTTCTCAACAATAAATAAAGATGTTAGGTGAGTATGGACATTTCAGGAATCAGACCATGACATCTCAGCACCCAAATTTCCTACTACCAAATTAGTTAGACATATGATAGCATAAGAAAATACTGAGAAACCTGAAGCAAATAGTATCAAATCAAATAAACCACATATATATTCATCATTTATTTTCTTTCAGCATGTTGGGGACACTGTTTGATCGATAAGCTGAGAAGATTTCCTACAAAAGCATGAACACGCCTTTCTTCGTTCATACAGAAATAAGTCGTATTCTCTCTGCCAAATTTCACAAGAAAACATCAACCTTTGCTAACATAGACATTTGTGTTGGTCAGCAAGAAGCTACAAAGCAGATTGACATTTGCCAAGTTGCTCAAGATAAGCTAATGAACTCACATCCACTGATCAAACAGTCAGACATCTCCCTCTAGGCACTTTATAAAATAGCAGCCCAAGAACACACATATTCTATTCCCATGTGAGGGAAGGCAAAGTTAGGCTAATCTCTGACTAAGACGGTCTCTCCCCTTTCTCGTACACAAAGCATATGAGGCATGCAACATCAATGAAGACATCAACAGTGTGGCATGGGATGGCCATGGAAAACTGGTAGTGCTAGCATCAATGAGAGCTAAGAAGCTGGCAGACAGGGAGATAGGGGACGCGGGGAAGGAGCACGGAGCTCACCATAAGTGATCACCGACTGGCGGACAGGGAGAGAGGGGAGCTGAGGGAGGCTGGGGACGGTGAAGGTGACAATATCATTGGGGAACGGCACTGGAGCTCACTGGTGACGGGGATCGCGCGCCTAGCGCCGCGGTCGCCCACTCTGCCACGCCGTCGCCTGGTGTCGCGCTGTCGCCTCGCGCAAGCACCGGGGATTGAATCCACTCCCCAACCCTAGGGGGGTGGAATCCCAGACTGGGCTAGGGAAAAAAGACCGAAGTGGGCCGGGTTACAATCCCCCTGAGTCTTAACTAAACATACAATTTTTCATGGGCTAGGAATTTTACAAGGCCGTGTTGATTCCTAGGAATTGCGGCCCAAACCCCACCATTCCTGGCCCAACCGAATAGGGCCTAAAGTATTCATTACAAGTAAGACAATCAAGATACATCCAGCTCCTTGTTATTGGAATCTACAAATTATTAGTTAATAAAAACCATCATATATATCCCAGTTTATGATTTTTCGTAATTATAAGATTCAGAAATTTGGGCACTAATAGGCAAGGATAGGTCCTAAATCCCATCCGGGGATTTGTGGCCCACGTAGCTATGCCACGTGGTCCCGTATGGTTCCAGAGAGAATTTGGGCAACATCTCCCTACTGTTCTCCAAATACACGTCTCAACTCGGGGTCGAGAAAGTTGTGTATGCTGAGAACAACGGGAAGACACCACTGGAACTCTCTCTAAAACCATACATGACCACATGGTCTAGTTACACGGACAATTCGAGAGTGTCTTCCTATAAATATTACGAGTTGTCCGGTCATATTTATTATCAAACACGCCAGAATGAGAGATGACGTATGACGTAATTGGTTGCAAGACAACTCTAATTATATTTCACTTGGATGTATAAAAATATGATTTCGGATTTTAAAATTAGAGAAAAATATATACCTTAGGTCAGACAACATTGATGCTAGTTGTGGTGTGAGTGGGTCCACTGGAGCACCTAATGGTGTGGGTCGTCATCGGCGCAGTGAGCAACCATAACGTGCAGTGGTGGTCGGTTTGTAGTTATGATGAAGTAGGCGGTGGTTGGGACTTAGGAGCAATAAGTGTAGAGCTCAGTTCATAATGGTGTGGAGCAATTATATTATCAGTGACAGTTATCCATATAAGGACGTCACTGAGGAGCCATGCTGAATAGCGTGGGCCTCATGGCTCTAGATGTGATGAGTCATTGTCAACGATAGTCAAAGAGGATAAAAGAAGAGAGGAGATCTGCTGTTTCATGGGCCGCGTGTGACTCAGGTACACGGGCAGCAAGCGACTGTCGGGCAGAGGAGGCTACGAAGTCGGGCTGGCCCAATCCGGGTACATGGGCCAGGAGCAGCAGAAGACCCACTGGGCTGTTGACCAGGATTGACTCAGGTACACGGGCGGTGAGCGATTGCCGGGCTGAGAGAGTCGCGGAGTCGGGCTGGCCCAATCCGGGTACCTGGTGCAAAGTCGGTGGAGGCTTTGTCAGTTTCGGCCAAAACTGACAACCGTTGATCTTGTATCGGACTGTCCAGAAGAGAAGCCGTAGTCGCTACGAAAGCTTAGCTTCCGGATAAGTCATCTGTATCTCTAGGCCCACAGTCAGTCAGTCGAGTCTGTAAAAATTCCTAAGGGCAGTAGAGTCATTTTCTTTATTTTAGCATATGTAAAAACCCTAAGGGGCTGGTGGAATATTCTAGGTCAAAGTTAGCTGTTTCAGTCGAAGTCCCTCAGCTAGCTTTGAAGTATGGTTCTGTGCTGTCTGTTGGCTTAACATACTTCGACAATCTTATTTGCGAAGTTATTCTCTGTTTTATGTACGAAGTTGATACTTTGATAAGTTTCGAAGTTAGCTTCGAAGCTAGTCTTTCGGATAGACTTCGCTAGGAGTTTGCAGCTTTCTATTCCGGAGATCAAAATGTGTTAGTTCGAAGGTTGCTTTTTCGAAGGTAGAGTGTAGGCTTCGAATTTGGTTTCTCTGTCGTGTGACAGGCTTCGCTACTCCTTCGAAGGTTGTCTTTCTGTGCGACGTGTTCGAAGGTCTGTTCGAAGGTTGTGCTTCGAAGTACTCTGTTCGAAGCAAGCTTCGTTACCTTCGTACGTTGCTTCGAAGCATACTCCGCTTTTTTTCTCTTGAGATAGGCTAGATCAACTTATCCTTCGGCATGTATCTGTCAACCTTCGACAACCATCTCCGAAGCAGGCTTCAACCACCGAAGCAGACCTCGACCAGCGAAGCAGGCTTCGCCAAGTTCCGAACTAGAGACATATTTGAACAGTAACTTCTCTTCTCATTCATAGTGCACTTAGATTGCTTTACTAAGAAGTTTATCTTGCCTTGTCTCGTGTACTCCGTTTATCTGTCTTTTAGCACTGCACTTGCAGTTTTCTGTTTAACTTCAGTTGTTTCTAGGCTAGATACTTGTATACTTAGGTAATCTGTTCATACTTTGCTGCTTAGTCTTTTGAGGTGCGTTGGGTATTGGGAACAAGCCATATATTCGAAAGAATTTTTTAAGGCGCCCATTCAGCCCCCCTCTGGTCGCTACTTTTGGTCCTACAGTCACTAAAGGTGGCATTAGGGTTCCGGATGATACGGGTAAAACAACACTGTTTAGTGACAGGTGGTACTGATACCCATCACTAATATTGTGTCTCATCTTTAATTAGGTACAAGTCTAAACATAAACCATCACTATAGGGGCAACTTTTAGTGACAAGTCACTGTTTGACCCATCACTAATTGGGGTGCTTCATCTATAGTGACAGGTCCTATGGCGATCCGTCGTCATTAATGATACAACATTACTGACGTGTGAAAAACAACCCGTCATTATTACAAGTGTATTGCTGACACACATTTTTTGCCCGTCACTAAAGCTGTGTCACTGAAGATCATTTATGTGGTAGTCACTCCAAATCACACATGATCCAGATCACCCATGTATCTAGACCTCCGATCTGAATTTCAGAATCCCAAACTCTACCAAATAAGCACTTTAAATATGCTTTTAATTAAAACAGGGTGAAAAAACATTAATATTTGATCGTTTATATGTTTGATACATTCTCAGTAAAGTAATTGTAGGTTTACTGAACATGGCAATTGAATATTTAGCAGCAACACATTTTGTCTGTACCTAGCATGGTGAAGGCCATTTCATATCGGCTTATCGGTTGAGGCGTTCAGGCACTTAGCAACCAAACGATCGATTATACATGCATATATGTTTGCCGGACGTGACATTTATTAAGTGTAAGCTCGATTGGCCGTCGTCTACGGCCCTAGCACCGGCACTTTGTGCTCGAGGTCGCCTTCACGGTACACCGCCGGCGGCACTGGCCCGCTGGCCACCTCTTCAGACAGCGTTGCCGCGTCCAAGTCACCGAGAGAAATGGAAAATGACATCATGGAGATGGGGGCCTCGGCAGCCGCCGCCGGTGCTACGGCGACGTCGACCACCAGCTGATCATCGGCGCCGGAGCTTCCCTCCGGAAGGCGGATGCCACGCACGGCTGGGATAGCTGTCACGGCGACGGCGACGGCGGCGAGGAGAAGCGTCGCGACTATGGCGAGCTTGGGCATTTCGATATCTCGCCGTATTAGTTTTGGCTGGGCGGCAGGCTGGCTTTGGGGTGTTGGAACTGGAGTGCGTGGATGGATTTTGTAGGTGTCAGAACTCGGAATTAATGGATTGAAGTTACAGTGTGATGCCCGCTGTTAAGCTCTATTTCAGTAACCACAATGAAGTTAACACGACAGTGCATGTGGTAATTACTTAGGATTTAAGTACAGTTTCATGCGGTAAAAAACGCACGGTAGAGACGAAAACAAAACAAACGTACGCACGGTCTCCGTGACGTGTTTCATGGCGCGCGCCCTTTCCTACCGAAATAGGCTTTGATGCTTATGTCATTGTTTCTTCTCCTACCCTTGTTCTTGTCACAGCAACTCATCTGCGAAGGTCTACGGTTACGTACACAACGATCAGGCTGGCCATCCACCTTCCGGCAGCCTCTATGACGCCGCCGCTGGCGAGCAAGCCATTGGTGATCGACGTCAATACTAGTCTCCGACGGTTTAGAGATGATGCGTGGCCCTCGCCTAGCAAATCACGCTGAAGTGTGTAGCGGCATGTATGATTTCCTTTACATCGTGTGGTGGAATCCGATGGAGATGCGGAATCGTTGCTCATGTTCACGCAGCATCAGAAACATCAAGTGCAGTGTCAACAACCCTGTGCAGCTAGCGGAAAAATCGGGTGCCGTTGTCGGAAGAAATGCTACAGAGTGCTGAAGAAGTTCCTGATGTTTGCGCGGAAAGACCGAATGAGTTCGTTGTTATGTTGTTATTAGTAGAGTGCATGTGCTAACACTACAATAAAAATAAAAAGACTATTCATGGTTTCTTATCACTGATATTCACTACAATAAAACAGAACATTTTCGTCGGCCAATTTAACTTCCGTCAGCTTTTGGGAAAGCCGACGGAAGTTAAATAACTTCCGTCGGCTCCTGGAGGCCGACGGAAGTTAAGTCACTACAACAAAACACGGAACTTCCGTCGGCCAAAGCCGACGGAAGTTAGCCCTTTCCCGACGGAAGAAGCTAACTTCCGTCGGCAAAAGGCTCACTTCCGTCGGCCAAAGGCTAACGGAAGCGAGAAAACGGAAGTTAGCTAACTTCTGTCGGCTAGTTAACTTCCGTCGGCTTCACGTGGCCGACGGAAGTTAGCGGGGGATTTTTCCGCGACCGATCGGATCCAATAACTTCCGTCGGCCAGCATTAAAGCTGACGGAACTTCCGTCGGCTTTAATGCTGGCCGACGGAAGTTAGGGGATTTATTCCCTAACCCCGCGCGTGCGTACAGGGAATGTACACGCGCGTGCCCCCAGCCCCAACTCCCGCCGCCGCCGCACGACGCCGTCATCGCCGCCCGCCCCGCCGTCGCCGCCCGACGCCGCCGCCGACCCCGAGCACCCGCCCCCGCAGCCGCCCGCCCCCACCGCCCACCGCTGCTTCCGCCCGCCGCCGCCGGCCGATGGCCGCCGCCCTCCCCCATCGCCCGCCGCCGCATCCGCCCGCTGCCGCCGGTCCGCGCCACCCACCGCCGCCGGTCCGCGCCACCCGCCGCCGCCGGCCGACGGCCGCCGCCCTCGGCCGCCGCACACTCCCAGCCATCACCACCGGCCTCCAGACACCGTCGCCCGTCGCTCGTCGCCCGTCGCCCATCGCCGCTCGCCGTCGCCGCCCGACGATTAAGTAATTTTATTCGGCTTTAATTTTTTTTTCGCTTTTTATTTGTGCATCAAATTTTAGCGTCAACACTTATCACATTCAATGGTTCGACAACAGCGATAGACTGATGGTAACATGAACTACACGCGTACATTTTTTCTTTTGGTACATATTATGATTTTGTTGATTGTGATGTTGTATGTATGCTTATGCTTGTGAATACTTATGCTTGTGATGCACTTGCACTACAAAAAATCTCTTAGTCCATGATGGATTGGTAGTGACGTTTGCAAAAGATGAGTCTTCATATCTACACTATAGGAAATAGAGAATTCAATTAGTCCAGTATCGGGCCCTAGGCAAAGATGGTTGTTTGTGATTAATATTTTGATTTTACGTATGTTTCACGCTTTAAATATGTTTCATATGTGAGATTCTGTTTTCATATGCAATATATGTTGTGATATTATGTATATATGATTCTACTTATATGATTCTATTAATTTATAGTTTTTTATGATTTCATTTGGGTGATTAGTATTATATCTATATATATACTTTATTATATATATTTCTTTTTGTATGCAATTTTTTATTTGACAACAACGTAGATAGTGTAACGAAACCTATGCGTCACCCGTTTCGGACCAACATGTCTCACACGTGTCATGCGTGTGAGATGTGTAGGTCCGGAATTGTCCCTTTTTGGACAACCTCGGAGTGGGCGACAGAGCGTGGTCTTTATGATGAGTCATGAGTCCGAATGGAATTTCAGTAACATAACCTTGTTGTTCTCCATTGCACCACTATCAGGCGTGCAATTGGAGAACAGCGAGGTTATGCTGCTGAAATTTCATTCGGACTCATGGCTCGTCTTAAATACCACGTTTTGTCGGTCACTCTCGGGTGGGTTTAGGACCTATCTTTTCCTATAGACATAGGCCCACGATACTTATGATATCGATGCATTCTCGATTGAATGAATGTTTTGCCTATAGAATAGCTGAGGACGACCGACGGTGGATGTATAGTGGTTGGATGAAAAGTGGAGCTCACACGAGGGAGTGGGTAATCAACGCTGAGAAATTTGTTGATCGTGCATTCTCTTTGACAACAAACACTGGCGCGAGGTGCCCATGCATGAAGTGCAGAAATTCTCATTGGCAAGACAAGAGGACGTTGTCATTGCATATTTGCAAATATGGTTTCGTGCCAGGTTATGAAGTTTGGTCTTTTCACGGCGAGATAGGCCGTGAAAAAACGGTATTAGTAGTGGAAGAGGAAGATGATAGCGTTGCTGACGATAGGATGGATGAGATGGTTGATGCTATACGACTGGAGTTTGAATCAAACCCTGAGGATCCTCCAACACCGGAGGTTCAAAAGTTTTTCGACATCCTTCGAGCTTCAGAAGAGCCATTGCATGAGCACACCACCGTAAGCGTTCTCGCTTTCGTGACTCGTATTATGGCTATTAAGTCAAAGTTTGCATTTTCAAAAAATTGTTATAAGGAGCTCTTGAATCTGATCAGCGATATCCTTCCTAAGAACCATAAGGTGCCGAAAGACATGTACCAGTCAAAGAAAATGCTTTCTGCTCTCGGTATGGAGTATGAGAAGATTGATGTGTGCCGAGATAATTGTATGTTGTTTTGGAAAGAACATAGTAATGAGGTGAAGTGCTTAAAATGTGGTAAACTGAGATTCGTAGAGGTCGTAAATGAAGACAGAGAGAAGGTGACGACAGAGGTTTCTCATAAGCAACTTTGTTACATGCCTCTAACACCTCGGGTGAAACGATTGTTTCTCTCAAAGAAAACCGCTAGACATATACGATGGCATAAAGAAGGTGTACGTGAGAATAATCAAGTAATGGTGCACCCATCTAATGGTGAGGCATGGAAGGCTCTAGATGATTTTGATGCAGACTTTGCTAGTGATGCAAGGAATGTTCGCATCGGGTTAGCAACAGATGGATTCACGCCTTTCAATGTAACCGCATCGTCGTACTCTTGTTGGCCTGTGTTTTCTATTCCCTACAACCTTCCACCTTCGTTTTGTATGAAATATGAATTTATGTTCCCGTGTCTCATTATACCCGGTCCAGAGCATCCTGGAACACGACTAAACGTGATGCTGAAGCCCTTAATTGAAGAGTTGAAATAATTGTGGAAAGGAGTTGAAGCATATGACTATGACCAGAAGCAAAAATTCAATCTTTGAGTTGCGTATATGTGGTCGGTCCACGATTTTCCGGCGTACGGTATTTTTTCTGGTTGGAGTTGTCATGGAAGGTTGACATGCCCGATATGTGCGAAGGACACAGATTGTTTCCGTCTGAACTTCGGGGGAAAGATTTGGTACTTTGATTGCCATAGCTGCTTTTTGCCCTTGAATCACCCATTTAGGTTACAGAGGAACAATTTCAAGAAGGACAATATTGTTGTAAAGGGACCACCAAGGCATTTAAATGGTAGAGAAATCGCTGATATGCTGAATGAGTTGGTCCTTAATGAAAATGAGGATGGATTTGTAGGATTCGGAACCGAACATAATTGGACCCACATATGTGGCTTATGGGAACTATCGGATGTCAAATCACTAATTCTGATGCACAACATTGACGTTATGCATCAGGAACGTAATGTTGGTGAAAGCATTATAAGTACATGTATGGATTTTACTGACAGAACAAAAGATAATGTAAAGGCGAGAAGAGATTTAGCTGAGATTTGTAATCGACCAACCCTTGAGTTGACGAATAGTGGTGGCAAGCCACGTGCTCCATTTTGTTTAAAACCTAAAGAAAAAAACAAGTAATGAGGTGGTTGAAAAATTTGAAATTCCCAGATGGTTATGCCGCGGGATTTAGAAGAGCTGTGAATTTGAAGACGGGGAAATTAAATGGATTGAAAAGTCACGATTACCACATAATAATGGAAAGACTCCTTCCTGTAATGTTTCGCGGGTACCTGAATGATGATGTGTGGAAGGCGTTAGCTGAGCTGAGCCATTTTTATAGACAACTTTGTGCGAAAGAAATTAAGAAAGATATGATGGAGATGCTAGAGAAAGAGATCCCGGTGCTTTTATGTAAATTGGAAAAAATATTCTCTCTAGGGTTCTTCAATCCAATGCAACATTTACTGGTTCATCTGCCATATGAAGCTAAGGTAGGTGGCCCTGTGCAATATAGGTGGATGTATCATATTGAAAGGTCCCTAAAGAAGCTTAGAGCGATGGTTGGTAATAAGGCCAGAGTTGAAGGTTGCATCGCAGAAGAATTTAAATTGAAAGAGATAGCATACTTCACTAGTGTATACTTCGCTGAGCATCACAATGTCAACACACCTGCTACATGGTACCATATGGATGAAGACCATCCTTGTAGTGATCTCCAAATATTTGGGTGGAAGGGCATAACTGTTGGTGTCTCCACGACATATTATGCAACTCAGGAAGAACGAACATATGCCTTGCTCTACATGTACTCAAATATGGAAGAGATGGAACAATATTTCGCGTAAGTAATTCTTTTTAGTTTTATATTTTACCTCCAAATTTTATACCCGTTTTTTTACCTATTCGTTACAATGACAGTATGTTTGATTCGAAATACTTGACGTCTAGTCGTCAACCAATGGAGAAGCAATTAGATAAATTGCGTCGAGAAAGAGTAAATGGCGGGCCTAGTTTCCTCACTTGGTTCAGAGAACATGTAAATCCTTACCTTTTGTGACACGTATTATTTTACTCTACTAGGTTAATTATCTTATAATCTCCTATGATTTGCAGTGCGTGCTCGCTGACAATGTACATATAGACTTGCGACAGCTCTCTTACGGGAGTATTAGTGCCAAAAGTTATGGTCGCTATGATGTTAAAGGTTTTCGCTTCCGTTCAACTATTTTTGAAGCATATCGACCTCTAGCGGCAACAACTAATACTGGAGTTGTTACAAGGGTCATTGATGGACAAGGACATATATTATGGAATCATCAAAAATATAATCGAGTACAATTTTGCCAGGAATAAGGAGATTAAAGTAGTCTTCTTCGATTGTGATTGGTTCGACCCTAAACATGGTACTCGTGAAAACCAATTTGGGATGGTTGAAGTCAAACACGCGGAACGATTATCTGGTTGCGATAATTTTGTCCTTGCTCACCAAGTCGAGCAGGTGTATTATATGTCGTACCCATGTGAAAAACTAATTGCTTGGTGGGTAGTCTACAAAGTGAATCCTGGGGAACGTCTACACACCCCTAGTGATGGCGCTTATCAATTGAAGGTTGAAGAGGTCGATGAGGTTTACCAAGATGATGAATTGCCGACTTCGTTTAATGTAGAGTCAAAATCATCGACAGATTCTTTTCTCGGCGATTCTAATGATGTGGCAGTTCCCGAGAAAAGGAAACACCAACATAAGAAGAAAAAAGTAACATGGCGTGCTTTGGGGAGAAAAGGACAAATTGATCCTGATTTTGATGATAATTGACAAGTAATTGTTTTCATACATGCATATGCAATATACTTCATATTACATGTTTTTCATATGTACAAACCTTCTTTACTAATAAATGCTCGTTTGTGCTTATTTTGAACAGGATGTCAAAAAAGGTGAGGAGTGTCACGAGGAAGCTCTTCCGCTTAGGGATTTCATCGGCGAGTACTACGGCGAGTACACCGACGAGTCAGGAGGACACCCTATTCCAGGGTAGTTCCTCTTCTTCAAACAGACGTCATCAAGAGCAGCTCCTGAGATGCATAGATCCGACATTAATTGGTCGGCCTATTGCATTTCAACTAGATGATGAGGTAACTTTCAGATTGCTTTTTATGCCAGTTATAAACTATTACTAATTTTTTCAATACTATTTTGTAGGAGGAAGAACACTTGGAGAGTGCGGGTCACGAGGATAATCCAGTGGGTGGGGGTAGGAGGGGGATGTCCCGGAGTGTGCGGCGCAGAGGGATGACCTAGAGGGTGTGGGGCAGGGGGATGACCTGGAGGGTGCGGGGCAGGGGATGTCCCGGATGGTGCGGGTCAGGAGGAGGGGGTTGAGGCTTCCGGGGTCTCAGTATCTTTCAGGATGAGCCACCTGGTCGCCCCACCAGTAGTCTCTTCCGGTGGAGCCAAGATCGAGATTACGCCTGTAGGTGACGGGTAAGTGTAATACTCTTCTGTTGTTTTGCTTTTTTTTCAAAAAATTTCTTTCACTAAACTGACTTTATTTATTATGTATTTCTAGATCTTGGATTGACTCTCGGTTTGATGGCACTTCGAGGGTCAGGCAGGTTAACCAGATATTGGGTAACCTGTGTCGTCTACACTACCCAGGGGTGCTGACAATGCCGATCGGTGAGCGGGTTCTATGCCATACATGGGACCAGTACCGGTTTGCTCCTGACGGGCGCCACGGAACTGCTCAGGGGGCGGTGTCTCATGACTTCTGGGTATGCATGTGTTTTTTCAATCTTCTTTTAGTTCTAACACAAAGCTTTTCGAGTTACAACACTTTACTAATCATGACTTTTGCAGTTATGCTTTTGCTTGCCAGAATTCGGCAATCACCATAATCATGCCCTTCAAGTCTTCAACAACAATGCACATAAGGCGGTGAAGGACGCCATTTCGTATGCCCGCATTCAAGCGAACAATGCTTACTACAAGGATAAGCTAGGGCAACGAATGAGCAAGACGACGGGCGCATCGTCAATATATTTGACTGAAGAACAATACCGTTCGGTAAACAATTCTAACTTTTTAAATCTTCGATTGTTGAGATTTGTTGTCATATAATACAAATAGCATCTCTGTTCAGGTGAGGATTCTGTGGTTTGCAAACCGTGAGGACGCATATTTCGAATTCTGCAAGATTTGGTCTTCAGCTGCATTTAAGAAAACTTCTGAGCAGAAAAGACAATGCCGCGGGATGGATCCGAAGCACAGATATGGTGCCGATGGACATATTCGCCACACTAAACGCATGGTAAGACCTCCTTCTGTCACTCTCTAGCTATATATACATTGTAATGCGACTAACTCATTTCTATTGTACAGGAAGCTAAATCTGGCAACGTGCCAAGTGACATAGAGGTGTATACATCTGGTCACAAAGGAAGCGATCCTACACAGCCAGATGTCTTGTGTAGCCAGACAGCCACGGACCATTTGGTGACATGTTAGCAATGTTAAGAGTTTGCGTAATTTCATTTTTCTCCATCTAATCGGGCAGGTTTTTTGCAGGCGCAGTATGGTGAACACATGGTTCGACTCCATGGAGAGGACTATGATTGGTGGAGAGAACCTGTTGACCAAATGGCCGTGTACTCCAGCGGAGGTGGAAAAAGGCATGGACGGTGAGACAGTGTTTTTATTAATGTTTTGTGTATGGTATTGTGATGGTAACTAACTCATTCAATGTTTCAGGTACTCCATGTTCAATGGAGTTATTTACTCGAGAGCGGTGAGAGAGCTCAGAAGTCAGCTCAGTCGTCGTAGAGCTCCGTCGGAGTTTGCTCCAACCGTCGTCGCTCAGAAGAAACCCCAGAGATGGTTCGGATGAGGGAGGAAATGAGGCGGCGCGACGAGCACAATAGGAAACAACAAGAGTACTATACCGCATGCTTAGCACAACAGCAGGCGATGATCCAAGTAAGTTTAGTTTAGAGTGTTGCAGTTAATAAGTATTCAGAAATAGGTTTAGAACTAACTGATTACATTACAACATGTGTAGCAACTAGCCCAGAAAATGGTGCATTTGACATGTCCATGTTCCAACCACTACCTCCCCCGCCACCACCACTATCTCCTACATCACCTGAGGTACCTTCTAGATACTTAAGTTAGCGTTTAGAAGGGTACTTGAGTTCGTTCTCTAATTTTGTCTATTTTTTTAGAGTTTCCGTACGCCTGGTCAGGATGGAGCCTCCGGAGCAAATGTGGATGAAGCGGGAGGCAGCGGCGGCGCCCACGACCCAAATGTGGTTGATCAGTGAGTATATGGACAAATGTGACTTTGTATGTGGCTCTCGCTGGGTTATGTGACTTTGTATGTGAATTTGGATATTATATGTGAATTCAGATGTGTACTGTGACTTTGGATGTGAATTCAGTTATATTATGTGATTTTGGATGTGATGTGTGAAGTTTGGATGTGAATTTGGATGTGAGATTGATTTTGGATGTTATATGTGAAGTTTGAATGTGTTTTGGATGTTATATGTGAATGTGATTGAAATTGTGGTTGGATGTGAGTGTGAGTAGGGGAACCAGGAAAAAACAAAAAAAATACCAGCTAACTTCCGTCGGCTTTGACCATAGCCGACGGAAGTTAGCTGCTTTCGGCCACGTGGGCAAAAAGGCTAACTTCCCTCGGCTAGGGTCAAAGCCGATGGAAGTTAGGGCCCCTAACTTCCGTCGGCTAGGCTGGCCGACGGAAGTTAGCGCCCCTCTGCTGATGTGGCAAAGTTCGGCGCTAACTTCCGTCGGCCACGTGAAGCCGACGGAAGTTAGCTAACTTCCGTCCGCGGTCGACAGAAGTTAGCTAACTTCCATCTACCCGCTTCCGTCGGCCAAATGCCGACGGAAGTTAGCCTTTTGCCGACGGAAGTTAGCTTCTTTCGTCGGGAAAGGGCTGACTTTCGTCGGCTTTGGCCGATGGATGTTCCCTGGATTGTTGTAGTGATTGCGGATGCTAATGTTGGATCTAGGATGTGCGCAAAAGAAATGACAAACTTATCTCATCCACGCTTATTGATGACGATGTCATTGCATGTAACAATCTCTGATGCACATGTTTGTGGATGAGTCTGGATGCCATTGAAGCTTCTAATTTATTAGTAGAAACTATTGAAATATGCTAAATGAATGTACACAATACAAATATTCCCCTTCAAGCAGTCTCAGTTTGAAGGAGCTCCATTCAGAGTTCCCACAACACCACCAATTCAATCCTTCCTTCGCACATAGGGATTTTTCGAAAATCTTGAAGATGTTAAGGACACAAAAGTTCGGTAGTTAAAAAACATATAAAGTCAACAAGTGAAACATAAATATTAAATACTGACATTAGGAAATTATCAGATTGATCAAGTTGAGATGAATTTAATTATTTTATGAAGCAAATAAATAAATAAATCAATCAAATTCAAAGGCAACTAAACATACATGATCTCTAAGTCCTTGTTCATGTGTAGGTTGACAGAAGGAAATTCGGTTAGTCCTTATCTAATAAATTTGGTTCTCTACTTGACTCAGACTTAGTTGCAGATGTAATTCATCTGTCGCTCCTTACGAATTTTGACATATTCATATTGAATTTTCATATGAATAGTATTGAAAAGACCTTGACTAAGTTGTATGAGATGCTTAAAACTACAGAGGAAAACATCAAGAAAATTCTAAGTCATGTGATGTGACGATGGTTCAGAAGGAGAGCAAGAAGAGAAAGCGTAAGGGAAAGACTAAGGGCTCAGATGTGATCTCGAGCTCTAAGTCTAAACCAGGTATAAAGTTCAAGTCTGGCCTTGTGACATCTGACATTTGGCACCACTACCATAAGTCTGGCTATTGGAAGAGGAATTGCAAACTATATATATAGAAGAACTCAAGAAAAATAAGGATAGTATGACTTTCTCTTTAAATATAAATGTTATTGAAATTAATCTTATTACTCGTCCAAGTGATTCATGGGTATTTGATACTGGTTGCAGGGTCTGAGTAAGTCAAGGAAGTGTGTGAGAGGCAATCTAGATGTTCACATCAATAATGGTGCAAAGATTGCAGTGTTGGTCATCAGCATTTATTCATTGTCACTTCCCTTAGGATTAGTTTAGAGGAAGATGGTTTTGAATTCGTAATAAAGAACATATGTTGTTCAATATTTATGAATGGTATGCTCTATAGTGTTTGTCTATTGTTGAATGACCTATATATCCTAAATCTTGATGATACACATGTTTATGATATTAATAAAAAACCATGACTAAATGATTTTAATCCTACATATATCTGGCATTGTCGTCTGGTTCATATAAATGAGAAGTGTGTGTAGAAGCTCCATAGAGATGGGATTTTGGAGTAATTTAATTTTGAATGATATGACACATGTGAGTCTTGTTTACTTAGCAAGATGACAAAAAACGTCTTTCACTATTCATAGTGAGAGGGAAAATGAACTATTGGCTATTGTACATACTGATATATGTAGTCTGTTGAGTTCTACACCCAAAGGTTGTTTTCAGTACTTTATCACTTTCACTAATTACTTTAGTATATTTGGTTACATCTACTAATGAGGCATAAGTGGGAATTCTTTGAAATATTCAAGGAGTTCAGAAATGAGGTAGAAAATCATACAAGCAAGGCAATCAAATTTATGTGATCTGGTTGTGGATTTGAATGATGTTTCTGCCCAAGGTGGGAATAAAATAAAAATTATTTAATTCCAAAACTAATCCTTAGGTAGAGACAATGAATAAACATCAACGACCAATGCTGCAACTTTTGCACCATTCTCGACGCAGACATCCAATTCACTTCTTGCGTACTTCCTAGTCCTATTCAATCCCTCCAATGATTTGCAGGTATGAATAATTGATCCGATATAAAATACATATGACTCACTTTGATGAGTAGCAAGATTAATTTCAATAACATTAATACCTAATGTGGAAGTCACACTTTCCTTATTTTTCTTTTGTTCTTCTAGATACAACCTGCAGTTCCTCCGCTAATGTCCAAGCTTATGGTAGTGGTGGCAAGTGTCACAGTTAGTAGGGCTAGACTTGGACTCACTGGATTGTCCTCCGCCAACATGCACGCAAATAAAGATTTTTAGACATTATACCGCTTAGTCCGTACTTGGTTCTCAAACATGTCTTTGAGGCCCACAATCATATTATAAGCATCCATGTCCTCATATTGCCTCTGAAGCTCAAAGAACATGTAGGCAAGCATGAGACAACTGACATCAACTAAATCACCAGTGTACTTCTCATAAGCCCATCGATCAGCAAGTCATGTATCATCCTTTGGTTCATTAGGACGGGGTTCACTACCACACAAATGACCTTTAGTGATGGATGTGTTTACAAGCATCACTAAAAACCTATCTTTAGTGATGGTTCACAATAATTCATGTCACTAATGAGTTGCCAAATTCTAAACTAATATTTAGTGATGGGCAATGTTGAGACCCGTCACTAAACACCTACCTTCAGTTACATGTGTGAGACCCATCACTAAACCAACCTTTAGTGATGCGTGAATACATCCATCACTAAATACCTACCTTTAGTGACACGTGAATATGAGAAACCAAGGGTTGGTTTCAGAGTCTATGATGAGTGATTGACAAATTGCTTCCTCTGATTCGAAGGGGTCCCTCTGAAGGGGTTCGGAGGTGGTTTCACTGAAAGGTTCGGTGGGTCTGTTTGCTGTGGCTGGTGCAGTGGAGTGTGACTGTTGGAGGGGTCCGACAGTACACGATGACTTGGTTGTACCGAAGGGTTCGGTACTTTGGGCGGTACACCGGAGTGTGTGCTGAAGGTTGTTTACCCGGAGAGGTCTCTAGGGTACTGGATACACTTGTCTGTTTGTTTGTGGTGCGCAGGTGACTTCCGAGGCGATGGACGGTTCGCAGCAAGTGAACCTGGGTCAAGCGGGAGGCTTGATGCCAGGCGAGCAGGGAGCTCGATCATCTTGGACCACTCCATCGCACAAGTTGAGGGGGCACTGCATCCCGCCGAGAGTCTCCACATCATGTTCAAAGGATGCATCCTCCCGAACAGATCATTGGTGAGCTTAATCAAAGGGTAACACGTTCTCATGCTCATTTCATTGATTCCGCTTTTGTTGCTTCTTTTGAGCCCTTAGATGTTAGTCATTCACTTTCTGATTCTAGTTGGATCAATGCCATGCATGAAGAACTTGAAAATTTTGAGAGAAACCAAGTCTGGACTTTAGTTGATCCTCCGCCAAATGTTCATTTCATTGGAACAAAATGGATTTTCAAAAACAAACAAGGGGAGGATGGAACTGTAATTAGAAACAAGGCTAGACTTGTAGCTTAGGGTTATTCTCAATTAGAAGGGATTGATTTTACTGAAACTTTTGCACCTGTTGGTCGTCTTGAGGCCATTAGGATTTTACTGGCATTTGCGGCATCCCGTGGTTTCACACTTTATCAAATGGATGTTAAAAGTGCCTTTCTTAATGGCTTCATAGGCGAAGATGTTTATGTAAAATAACCCCCTTGCTTTGAAAACCCCAAATACCCATATAAAGTCCTTAAACTTCATAAGACTCTTTATAGACTCAAGCAGGCCCCTCAGGCTTGGTATGATAGACTTAAGTCTTTTCTGCTTGAGCGAGGGTATTTGATGGGATCTGTTTACAAAACCCTGTTCACTCTCAAGCATGGCAAATATTTCCTACTAGTTTAGATTTATGTGGATGATATCATCTTTGGTGGTTCTTTTCATGCATTGGTTGCCGAGTTTGCAGATGCATTTTGTGCATTTTGTGCCTATTTAATATGTCTGAAACATTTTGTGCATGGTTTTTCTTTCTAAAATCAAATCATTGCAACTCCTCTTAGTCTTGGATCTAGCATGTTTAGGTAGGACTATTTTAGCTATCTTTTATCTGCATGATAGCAAGACTCCTTTTCTTTGGATGCAAAACATTGCAACTTGAAAAATTGTATTAATTACTCATGGATATTCATCAAGTGATAAACAATTTTTCACTTAATCAAAAATCCTAAAATCCATGATTTGCATACTACAAGCGAGAAGATCCAGGTGGGTTTGTTTGTCGCACTACTTTATTCTAGACTGCTTACCATTGCACATTGGTCTGAACTGGGATAGTGTAGTGTATGCCAAAATCACTGCCTTAAGCTTCTGACGGCTTTCATGCCTAGGCTTGGCGTGATTGGAAAGTATAAGGTAGACAAACAAATAACCCTGGCATTGTGAAAAGAACAACAAAAATTCATTGTTCATCAAGTTTGCTTTCAATGCTCCACTTGAACTGGACTTGTCTGTCTAGAGTAGAAATTGACTAGCTTTGCATAGTCCTTGTTTTTGCTTGTCTAGTTACCTTGATTGAGTGGTGATGCTTTTATTGCAAAATGATAAAATCACATGTTGTCATCATGTTTTTAGAGAATGTTAAATTGAGCCGAGTACATGAAAATTGGTATTAATGTTTGTTGGGGGAAAATATCCCATCTTCGGGGTTATTGTCGTAACAGCACAAAAGCAGATAATGGATTCGAAGGTTTCCAGATGGCCATCTTCGAAGATACCCTGAGTCAAGCTCGAAGTACGAAGATAGGCATTGGTTCGGAGTACATCTTCGAACTAAGGCTTTTTGAGATCTTTATTGCCAGCTAAGATGGAAGATTTATCTTTTATATTATTAGATTAGTCTTTTACCATTTTAGCCCTATCAAGGGTACCAAATAGTTTCTACTATGTCGGTTGTAATAGAGGGGTAAATAGGTATTTTCCTTAATATTTGGGCCTATAAATACCCCCCATTTCACCCTGTAATAGGGACCGAATACAAGTTATTCAATACACACATTCGAACTATTCTAAGTTGTTATCCTTTCGGAGGCTTAGAACAGTTCTCTTCGCAAACACTTCGTTTGTTAGTTTCTAATCTACAGAAACCTGTTAGCGTAATCTTTTACGCCAACAGTTGGCGCCGTCCGTGGGGAACCTAGTCCAAAAAACTCCGTTCTCTACCAACTTACATCATGCCTCCTAAGCGGAGCGCACCTCGTAACCCTGTTCGGAGGTCCTCTCGGATCTCCGGAGAGGCACCATCCGACACGGTTGAAGTCGGAGGGCCTTCGACATTCCCTCCACCTCAAACTCCGGAAGGAGTTTCCATCCCTCGAACATACGGAGCTTCTCCGCCAAATCCTTCCATACTTCGACCACCTGGAATCTCTCTTCCACCCTCCATCCCACTTCGAACTGATCCTACTAGTTCTCAAGACCCGGAAGATCCTTCCGGAGGAGATGAAGACAATCTTGGAGATATGGCCACTCAAATGGCCAGCCTCCAAGCTGAAGTAGCAAGACGGCGGCAAGAAGCCGCGAACAGGCTTCGCTCTCAAGCCGTCCCAACTATTCCAGAAGTGCCCGAAGATGATGAACTCGTTTATCCCGAAGCCCTAGAGAACGCCTCCTTCGATAATGAATCTCCGTTGCATCCTGAGCTGCAGAAAGTTTGCTTTGATCCGAAGTTTAAGACTTCGAAGCTCTGCAAGTATGCTGGAGATGAAGATCCCGGAGAGTTTGCCCGTTCTTATGCCCTAGCAATTGAAGCTAGCGGAGGAGTTCGAGACACCATGGCAAAGTGCTTCCCTTTAGCTCTTCAAGGAGTGGCATTAAGGTGGTTCTGGTCTTTGAAGCCAGGATCAATTAATTCATGGGGGCAGCTGAAGAAGAAGTTTGTAAGCAATTTTCAAGGCACCTTCATGCCTCCAATGTCAACGGGAAGCCTTTTCCAGGTGAAGCAGCTCCCCGGAGAGACATTGAGGCAATATTTCAAGCGCTTCGCTCATACGAAGTCGCAGATCCGGGGGTTGTCTGCATCTTCGGTAGTTGATGCAGCTCGGGAAGGCATCACTCATCAAGGCCTCCTAGATAAGCTTCATCGGAAAAGCATATCCTCGGTCTCTCAGCTGATGTCATACTTTGAGGAGTATGCGAGGTCGGAAGAGGGTTGGCTTCGAAGAACTGCAGCTACTTCATCCATATTGCAAGAAGTTAAAGTAGAAGTAAAAACTTTGGCACAGCCGCAAGAACCAGTCTTCGAAGTTCAACGTGATCGGAGAAGGGGGCAAAAGCACCCTCGTTCTGAAGTCTTGAATATTGCACCCCCACAGAAGTTTACACAGAGAGCGCCACAGTCTTCGGGGAACAAGGCCAGCGGCTGGAGGCCGCTAGGGAAAACGGTTGGCAAAGGCCAGACCCTTTTCTGCTGCATCCATGGTGAAAATCGAAGCCATGCAACTGATACTTGCAAGGCTATACTTACTCTAAGAGGAGAGTATCTAGAAAGAACTTCGGGTCGAGGTACTACCGACCGAGTTCCAGCTGCAGCGCGCCCAGAGCCGGTTCAGGCTGTGGCGCGGATAGAAAACTTCGATGCCGCAAGACACCCTCCAGTGGCCAATGTTATGCCACCTCCGAAGCAAGAGGAAGGGCAAGACCGAGGGAAAAGAGTAGTCCTCCCCATTTCCGGAGGAGGTACCCTCGGAAGCATGTCAAAAAGACAGCGAAGAGACTACGTCACAGAAGTAGGCCATATTGGGACTTCGTCGTCTGCAGCTGCTATGCCGGAGTGGTCTCATGTACTGATATCCTTTTCTGTGGAGGATGCAGCTGGCATTAAGTTCCCGCATGCAGACCCACTTGTTATCACTGCTGATATTGCGGGCACTTAAGTTCGAAGGGTGTTGATTGACGGAGGTAGTTCGGCAGACATCATTTTTGTTCAAGCCTTCGATCAATTGTGCATCTCCAGAAAGCATCTCCTTCCAGCGGCTCGTCCTTTGCAAGGCTTCGCAGGACCTCCGCTTGATGCACTTGGCCAAATAGGCCTGGAAGTTACCTTCGGAGAAGGTTTGTTGGCCCGAACTGAGGAAGTAATCTTCGATGTTGTAGATGCCCCGTATGCTTACAACGTCATTTTCGGAAGAGGCATGCTAAACCAGTTTGGAGCTGTGGCGCATCACAATTATTTGTGCATGAAGATGCCCACACAAGCAGGAGTCCTTACTATCTTCGGAGATCAAGCTATCGCCCGGAGAGCGGAATATGGTCATGGCCCCCCTCTTGATCCAACACAAGTAAACAATGTGCAAGATAATCAAGAAATTTTTTTAGCCCCTTCCGAAGCTTCAAAGAAATCCTTTCCGAGACCAAGTCCTGAAGGAGAGATTGCAGCGAAGGTCATTGTTAAAGATGGTAAAGAATATACATTTCAATTTGGTAAAGATTTACCTCCAGAAGTTGCAACCTCCTTGGAAAAGGTGGTGGAAGAGAATTTAGATGTCTTCGCTTGGTCTGACGAAGATATCACCGGAGTCGATCGGGATATCATTGAACATAATTTACTTGTAAACCCGAAGGCCCGTCCTGTTCAGCAAGGACTTCGAAAAATGTCTGCAGAAAGAGCTGCTCTAGCAAAAGACGAAGTTGAGAAATTGTTGAAGGCTGAAATTATCAGAGAAGTGGCTCACACAGAATGGTTAGCCAACCCAGTCTTCGTCAGAAAGAAGTCTTCCGGAAAGTGGCGCATGTGCATCGATTTCACATCCTTGAATAAAGCATGCCCTCGTGACCCCTACCCCATGCCCCGAATTGATCAATTGGTCGACTCCACCACAGGTTCAGAGTTATTAAGCTTCCTTGACGCGTATTCTGTTTATCATCAAATATGGTTGAAGCGCGAAGATGAGATCAAGACAAGCTTTGTAACTCCTTCGGGAGTCTTTTGTTATGTAAGAATGCCCTTTGGCTTAAGAAATGCCGGGGCTACTTTTTCGAGGTTAGTTGCTAAGGCTCTAGGTCATCAATTAGGTCGCAATGCGGAGGCCTATACGGATGATATTGTAATAAAGAGTGCTCTAAAGCACCAACATAACCTAGACTTAGCAGAAACATTCAATAGCCTTCGGGCATGTGGGATCCGTCTTAACCCCGAAAAATGTATTTTCGGAGCTAAGGCTGGAAAGTTGTTAGGGTATTTAGTTTCATGCAGGGGGATTGAAGCTAGCCCTACTCAGTTAACTGCGCTACAAAAGATGGCTCCTCCGGAAAATTTAAAGCAAGTGCAAAAGCTGACTGGGCGTCTAGCAGCACTTAGCAGGTTTTTATCAAGGTCTGCGGAGAGAAGCTTGCCTATATTTAAAGCATTGAAAGGGGCTTTATTGGCCTACAATAACAGCTGATGCGGAGAGCTTAGTCCGCACTTGTCAAGGATGTCAGTGGATGGGTCGACGAAGTCATCGCCCACCAACAGCTCTTCAAGTCATTGCTCCGGTATGGCCTATGACCAGATGGGGTATGGATTTAATTGGTCCCTTTCCAGTAGCCAAGGGAAATCTGAAGTTCGCAGTGGTAGCTATTGAATATTTTTCTAAGTGGGTGGAAGCAGAGCCCTTAACAGCTATCACTTCGAACAATGTACAGAAATTCTTTTGGAAGAACATCATTTGCCGGTTTGGAGTGCCTAGACAACTCACAGTTGATAATGGAACACAGTTCGATGCAGAACCTTTCAGGAAGTTTTGCGAAGATCTAGGCATTCAGTTATGTTTTGCTGCAGTGAGGCATCCTCAGTCTAATGGAGCCGTAGAAAGAGTCAATGGAAATATTTTGTCAGGGCTAAATCGAAGGATAGTAGGACTAGCAAAAGGACTGTGGACCGAAGAGCTTCCGAAGATTTTGTGGTCCATTCGGACTACACAAACAAGGTCCACAGGTTTTACTCCATTCAGACTACTATTCGGAGATGAAGCTATGACTCCAACAGAGCTCAAAGGAGGATCGCTTCGCAGTACCGAACCGGAGATTGAAGAAGAAAGACAAGCTTCGCTAGATTTATCAGAAGAAACAAGACTTCGAGCTGTGGCAAATTTATCAAAGTATCATCAGCAGACGAAGGCTTGGTTTGACCTGAAAGTTAAGCTCAATGAACTAAGACCGGGTCATCTTGTTCTACGAAGCATTATAGCGCCAAGGAAGTTAGGAAATAAATGGGAAGGTCCATACCTAATTGTTCGTTCAGGACGCCCTGGCTCTTTTAAATTAGCTAATTTAGAAGGTGAAGAGTTAGCACATACTTGGCATGCGGAGCAACTAAAGCGATACTTCGCATAAGGGCTCCTTGTAATTCACTTGTAATCATCTTCTGAATTAATAAAGCATATGGTCCAGATAATGCCTTCCCCTCATAGACTTCCAGCTTCCAAGTGGACGCACTGGAACCGCGGGGTTGACCGAGAGGGAAGTGTCATGAAGCTGAATCGTATTTTCGGACATCGAACCATTGGTTCGAAGCTTCCGACATGGGGGCTGACATAATCCGGAGTCCAAGCCACCGGCTTGTAGGCATCCGTAAAAGAGCCCAAAACCACATCATACGGAGTCCAAGCCATTGGCTGGTAGACTTCCGTAAAAAGAGCCGAAGGTGGCCAAAACATGCGGAGTCCAAGCCATTGGCTGGTAGACTTCCGTAAAAAGAGCCGAAGGTGGCCAAATCATGCGGAGTCCAAGCCATTGGCTGGTAGACTTCCGCAAAAAGAGCCGAAGGTGGCCAAAATATACGGAGTCCAAGCCATTGGCTGGTAGACATCCGTAAAAAGAGTCCGAAGAGACCATTGCAAACTCCGAACCATTGGTTCGACAGAATTCGCAAAAAAGAGCCGAAGGTGGCTAAAGCAAATAGAGTTTGAGCCATGAGCTTCGAATGTCTGTTAACATAGTCCAAAGTGACAAATTATCTAATATACTAAGGTATCTTGAAAGTTATCTCAAGTGATTTCTTTCAAAAAACAAGGGTACTAAGTTTCCATTCTTCAGACCACAAATAGTCGAAGACATTTTATAAGATTTTAAAAGATCTTTAAATTGCAGAGGGGCTCCGAACCCCCAAAAAATTGTACTCCGAAGTTTTTCTTTGCGCATAACCATCTTTGAATACAGTTCGAAGTTGCTTATAACCAAAGAGGGGCTAGTAAATATGGAGACAATTTTAAATCGGTATTCATTATTCGAACGAATATGTTTACAGATTACATCATGAAAAATTGGTATCTATACCAAGAAGGAATCGAAGACCTCTTCGGTCTCTAGAGCTAGGGTTGGAACGACTAGTTCCAGCGCCGGGAGTTCTAACAACTTTGCGTTTAACTCTCTTGCCTCCCTTCGAAGCTCTAAAGTCCTTCTGTTCTTGTAGAAGCTCGGCCCAAGTTCGAAGCCGTTCGGGGCTCCTTTCCCAGCTTCCAAGTTCTTCAAGTTTTTTACTTCGAACTTCATCTTTGTCTTCAGACCATATAACGTCTTCAGAAGACGAAGTGTTTAAGTTAACCTCTTTTTCTTCCTCTTTAATATAAAACAGTATATCTTTGATTACTTCGGGCGCAATTACACCGGAGCTATCTCGAGGAACTAAAAATCGAGGACGTTTATAAGCTTTTAGAAGATCGAAGGTGGTCCATAATGAGCGAAGTTCGTCGTTAAGGTCTAACACTTCGATATCTTCCGTATGAGGTAAAGCCTAAAAATATGATAAACAAATTTTCATCGATAAATGTTCATAAGCATAAAGCTTTACATAGCCAAAAATCCTAAGGTATTTCTAAACCTGCGGGTTTGGAGGAGGCTGACTGCTTGAAGCTTGGGTCCGAACTTGCTTCTGGCGTTGACCTTCGTCGATCCAAGCCTTGATCGCTGAACGACCTTCGGCTCTCCATGAAGTTTGGAAGGCTCGCCAGGCAGCAGCCACACCTTCGGAAGGAGTCAGAAGTCACTCGTCGTCGAAGGTAATTGGGCCCCCTCCTGCGTCCGGAGTTATCGATCGGCCCAGATCTTCGTAGTAGCGAAGTAGGCCGACAGCAGCCACTTGTCCGGAGAGTTCTCCGTATCGAATGCCCGCTGTCTTCATCTGCTTCGCCACTCCTTGGATCCTTTTCAACCGGCGCAGAAGAGAAATGTTATCGTTAGAAGGAAGTGTCCCAGTAGTACTGAAGTACTCCAGGACACCTAGCAACTGATTCATAACTTCCACAGCCACCTTCTCGGACTTCAGCTTATCTTCGTTCAGCGCATCCTTCATCGAAGTTACTTCTCCAAGAACCCCAGAAAGTCTAGCCGTTTCAGTGGTCAAAATATTCTTTTGGTTCAGCAGCTGGCTAGCTTCCTCTTGGAGTCTGACAAGTTCGGTCCCCGCAGTAGCGTGCTCCGCCCGCAATTTTTCAATTTCTGCTCGAAGCACAATTCTTTCTGCTTTGAGCTCTTTATTCGCAGCCTCCAAACCTTGTCTGGCCCTGCGCTCCATTGACACTATATTATCCATTTGAACCACTCGGCTTTCGGAGATGCTAAGATTCCGTTGAAGGACGTTATTTTCCTCCCGAAGACGAGTGATCTCTTCATCATTTGATATATACGCAGCTCGGGCCAAGACAGTTTGTTGCAAAAAGAAAAAACCAAGGTAAATATTTATTCGTAGACGAATTCTATGTTATTTCGTAGATGCTTCGTACCTGGTAAGCTACACGTTCTATAGCAGCGTTGAGCTCCGACCTGTTCGCTTTACTTAGAATGGCCACTAAGTTGGTCTCCCCTATGTCGCGGCTAGCTCGATCCAAAGGTTCGAGCAAAGTCCGAAGACCAGTTGTTTGCCCTAAGAAAGGAGCTAGCAGGGGGAGCATACTTATCGCCTGTTGGTCATCTTCGTCCAGCGAAGGGCCGGAGCGTTGGCTTGTGGTCTTCAGAGCCTCTGGAAACTGGCCCTCCTCGGAAGATTGGCTCTCGTTTGTTGAATCAGACGGAGTTGATCCGGAACTCACAGCAGGGAGGGGTTCTATATTCCTTTTGCCTCTTCCAGGTCCCATCTGAGTAGCTCTTTGGGTTGGCTCCGAAGTCGTCGAAGGTCCAGGAATTATTTCTTCCTGTCGGACTTCTTCCACAGGAGTGGACTCTGTAAAAAAAATAAAAAGTATTATACATTGTATAAATACACAAAATAAACATGAAAGAGTTATTCGAAGTCTACCTTCGACATCTTGGCGAGGGGTAATCATTGGACTATTCGGCGGATCGAAGGCGAGATCTTCGTCCGAATCAGCCGTTAAGTCTTCGACTGCAGGAGCATCGTCCTGAGCAGTCCTTGTTGCCTCTTCATGAATCGAAGCCATAGTAACTTCGACCCCACTTTCATTCACAGGAACTTCGTCCTGAGATATATCTTCCTGAACTGCCGAAGTCCTTGGTTGCTCAAGATTATCTCGGGACTCCGGCACGTTCGCAGGTACTTCGGCTTGTGCAGTCCTTTGAGTTTCATCTTCGTCTATCAGACGCACAAGCAACCTCTCTTCGTCCTCTTGGGAGTCAGAGACTGAAGCCCTTGAGCTCGAAGGTGCAGGATTTGAAGGTGCAGGATTTTTTGGCTTCCAAGCCACCTTCTTCACCGGAGTCTTGGCAGAGCTCGAAGTCCCAGCTTCGGCTTTCCTCTTTTTGGGTCCTTTCTCCGAAGGCACCCAATCCATCAAAGGGGGCAGAACGATTTCCAGCATTCCCCACACTCTGTTAAATCTCTCCCAACTCCCGACCAGCTTGATTCTCCATTCTTTTTCGGTCGGAGTTGGAGCGCCCAAAATCTTCTCCGAAGCCCTTACGATTTGCTCCGAAGTAATAGGGGCTGAAGAAGCTAAAAAATGAATCAAGTTAGTTTTTCTTCGAATGAATATGCATAATACATGTTGTCTTCGAAGTTACCTGCAGGGCTCGAAGTCGAAGTGATCTTTCGGAGACCGCCTTCCGAATCCTCTTCGAAGATGATAGGCCAGTTGGCCATAAGCGGAGAGATTTGTAACCCCAGGAATTCTTCGGCTAAGTCTCGCATGCTCAACCACCGACTAATCTTCTGAATTAGGCTGAGGCGAGCTTCGAGCTGACCTTGGTCCGGTTGCACTAGGGCTTCTTTCCGGAATTGGATTTCTTTCAGAGGTACGGCCAGAGGATTGCTCGCCCCAACTTCGGCATAAAACCACCTCATGACCCAGTCGGTATACCATCTTGCATTGATGGCCTTAGCAGGAAATTGAAGGGCGTATTCATCCCGAAGCCTGAAGTTAATACTTCCGAAGGCTACTACCACTTTTTCACCTTCGGGGCCTACGAAGGTTTTTGGCTGGCATGAAGCTCTGTGTAGTGCAGCGAAGATCTCTGCCCTTCCCTCACAGCCTTCGGCTCTCAATGCCCATTCGAAGATAGCTAAGCGAGCTACCGCATTCGGAGAAAGTTGAGGAAGGGTGACGTGGAACAAATCGAGTACCTCGGCCAAGAAGTCCACTGCTAGAAGGCCCAAGCCGGCTTCGAAGAAGGCTTCGAAGACGACCACTTCTCCGGGCCTTGGCGACGGGATGAGTTCTTTTCCAGGCTTACGGATCATAACTCCGATGCTAATCCTTCTTTCTACTGCGATTGCCAGTGATTCTCTCTTGCAGGTAGAAGATCCTAGTTGAAAGGATTGGTCCAAGTACTTCGTTGATGGCGGGCAGAGACCTTGATCATCAATATTTTGGGGATTTCTCCCTCCTGCCGCCATGGATGTCGTTGCGGGTGTTGGAGGCGCCGTCGCCAACGCCACAGCTGCTGCTGCTGCTGCCGCCTGCTGCCGAGCCAAGGCCGAAGGGGCTCCAGAACTCTTGGTTTTCGCCATTGAAGTTACTGGGTTGCTTTGGAGGAGAAATGGAGGCTAGGGCTCAAAGGGCTCAAAGGGTTTCTGTTTGCAAGAGAGCAGCGGAAAGGTAATTGGGTAAGTTCTAGGCTCTCTATTTATAGCCTAGACTTTACATTTTTACCGTTAGTCCATGCCGTTTCGCATTCTTGCCCGTTACTTTTCTCCGAAATTAACGCATTCTACTGTTTCTGTTAGAAGAAGGAAGTTAACGGCTATTTCTTCTAAGTCTAAAAGGCTTTCGAACTGTTCGAAGATAGTTCGAAAGTAATTGTTTTAAGACTGACTTGGTGTTTATATCTTCGTACATTTCGGAGATGAATTAAAATCTAATAACCCCTACGCTTGGTTATTTTTTCTTCCGTATACTGCTCTCCTAACATTACAGGTTTAAACGGAGAAGCGTATTCGAGGGGCTACTGCTGGGGGAAAATATCCCATCTTCGGGGTTATTGCCGTAACAGCACAAAAGCAGATAATGGATTCGAAGGTTTCCAGATGTCCATCTTCGAAGATACCCTGAGTCAAGCTCGAAGTACGAAGATAGGCATTGGTTCGGAGTACATCTTCGAACTAAGGCTTTTTGAGATCTTTATTGCCAGCTAAGATGGAAGATTTATCTTTTATATTATTAGATTAGTCTTTTACCATTTTAGCCCTATCAAGGGTACCGAATAGTTTATACTATGTCGGTTGTAATAGAGGGGTAAATAGGTCTTTTCCTTAATATTTGGGCCTATAAATACCCCCCATTTCACCCTGTAATAGGGACCGAATACAAGTTATTCAATACACACATTCGAACTATTCTAAGTTGTTATCCTTTCGGAGGCTTAGAACAGTTCTCTTCGCAAACACTTCATTTGTTAGTTTCTAATCTATAGAAACCTGTTAGCGTAATCTTTTACGCCAACAATGTTGGCATATTTTTGCTTTATATGTCTTTGTAATTCTGCCCATTTCGAAGTTGTGCATCTGTTAAATGCTCCTTGCTGCTTGCATTGCCAAAGGGGGAGATATTGTTGAGTTCTCTGCAGCAAGGGGGTAAAATAACTAAGGGGGAGCTTTTATCTTGCAAAGTGAAGATTTGCCGAAGGGGATTTTACTCTTTTGAAAAGGGGGAGGAAAATTCTTTTGTCAAGTGACATGGTTTGGCTCGTTTCTGAGTTTTATGGTCACTTGTGCGCTCAAAATTTTCAAATTTTCTTGAACTGGAATTTGGTTGTCAATGCACTCATCAAGGGGGAGATTGAGAAACCAAGGGTTGGTTTCGGAGTCTGTGATGAGTGATTGACAGATTGCTTCCTCTGATTCGAAGGGGTCCCTCCGAAGGGGTTCAGAGGTGGTTTCACCGAAAGGTTCGGTGGGTCTGTTTGCTGTGGCTGGTGCAGCGGAGTGTGACTGTCGGAGGGGTCCGATAGTACACGATGACTTGGTTGTACCGAAGGGTTCGGTACTTTGGGCGGTACACCGGAGTGTGTGCCGAAGGTTGTTTACCCGGAGAGGTCTCCAGGGTACTGGATACACTTGTATGTTTGTTTGTGGTGCGCATGTGACTTCGGAGGCGACGGACGGTTCACAGCAAGTGAACATGGGTCAAGCGGGAGGCTTGATGCTAGGCGAGCGGGTAGCTTGGTCATAAAGGCTGCGTGGGGTCGAGGTCGGTCCTCAGGTCAAGGTGCGCCAGGCGAAGGTAGATGGTGCGGAGCATGGCTCCGGCTGAAGGTACTCCGAGACGAAGTCCTCGGAGGCGAGGCACTTCGAAGGTTACTCCGAATGGAGTGACTTCGTAGTATGGTGGACAGTCCTCAGTAATGAGGCAAGGCATTCAAAGTGTGCTCCGGAGGGAGGCACTCGAAGGTATACCCGACGAAGGTCTCAAAAGTCAAGGTGCATCGAAGACATGGTCCGGGTGAGATTCATCGAGGAGTGTGCTCGGGGAGCGACACTGCAACGAAGTACTCATGGAATTCTTCATGCGAAGGCCTTGGACGAAGAAGAGACTTTGAAGGGTGGTACTCCGAAGGTGGGGCTTCGGAGTATGGCTGACTTGAGGTACTTCGGCCATGTATGGCTTCGGTACACGGGCTGACGGAGTTCGAGCTGGGAGTAGCTGCGAAACCATGGTGGTCCACTCTGGAGGTGATGGCGCGAAGGCTCAAAGGCTTTGATGGCTTCGGCTCAAAACCGTCACTGTATTGAAGGCTGACTTCGGTGAAGCGAAGGCCATCAGGCTCAAGGCTTCTCACCGAAGCTTCCGCACCCCTCGCGTGCGAAGGGGGGCTTCAGAAGACTCTAAGACTGCAAAGGGTGACCGTGTCTGCTTTACAAAAGCTGATGTTGTCCCCTCTACGAAGCTGACAAAAGAAGCCTCCAAATAAAGTAGACTACCAGTTGTACTGATGACACAAAACCAGTGTAAACTCTAGGGGTAAAGTAGTCTATTCATACGGATGAATAGTGTTTATAAATAGTGGAGGCTAGCTAGGCAACAGTAACACTTTGAGCAGCCATTTTTGAGCTCCTGTGCTAGCCGCCACACTCGTGTATTCAGTCTGCGAGATCATTTTGTGTTCCCTGTTCAAGCAATGAAACTTTGATTCTATTTTCATTTATTGTTTGAACTTGTATGCCTACTTTACACTGCATGCTTTGATCTCTTTGTGCCTCACTTCTTCCTGTGTTGAGTTTACTGCACTAGAGTGTTTTTGGAGAAGTGTGTCGGTGTTCTATGCATGTGAAGTGTGTTTTTTAGTGTCTGTTCGCTCTGTGTAAACTGGAGGCTAGGCCTCTCTGATTACTAGCGAAGCACTGTCCTTGAGTTAAATCGAAGCCAGTTTTCTTCCCTTGTCGAAGTCCTCGTCGCAGTGTGCTCAGCGTGCGTCTCGACCGCCAAAGTACGAAGCCTAGTACCAGTTGCTAGCGCTAAGTGTTTGGTCGAAGTACTCAGAGGGAAGTCTGCTCTTATGAAGGGTGAAGTGCGAAGTCTGCTCGAAGGCACCTAGTGTGCGGAGCCTGCACTGACTTAGCAGACTTGGGTTTTTGTGTTGTGGGTGGAGCGAAGTCTTCTTGACTTCGAACTTTTGCTCCTTGCGAAGCCTAGTTTCGGAGCTGTAAAATACCTTCAAACCAGAACTTCGAAGGGTGTGTTCGAAGCCTATTCCGTAGAAGACAGAATTAAAACAGAAGGCTATTCTTAGTCTGAAATTTTAAAAGCTCCCATTCACCCCCCTCTGGTCGCCGTTTTTGGTCCAACAGAATATCATACCCATCACCAAAGACTGACGCATATGATTTTTTTTAAAATTTAGGCGAGCAGAAGAACACTAGCCCGAAAAAAGACACACACTTTTATAAAGCTTCATCTGCTCTATTCAATCTTTACTCTCAACCATTCCATAACTTCTCTCCCTTGCTCTCTCTACTTGATCTTTACCATTCTCATCTTGAGCTCTCTCGATGGTGGCTAGCGTCACTACAAGATCTACACGACGGAGATCGACGTTACTTCATGCTCCACCCGACCATGAGCTCATCGATATTGAACTGTTTCAACAAAGGGTACGTACATAATTATTACCATTGCTTCACAAATCCTATTACTTGCTCTTCTCCATTGTTATCATCTCTTTATCTCCTTCTTTATCATTGTCTCTTCTTCTCTATTTTGTCTCAAGGTAGAGGTCACACCTATGATGACCACATAGAAAGCATATTGGCACTACACCATCACATACTTTTTCCAAAAACAACTACAGTCGTCCATACCCATCTATGGTGGTAGACAAAGTGTCGGTAAAGGCTTTCCTGACAGTTAGCAAAATAGTCGCGTTAGAAACAGTCGGGGAAGGTTTCACCGATAGTTTTATCCTGTGCTGACAGTTAAGTTGTAGCCATATTCAGGACTGTTTGCCGATAGTTATTGTCTATGCGGACAGTAAACCTTTCCTGACAGTGTTATTGTTGCAGAATCATGGACAAGAAAAAATATATACCAATCAAATACAATAGTAAACTGATGCAAATTCAACCACAAATAGAGTTCATACACAAGATTCATATACATATGCACAATCAGGTTCAAAAGTTCTCACAAAAATTCTCTCAAATATTTTTCCATTCAATTCTTTCATGATGTATATATATATATTCGCATCATGTATATATTGGGCATCACATAGATGTATATTAAATGTCTACACAAATATATATGATGTTTAGTCATAGAAAAGTTCAGACAAATATTAATCACAATAAGGATGCATAAAAGTTTGCCCCTCCAAAACACTGCTTGAGTAAGACGCCATAGTTGTCCAAAAGTATGGCCCCTCCAAAACATTACTAAGAAACCAAGTTAAGATGTGTCTTGGTTTTGTCTAAGTGATGAATGATTGACAAGCTTACTGAGATATGGGTTTGGACTTGAGATTGTTTGATGAGTTCACTGAAGGGTTCGGTGTGTGTGTGGAAGAAACATGTCTACTTGTCTCATGGTATGCAGGATTGAGATGCTACTCAACTGTCAATGGCAAGTGATCATGGTCAAGTGGGGAGCTTGGTGCCGGATGATAAAGGATGTCGGGTGAAGCTGAGGACGATGAAGCAAGACATAGGTTGAAGGTTGATCAAGGTAGTGTGTTGACTAAGTCAAGCAAAAGGGATGTCAATTCAAGTGACAAGGTGGCTCGAGGGATCGAGAGTGGAAGAGACTTACTGGTTGTTAAGATCGTGAGATTGGTGACACGTACGTGTCAAGATCTAGAAGGCTTTGTCAGTTTCAGCTCAAAACCGTCAGATCAAGATCTAAAGGTGATGATGTGAATCGTAGTTGCTATGAAAGCTCTGCATCAGGACAAAGTACCTAGGTTTAGGATTTTACATTTTTTCCCAGTGAACCTTGAGTCTGTATTTTGAACCCTAGGATTATTTTAGTATTTTATTGGTTTAAACTCATGATATAAAAGCTCATATAGCCCTCTAGGATTTTCTACCCATTTCAGAAATTACTTTCCTAATTCACAAAAAATAGGTCACTTTTATTTTGTGTTATCCTTCTTCTTCCTCTTGGAGAGTCGTCGTCGGGTGTATCCGCTTGCATTGTCAATGAATTTTGTTCTGGTTGTCGATCAGTTTTTCTACGCCAACAATTGGTCACTGGTAGGGATAGATATGAATGCCAGAATATACGAATTATCTGTATTCGTATTTGAATAACTATAAATATGGATATCCGTATTCGTATCCGAATTAAATATGGATGACATTTGGAAACATCCATATTTGTTTTACAAATGTCGATATGGAAACGGATATATGAATTTTGCTGAATGTGGATATAAAAATGGATACATCTGTATTCGTTTTAGGATTTCACACGGATTAAATTTAGATTTAAGATGATATATTATCACTATAATAATGGTTTATTTATTATTTATATAATTATGGAATACTTAAGTTAGTGAATATTAATAAGCTATGGTTTAAAATAAATTGATGATTAAATATTTGTTTGAACTTGAAACTTTTTCTAATCAAAATACAACATATCTCATTCCATAAAAATTTTTGTATTTTTCTAGATCCATTTGCTATTTTGAACTCATTAATTGTGTTTCTAGGATTTAAATTGGAATATGTGAAATTTGAACTGCAAGTACCTAAAATAATGCACTAAAATTATAAAAAAATAATATTCAATATTTTGTGTCTATTTTTAGTTATTATAGACTAAATTTAAAGAAATGTTAAAAAAATATAAGTTGTGACACTTCATTGGTAATGTGGAGTTTAAGGGTTTTTTAATTATAAAAAAATCAAATAAAGTATGAAAAATACGATACTTGTCATGGTGTTATAATATTATACGTAGATATTATGATAAAATTTTTATAATATTTCAAGAAAGTTATCATATAGGATATTAAGAAACCTGAGATTCTCTTTAGAGGAATTAGAGTTTTGAGAAGTAATAGGCTATGGTTTAAAGTAAATTGATGTTTAAATGTTTGTTTGAACTTGAAACTTTTTTATAATCCACATAAAACATATCTAATTCAATATAAAATCTTTGTATTTTTCTAGATCAATTTTCTATTTTTAACTCATTAATTTGTGAAACAATGAACATTTCGAGTTAAACCGAGTAAACATCCGAAGACATATTCGTATTCAAAATATCCGTTTATATTCGTATTTAAAACATCTGAATTCATATTAATATTCAAAATAAAATACGGTAAATAGCACTATACAGATTCGTTTTGATCAGTATCGGACCTAAATCCATACCTAGTCACCGGTGTCACACCACTTGGAAGTTTGCGCCTATCCTGTTTTTTGCTCCATTCCTTCTCCAGCGATTTTGTTCCTGTGGCTGGATTGGCTAGGCCACTCTACCGCCAGCACCCGAGCCAAGGAGTGTTTCTGCAATTTTTCCTCCTTCGCACAGGCGCACCGGATCCTTGCCTTGGTTCTTGTGCTAGCTTGAGTGTGCGTAGACCTGTACCAGCTAAACTTCGCACCAAGGCTCTCTGTTGTCTAGGGAACACCGATGCCGACTACTGCTTCACCGTATGTTATTCCAAGTTTTGATTTAACACAGTTAAGTAGGTAAGATTCCTATCTCTTGGATTTCAAATGGTTGTTTAAATTTTTCAAGAGATATTTCCCTACATATAATGCATTTGTTTCAATACCTACCGGTGCATTGTTTTTTTATGTGCATGATGAGATGTTGGTGAACTATTGATATATGTCTAAATTGGTGATTTCTCTATCTGATATGTGAATAGGTTTAGTCTGTATTTGAAATCTTTGTGAGTGTATTTTCATCTAGGATATTGGGTGCATTTTGGAAGCATAGATTATTTTCGTAGTACTTGTGATATCTCAGACTGTCGCTTCACATCATATCAGGAGGGAGATAGCACAAATTTTATTTATGATTTGTAAATCTGTTTGCTTTTTCCATTTTATTTAGAGGAGCGTTGGGTGTTAAGAAAAGGTTATCTATTCGAAAGAATTTATTGAGGCATCTATTCACCCCCCTCTAGTCGTGTGTTTCGATCCTACAATTACTTAACTACAATTACTTAAGTTTGTTGCTGCCTCACACACTAAGTCAATTTACCTATGAGAAAAAGAAAAGATTATTTTTATGGCTTCACGTATGTTTCAAGACCTATGATAGTGTTATTTCATTAACTTATAGATCCAATTAAAGTAAAATTACCTCTAACAGTGTTGTTTCGTATCCTGCAACTTTATAATTTCTTATTGACTTATCATCTTTCATCTACAACAAATTATGATTAATTCAATATAGGTGGTACATGATCACTTCAAGAGAAATATAGAGGTAGGGTGGTCAATTACTCTATTGTGTGGCCATGCGATGCATTTCTCACAAGCATCACCAATTGTCACCGCAGCTCCATATGGACGAGGCAATATAGCTTTTCTTGCCAATACATGATTGACAACCACTTCACAATACTGAGAACCAAGACTAAAAACATGTCCACTGCTTTTATATATTGATCGTTTTCCTACATATCATTAATTATTAATATATTAGACTAAAAACAACCATGATACATGCAAATAGTATTGAGATATACCTAGGTTGATTCATCCATATTTTATCCATCATATAGCTTTAATACTGTTGACGCCAAGATTTAGTAGAACCTAGGCCCACCAAGAATGCCACACAATTAATAGGAGGCAAAAGAGGTCCGGTCAAAGGTGGTCAAAGAAGCCCATCCATATTGTTATAATATGACTGGACACATAGGAGCCAGTGAAGGAGAGAGAAGATGAGGATGATATAGAATAGATTACAAGATAGATTATGTTAGGGGAAAATACTTCATCCTCAGGACTTTAGAGGTTGACAGTCAAAGATAACTTATCAGCATCAAAGCTTGCGCTCACCTCCGAAGGTGATGAAGTTTCTAAGCCGAAGGATGCTTCGGCTTATGATTCGGAGGCATCCTCCGAAGGTGTAGGACCGAAAGTAGCGACTAGAGGGGGGTGAATGGGCGCCTAAAAATTCTTTCGAATCTATGGCCTGCTCCCAACACCCAACGCACCTCAAAAGACTAAGCAGTAAAACGTAATCAGATCACCGAAGCCCAAAAGTATCTAGCATAGAAACGACCGGTGTCCTAAACAAAGAAACACCAATACAGTGCTAATAGGCAGATTTAACAGATCATTTAAAGCATGGGCAAATCAAGATCTACAGAAATAAATCATCACATCCAATAATTCGAGTATACATAAAAAGAGATGAGAGATTACTGTTCAGAATTTGTCTCTTGTTCGATACTTGATGAAGCCTGCTTTGAAGTACGCAGTATCAAAGCCTGTGGTGCATGTCTCGAATCCTCTGAAGCCTACTTCGTGCGAAGCCCAGCTCCGAAGCAAATTACCTCCGAGAGCAGAACGAGCGAAGTACCTTCGGAGATCACTTTAAGCGAAGCCCATCTCCGAAGCATTTAATCTCCGAAGACAAAATTAGTGAAGTAACTCCGGAACATGCTTCGAAGTCAATAAGCAATTTCAGTGGGGTCCACGTAACAACATACTTCGAACAATTTTCACAGAAAAAATAACTTTGAATGGAAAAATCAGAAAGCCGGAGGGTGCGCCTCTGAAATCAATGATGATTATCGAAGTCTGCACCTGAGAAACCAAGGGTTGGTTTCTGAGTCTGTGATGAGTGATTGACAGTCTTTTAACCTCTGATTCGAAGGGGTACCTACGAAGGGGTTCGGAGGTTGCATCTCCGAAGGTGTTCGGAGGTTGGTTTGGTTGCTGCAGCTGTTGCAGCGGAGTGTGTTTGTCGGAGGGGTCCGACAGTACACGATAAATGGTTGTACCGAAGGTCTCGGTACTTTGGGCAGTACACCGGAGTGTGTGCCGAACGTTGTTTACCCGGAGAGGTCTCCGGGGTACTGGATACACTTGTCTGCTTGTCTGTGGTGCGCAGTGGATTTCGGAGGCGATGGATGGTTCGTAGCAGGTGAACCTGGGTCAAGCGGGAGGCTTGATTCCAAGGGAGCAGGGAGCTCCGTCACGGTGGCTGTGAAGGTGTCGAGGTCAGACCTCGGGTCGAGGTGCGCCAGGAGAAGGCAGTAAGTGTGGAGCGTGGCTCCGGGTGAAGGTACTCCGAGACAAAGTCCTCGGAGGCGAGGCACTTCGAAGGGTACTCCGGAAGGAGTGACTTCGGAGTATGGTGGATCAAGTCCTCGGTAGAGGCAAGGTGTTCGATGTGTGCTCCAGAAGGAGACACTCGAAGGTACCTGACGAAGGTTCCAGAAGTCGAGGTGCATCGAAGGCATGGTCCGGGTGAGGCTCGTCGAGGAGTGTGCTCGGGGAGAGACACTGCGACGAAGGGCTCATGGAATGCTTCGTGCGGAGGCCTTGGACGAAGGAGGGACTTCGAAGGGTGGTACTCCGAAGGTGGGGCTTCGGAGTGAAGCAGGCTTCGGAGCAAGGCTGGCTCCGGAGTGAGGTGGACTTGAGGTACTTCGGCCATGCATGGCTTCGGTACACGGACTGACAGAGTTCGAGCTAGGAGAAGCTGCGAAGCCGTGGTGGTCCACTCCGAAGGTGTTGGTGCGAAGGCCCAAGGGCTTTGACGGCTTCGGCTCAAAACCGTCACTGTATCGAAGGTTGACTTCGGTGAAGCGAAGGCCGTCAGGCTCAAGGCTTCTCACCGAAGCTACCACACCCCTCGCGTGCGAAGGGGGGCTTCAGAAAGGTCAAAGACTGTAAAGGCTGACAGTGTTTGCTCTGCAAAAAGCTGATGCTGTCCCCTCTGCAAAGCTGACAGAGAAGCCTCCAAATAAAGTTGACTACCTTTTGGACCCCTCTGTTCTGTAGAGACAAAACCGATGTAAACCCTAGGGGTAAAGTAGTCAATTCACTTGGGTGAATAGTGGCTATAAATATGGGGGCTGGGTAGGTAAGATTTAACACTTTGAGCATTCATTGTTGAGCTCATGTACTAGCCACCACATACTTTGTATTCATCCAGTGAGTTCATTTTTAGTGTTCTTGGTTCAAGCAGCGAAACCCTGCTTCTGTGTTCATTTTTCTGCTTGAGCTTGTTTGCATACCTCGCTGCATACTTCAATTTCTAGTGTCGAGTAGTACACCGAAGCCTGTCTAGGCGAAGTGTGTTGTGTGCGAAGTGTGCTTTTCAGTGTGCGTCCGCTCTGTGTAACTAGAGGCTAGACCTCGCTGTTTACTAGCGAAGCCCTGATCGAAGCCCAGCTCTTTTTCCCGTGTCGAAGCCCCTAGCGAAGTCTGTTAGTGTGCGTTTAGACCTTCAAAGTACGAAGCACAACACCAGAACTTCGAAGGTTGTGTTCGAAGCCTGTTCCGCAGTAGACTAAATTAAAACAGAATGCTATTTTTAGCCTAAAATTTTAAAAGCTCCCATTCACCCCTCCTCTGGTCACCGTTTCCGGTCCAACAATTGGTATCAGAGCAGGTTAAGATCACTAGTTGACCTTAACCGGTTTTGTGATCTCTTGGCGACATGGACAGAGCTAGTAAAATTCCTCTGTTCGATGGGACTGATTTTGCATACTGGAAGGTGCGCATGGAGGCTTAATTGCTAAGCCAAGGAAATGCAATTTAGGAGATTGTGGACTCACAATACTCCATCCCTGAGACTCGCACCTCTCAAACAGAAAAAGATCAGTATAATGCCAACTCCAAGGCTAGAAATATATTGTTCATTGGTTTGAGTAGAAGTGAGTTTGATAGGGTGCGGCACCTTAGGACTGCTAGGGAAATTTGGACAACACTCACTATTTTTCATGAGGTCTCTACACAGATCAAGGCCAGGCGCCAAAGCACATACAATCAACAGTATCAGCTATTTGTGCAGGCACCTGGTGAATCTATAGATGCCATGTTTTCGCACTTTGATGCGATAGTGATTAACTTGCGGTCCAATGGGACGCTTGCTTACAATGATCATGATAGGGCTATCAAGCTTCTCTATGCTCTTGATCGTAGCATATGGGAAGTGAAGATATCCAGCATTGAGGAGTCCGTAGGCTATGACACATTGACCTGTGATGAGCTCTTCAGCAAGCTGAAGTCTACAGAGATTGCCAAGGCATCTCTTGCAGTGCACAGGAACTCCTTGCCACAGCCATTGGCACTGGTCTCCAGCACTAGTCGTGGCACCACTGCAGAACCGAGCACATCTGGCACTTGTGTTCTTGCAGATGGTTTTGCTTTGTCCTCCCTGGTCTCCGTCACTAAGGAGCAGGTGGATACTCTGGATGATGATGAGCTTGCTCTCATTGCCAGAAGGTTCACCCGTTTTCATCATGAGAGACGGGATTAGAGGAGAAGTGGTTTTAGTGGTTGCTTTGAATATGGCGACACTTCTCATATCAAGGCCAGTTGCCCTATGCTCAAAAAGAGAGATGAGAGTGAGCGCCCTAAATACCACAAGAAGGAGAGGAAACCCTTTGTGAAGGGCAAGCGGGGGAAGATGGCTAAGAAAGTAGCCAAAGCCGCCTCTAGAGCATTTGTTGCTGCTCTCAGCGACATCGACACTTCCTCAACTGAGGAGTTGAGCTCTGAGGAGGAGGAGTACCCAAGGAAGGAGGACAAGAAGGAAAAGAAGAGACGAGACTTCACCGGCCTTTGCTTCATGGCCGACAGCGATCACAGCGGCGATGAGCTTGACTCATCTGAGGTACCACTATCCTCTGACCAGCTTTTTATTAAACTAGATGAACTGAATGAAGTAGTTCTTGGTCAGGATAGATTACTTGTGCAAGCCGCTAGAGAAAGAAAAGACCTTAGACTTAGTCTAGAATCTGTTTCTACTGAGTATGTCATGCTTAAGTCTAAAGTTAATAATGCTGAATGTGAATCTTGTACTGTTGTCATGGGTGAGCTTGCTCAGTTGCGTTCTGTACATGCTCAAACTCTATCTGAGCTTGAGACTGCACAGAACCAGCTTTTGGTGGTGGATTCTAGACCTCATGATATTATTGAATGCATGAACTGTTCTTTATTACGTGAGAGCATTAATTTACGTGATAAACATGTTCATGATTTAGAGGCTAGATTGGAGAGGGCCGGTAGTTCTAAGGTTGTGCAGCCAGTTTGTGATACGTGCATTACCCTTAAGGACCAACTAGGCACTGTTAGAGAGCGAGCTGAAAACCTTATGACCGAGAATGAGTACCTTCTTTCCGTGGTTAATAAATGCACTGAGGGAAAGGGTAGGATGGATTTGCTCTTGGCCAAGACCAAGATGTGTGCTGACAGAGCAGGGTTAGCTCTAGGTTTGGATTTTGAGAGGATTCCTTCAGATAGTGGAAACAAAACTGTTTTTACCTCTCCCACTACCCTAGAGAAAGAGAGAGCTCTGTTAGACACTCCATCAGCCAAAAAGCCTACCCGAGCTCAAAAGAAAACCACACATCCTGCCAAGAAGCCCAAGGAGCCTGTGAGAGTTGCTCCTAAGACCCATGAGAGTGCCCCTAGGAAAGTTTTTCATTGTTCCTAGTGTCAGCGGGCGGGTCATTTTGTTGGGTTCTATTTTCGTCGCATCAAGGATGAGCGACGCTCTCAGGCGATGAGTTACCAGGACATGCATTACCCATCTTTAGGTATGCATGAGTCTGAGTTGTATTATCGTCCTGTCTTTGAGGCTCCTCGTGCTTCTCGGAGAGGTTTTGCTCCTCGAGGTGTTCACCATGTTCCATATGGTTGTAGACCCCGGGCGAGTAGCTTTGTACCTCGTCATGTTGTTCGATCACAGCATGTAGGTAGACCTCGCACTTTGCATCATTCCGATTATCATGTGCGTAGACAGTCTACTGTTACTGTGCCTACTACTCGTGTCACTCAGTGTTGGATGCCTCGTCATATTTTCACTCACCCCAACACTGAGCGATCGAGATTCTCTTATCATGTGTAGGCGGCAGATCGAGGCTTGGAGGGCACGTGGATCATGGACTCCGGTTGTTCACGCCACATGACCGGAGATGCAACATGGTTCTCCAGCCTCACAACAACCAAGCAAAGGGAACATATCACCATCGGCAACAATCGAAGGAGTAGAGTGAAAGGTAAAGGTGTGGTAAGAATTAACTCGAATTTCACTCTCAAAGATGTTGCTTTGGTTGAGAACCTGGGATACAATTTGCTTTCAGTATCTCAGTTGCTTGATGAGGGCTTCGAAGTGTGATTTCATCGCGATACTTCGCAAGTACTCAATTCTGATGGCGTTGTGGTGTGTAAGATCTTTAGAGTTGGGAGAGTTTTTGGAGCTGATTTTTCTGAGTCACCTGGCTCTTCTCATTGTCTTGTTGCACATTCTACTTCTGAGCTTTGGAAGTGGCATAGGAGACTAGGGCATATGATCTTTGAGTTGCTCGCTCGTCTGAGTGCCCTAGGTCTGATCCGAGCATTGCCCAAGCTCAAGTTTGAGAAGAATTTAGTTTGCGCTCCTTGTCGACATGGAAAAATGATTGCCGCTTCGCATTCGCCAGTCACCACAGTGATGACTAAACAACCCGGAGAACTTCTCCACATGGACATTGTAGGCCCTTCTCGGGTTAGTTCTTTAGGCGGCAAGTGGTATGTCTTAGTCATTGTCGACGATTTCTCTCGCTACTCTTGGGTCTTCTTTCTTGCCAGCAAGGATGAAGTGTTCTCACACTTTCAGAGCTTGGCTTTGAGACTTTTCACTGAACTCCCTGGTGCATTGAAATTCATTCGAAGTGATAATGGCACTGAGTTCAAGAATAGTCTCTTTGTTGACTTTTGCTTGGAGCATGGCATAGAACATCAATTCTCTGTTCCGTGGGTTCCTCAACAAAACGGTGTTGTTGAGAGAAAGAACCGCACTTTGGTTGAGATGGCTAGGACGATGCTCTATGAGCACAGGACTCCTAGAAAATTCTGGGCTGAGGCCATGAACACTGCTTGTTACATCTCAAACCGAATCTTCTTGCACTCAATTTTGAATTTGACTTCTTATGAGCTACGTTTTGGGAGACAGCCCAAGGTTACTCATCTTCGAGTTTTTGGTTGTCGTTGCTTTATCCTAAAACATGGTAATTTGGATAAATTTGAGTCGCGTTCTTCTGACGGGATCTTTTTGGGTTATACTACACATGGTCATTCTTATCGTTTTTATAATTTGGAGACTAACACTGTCATCGAGTCATGTGATGTGACTTTTGATGAATCAACCCCCTCTGTTAGTTCTGCATTTGAACAGGCAAATGAACACGACATGGAACAGACCATCTTCGAAGAAGAAGATCCCGGAGATTTCGAGGATAAACCCCTACTACCCTCGACATCAACCCCCGAAGTCGACCCCACTTCGACCACTTC
The DNA here is from genome assembly GCA_019279435.1 of Zizania palustris. Lineage (NCBI taxonomy): Eukaryota > Viridiplantae > Streptophyta > Magnoliopsida > Poales > Poaceae > Zizania > Zizania palustris. The sequence goes on from JAAALK010000286.1 coordinate 7,107,450, forward strand.
GGCACAAGGTCCCGAAGCAACTACCTCGACATCGGTCATCTTGGACCACACCAACACACAAGTTGAGGGGGAGAATGCATCTCGCCGCGAGGCTCCACACCATGTTCAAAGGATGCATCCTCCCGAGCAGATTATTGGTGAGCTTGATCAAAGGGTAACACGTTCTCATGCTCATTTCATTGATTCCGCTTTTGTTGCTTATTTCGAGCCCTTAGATGTTAGTCATGCACTTTCTGATTCTAGTTGGATCAATGCCATGCATGAAGAACTTGAAAATTTTGAGAGAAACCAAGTCTGGACTTTAGTTGATCCTCCACCAAACGTTCATTTCATTGGAACAAAATGGATTTTCAAAAACAAATAAGGGGAGGATGGGACTATAGTTAGAAACAAGACTAGGCTTGTAGCTCAAGGTTATTCTCAATTAGAAGGGATTGATTTTACTGAAACTTTTGCACCTGTTGCTCGTCTTGAGGCCATTAGGATTTTGCTTGCCTTTGCGACATCCCGAGGATTCAAACTCTATCAAATGGATGTCAAAAGTGCTTTTATTAATGGTTTCATAGGCAAAGATGTTTATGTAAAACAACCCCCTGGTTTTGAAAACCCCAAATACCCACATAAAGTCCTTAAACTTCATATGGCTCTTTATGGACTCAAGCAGGCCCCTCGGGCAAGGTATGACAGACTTAAGTCTTTTCTGCTAGAGCGGGGGTATTTGATGGGCTCTGTTGATAAAACCCTGTTCACTCTCAAGCATGGCAAAGATTTCCTCCTAGTTCATATTTATGTGGATGATATCATCTTTGGTGGCTCTTCTCATGCTTCGGTTGCCGAGTTTGCAGATGCCATGAGCAAGGAATTAGAGATGTCCATGATGGGCGAGCTTACATTTTTCCTTTGTTTGCAAATCAAGCAAAGCAAACAAGGTACTTTCGTCCACCAGACAAAGTACACCAAGGACCTGCTCAAGAAATTCGACATGACCGATGCGAAGCCACTCGCCACTCCAATGGCTACATCTGTAGCATTGGATCCTGACGAAGATGGAGAAGCCGTAGATCAGAAGGAGTTCCGAAGCATGATCGGCTCCCTCCTCTACTTGACTGCTACGAGGCCGGACATACACTTCGCAGTGTGTCTGTGCGCTCGTTTTCAGGCTTGACCACGAGCTTCGCACCGCCAAGCGGTAAAGCGCATTCTAAGGTATCTCAAACATACCCTTGAGTTCGGCATATGGTATTCAGCGTCTTCCTCTTTGTGTGTTCGAGGTTATTCCGATGCGGATTTTGCTGTGTGTAAGATTGATAGGAAGAGTACCTCTGATACTTGTCATTTTCTGGGTACATCACTGGTTTGCTGGTCTTCCCGCAAACAGTCTAGTGTTGCACAATCGACGGTTGAGGCCAAATTTTTTGCTGCAGCTAGCTGTTGCTCTCAGATTTTGTGGATGGTTTCCATTTTGCGGGATTTCGGGTTAGATTATAAGAGTGTTCCACTTTTCTATAATAACACTAGTGCTATTTGTATTGCAAACAACCCGGTTCAGCACTCCAGAACCAAACACATTGATGTGCGATATCATTTTCTCAGAGATCATAATGAGAAGGGTGATATTGAACTTCAATATGTTGATACCCAACACCAGCTAGCCGACATTTTCACAAAACCCCTCGATGCTTCTCGATTTGCCTACTTGCGTGGGGAACTTGGTATTTGTCACCCTTACGGCATTTTGTGAGGGGGAGCACATTTAGATTGGTGTGCATATGCTAATTGTGTGTGAAATTGCATTTACATCTTTTGCACTTATATGCCTAATTATAATTCATGAATAATGTCAGCTCAGCTCTATTTGATATATCTAAAACATTTTGTGCATGATGTTTCTTTCCAAAATCAAATCATGCTCACTACTTAGTCTTGGATCTAGCATGTTTAGGCAGGACTGCTTTAGCTATTTTTTTATCTGCTTGATAGCAAGTGTTGGCGTAAAAGATTACGCTAACAGGTTTCTGAAGATTAGAAACTAACAAACGAAGTGTTTGCGAAGTGAACTGTTCTAAGCCTCCGAAAGGATAATAACTTAGAATAGTTCGAATGTGTGTATTGAATAACTTGCATTCGATCCCTATTACAGGGTAAAATGGGGGGTATTTATAGGCCTAAACATTAAGGAAAAGACCTTTTTACCCCTCTGTTACAACCGACATAGTGGAAACTATTCGGTACCCTTAATAGGGCTAAAATGGTAAAAGACTAATCTAATGAGAAAGAAGATAAGTCTTCCATCTTAGCTGGCAAAGGAGCTCCTGGAAGAGTCTAAGTTCGAAGGTGTGCTCCAAACTAGAGCCCGTCATCATGCTTCGAACTTGATTTAATGTATCTCCGAAGGTATACGCTGGAAGTCTTTAGCTTAATCACCAGTCTTTATCTTGTTACTGCAATAACCCTGAAGATGGAATATTTTCCCCCAACAGCAAGACACCTTTTCTCTGGAAGCTAATCATTGCAACTTGAAAAATAGTTCTTCATACTCATGGATATTCATAAAGTGCTAAACAGTTTATTCACTTAATCAAAACTCCAAAAATCCATGATTTGCACGCTTCAAAGCGAAAAGATCCAGGTGGGTTTGTTTGTCGCACTACCCTTTTCTAGACTGCTTACCATTGCACATTGGTCTGAACTGGGATAGTGTAGTGTATGCCAAAATCACCGCCTTAAGCTTCTGATGGCCTTCATGCCTAGGCTTGGCTTGATTGGAAAGTATAAGGTAGACAAACAAATAACCCCTGGCATTATGAAAAAACAAAATTTATTGATCATCAAGTTTGCTTTCAATGCTCCATTTGAACTAGACTTGTCTGTCTTGAGTAGAAATTAACTAGCTTTGCGCAGTCTCTGCTTTCACCTGTCTAGTTATCTTGTTTGAGTGGTGATGTTTTTCTTTCAAAATGATAAAATCACATGCTATCATCATGATTTTAGAGGATGTTAAATTGAGCTGAGCACATGATAATTGGTATTAATATTGACATATTTTTGTTTTATATGTCTTTGCAATTCTTCCCATTTCGAAGCTATGCATCTTTTACATGCTCCTTGATGCTTGCATTGCCAAAGGGGAGAAATTTTTGAGTTCTCAGGGGAGTTTTTATCTTGCAAAGGGGAGATTTGCCGAAGGGGCTTTTAATCTTTTGAAAAGGGGGAGGAAAATTCTTTTATCAAGTGACATGATTTGGCTCGTTTCTGAGTTTTTATGGTCACTTGTGAGCTGAAATTTTTCAAATTTTCTTGAACTTGAATTTGGTTGTCAATGCACTCATCAAGGGGGAGATTGAGAAACCAAGGGTTGGTTTCAGAGTCTGTGATGAGTGATTGACAGGCTTTTAACCTCTGATTCGAAGGGGTACCTCCGAAGGGGTTCGGAGGTTGGATCTCCGAAGGTGTTCGGAGGTTGGTTTGGTTGCTGCAGCTGTTGCAGCGGAGTGTGCCTGTCGGAGGGGTCCGACAGTACACGATAAATGGTTGTACCGAAGGTCTCGGTACTTTGGGCGGTACACCGGAGTGTGTGCTAAAGGTTGTTTACCCTGAGAGGTTTCCGGGGTACTGGATACACTTGTCTGCTTGTCTGTGGTGCGAAGGGGATTTCGGAAGCGACGGACGGTTCGTAGCAGGTGAACCTGGGTCAAGCGGGAGGCTTGATGCCAGGGGAGCAGGGAGCTCCGTCACGGTGACTGCGAAGGGGTCGAGGTCGGACCTCGGGTCGAGGTGCGCTTGGAGAAGGCAGTAAGTGCGGAGTGTGGCTCCGGGTGAAGGTACTCGGAGACAAAGTCCTCGGAGGCGAGGCACTTTGAAGGGTACTCCGGAAGGAGTGACTTCGGAGTAGGGTGGATCAAGTCCTCAGCAGAGGCAAGGTGTTCGATGTGTGCTCCGGAAGGAGACACTTGAAGGTACCCAACGAAGGTCTCAGAAGTTGAGGTGCATCGAAGGCATGGTCCGGGTGAGGCTCGTCGAGGAGTGTGCTCGGGGAGAGACATTGCGACGAAGGGCTCATGGAATGCTTCATGCGGAGGCCTTGGACGAAGGAGGGACTTCGAAGGGTGGTACTCCGGAGGTGGGGCTTCGGAGTGAAGCAGGCTTCGGAGCAAGGCTGGCTCCGGAGTGAGGTGGACTTGAGGTACTTCGGCCATGCATGGCTTCGGTACACGGACTGACGGAGTTCGAGCTGGGAGAAGCTGCGAAGCCGTGGCTGTATCGAAGGTTGACTTCGGTGAAGCGAAGGCCGTCAATCTCAAGGCTTCTCACCGAAGCTACCACACCCCTCGAGTGCGAAGGGGGGCTTCAGAAAGGTCAAAGACTGTAAAGGCTGACAGTGTCTGCTCTGCAAAAAGCTGACGCTGTCCCCTCTGCAAAGCTGAGAGAGAAGCCTCCAAATAAAGTTGACTACCTTTTGTACCCCTCTGTTCTGTAGAGACAAAACCGATGTAAACCCTAGGGGTAAAGTAGTCAATTCACTTGGGTGAATAGTGGCTATAAATATGGGGGCTGGGTAGGTAACATTTAACACTTTGAGCATTCATTGTTGAGCTCCTGTACTAGCCACCACATACTTTGTATTCATCCAGTGAGTTCATTTTTAGTGTTCTTGGTTCAAGGAGCGAAGCCCTGCTTCTGTGTTCATTTTTCTACTTGAGCTTGTTTGCATACCTCGCTGCATACTTCGATTTCTAGTATCGAGTAGTACACCGAAGCCTATCTAGGCGAAGTGTGTTGTGTGCGAAGTGTGCTTTTCAGTGTGCGTTCGCTCTGTGTAACTAGAGGCTAGACCTCGCTGTTTACTAGCGAAGCCCTGATCGAAGCCCGACTCTTTTTCCCGTGTTAAAGCCCCTAGCGAAGTCTGTTAGTGTGCATTTAGACCTTCAAAGTACGAAGCACAGCACCAGTTGCTGTTGCTAAGTATTTGGTCGAAGTCCTCAGAGGGTAGTCCACTCGTGCGAAGGGTGAAGTGCGAAGCCTGCTCGAAGCACTCTGTGTGCGTAGCCTGCACTGACATAGCAGAGTAGATTTTTCGGGGTTGCGTGTTGAGCGAAGTCTTCTTGGCTTCGGACTTTTACTCCTTGCGAAGCCTGTGATCGGAGATGTCAAATACCTCCGAACCAGAACTTCGAAGGTTGTGTTCGAAGCCTGCTCCGCAGTAGACTGAATTAAAACAGAAGGCTATTTTTAGCCTGAAATTTTAAAAGCTCACATTCACCCCCCCTCTGGTCGTCGTTTCCGGTCCAACAGCACCTAATACCAGAGGGTCCCACACAAAAGACTATGACACCAGGCGAGATCACACAAAAATTAATTCGAAGCAGATACTTCAAACCATACTATTAGTGAAGACTGTTTTGCAGATCCAAATCACAAAAACCTCCGAAAAACATTCTTGCAATCTCTGAAATGATCAAGGAAACAGAAAGCTTCGGAGACTCAACAAAGGCGAAGTCTACAGAACTAACGAAGCATGCACTGCTAGCAAGGAAACATTCGCCATGAACACCGAACCTTGTTCTCTCCGCCTAAGCAACATGGAACCCAAAGCAAGCAGTCTGCATGTGCAGTCATGGCAGACCAAACTTGTCACACAAAATAGCTGTGCTAGTAAAAAATGCAAGCAAACAACACGTCAGCCACTTCTCTGCAGTCTAGTGCATAGGGGCTAGAATACTATACTGTCACAAGAACCAGTAGCACAGTGCTAATCTGTCAATCCTCGGAAAAAGAAAACAACCAGGAATTGCCAGAGAAACAAGTAGTGTGGCTGCAGCAGAAGAATAGCTTCTAGACTGAGTGATAGACTGGCAGGGTTTCAGATAAAGAGACGAATCAATACTGGGATGAATTAGGACTTTAGCACACAAGAACCAAATTTACTCAGATAAATATCCTTCGCTTCCAAAAACTCACGCGCGTAAAAACGAGGGAATAAAGAGATCAATCCATGGTGAAACATCCATTAACAGAGAGAATGATAGGACCTTAAATGGATCTTTCGATTTGATCAAGAATCGATTTGAGATTAAGAACTGTGATGAATGGCGGCGCTCAGGAACAAAAATGAAACAGGAGACAGTATGGGGAAAGTGAACTCTATTTTTAGATTAAAGTAAGTTGACCCTAACCCTAGGGATTGGGGCCTATTTATAGGCAGCCTAATAAATGGGGAAAATGCAGAAATACCCCTAGGGTTTTTTACAAACGCTGAAATAAATGGAAAAGACCAAACTGCCCTTAGGATATTTTTACAGACTCGACTGACTGACTTTGGGACTAGGGACAAAACAGTAAACTCCTATTTACAGATGACTTATCCGAAAGCTAAGCTTTCGTAGCGACTACGACTTCTCTTCTGGACAGTACGATGCGAGATCAGCGGTCGTCAGTTTTGCGCCGAAACTGACAAAGCCTCCACCGACTTTGCACTAGGTACCCGGATTGGCCCGGCCCGACTCCACAGCTCTCTCAGCCCGGCAATCGATCACCGCCCGTGTACCTGAGTCAATCCTGGTCAACAGCCCAGTGGGTCCTCTGCTACTCCTAGGCCATGTACCCGGATTGGGCCAGCCCGACATCGCGGCCCCTCTACCCGACAGTCGCTCGCTGCCCGTGAACCTGAGTCACACGCGGCCCATTAAACAGCGGATCTCCTTTCTTCTTCTCTCCTCTTTGACTATCGTTGACAATGACTCATCACATCTAAAGCCATGAGGCCCACGCTATTCAGCATGGCTCCTCAATCTCCCCCTTGATGAGTGCATTGTCAACACTTCAACTCTTCAGTTCTTCAATACCTGCAAACATCTGTGGAAACACGAAAACAAAGCACAAGAAAACAAAGAAGAAGAAAATAAAGTAAAAGTTTAACCCTAATGACCAAAAGCCAAACAAAAGCAAGAAGCGGTCATTATGGTTAACCAAAGATAAAAGCGCAAAATGAGTGCGATCTCAGAAACATCAACAAGGATATCAAAAGAGTAAGAAACAAATCCCACTCCCCCTTGAACTCTTATCCCCAAATTTCTCCCCCTTCTTGACAAGTGAACTCATCAAGCACTCGAAAAAGAGACACAAACTCCCCTTGAAATGCAACTCCCCCTCAAAATATGCAATAAATGCAACTAGGGTGTAGGTGGAGTGAGTAAAGCATGCTTCTCAGATATGATTGACTGCAATTACAACATCGAACAGATACAGCAAAAGACATAATGTCTAAGATACATGGCATGATCAGTGCAACAACTGATATCTAAAGAAAGTCATTTGCACGCATTTTTAATTTTCGCAAACAAAAACATCACCACATTTTCCAGTTAACAGGCAAGGTAAAGCATGAGATGTAGAAGCTAACTGATACTTACCAGGATAAGCATTATCCAAAACAAAGTGCTTCAGCAAACTTGTTATCATTTCATTTTTCAGCCTTTTTCTGTTTCCTTTTTCATTTTTGCCAGGGGTTATTTGCATGTCAAACCTTATGCTGACCGACCAAGTCAAGCCTAGGCCAGAACTGGACCATCAGAAGCTTAAGATATTTGGTCTTGGCATACACTACACTGTCCTAGTTCATACCAAAGTGCTATGGTACGCAGTCCAGAACAATGTAATGCGACAAAGCAAACCCACCTGGATCTTTTCAAGTTATGCATAAAAAGGCTTGGAATTTTCATGTTTCTTGATTTTTCATCATTTTTAAAGCAGAAAGATGTCCAAGTTGCTTGTTTGCATCTAAGTCAGGAAATTAGTTACAAGGCATGTAACAGATAGCAAAAACATTCAGCCTACACATGCTAGTTACCAGAAGCAATGGTGATCATTTTTTCAAGTTTAAAGCATAAAAGTCATGCATATGACAGATATCAGACATATCAAGTGAACTGAAGCAAAGCATGATCATTGACAAGTAATCAAAAGCGTGTACCAGCTAGAATAAGTAAAGCAGTTCAATCATATAACAGAAGCATGCTCAAAGTGTGATATGTGAATATACAAGATATGAACACACACAAAAAGACTCAAGAAAACAGTAAAGAAGAAGAAAACTGACGCAAAATATCCTAGAAAGGATACACAACACCCAAATCCCCTCGTAAATGCTCAAAAGTAGACTGATCTAGGGGTTTGGTGAAAATGTCAGCCAACTGATGATGGGTATCAACATGAATAAGGTCAATGACACCTTCCTCATATTGATCCCATAGAAAATGAAAGCACACATCAATGTGTTTGGTTTTTGAATGGAGACAAGGGTTTTTCCCTACACTAATGGAACCCTGGTAGGAAAGAATAACCCAAAATCTCGCAGAGTGGAAATCATCCAAACCATCTGTGAGCAACAGCTACATACTCAGCCTCAGTGGTCGAAAGAGCAACTCCTGATTGTTTTCGAGAAGACCAAGAAACAAGGGAAGAACCAAGAAACTGGCAAGTACCGGAAGTCGATTTGCGATCCAATCGGCACCCACCAAAGTCAGCGTCCGAAAAGCCAGATAAATCAAGAGATGATGATGCTAAATAGTAAAGACCGAGATCAGGCGCATAAGTAAGATACCTGAAGATGCGCTTGACAGCCTGCCGATGAGACGCGCGTGGTGAAGACTGAAAACGTGCGCAAAGTCCCACAGCGAACTGAATGTCTGGTCTTGTCGCCGTTAAGTACAACTAGTCAGAGGCCTGTGCTTTGCAACAGAATCTTATTTTATAATAGGGTTTTTGCGCAAAATTTATGTTTCTATATGATTTTTTCAGAAATCTAAGGTTTTTTACCTCCGCGCGGGTTCGCTTCGTCTTCAGGATCAGCAGTTTCGCGGCTTGGGGAGCTCCAGCTTCAGCATCCTGGATGGTTCTCTTGGCTAGAATTTTCCTCTGGAAACCCATGCTTGGTGACAGAATGCACCCTACAATTGCCAACAAAGGACAACGAGTTAGGCACTGGTAACAAAGAGCAAGTGTCCAAGAAGAGGAGAAAGAGCTGTTCATACTTAGTTAGCAGCAGCCTAAGCTAGTCTCAGAGACCTGACCTGCACAGGAATGGATATGACAGAATGACGGTGCCATGTTCCATACTTATAAGCAGCTCAGCAAAGGGATTAAGAAAGATCACTGCAAAGGAGTAGGAGCTGGAAAAGGAAGAAAAAGATATGCTAGAGAAATGCCAGCACACGAGGGAAGAGAGCTGACCATCAAGGAATCTAAGGAAGTTGCACAAGAAATGAAAAGGGGGAGCTCTTCATCAGTTCATTAGCGCGGCAATTTATCTTCTTTTGATGACAGTAAGGCAAAGATTATTAGCAGGATGCAAAGGAAAGAGGAAAAGTGCTTAATCTAGGAGAGGATGGAGGGAAATTATTCTTACTGAGGGGCACGTGAGCAGGAGCAAAGTGAGCAAAAAAGATAATAAAGGGAGAGATAGGGGGAAAGAAGAGCTTTGTCTTAGTTAAAAAAGAATTTTAAAGTATGTTCAGTATATGCAAAAAGCCAACCAGCTATAATTATCCACATTCTGGTGTGTTTTTCAGGGAATCAAATGCATGCTTTAATGTTAAATGCAAAGTTTTTAAGTTGTTCAGTGAAACTTTTAGGTGCAACTCATCTTTTCTTTTCTCTCATGGTAGCAAAGAGGATAGAGCCCTCTTTAACCATAATAATGACACTGCAATCAAGTAGATGACAAACTATCTGCTCTGAAATATCCCACTGCCTCCCTAGTGTGACACGTGAGAGCTAAAAGTATAATCAGGTAGATCTCTGGGTAATTGAAAAGGCCAAATAAGTCAAACAAATCGTTTGCAGCATGCAGTTGAACAAAATCCATACAACAAATATGACTCAGCTGCTATGTTTTCTAGGTTAAATTTGTACAGTAAAAAGCCTCAAAATTCCACCATGGATTTGCTTCTTTGATCTTTCATACTGGCATCATAAGTGGAATCCAAAAGATACAGCACAAATAAGGCTCTTCCATTCAAACAATTGTGTAAAACAAAGTTTACACTTTACAGTTTAGTCACTGGTATCCAAATATGAAAAGTGCAAGCTAGTAAAATAACACCTTTGTCATTTTCGTTTTCTTTCATAAAAAGGAAGGATATACAAAATTTCAACCTGTTTACAACAATCTGCATTTTCATGTTGCTTGTATGGAATTGGCTTCACCTTTGAAGTTCAGTGAACCTTTCAGATTGTCAAATGGTACTTTCCAGCACACCCTATCTTTTGGTTTAAGCTTAAAGAGGATGCAGACCTTGTCATTTTTTAAACAATTCTAGTTATTAATTAGCTTTATCATCAAGAGAACACTGCTAATGTACCTTATGAACTCAACTCAGAAAACAGGTGATGACTCTATTATAGTTTACTCATAGAACTGCAATATTCAAGCATAAAGGAAACCCCTCTTAGTCTGCTTTTTTAGATCATTCTGACTCAGCTAGTGCCACAGCAAATGCAAATACAAAAAAACATGCAAACTTACAAAACAAAGTCACCAGTCACCACAGTTGAACTGAAGGAAATCTATCAAATTGTATCTATTAAAACTCAGAAACTACAAATTAAATTCCTTTTCTTACCAAGTTTAAAATCTACAGACTTAATTCAGAAGATCTAAAAAAATACATGTCTATACAGATACACCAGTTTAATAGAGCCATCTTTTTCTAAGTTTAAACTTTCAGTTGTGTGAGATACAATTTCATTTGTGTTCATCTTGCTTTGTTGGTACTTACAAAACTGTAATTAGAACATTAAGATATCAGCAATGTGCTTCCTTACATAAATCATTCATCAATAACCATTTTTTTGTCCAGAGAATCCCCAGCAAGCTCATTTCTCACCAGTACCATTGTATACTAACCTCCACAAATCAACATATTGCCGTAGCTCTGGCGGCAACCTAGCCTTCCACGCTGCCATCTCTTCCGGCGCCGACACCATCGGCCCAGTCATGGCCACACAACTTTCATCCACATCCATCATCGACACCATGTCATTCCCGAATGCCACAGTCAGAGCGCGCAGGGTTGCGTCCTTCATGGCCTCGCCGTCCCTCCCCTCCTCCTCCGCCTCCACACATCCCCCGCCGCAGTTCACCATCACCCTCCCTCCGGGCGCCACCATCGCGCCTATCCGCCTCCATGTCTCCGCCTCTTGTAGCTCCGGAAGCACGCTCCCGTTGGCGAAAAGGTCCACCAGCGCGCCTCCGAAGCTTCCGGGCACGGCCTTGGCCTCTAGCGCGTCGCCGACGTGGATGAACAGGCGGGCGGCGTGGCTCTCCTCGAGCTCTGCGAGGCCAAAGAAATCGCGGGAGACTGCGATTACGGCGGGGTCGATCTCCCGGCCGTGGACTGAGAGGTCCGGGAAGAAGTGGAGTAGGACGCGGGCGGCTGAGCCTGCGCCGAAGCCGAGGACGGCGAGGGAGGGGTGGGGGAGAAGGGGCGGGAGGGTGGCGAAGACGTCGAAGTAGGTGGAGGTGAGGGGGCAGTGGGGACGGCGAGGGAAGGTGGTGGTGGTGCACGTACAGGCGACGTGGGGGAGGTGGTTGGCTGGTTTTTACGAGGTATAAGTTTTGGTCGGTTTTTACGAGGTATAAGTTTTGGTTGGTTTTTTATGGGACGTGGGAGGAGCGCTACACGCGGATAGAGGCGGACGGACGAGTAACTCCGCGCTTTATAATAGTAGAGAAATAGCGAACCAATCATCCCTCGAAACTACCTCTCGTTGACCTTGATGCCGCTCTCGTCCTTGTCCAGGCCCCCAGACGTACCCATTGGGGTCATCTGAGGCTTCAGCTCTCCACCAAAGTCGAACTTCTTCAGCATGTCTCTAGTATACTTACCCTGGTGGATGAAGGTGTCGTCCTTGGTCTGCTTGATCTGGAGCCCTAGGAAGTACTTGAGCTCACCCATGAGGCTCATCTCAAACTCAGTGTGCATCTGCTCAGAAAACATGGACACAAGATCATTAGTAGTACCGCCAAAGATAATATCGTCCACGTAAATCTGAGCGACTAAGAAATCTGAAACATCTCTGAGCAAGAAAAGAGTTTTATCCATAGAACCCATCACAAAGCCCTTCCCCAACAAAAACTGCTTCAACCGGTCATACCAAGCCCTGGGGGCTTGCTTCAACCCGTATAAAGCTTTTTGCAATTTAAAAACATGTCGATGAAACTTGGGGTTCTCAAAACCGGGGGGCTGCCTAACATAAACCTCCTCCTCTATGTACCCGTTCAGAAAAGCACTCTTGACGACCATTTTAAAAAGCTTAAAACCCTTCGAAGCGGCAAAAGCTAAGAGAATGTGAATGGACTCAAGACGGGCAACAGGGGCGAAAGTTTCTTCAAAATCAATACCCTCTTTTTGGCAATAACCCTGGGCAACTAGTCGAGCTTTGTTGCGCACCACAACCCCATCTTCACCTTGTTTGTTTTTGAACACCCACTTGGTGCCTATGGGGTTGCATCCTGGTGGCGGCTCAACTAGTGTCCAAACCCGATTACGGACAAAGTTCTCAAGCTCTTCTTGCATAGCATTAATCCAATTTGAATCAGAAAGAGCATGAGAAACATCTCTCGGCTCAAAAGATGCAACAAAAGCAGATTCGGAAAACACAACAAGAGAGTTACCAGATGAACGCAAAGTCCTTTCAGTCAAATCACCGATGATGAGCTCTGAGGGGTGATCACGCTGAACTGCTCGGGTTCCCTAGTGATCTGAAGTCACCTCACCGGAGTCAGCAGCTGGCACCTCTGGACTCGATTGAGGGGGCTCGATCAAAGTTGAAGAAGTGATCAGAGGTCCGCCCTCATCCTCAGTCGAAGTCTCAGAAGGTGTGGGCTCTGCAGGGGGTGCAGAAGGCCCACCCTCATTAGCGGCTGGAGTATCCTCATCTTCCTCTAAGATGGACTCTCTGAGCTCACCATCAGAAGGCTCAAAAGAAGGAGTCACAGAAGGCAAGGACTCATCAAATGAAACCTCACAAGTCTCGACAAGCAGCTGGGATTCGAGGTTCCAAACACGGAAGCCTCGAGAATGCAAAGCGTAGCCAAGAAAAACACCGTCCCAGCAACGAGACTCAAACTTGTCCAAATGCCCTCCCTTCTCGAGCACAAAGCACTTGCAGTCGAACGCTCGCAAGTGGCTCACCTTGGGCTGTCTGCCAAACCGCAACTCATATGAGGTCTTACCTAGGTAAGCTCTAAGAAAAATGCGGTTGGCCAGATAGCAAGCCGTGTTCATGGCTTCAACCCAAAAACGCCTAGGAGTCATGTGCTCATCGAGCATCGTCCTGGCCATCTCGACTAGCGTGCGGTTCTTTCGTTCTACAACGCCATTCTGTGGGGGAGTGTAAGGAGAAGAAAACTGATGGTAAAGACCTTGATCACTACAGAAGCTGATGAACTGAGAATTTTTGAACTCAGAGCCGTTGTCGAAGCGAATTGCTTGCATCCGACCATTGTTCTCATTCTTCAGCTTCAAAATCAGGTCATGAACAAACTGAAAAGTTTCATCCTTAGACTCCAAAAAGAAAACCCACGAGAATCGAGAAAAGTCATCAACAATAACAAGTGCGTACCACTTCCCACCGACTGAACGTACCCGAGATGGACCAACAGTGTCCAACTGCAAAAGCTCGCCCGGATACGAAGTCATCACCTGAGTCACAGGTGAGTGAGAAGCGGCAACCATTTTCCCATGACGACAGGGATGCCAAACTAGATCTTTCTCCAGGGATGCCAAACTAGATCTTTCTCCATTTTAAGCTTGGGCAATCCTCGGATGAGGTCCATAGAGCTTAACTTGACTAGCAGATCAAAACTCAAATGACCTAACCTCCTATGCCACTTCCAGAGCTCAGAAGAAGATCCAGCAATCAAGCAGCGAGATGGGCCAAAAGAACTAGAGAAGTCAATTCGAAAAATGTTACCGAATGGTAAAATCTGGCAAATCAAAGACCCTCTAGAATCAAACACAGAAGAATTACCCTTCTTAAAACGCACTTCCAAACCATCATCAAGAAGTTGCGAAACAGAAATCAATTTGAAGTTCAAATTCTTAACCAAAGAAACATTCTTCAAAGAGAAATGATCTGAAATGCGAATTGAGCCAATGCCACTTACTTTCCCTTGACCACTGTTCCTGAAGGTGATGTATTCTTTGGAGCTCGGGGGAGTGAGACTGGAGAACCATCTACGATGTCCCATCATGTGGCGAGAGCATCCTGAGTCCATGATCCAAACGTCCTCCAGTCCCCGATCCTGCACAATCTGTGGCTGTAAGTGGGAGCAAATGGTCCGGCACCAGGTTTAGTAAAAGAGCTAAACCAGTGTCGAGCCATATGCTCAAAAGATGGAAAGAACAAATCATTATGAGAGACTGGACCAAAACGTGGCTCAAAGCGCAGTCCTCGGTTCTGCCTAAAGCCTCGGCCACGAGGTCCAGGACCGTAGCCAAAACGGCCTGGAGCTCTGCCGGAACGAACACCACCAACTGGAGCACGGGCAAGAAAGCTGTTTCCTCTACCACCACCTACACGATGCGGCCTAGCCTCCAGCCTCTCCGAGCATCAAGGAACACGCAATCTACCACCCTGCGGGTAGAACTGCTCCTGACAACCACGAGCTCTCTCTGCTCTCTCAACCCGCTTCCTCCTGAAGCAAAACTCCGCAAGATGCCCGTCTCTCTGACAGTACTCATAATGATAGATGGGCTTCTTGGGATGTGGTTGAGGCTTAGGATTCTTGGGCTTGGTGGTGTTCGGTGTGGTCTTCTTGGGTTGAGAGGGTCCAGGAAGAGAGTCAAGAGAAGTGCGGAGGTGTTTGGGCTTTGGAACCCAGATGGGCTTCTTGGGTGGAGCTTTGGGTTGTTCATGGATCACTCCATCCTTGGGATGACAAGCCTGGGAGGACTCAGTGGAGTGAGTCTTAGGGTATCTCTGCTCAGGAGTCATTTTACTCCACTCCACTGCCCGACTAATGGCACTCTCAAAGTCAGCCTTGGTGTAGGTGTAACCTACCCCAAACCCGTCCTGCCTCTTGAACTGCTGGATCATCATGCTGAGTTGTGGCTCTCTGGAACTGATCCAACTCAGGATAGAACGGAGGTAAAAGTTCTCATTCTGAGAATCAGCTAGCTCTTCTCTCAAGGAAGCTAGAACCTCCACCTGAGACAAGCAGGTCTCACACTTGCTATCTACCTGGACAGACTTCCTGACTTTTATCTTGATCAACTTAAGTCTAAGAGACAGGCAGTTCTCACAGACAGTGGGTGGAACTGATGTTGGCGTAAAAGATTACGCTAACAGGTTTCTGTAGAAAAGAAACTAACAAACGAAGTGTTTGCGAAGCAAACTGTTCTAAGCCTCCAAAAGGATAATAACTTAGAATAGTTCGAAAGTGTGTATTGATTCACTTGTAATCGGTCCTTATTACAGGGTGAAATGGGGGGTATTTATAGGCCCAAACATTAAGGAAAAGACCTATTTACCCCTCATTACAACCGACATTAAGGAAACTATTTGGTTTCCTTAATAGGGCTAAAATGGTAAAAGACTAATCTAATAGGATAGAAGATAAGTCTTCCATCTTAGCTGGCAGAAAAGATCCTGGAAGGCTTTGGTTCGAAGATATACTTCGAACCAATACCAGTCTTCGGACTCCGAACGAGGTTCCAAGCCACCTTCGAAGATGACCTTCGGACTATCTTCGAACTGGTTGGCTGTCTTCATGTTGCTTTGGCAATAACTCCGAAGATGGGATATTTTCCCCCAACAGTAGCCCCTCGAATACGCTTCTCCATTCGACCTGTAACGTTAGGAGAGCAGTATACGGAAAGAAAAGATAACCAATCATAGGGGTTATTGATTTTTGTTTTATCTCTGAAATACATGAAGATATGAACTTCGAATCAGTCATAAGGTAATTACTTTTCGAACCATCTTAGAACTGACTCAGGAAGTTCGAAAGTCTTTTTAGACTTAGAAAATATAACCGTTAGTTTCTGTTTCTAACGGAGTTATACGAGGCGTTATTTTCGGAGGAAAATAACAGGCGGGAATGCGAAAGGGCAGAGCCCAAACGGTAACAAACGGAAAGTTTTAGGCTATAAATAAAGAACTCTAGAACTTACTCGATTACCTTTTCACCGCTCGCTCCCAGTCAAAAGCCTTTTGAGTTCTTGAGTTCTTGAGTTCTTGAGCCCTAACTTTCGAGTTCTTGAGCCCTAGTTCCCATTCTCTCAAGTTGATCCGGCAATCGCGATGGTGAAGACCAAAGGATCGGCGCCACCTTCGACCTTGGCTCGGCAGCAGGCAGCCGCAGCAGCAGCGGCGGCAACATTGGCGGCGGCACCCTCGAGGCAGGTGGCAATGTCCATGGCGGCAGGGGGGAGAAATCCCCAAATCCCCGATGACCAAGGTCTGTGCCCTCCATCGACCAAATATTTGGATCAGTCCTTTGAATTGGGACCTTCGACCTGCAAAAGAGAGTCCTTGGCAATCACAGCAGGGGGTAAGATTAGCAATGGGGTAATGGTTCGGAAACCAGGCAAAGAGGCAATCCCATCACCAAGACCCGGAGAAGTCGTAGTGTTCGAAGCTTTTTTCGAAGCAGGCTTGGGCCTCCCTGCTGTAGATTTCTTGGCCGAAGTCCTTGACTTGTTTCACGTAACCCTCCCCCAGCTGTCTCCGAATGCTGTAGCCAGACTAGCCATCTTCGAGTGGGCACTGAGAGCCGAAGGTTGTGAGGGGAGGGCTGAAATCTTCGCTGCGTTGCATAGAGCGACTTGTCAGCCGAAGACCTTCGTAGGCTCCGGAGGTGAAAAGGTGGTAGTTTCTTTTGGAAGCATTAATTTTAGGCTTCGAGATGAATATGCACTGCAATTCCCTGCCAAGGCCATCAATGCTAGATGGTACACCGATTGGGTTCTGAGGTGGTTTTATGCTGAAGTTGGAGTGGGTAGTCCTCTGGCTGGTCCCCTCAAGGAAATCCAGTTCCGGAAGGAAGCCTTAGTGCAACCTGACGAAGGTCAACTCGAAGCTCGCCTCAATTTGCTTCAGAAAATCAGCAAAAGATTGAGCATGCGGGACTTAGCCGAAGAGTTCATCGGACTTCAAATTTCTCCGTTGATGGCCAACTGGCCTATCGTCTTCGAAGATGACTCGGAAGGCGGTCTTCGCAAGATAAACTATACTTCGAGCCCTGCAGGTAACTTCGAAATCAACATGCATAATACATATTTACTTCGAAGAAAGATTAACTTGAGTTATTTTTTTTAGCTTCTTCAGCCCCTATTACTTCAGAGCAAATTATAAGGGCTTCGGAGAAGATCTTGGGTGCTCCAACTCCGTCAGAAAAGGAATGGCGAATCAAATTAGTCGGAAGTTGGGAGCGATCTAACAGAGTATGGGGAATGTTGGAGTTAACTCCACCCCCTCTGATGGACTGGGTGCCTCAAGAGAAAGGACCCAAGAAGAGAGTAGCCGAAGCTGGAGCCTCTAGCTCCGCAAAGACTCCGACAAAGAAGGTGGCTCGGAAGCCGAAAAAACCTCGCACCTTCGAGCTCAAGAGCTTCGGTTTCTAGCTCTAAAGAAGACGAAGGTACTTTACTAGTAAGATTAATTGACGAAGATGCAGCTCAACGAAGTATTCTCATTGAAGACACTGCAGGTATTCCGGAGCCTCAAGCCAACATCGAAGAAGTAAGAGCTCCGGATACCCATGGAGAACAAATCGAAGCCCCTATGGGTGTGAACGAGGCCGAAGTGCCTGCGAACATACCGGAGTCTGGAAACAATGTTGATCAACCAATGACTTCGGTAGTTCAGGAAGGCACAACTCAAGCCGGAGTTTCAGTGGATGAAGGGGGAGTCGAAGTCACTATGGCTTCGATTCTCGAAGAAGTAACGAGGGCTCTTCAGGACGATGCTCCTGTAGCCCAAGATTTAACGGCTGATTCGGATGAGGACTACACTTATGATCCTCCGATCAGCCCGGTGCTTGATATTCCAGAGAATATCGAAGGTAAATTTTGCTTAATTCTTATCAATTTTTGCAGAATTATACAATATGTAATATTTTTGGTTTTTTAGAGCCTCCTGTTGTCGAAGTATCCGTCGAAGATACAACTCTAAGACCTTCGACAACTTCGGGCCCGCAACCGGGAGTTGCTCTACCGGGGCCTGGAAGAGGAAAAAGACACATCGAGCCCCTCCCAGCTCAAGGATCGACTTCATCTGAGTCAATGGACGAAAGTGAATCGACTGAGGGGGGGCCATCTTCTGAAGTTCCAAGGGCCTCGGAAGAGACCTCCGGACCTTCGCTAAGCAGGGCTGACCAGAAAGCTTCGAAACTGATTCCTCTCATAACTCCTTTTTTGGAGGAGAAAACCGGACTTGGGACTTTGGTTAAACCTTTGGGTGAAGCCAGTCGCCAAGTCGGGGAAACAGAACTGGTAGCCCGCTTAAGTAGAGTGAAGGGTTCGGAGCTTAGCCTTGCTGTGGAAAGAGCAGCTTATCAGGTATAAAGCATCTTCGAACCAAATAATGAATTATATATAAATAATTTCTTATTCTAGTTTTTCTTTTTCTTAGCAAGCAGTCTTAGCCCGCGCTGCAGCTTTGTCGAATGAAAATGAAATTGCTCAACTTCGGGAAGAGAACGAAACTCTTCAAAGAAATCTTAACTTCTCCGAAGGTCGAGTATCTCAAATGGACAATGTGATAATAGCAGAGCGAAGGGCTAGACAAAGTTTGGAAGCTGCAAGGAAAGAGCTCGAAGCAGAAAGAGTTGTGCTTCGAGCGGAGATTGAAAGACTGCGGACGGAGGATGCTGCGAAAGACTCCGCACTTGTAAGGCTACAAGAAGAGGCTGGCCAACTCCGAACTCAAAAGAATGCTTTGACTACGGAGAACGCTCGAATCTCCGGAGTTTTAGCTGAAACAACTTCGGCCAAGGATATGCTTATTGAAGAAAAGGTTAA
Source organism: Zizania palustris (assembly GCA_019279435.1). Taxonomy (NCBI): domain Eukaryota; kingdom Viridiplantae; phylum Streptophyta; class Magnoliopsida; order Poales; family Poaceae; genus Zizania; species Zizania palustris. The sequence continues at coordinate 7,126,475 of JAAALK010000286.1, forward strand.
GTCGGAGAAGGTGGCTTCGGAGGTCATTGAACAAATGTTAGGTGTCTTGGAGTACTTCGGTACTACTGGATCACTACCTTCGGATGACAATGTAACTCTGCTGCGCCGGCTAAAAAGGATCCAAGGAGCAGCGAAGCAAATGAAGACGGCAGGCATACGTTATGGAGAACTCTCCGGACAAGTGTCTGCCCTTGGAATACTTCGCTACTACGAGGATTTGGGCCGATCAATTACTCCGAGCGCACAGGGCTCCATCATCTTCGACGACGACCGACTTTTAAAACCTTCCGAAGGTGTAGCTGTTGCTTGGCGAGCCTTCCAGACTTCATGGAGAGCCGAAGGTCGATCTGCGATCAAGGCTTGGATTGACGAAGGCCAACGCCAAAAGCAAGTTCGGAGCCAAGCTTCGAGCAGTCAGCCTCCTCCGAACCTGCAGGTTTAGGATTTTTTAGGACTTTTTGATTATGTAAAGCTGATGCTTGTAAATATTTATCAATGAAAATCTTGTTTGTCATATTTTTAGGCTTTGCCTCTTATAGAAGATATCAAAGTGTTAGAGCTTAACAGCGAACTTCGCTCACTGTGGAACACCTTCGAACTTCTAAAGAGTTATAAGCGTCCTCGATTTCTTATCCCTCGAGATGACTCCGGCGTTATTGCACCCGAAGTAATCAAAGACATATTGTCTTATATTAAAGAGGAAGATAAAGAAGGCGACGCAAACACCTCGTCTTCTGAAGACACTAATTGGTCCGAAGACGAAGGTGAAGCCCAAAATAAAAGATCTGAAGATCTTAGAAGCTGGGAGAGAAGCCCCGAGCGGCTTCGAACTTGGGCCGAGCTTCAACAAGAACAGAAGGATTTTAGAGCTTCGAAGGGGAGGAAGAGAGTTAAACGTAAAGTTCTTAGAACTTCCGATGTTGGAACTAGTCGTTCCACCCCTAGCTCTCGAGACCGAAGAGGTCTCCGATTCCTTCTTGGTATAGATACCAATTTTTCATGATGTAATTTGTAAATACATTTGTTTTGATAATGAATGCCGATTTAAAATTGTCTCCATATTTACTAGCCCCTCTTTGGGTATAAGCAACTTCGAACTGTATTCGAAGATGGTTATGCGCAAAGAAAAAACTTCGGAGTACAATTTTTTGGGGGTTCGGAGCCCCTCTGTCATTTAAAGATCTTTTGAAATCTTATGAAATGTCTTCGACTATCTGCAGTCAGAAGAATGGTAACTTGGTACCTTTGTTTGCTTTTACGAAAGAAATCAATTAAGATAACTTCGAGGACATTTTAATGTCTTAAGAATTTTGTCGCTTTGGACTTATATGAACAGACATTCGGAGCTCATGGCTGAAATGCTGTTTTGCTTTAGCCACCTTCGGCTGTTTTTTTTTTTTTTTTTTTGCGGAAATCTACCAGCCGGAGCCTGGATTTCGCAGAAATTGTAGCCACCTTCGGCTATTTTTGCAGAAGTCTATCAGCCGGAGCTTGGACTTCGCAGAATTTGGCCACTTGGGCTCTTTTTTTGCAGAAGTCTACCAGCCGGAGCTTGGACTTCGCAGAATTTGGCCACCTTCGGCTCTTTTTACGGAAGTCTGACAAGCTGTAGCTTGGACTCCGCAGATTTTGGCCACCTTCGGCTCTTTTTACGGAAGTCTACCAGCCGAAGCTTGGACTCCGTAAAGTGTGGTTTTGGGCTCTTTTACGGATGCCTACAAGCCGATGGCCTGGGCTCCAGATTATGTCAGCCCCCACACCGGAGGCTTCGACTTTATGGGTTCGAAGTCCGGAAATACAGCCCTGCTTAATACACTTCCCTCTCGAACGACTTCTGTCCCAGCGCGTCCGCTCGGGAGACTAGGAGCGTCAAGGGAAAGGCACGCTACAGGATGTATGCTTTATTAATTTAGAGGTGATTACAAGCGAATTACAAGGAGCCCTTATGCGAAGTATCGCTTTAGGTGCTCCGCATGCCAAGTATGTGCTAGCTCTTCACCTTCTAAATTAGCTAATTTAAATGAACCAGGACGCCCCGAGCGGACGATTAGATATGGACCTTCCCATTTATTGCCTAACTTCCCTGGCGCTATAATGCTTCGTAGAACAAGATGACCCGGTCTTAACTCGCTGAGCTTAACCTTCGGGTCATACCAAGTCTTCGTCTGCTGATGATACTTTGATAAATTGGCTACAGCTCGAAGCCTTGTCTCTTCTGACAAATCTAACGAAGCTTGTCTTTCTTCTTCTATGTCTGGTTCGGTGCTGCGAAGTGATCCTCCTTTGAGCTCCGTTGGAGTCATAGCTTCGTCTCCGAATAGTAGTCTGAACGGAGTAAAACCTGTGGACCTTGTTTGTGTAGTCCGAATGGACCACAAAATCTTCGGGAGTTCTTCGGTCCACAGTCCCTTTGATAGCCCTACTATTCTTCGATTTAGCCCTGATAAAATATTTCCATTGGCTCGCTCAACGGCTCCATTTGACTGAGGATGTCTCACTGCAGCAAAACATAGTTGAATACCTAAGTCTTCGCAAAACTTCCTGAAGGGTTCTGCGTCGAACTGTGTTCCATTATCAACTGTGAGATATCTAGGCACTCCGAACCGACAAATAATGTTTTTCCAGAAGAATTTCTGTACATTATTCAAAGTGATAGCTGTTAAGGGTTCTGCTTCCACCCACTTAGAAAAATATTCGATAGCTACCACTGCGAATTTCAGATTTCCCTTTGCTAACGGAAAGGGACCAATTAGATCCATACCCCATCTGGCCATAGGCCATACCGGAGCAATGACTTGAAGAGCTGTTGGTGGGCGATGACTCCGTCGACCCATCCACTGGCATCCTTGACAAGTGCGGACCAAGCTCTCCGCATCAGCTGTTATTGTAGGCCAATAAAGCCCCTGGCGAAGTGTTTTTCCTGCCAGAGCTCTAGGGGCTAAATGACTTCCACAAAGGCCTTCGTGAATTTCTCGAAGAATTTCTTGGCCTTCGGCTTGAGATATACATCGGAGTAGAGGGGAACATACTCCGGCCTTGTATAATATACCGTTGATTAGCTGATAATTTCTTGCTCTGAGCTTTAACCTTGACAATTGGGGCTCTTCGGGCAAATTCGTTCCTCCTTGCAAGAGTTCTATGATTGAATCTTTCCAATCTGCACTAGGAATGCAGAGAATCTCTGCAGAAGCAACTTGTGGCACCGAAGGTATATTGAGCTCCTCATAGAAAGCTTCGTCAGGCACATCCACAGCTCCGGCAGCAGCCTTCGCTAAAATGTCCGCTTGCACGTTTTCAGCTCTTGGTATACTCCGAATGGAAATACCCTTGAAATGTGCTTCGGTCTTGCGAATTTCTTCCAAGTACTTTGCAAGCTGTGGATGTCGGACTTGAAAACTTTTGTCTACGTGCCCTGCTACTATCTGAGAATCTGTTTTTATAATTATCCTTGTAGCCCCTAGAGCACGTGCTTTCCGGAGTCCCAATAATATTCCTTCGTACTCCGCTATATTATTGGTAGACTTAAAGTTGAGTCTTGCGGAGTACATTGCTCTTTGACCTGACGGAGAAATTAATACTGCCCCAATGCCTGCTCCGGATGCTTGAAAAGCTCCATCGGAGTAAATAGTCCAAACTCCGTCATCTGATTTCTCCGGAGTCAACTTCGCAGGTGGAGTCCACTCTGCTACGAAGTCTGCTAGGACTTGAGATTTGATAGCTGTCCTTGCCAGGAAAGATATGCCGAAGGGTGCTAGCTCTACTGCCCACTTTCCAATCCTTCCAGTGGAATCTTTGCTTCGGAGCATATCTCCTAAAGGATACGAAGTTGGTACAATTACATTGTGAGCCAAAAAATAATGTCTTAGCTTCCTCGAAGCCATTATCAGAGCATAAACGAACTTCTCAAGTTCGGAGTATCTTGTCTTCGCTCCTGACAATGCTTCGGATACAAAATAGACAGGATTTTGGACCAACTTCCCATTGATATCAGCTTCTCTGACAAGGACTGCGCTGACTGCTGAGCCTGTGGCTGCAAGATACAGAAGTAGGGTTTCGTCCGCAATAGGCACCGTAAGTGTAGCAAGATTGCTGAGATAATCTTTAATATCTTCGAAGCTTTTCTGACACTCCGGTGTCCATGCAAAATCTTCGGACCCTTTCAAAGCTTTAAAGATTGGCAAGCTCCTCTCCGCAGACCTTGATAAAAACCTGCTAAGTGCGGCCAGACGTCCGGTCAGCTTTTGCACTTGCTTTACATTCTCCGGAGGAGCCATCTTCTGCAGCGCAGTTATTTGAGTAGGGCTAGCTTCAATTCCCCTGCTTGAAACTAAGTACCCTAACAACTTTCCAGCCTTAGCTCCGAATATACATTTTTCGGGGTTAAGGCGGATCCCACATGCCCGAAGGCTATTGAATGTTTCTGCTAAGTCTAGGCTATGTTGGTGCTTTAAAGCACTCTTTATTACAATATCATCCATATAGGCCTCCACATTGCGACCTAGTTGATGACCTAGAGCCTTAGCAACTAATCTTGAAAAAGTAGCCCCAGCATTTCTTAGGCCGAAGGGCATTCTTACATAGCAGAAGACTCCCGAAGGAGTTACAAAGCTCGTCTTGATTTCATCTTCGCGCTTCAACCATATTTGATGATATCCAGAATACGCGTCGAGAAAGCTTAGTAACTCCGAACCTGCAGTGGAGTCAACTAGTTGATCAATTCGGGGCATGGGGTAGGGGTCACGTGGGCACGCTTTATTCAAAGATGTGAAATCAATGCACATGCGCCACTTTCCGGAGGACTTCTTCCTGACGAAGACTGGGTTGGCTAACCACTCTGTATGGGCCACTTCTCTGATAATCCCAGCCTTCAACAGTTTTTCAACTTCGTCCTTAGCTAGAGCAGCTCTCTCTGCGGACATCTTCCGGAGCCCTTGTCGAACAGGCCGGGCCTTCGGGTTTACAAGCAAGCTGTGCTCAATAATATCCCGATCGACTCCGGTGATATCTTCGTCAGACCAAGCGAAGACATCCAAATTTTCTCCTACAACCTTTTCCAAGGAAGTTGCAACTTCAGGAGGTAAATCTTTACCAAATTGAAAAGTGTATTCTTTACCATCTTTGACAATGATCTTCGTTGCAATCTCTCCTTCGGGACTTGGTCTTGGAAACGATTTCTTCGAAGCTTCGGAGGAGGCTGAAAAAGTTTCTCCATTTTCTTGGACACTGTTTACTTGCCTCGGATCAAGAGGAGGACCATGACCATATTCTGCTCTCCGAGCTATGGCTTGATCTCCGAAGACTGTCAGAACTCCTGATTGTGTGGGCATCTTCATGCACAAGTAATTGTGATGCGCCACAGCTCCGAACTGATTCAACATGCCTCGGCCAAAGATAACATTATAAGCATACGGGGCATCCACCACATCAAAGATAACTTCTTCAGTTCGGGCTAGTAAACCTTCTCCAGAGGTTACTTCCAGGCCTATCTGGCCAAGAGCATCTAGCGGAGGTCCTGCAAAGCCTTGCAGAGGACGAGCCGCTGGGAGAAGATGCTTCCGGGAAATGCATAACTGATCGAAGGCTTGTACAAATATGATATCTGCCGAGCTACCTCCGTCGATTAGCACCCTTCGGACTTCAGTTCCGGCAATATCAGCAGTGATAACCAATGGATCTGCATGCGGGAACTTGATACCAGCTGCATCCTCCGCAGAGAAAGATATTGGAACATGAGACCACTCCGGCATTGCAGCTGCAGATGACGAAGTCCCAATGTGGCCTACTTCTCGGACGTACTCTCTTCGCTGTCTCTTGGACATGCTTCCGAGGGTACCTCCTCCGGAGATAGGGAGAACTACTCTCTTCCCTCTATCTTGCCCTTCTTCTTGCTTCGGAGGTGGCATAACATTGGCCACCGGAGGATGTCTTGCAGCATCAAAATTTTCTATTCGCGCTACAGCCTGGACCGGCTCCGAGCGCACTGCTGCTGCTGGACTTCGGTCGGTACTACCTCGACCCGAAGTTCTCTCCAAGTATTCTCCCCGAAGGGTAAGAATAGCCTTGCAGGTGTCCGTTGCATGGCTTCGGTTCTCTCCATGAATACAGCAAAAAAGGGTCTGGCCTTTGCCAGCCGTTTTCCCTGGCGGCCTCCAGCCGCTGGACTTGTTCCCCGCAGGCTGTGGAGCTCTTGGTGCAAACTTCTGCGGGGGTGCAATGTTTAAAACCTCAGAACGAGGGTGCTTTTGCCCTCTTCTTCTATCGTGTTGCACTTCGGGGACTGGCTCTTGCGGCGGAGCCGAAGTTTTTACTTCTGCTTGAACTTCTGTCAACACTGTCGAAGTAGCAGTAGTCCTCCGAAGCCAACCTTCTTCCGACTTCGAGTACTCCTCGAAGTACGACATCAACTGTGATACTGTGGTGATGCTTTTCCGATGCAATTTATCCAGAAGGCCTTTATGACTGACGCCTTCCCGAGCCGCATCAACCACCGAGGATGTGGACAGCCCCCGAATTTGCGACTTCGTGTGAGCGAAGCGCTTGAAGTACTGCCTCAATGTTTCTCCGGGGAGCTGTTTCACTTGGAAAAGGCTTCCAGTCGACATGGGGGGCACAAAGGTACCCTGGAAGTTACTTATAAACTTCTTCTTCAACTGTAACCATGTCGTGATTGATCCTGGTTTTAAAGACCAGAACCATCTCAACGCCACTCCTTCAAGGGCTAACGGGAAGCACTTCGCCATAGTTTCTCTGTCTCCGCCACTAGCCTCGATTGCTAGGGCATAAGAACGCGCAAACTCACTGGGATCTTCGTCTCCGGCATACTTGCTAAGCTTCGAAGCTTTGAACTTTGGATCGAAGCGAACCTTCTAAAGCTCGGGATGCAACGGAGATTCATTGTCGTAAGAGGCGTTCTCCGGGGCTTCGGGATAGTCAAGATCGTCGTCTTCGTGCACTTCGGGGATAGCTGGGGTGGCTTGAGGGCGAAGCCTGTTCGCAGCCTCCTGTCGCCACCTCGCTACTTCGGCTTGAAGATTGGCCATTTGAGTGGCCATGTCTCCAAGGCTATCTTCATCTCCTCCGGAAGGACCTTCCGGGTCTTGAGAACTGGTATGATCAGTTCCGATTGGAATGGAGGGTGGCAGAGTGGCTCCGGGCGGTCGGAGTGTAGAAGGGGTTGGTGGAGAGGTTTCGTATCCTCGAGGGATAGAAGCCCCTTGCGGAGTTTGAGGTGGAGGGATAGTCGAAGACCCTCCGACTTCGACTGTGTCGAAGGGTATCTCTCCGGAGATCCGAGAGGACCTCCGAGTGGGATTGCGAGGTGCACTCCGCTTAGGAGGCATGATGCAAGAGGTTGGTAGAGAACGAAGTTTTTTGGACTAAGTTCCCCACGGACGGCGCCAACTGTTGGCGTAAAAGATTACGCTAACAGGTTTCTGTAGAAAAGAAACTAACAAACGAAGTGTTTGCGAAGCAAACTGTTCTAAGCCTCCAAAAGGATAATAACTTAGAATAGTTCGAAAGTGTGTATTGATTCACTTGTAATCGGTCCTTATTACAGGGTGAAATGGGGGGTATTTATAGGCCCAAACATTAAGGAAAAGACCTATTTACCCCTCATTACAACCGACATTAAGGAAACTATTTGGTTTCCTTAATAGGGCTAAAATGGTAAAAGACTAATCTAATAGGATAGAAGATAAGTCTTCCATCTTAGCTGGCAGAAAAGATCCTGGAAGGCTTTGGTTCGAAGATATACTTCGAACCAATACCAGTCTTCGGACTCCGAACGAGGTTCCAAGCCACCTTCGAAGATGACCTTCGGACTATCTTCGAACTGGTTGGCTGTCTTCATGTTGCTTTGGCAATAACTCCGAAGATGGGATATTTTCCCCCAACAACTGACAATGTCTCAAGCTCTAGCCTAGTCTGTGCAAGCTCAGCTCTCACTCTCTCCAAATCCCCCAAAAGCTCATCGCCCTTGGCTTTCAGCTCAGCTAAAACAGCTAGATGAGATGGGCAATCAGCACAGGGTACGACGACAATGGCTTGAGCATCTTTCAGCTCCAGCTGAGCGCTTTCAAGCTCAGTGGCCAAAGCGTCCCTCTCATCGACCCTTTCTGTGTACCTGGACTTCAGAGTCGACAGGTCACACAAAAGCACCTCACACTTCGGGCACTCACTGCTATCACCCAAGCAAGGGGAAGAAGATATACTCTCAATTCTGCCGTTGGCTATGGCAAGCTCACTCTCTAACTCATATATCCTCTTCTTGGCCCCCCTAAGAAGTTTTTCCCGATATTTTAACTCCTAACGATTGCTGTCAAGTAAATCAACAATTTCGTGTTCATAGGATGATACCTTTTCATTGTCGTCGTCGTCAGAGTCATCGGAGGAGCTCTTTTCTTCCTTATCCCCAATAGCCATTGAGCAGAAGCTCTTGCGGGATCTTCGACGCTGATGTGAGCGGCTCTTCGGTCTGTCCCCGAAAGCCATGAAGCAGAGGACCGCCGGATCGTCCTTGTCCTTCCCCTTCCTGATGATGATCTCCTCATTGCTTGAGCTCGATGAAGAGGAAGAAGACGTGGACTGCTTGAAGTAGCTCTTCTCCATCTCGGCGAAGAAGGCCTTGTCGCGCTTCTTGTTCTCTCGCCGGTAGTCCTTCAGGGCCTTCTTGAAGAATCTGGTCTTCGGCTTGCCCTTGTTGAATGAAGAGCTATCGTGTTTGCCGGAGTCGTGGAAGCCACCACCGGTGCCCTTCTTGTGTCCATTGCGCTTGGGGCAGTCGGCGATGAAGTGTCTTGGATAACCACACTCAAAGCACCCGGATTTTGTGCCGTGTCTTTTGAACATCCTTTTTTCATAGACACGACGCACTCGGTTGTTAAACAGACACAAATCATCATCTCCCAAAGACTCAAGCTGGTCCTCAGTGATAGACATCAAAGAGAAACCAGCACAACTCACAGTAGAGGGATCAATAGAAGGTGTAGCAAGGGCAGGGACTTTGATCCAGAGCCAGTGAGATTTGATCTCAGCTGGATATCTACCTCAGTGGCCTTCAGCTTGCTAAACAACTCAGAAATGGTCAAGGTATCAACGATAGAGGATACCTTGATCTCCTAGATCTTTGGGTCCAAGGTATGGAGAACCTTGAGCGCCTGCTCGTGATCTGAGACTAACTGAGCACCCTCAGCCTTGTTGTCCCGAAGCTTGTTTATGATCGATTGAAAACGACCAAACAATGCTTCAACAGATTCACCCGGCTTTTGTGTGAAGTTTTCATATTCACGCCGGTAGGTCTGATAGAGCCGAGCCTTGACCTGGGTTGTCCCCTCATGGTGTGCCTTGAGGGTAGCCCAGATCTCTCTCGTAGTGGAGAGATGGCTCACACGCTCAAACTCAGTGGGACCTAGACCAGAAAACAGAATGTTCACAGCTTTACTATTGCTCAGATGTTGGGCAATGATACCAGGAGTACCATGCTCAGCAACTGGCAATATAACAAACATGTCATGAACGCAAATGTCCCAGATGTCCGAGCCCTGGCTCATGAGATAGGCTCACATGCGAGTCTTCCAATAATTATAGCCATAAGCTTCCAAGGACGGGACCTTGCCAGGAGACGTCATGATCACTACTGGGGTTTAGAACCGGTTAAGGTATGGAAAAACCCTAACCAGGCTCTGATACCACTTGTAGGACCGAAAGTAGCGACCAGAGGGGGGCTGAATGGGCGCCTAAAAATTCTTTCGAATCTATGGCCTGCTCCCAACACCCAACGCACCTCAAAAGACTAAGTAGTAAAACGTAATAAGATCACCGAAGCCCAAAAGTATCTTGATGGGGGATTGGTCCCGATCTTCCGCTAGGTAAAGGATAACTTGGGTTGGTGGAGAATCTCGACGTTGGCGATCCAAGGCTCCGGTCCGGCGGATCAAAACCTTGCAATCGTTACACCACTGTCTCCGTTGGTTATCAACCACGCAGAACGCGATTGACCTCGCCACGAAGGCTAATTCTTGCAAGTGAACCCAAGAACACAAGCAAGAACAGGAAGGATACAAGTCGAATGCCAAATCACAGACAAACGATGATAAGGTGAGGTTTCACAAACGCCAATGCAGCAGCCAATCGGTCTGGTGCAAGAGGCGGGATATAAACACACAAGTGTAGATGGAAACAAAGCTAAACCTAACCCTAAAGGCGGCTGGAGTGAGTTATATAGGGCGTGGGCAGCCTGTGGAGGGCGAACAGACTCAGTAGAAGGTGAACAGACTCAGACTATGGCCCAACACGGCCCAGTTCTGTCTCGCAGGACGGTTTCAATCACACAGAACGACTCGAGACTCCAAATGAGGTGAAACCAACGGCAAACCATCCGTCTTCTCCTCAGCTTTCCAAAAAGTCAAAGAACGCGCCAATCGGACTTTGTATGAGGAAGTTATGCCCATTTTGGTGCATGGTGGTCGATGTAGTCCGAACCAGCGAAATCTTGACTTCAAAATATCCGTGTGACTCCGTCTTCAACTCCAACTCTCCTATTCCATCTCCCATGTTCCTAAGCAACAAAATATCACTAGTATTCAGTAGCATCTCATCCAAACAAATATTAACATAGTTGCTAAGGAAAGAATTAACCTCATGGTTCAAGCGACGGGCATGGGCGCGTGTGATTGGTCCTAGTAATTGAATTGTAGGTGGAGGCTCCATGTGTGTATCATGTGAAGTGATGTCCTCATCATATCTAGCCTAGAAACGACCGGTGTCCTAAACAAAGAAACACCAATACAGTGCTAATAGGCAGATTTAACAGATCATTTAAAACATGGGCAAATCAAGATCTATAGAAATAAATTATCACATCCAATAATTCGAGTATACATAAAAATAGATGAGAGATTACTGTTCAGAATTTGTCGCCTGTTCGATACTTGATGAAGCCTGCTTTGAAGTATGCAGTATCAAAGCCTGTGGTGCATGTCCCGAATCCTCTGAAGCCTACTTCGTGCGAAGCCCAGCTCCGAAGCAAATTACCTCCGAGAGCAGAACGAGCGAAGTACCATCGGAGATCACTTTAAGCGAAGCCCAGCTCCGAAGCATTTAATCTCCGAAGACAAAATTAGTGAAGTAACTCCGAAACATGCTTCGAAGTCAATAAGCAATTTCAGTGGGGTCCACGTAACAGCATACTTCGAACAATTTTCACAGAAAAAATAACTTTGAATGGAAAAATCAGAAAGCCGGAGGGTGCGCCTCTGAAATCAATGATGATTATCGAAGTCTGCACCTAATAACAGAGGGTCCCACATAAAAGACTATGACACCAGGCGAGATCACACAAACATTAATTCAAAGCAGATACTTCGAACCCTACTGTTAGCGAAGACTGATTTGCAGATCCGAATCACAAAAACCTCCAAAAAACTTTCTTGCAATCTCCGAAATGATCAAGGAAACAGAAAGCTTCGGAGACTCAACAAAGGCGAAGTCTACAGAACTAACGAAGCATGCACTGCTAGCAAGGAAACATTCGCCATGAACACCGAACCATGTTCTCTCCGCCTAAGCAACACGGAACCCAAAGCAAGCAATCTGCATGTGCAGTCATGGCAGACCAAACTTGTCACACAAAATAGCTGTGCTAGTAAAAATGTAAGCAAACAACACGTCAGCCACTTCTCTGCAGTCTAGTGCATAGGGGCTAGCATACTATACTATCACAAGAACCAGTAGCACAGTGCTAATCTGTCAATCCTCGGAAAAAGAAAACAACCAGGAATTGCCAGAGAAACAAGTAGTGTGGCTGCAGCAGAAGAATAGCTTCTAGACTGAGTGATAGACTGGCAGGGTTTCAGATAAAGAGATGAATCAATACTAGGATGAATCAGGACTTTAGCACACAAGAACCAAATTTACTCAGATAAATATCCTTCGCTTCCAAAAACTCACGCGTGTAAAAACGAGGGAATAAAGAGATCAATCCATGGAGAAACATCCATTAACAGAGGGAATGATAGGACCTTAAATGGATCTCTCGATTTGATCAAGAATCGATTTGAGATTAAGAACTGTGATGAATGGCGGCACTCAGGAACAAAAATGAAACAGGAGACAGTATGGGGAAAGTGAACTCTGTTTTTAGATTAAAGTAAGTTGACCCTAACCCTAGGGATTGGGGCCTATTTATAGGCAGCCCAATAAATGGGGACAATGCAGAAATACCCCTAGGGTTTTTTACAAACGCTGAAATAAATGGAAAAGACCAAACTGCCCTTAGGATATTTTTTACAGACTCGAATGACTGACTTTGGGCCTAGGGACAAAACAGTAAACTCCTATTTACAGATGACTTATCTGGAAGCTAAGCTTTCGTAGCGACTATGGCTTCTCTTCTGGACAGTCCAATGCGAGATCAGCGGTCGTCAGTTTTGCGCCGAAACTGACAAAGCCTCCACCGACTTTGCACCAGGTACCCGGATTGGGCCGGCCCGACTCCGCAGCTCTCTCAGCCCGGCAATCGATCATCGCCCGTGTACCTGAGTCAATCCTGGTCGACAGCCCAGTGGGTCCTCTGCTGCTCCTAGCCCATGTACCCGGATTGGGCCAGCCCAACTTTGCGGCCCCTCTGCCCGACAGTCGCTCGCTGCCCGTGTACCTGAGTCACACGCAGCCCATGAAACAACAGATCTCCTTTCTTATTTTGTCCTCTTTGACTATCGTTGACAATGACTCATCACATATGGAGCCATGAGGCCCACGCTATTCAGCATGGCTCCTCAGAAGGCCCCGAAGCTGCAGTGGAAAACAGCCAGACTGATAAGACGTCTGTCTTATCTACCTTCTCCAGGTAGATTTTACTATTTTAGCCCTATTCGGGGTACCGAATAGTTTCCACTATGTCGGTTGTAATTGAGGGGTATATAGGTCTTTTCCTTAGACTTTTTGCCTATAAATACCCTCCTTCTTACCCTGTAACAGGCATCGAATACTCAGCTATTCAGTACATACTTTCAGACTACTTCAAGATATTATCATATCTGGAGGCTTGGAATAGTTCTCAACACAAATTTACTATTTGTTAGCTCTTAAACATTTGAGAACCTATTAGCGTAATCTTTTATGCCAACAGTTGGCACCGTCCGTGGGGAACCTAGTTCTAAAAGCTAGTTCTCTACTGCTGATTGTGCTTCGAAGAGCACTTATGGAGGGAGCTTCGGAGTCTCAGAATTCCGCACACCCTTCGGTAAGGGGCTTCCACGGTCTTCGGACCTAATCTTCATTAGCTATGCCTCCCAAGCGGAGCCTAGCCTCCGATCCTCCCTGAAGGTCCCCTCGGACCAACGGAGCAGGACCTTCTGTCATCCCGGTAACCCCCGAAGCGGCCGCCGGACGTCGAGCACCCAGAGGCCCCCGAGCCACTCCCACGGTGCTACGAACCGACTACGCCAGTTCCCGAGACCTGGAGCTCCCCTCCGAAGGAGATGAAGACCTTCCTGAGGACGAGGCTACCCAAGTAGCGTGAGTTCAGGAGGAAGTGGCAAGATGGAGGCAAGATGCCGCCAATCGACTCCGTTCTCAAGCTTCCACTCATGTTCCCGAAGGGCCTGAAGATGGTGGTGCCGGCGACCTTCCCGAAGCTGTCCAAGTCCTGGAGGAGGCCGAGAATGCATCCTTCGATGATGAGTCTCTGTTGCATTTGGACCTGCAAAAAGTGCCCTTTGATCCCAGGTTTAAAGCCTCGAAGCTGCACAAGTATTCTGGTGGGTCTGACCCCGGAGAATTTGCTCGTTCGTATGCTTTGGCGATAGATGCCAGCGGAGGGGTGCGTAACACTATGGCGAAGTGCTTCCCCCTTGCTCTCGAAGGTGTAGCTCTCCGATGGTTCTGGTCTCTGAAGCCAGGATTGATCAAGTCCTGGGAGCAGCTGAAGAGGAAGTTTGTAAGCAACTTCCAAGGTACATTTGTGGCCCCAATGTCGACGCAGAGTTTATTTCAGGTGAAGCAGCAAGTGGGGAAGACACTTCGGGAATACTTCACGCACTTCGCCCACACCAAGTCTCAGATCAAGGGCTTGTCTACCTCTTCGGTAGTCGATGCCGCGCGCGAAGGGGTGTTGAACCCAAATCTCCTGAGCAAGCTTCATTGGAAACCAGTGTCATCCGTGGCACAGCTGATGGCATACTTCGAACAGTATGCCAAGGTAGAGGAAGGCTGCCTCCGAAGAACTGCAACACCTGCACCAACCCTTCGAGAAGTGAAGACGGAGCCCGAAGTCCCAACCTCTCCACAAGCCCCCCATGACAATCGTTTCAATGATCATAGGCGGGGAAAGAAGCACTCCCGAACAGAGGTGTTGAACATTACGCCCTCTGCCCTGAAGGCACCTGCCAACTTCCAGCAGGTGCAAGGCTTCAATGCTGGAGCTTCGAAGCCCCAAGAAAGAATAGCTGGCAAGCGCCAATGTTTTTTTTGTTGTGTACATGGCGAGAATAGAAGCCATGACACGAAGGATTGTAAGTCTGTATTAACCCTTCGGGATGAATACCTAGGACGAAGTACTGGGCTAGGTACTTCGGATCGATCCCCTACAGCGACACGTTCACAGCCCGTGCAAACCGTGGCCTGAGCTGGCATCCCCGAAGCACCCATGCAGCTGCTGGTGGCCAATATTATGCCACCACCAAAGCAGGAAGATCCCCAAGATCACGGCAAGTGGGTGGTCCTACCCATCTCCAGAGGGGGACACTCAGAAACATGTCAAAAGGCAGCGGCGAGAATATGTCCACGAAGTAGGGCACATAGGGACCTCGAATTCTGCGGCAGGAATGCCCGAGTGGTCTCATGTACCTATTTCCTTTACTGCTAATGATGTCGCGGGGGTGAAGTTCCCCCATGTTGACCCCCTGGTCATTTCATGAGATATAGCTCGGGGCGAAGTTCGAAGGATCCTGGTGGATGGCGGAAGCTCCACAGATATACTTTTTGTCCAGGCCTTCGATCAGATGTGCATTCCTCGAAGGCATCTACTTCCGGCGGCCCGCCTACTCCAAGGCTTCAAAGGCCCGCCTCTCGATGCCCTCGGCCAGATAGGCCTCGAGGTTACCTTCAGAAAGGGGCCCTTGGCTACGGTGGAAGAAGTGTTCTTCGACGTCGTCGACGCCCCATATACCTATAATGCGATTTTTGGGCGGGGGATGTTGAACCAGTTCGGGGCTATAGCACATCACAACTACTTATGTCTCAAGATGCCCACGCAAGGTGGAGTTCTCACTATATCAGGAGACCAAGCTATAGCCCGAAGAACAAAGTATGGCCACGCTCAGCCATTGGACCCTCGGCAAGTGCACAGTGTGTTGGAGCACACAGAGGAGGCTTCAGAGTTTTCAAACTCCTCGAAGGGCCTTTCCCTAAAGTCAAGCCCAGAAGGTGATGTCGTCACGAAGATAATTCTGAAAGAGGGCAAGGAGTACCCAATACAGTTCAGCAAGGGGCTACCTCCGGAGATAGTCACTTCATTGGAGGAAGTAGTTAAGCAAAATTTGGACATCTTTGCCTGGACTAACAAAGACATCACCGGGGTTGACCAGAGTATCATCGAGCATAGTTTGCTTGTCAACCCGAAGGCTAGGCCAGTGCACCAGGGGCTCCGGAAGTTATCATCAGATAGGGCAGACCTCACCAAGGTAGAAGTGGAAAAATTGTTAAGGGCTGGCATCATCAGGGAAGTACCCCACACGGAGTGGCTAGCTAACCCTGTTTTTGTCAGGAAAAAGGGCTCCAGCAAGTGGCGCATTGAGAAACCATGTTGAAGAACATGGGTTTGATACTCCAGATGTGATGAGTGATTGTCAATGGAAGTCAAATGAAGAGAAATGAAGACCTGCCGTGTCTGAGGCTCGTGTGACTCAGGTACATGGGCAGCGAGCGACAGCCGGGTAGAGGAGCCACGGAGTCGGGCTGGCCCAATCCGGGTACATGGGCTAGGAGCGGCAGATGATCCACTAGTCTATTGACTGGGTTTGACTCAAGTACACAGGCGGCGAGCGATTGCTGGGCTGAGGAAGCTGCGGGGTCGGGTCGGCCCAATCCGGGTACCCGGTGCGAAGACGGTGGACACTTTGTCAGTTTCGCCGCAAAACTGACAACCTATGATTATTTTGTTTTTTAGGATATTAATATTTAGTTTTTAAGTTCAAAATATTTTTATTTAAGTCAGGTGATTTTTCTAAGAATGTTTTAGTAATTTTCGGAATTTATTTTAGAGTCAGTGTTAATTTACCTTAGGGGTAAATTAGTCTTTTCATGTATTAGGAGTCGCCTATAAATAGGCCCATACCCCCTTGGGGATAGGATGACTGTTTTTTCAAGATAAATCTGCAGTCCATGTTCATCTGATCTGGTAATCTTCGCCGCCGGTGTTTTCTCATCTGCGAATAAAAAAATTCGCCGCCGCCGCCGATATTCTTTTTCTCTGCCGTCGTTCGGGTTTATCTCCCACGCGCAGGCATTGGCAGCTACGACCACGGGCAGTAGCGCGCGGCGCGTGCAGCTGACTTCTTGGAGCAGTGCGATCATAGGCTCTGGCCAGGAACAGCACGCGCGAGACGCAAAGTAGTGCATGCAATCGGCGGGATTCTAGTCTTGGGCGGCGTGCAGTTTTTTTTCTCTGGCTAGCTATTGCATGTACAGTGGATAGGCTAGCTAGCGCCTGCGGCTACAACGGCAAGGCAGAAGCTAGCGCTTGCGTGCTGTAGAGCCTAGCGTCCAGCGGCAGTGCACAAGCCAGGCGCGTGTAAGCAAGCAGCGGCGTGGAGGCCAAGTCCAGCTCTGCACGCGTCAGAATTTTTTTTGCTGAAGACTGGACGTTCGGGCGGAGAAGCCAAGAATCAACCATTGGCAGCACATACATGTACGACGTGGGTCCCACATGCATAGAAGAAGGTGCTGCTGATGCCTAGTGAACACATTACTAGAGTACATTTCTTTACCCTTTACATCATAGCATACATCACAGCAAGTAGTAGTTTGTTTATTGATTGCCGTGCTAATTAATTAAGTTAGTGCTGTGATTATTTTTTGTTTTGGACAGTGCCCGTTATTTATCTCAGATACAGGAAGTTTCGTTGTGCGCATTAATTTCAATTTTTACCGCGTCATGGTAGTAATTTACTGCTTCATCTAAGATAAAATCATCTACAACAAAAATAAATTTGTAGATTGGTTTTGAATTGATTATTGGTGTCCATCGTTTCTATAGCATCTTTCTAAATCATCCGTGGGCATCATTACTCATGTGCTTTTAAGTTTATCTGAATATTTATTGATATATCTAGGTGTTTTCCTTTGCACATCAAGTATTTATTAAATCATCTGAGAACAAATTTTTTATTTACTGTAGTTATTTTGTTTAGTATAAATTTGCTTTAAATATCATTGTTGATGTCTTTTTAATTAGGACACTAGTCATTTTTAGGCTAGACAACTTTAATACCAGTGATTTGTTTTGCTTCTGCTGTTTGTGTGTCGAGGTGCGTTGGGTGTTGGGGTTAGGCCATTAGTTTAGCAAGAAATTTTTAGGCGCCCTGTTGGAGTAAAAGATTACGCTAATAGGTTCTGTAAGATCAAGAACAGATAAACAGTGAGTTCATGTTTAAGAACTATCTCAAGCCTCCTAATTGGATAATAGCTTAAGTAGTCCTAATATGTGTATTGAATAGCTGAGTATTCGATGCCCATTACAGGGTAAGAAGGGGGGTATTTATAGGCAAAAAAGTCTAAGGAAAAGACCTATTTACCCCTCAATTACAACCGACATAGTGGAAACTATTCGGTACCCTGAACAGGGTTAAAATGGTAAAATCTACCCAAAGCAAGTAGATAAGTCAAACATCTTATCAACCCTGCTGTTTGATTACGAAGCCTCATATCCTGCGGAGGGTTCCTTCGGATCATAAATCGGAGCACCCTTCGGCTTAACGACTGCTCCACCTTCGTGCATGAGCCCATCAACTCCGAAGCTGATAAGTCATTTTGAACTGTTAATCTCTAAGTCCTGAAAGTGAAGCATTTTCCCCCAATAGTAGCCCTCGAATATGCTTCTCCGAATTTGACCTGTATAGAAGGGAAGCAGTAAACGCAATGGTCATTGACTTAGAGAAGTTTGAATACACTACAGTCATTCGAAGGGTCTTTGACCCCGAAGCAGTCAGACTACGGCTTCGAGCCCACAACTGCCGTGTGAATACTTCGTGGGAAAGAGAACCGTTACGAAGTCCAAACGTCGTGAAGAACGGTTTACTTAGAACTGTTACTATACAAGTAGCCGTTACACTCTTAAAAGGTAACGGTCGAAATTTATGGTGGACTCACACCATTTCGCTTCCTGGACCCACCTACCAGCGACGGAAGTCGAACCTGTAGTGTGAATGTAATCGAAGCACAACAACTAGCGTAAGGTTATAAAAAGGGGATCGAAATTTACCAAGAGCCTTTTACCGTGCCTAACATCCGAAACTTACTTTCTTCAACCTCCAACTCTCTCAACTTCCTGAGCCACCAAGCCATGGCGAGGACCAGCCACACCATGCCAACATCAGCAATGGCGGGAGCTCCGGGCGACGCCTGGCCCAAGAACCCCCGGGAACTCCGCCCGCCATCCAAGAAGAAGATCCCTCAGAGTTTCCTCATCGGCCAATCCACAAGCACCGCGAAATCTATCGAAGAGGCCGTGGAAGGGAAGCTGGGGTCCGGAATGAGGACTCTAGTCCCCGGACTAGAATCAACTCCGTGGCCACGGAGTGGAGAGGTCGTGGTCTTCGAGGCCTTCTTTGAAGCAGGCATGGGGCTTCCTGCCATAAACTTCCTATCTGAGGTATTGGACATGTTCCACATTACCTTGCCTGAGCTATCTCCCAATGCTATCGCCCATCTGGCCATCTTCGAATGGGCGCTTCGAGTCAAAGGATGCGAAGGGCGATCGGAGGTCTTTGCCGCCACCCACGAAGCCACCTGCCAGCCAAAGCCGCAAGATGGCCCCGGAGACACCAAAGTGATAACGACCTCAGGGAGCATCAACTTCCAATTGCGGAGGGAGCACGCTCAGCATTTTCCAGCGAAGGCCATCAACGACCGATGGTATACCAACTGGATCCTTCGGTGGTTCTACGCCGAAGTCGGAGAGGACTCACCCCTCGCTGAACCCCTCCAAGAGATCTGGTTTTGGAAGGAGGCGGAGGTCACCCCGAACCCTAGCCTGCTCTCAACGCGGCTAGGGCTATTGACTTCGGTGGCCAGCCGCATGAGCATGCACGATCTTGCCGAAGAGTTCATCGCTCTTCGAATTCCACCCCTCAGGGCAGACTGGCTGATAGTGTTTCAACACGCTTCGGAGGGTGAGCTCCAAACTCTAGGTAAGACTTCGACTCTCCTGCAATAACATGTTAGATGAAGAAATATCATACTTATAATATGTTACCTCTTTTTAGTGGCTCCACTGGCGTTAGCCCCGGAGCAGATATCACGAGCCACCGAACGGGTCCTCGGAGCCCCTATGGTGGCCGAAAGGCAAAAGAGGATTGAACTGGTGGGGAGCTGGGAGCGCTCCATTAGGGTGTGGAAAGCCCTCTGAATGGTGCCTCCTCCTCTACCGGACTTCAACCCGGACGGAGCGTGTAGCGCCCCGATTTAACAAATCGAGACATTATTGAATTTCCATAGAAAAACAATAATACAAGAGGTTCATCATGCGACAACGTACATACGATAAAATCCATGGTACGCAGACCATATTTATTACAACATTGTTTTAATAAAACAGTAGAGTAAAATAATTAGAAAACGGCATGACGAACTTCTTCTCCAGGATTTTTCGTCTTGACTGGGTTGTTACTCCAGACCGTCTTCAAGATATGCATCCTCTGTGGGGTCCAACGGGTATGAGTACAAAAAGTACTCAACAAGCCACCGCAAATGCAAATAATAATGCAGGATAATAAACAAGGAAGGATAAAGGCTAACAATGCGGAATAAAGCAATTGCAGTTATGACATTTAGTGTAATCATATTTTAATCATGCGGAAAGTAAATATGAGCATCATCAACATCAACTAACTCGAGGAGTACGTTTTACCTCCTCGCACAACAGTCCTTACATGTCAATCCATCATGCACATACATATTCAAAGTAAACTAACTGGGGGATGTCACGCAACCCGCCCTTGACCGTGGGCTCGGCTTTTCGAAAAGATTTAAGACTCTGATAAGAGATGTACTACTGTACCCACAAGGCACGCACTCATCTCAACGAGATGACCCATTTCACGGGAACTCGTGCCAAAACCTCAATATGAGATGTTCCAAGCGATAACCACCCGCTCTAGGTTTCGCCGGCGCGCCGGGCCGCATCCCGGCTAACGTCGCACCCCCTTTTGCGCCACATTGGTACAAGTCACCCGCAGGTGCAACTTGACCCATCTCCAAGTGGTGGCCTCGGTTTGGAACAACCCATACCTTAGTTAGGACTTACCCACTAGACTTGTGGTTAGTACGTAAGTGTATTGCAACGGATCCCTCAGACCGGTCCTTATAGTGCCCCGGGTGCGACTGACCAATGCCCTAGCTTGCACCCGGAACCCACCATGCATACACTCACAACCATGACTCATCACCAACAGAATTTCCAAGGATAAGAAGCAACGGGGATCATATAATAGAACCATTTTGCTACGACTCATTTTTATCCTATAGCGACCGTGTCAATACATTGGACACTAGCTAATATCATTGATCATATGGTGACAAGGAGGTTAGGCGAGATAGCATGGCTTGGGTTGCACATCAAGGTCGGGGGATCCTAAATAAATATAATGTAAGGGTTCATTTGACTAATGCATATACATAACCTATGTGTTTTAGCGATAGTCAATTCAGACATGGGTTCAATATGCTCAAAAGAATTGTTTGGTGACTTGCCTTGTTCAGCAAAAGGAGAGGGAGGGACTTCGGGGAAGTACTCCGGCTCCTCGGCGACGTCGTAGTCTTTTTAATATAAAGTAAAATAAAAAGAACACAACATCCAATCAAACAGTATAACATTACATTATAAACACGTAAGTTTAAGTTGGTTTGATTATAAATAAAATAAATTCAAAGATTAAAGTTCTGCAATTTATTTCTCCATTAATTTAAAGTGAATCTAAATGAATTATTGTTTTTCATAAAAAGGGTTTTTAAGTGTGTATAATACTACATTAAGTTTTCTAATCAATTTAACATAAATGATTCAGGGAAAACTCAGTGGTTTTAGTGTTTAAACAGAAAGGGACAATTATATAAGTTTTCTGGAATTTAAATATTTAAATTTTATTTAAATCCTAAGGGCATTTGAATACTTATTTAAATAAACATGAAAATGTCCAAGTAAACCTACTGTTTTTATTGCATAAACATGTAGAGAATAATTTTATGAATTTTCTGAAATTGGAATGGTAATTTTTAGAGTTCAAATGCATTAGATATGAATTTTACAAGTTTAAAAGCATTTCTGAAATTAATTTTCAAATTTTAAACCTCTCGGGTCCACGGTGAGCCAGGCCCACGGTGAACCCGCGCACTGTGCGCGTGCGCCGGGTCGATCTGGACCGTCGGATCCAGATCCGACGCGCGAGGGCGAGGCGGGACGCGTAAGTCGCGATGGACGGCCAGGATTAAAACGTTCGAACCGGTACCACGTGGACGCACGGGATTTAACGCGGGTTTTAAATACAGATGGACGCACGAGATCGCACCATACCGCTTCACTCAGATCCGACGGCCAGGATTAAACCGAACAGATGATTTAACCCAAGCGTTGGATCTGGATCGCACGGCCAGGATTGAATCCGGCACAGTGCGTGTCGGGGGGGTAAAGTACCCCTTCTTCCCCGACTCCGGTGATACGACGGCGAGCGATTCCGGCGAGGTCGAGGGCCATCTAGTCTAGCTAGGGCTAAAAACGGAAAGGGGGTACCGAGGGGAACAAAAGGGTACCGTTGCGGTGGTCCGGGGTCGACGGAGTGAGGCCGGCGACGAGCGTAGGCGGTGGAGGCGTTCGGGTCCTTGGCGGCGATGGCGATCCGGCGGGGTTCGACGTCGGCGGAGGGGTGGCCGAGGTTGGGGTCGTCCTCGCGGTCACGTTGGTGGCGGAGGCACGGGCGGAGGTGGTCCGGTGCGATGGCGAGCGGTGGCCGGAGGTGAATCAGAGGGTGTGCACTAAAAAGCGAAATGCGAGTGCTCTGTTCGTTCTCGAGGCGATTAAGCGTGGGGGTCGGACGCGGCTCAGGCTGGGGGCTTAAATAGGACGCCGGGGGGGGCTCGCATGCAAGGAAACCGGCCGAGGGCCTTTACTCGCCGGCGATGGCTCGGCCATGCACGCGGAGCGGCGATCCCGTGGCATAAACGCGAGGGTTAAAGCGGGGAAACGGTCGGCGCGACGCGGGGGACCGAGTTATGGCGGCAATTTAATGGGGGACGCGTCGGCGAGGCGAATCCGAGGGCGAGGTCGTCGGCCGGCGCGATTTGGGGGCGACGGCGCGGGGTTGAAGACGGATCTGACACGCGGGGGCCACTGACCAGTGAGCGCGAGCGGGCGAGGGTGGCGACTGACGGGTGGGGCCGAGGTGTCGGGTTCGCGCGCGAGGGGAAAAATTCGGCGCCGACAGGTGGGGTCCATGTGTCAGTCTAAGGCGGGCGCGGTAACGGGCTGGGCCGGCCGGGAGAGAGAGAAGGGAGGGAGAGGAGCCCATTACTGTTCTAATACTTTTCTGAATAAAAATAATTCCAGAAAATGGGTTAAAATATTAGGGTTACTTCCAAGGCTGGTAAAAATTTATAAAAATTCTCAAAATTATATTTTGGTCTTAGGATCATATACAAAAAGTTTCACCTCCTGATTTGGTCATCTACTCTATATTGTAGTTCAAAAGGGTATAAAAGGGATTTAAAAGTATTTTCTGAAATAATAATTTCAATAAATTGAATTTAATAATATTTTTATTGCTTTGAAAATTTGGGGTGTTACAAACCTATCCCCCTTACAAGAATCTCGTCCTCGAGATTGGAACGCTACTCGAATAGCTCGGGGTATTGGGCTTTCAGCTCGTCTTCTTTTTCCCAAGTGGCTTCTTCTGCGGGATGGTTGTTCCATTGGACTTTGCAGAAGCGGACGACGCGACTTCTGGTTACTCTTTCCTTGGTTTCCAAGATCTTGACGGGTCTCTCTATGTAGGTCAAGTCTTCTTGGACGCTGAGCTGCTGAAGGTCGGCTTGCTCGGTGGGCACACGGAGACACTTCTTCAGCTGCGAGACATGAAACACATCATGAACGCCTGCCAAGGATGGAGGCAGTTCAAGTTGATATGCCACTTCTCCTTGTCGACGGAGGATCTGGAAAGGTCCGACGTAGCGGGGTGCTAGTTTGCCTTTCATGTTGAACCTTTGAGTGCCGCGGAGGGGAGTGACTCGGAGGTAGACATAATCGCCCTCCTCAAAGGCTAGATCTCTTCGACGGTTATCGGCGTAGCTCTTTTGCCTGGATTGGGCTGCCTTCAGTCGGTCTCTTATGATCTTAACTTTCTCTTCGGCTTCTCTCAATAAATCTGTCCCAAACAGTTGTGATTCTCCGGTTTGATCCCAGAGCAACGGCGTTCTGCACTTACGCCCATAGAGTGCTTCGAACGGGGACATTTGCAGGCTGGCTTGATAGCTGTTGTTGTAGGAGAACTCCGCATAAGGTAAGTTCTTGTCCCACATTCCGCCAAAGTCTAGAGCACAAGCTCTAAGCATATCCTCCAATATCTGGTTGACCCTTTCGGTTTGACCGGGTGCCGAGTTCCTCTTGAAGGTTCTTCCAAAACTTGGAGGTAAACTGACTCCCGCGGTCAGATACAATCTTCTTGGGAACTCCGTGGAGGCACACGATCCGGGTCATATACAACTCAGCCAACTTGGCGACGGTGTAAGTTGTCTTGACCGGAACGAAGTGGGCTACCTTGGTGAGTCGATCAACGATCACCCAGATAGAATCATGGCCAGCTTGGGTCCTGGGCAGTCCCGTGATGAAGTCCATTCCTATTTCTTCCCACTTCCATTCAGGGACTTTGAGGGGTTGAAGCAGTCCGGCAGGTCTCTGATGCTCTGCCTTGACTCGCCGGCATGTGTCGCACTTGGCCACATACTCAGCTATTTCTCTCTTCATGCTGACCCACCAATATTTCTCCTTCAGGTCTTGGTACATCTTCGTACTCCCGGGATGAATGGAGTAAAGAGTATCGTGAGCTTCTTGAAGGATGAGAGTCTTCAACTCAGGTATGTTGGGTACGCATACTCGGTTTCCGAACCAGATGGTACCATGTTCATCCTCGGAGAATCCGGGGGCTTTACCCTTTCTCATGTTTTGCTGGATCTCTAGGATGTCTGGGTCTTCCTTCTGCTTCTCTCGGATCTGGTCTATTAAGACAGGCCGAGACTCCAAAGCAGCGAGGTACGCTCGAGTGGTGATCCCCAGGTTTAGCCTTTCCATCTCTTTATAAAGTAGAGGAGCCTGGTCTTGAATCATGATGGCATTGCAGTACCCTTTTCGACTAAGGGCGTCTGCCACCACGTTCGCTTTGCCCGGATGATAATGGATGCCCAAGTCGTAATCCTTGATCAGTTCCAACCATCTCCTTTGACTGAGATTCAGATCTGGTTGGGTGAATATGTACTTGAGGCTCTTGTGGTCGGTGAAGACCTCACACCGGTTTCCCACAAGGTAATGTCTCCATATCTTCAAGGCATGAACTACGGCTGCTAGTTCCAGGTCGTGGGTTGGGTAGTTCAGCTTATGCGGTCTCAATTGCCGGGAGGCATAGGATATCACTTTCCCTTCTTGCATTAAGACACATCCCAATCCTTGACGAGAGGCATCACAGTAGACGTGGAAGTCTTTCCGGATGTCTGGCAGAGTCAGAATGGGAGCTGACACAAGCTTCTTCTTGAGAGTCTGGAAGCTTTCTTCGCAGTCGGGGGTCCAATCAAACTTCACCTCTTTCTGCAGAAGTCTGGTCATAGGCTTGGCGATCTTGGAAAAATTCTCGATGAATCGGCGGTAGTATCCGGCCAATCCTAGAAAACTCCGGATCTCGGTCACGGTCGTTGGCTGTAGCCAGTTGGTTACCGCTTCAACGGTGGTTGGGTCTACTGCTATTCCTCCGGCAGATATGACATGGCCGAGGAACTTCACCTCAGACGACCAAAATTCGCATTTGCTGTATTTGGCGTACAGTTGCTGCTCCCTTAGCTTTCCGAGGGTCAGACGGAGGTGAGTCTCGTGTTCTTCCTTGGTCTTGGAGTAAACGAGGATACCGTCGATGAATACCACGATGAACTTGTCCAAGAACTCCATGAATACATTGTTCATCATGTTCATGAAGAAGGCCGGGGCATTCGTGAGTCCGAACGACATCACAGTGTACTCGTAGAGTCCATAGCGGGAGGTGAAGGCAGTCTTGGGTATATCTTCCTCCCTGATCCTTAACTGGTGATAACCTGACCTGAGGTCAATCTTGGAAAACACCGAGGATCCTTTCAGCTGATCGAACAGGTCGTCGATCCGAGGCAATGGGTATTTGTTCTTGATGGTCACGTCGTTCAAGGCTCTATAGTCCACGCACATCCTCTTGGTCTTGTCCTTCTCCATGGCAAATATGACCGGTGCACCCCAGGGTGAGGTACTCGGTCGGATGTAACCTTTCTGCTCAAGGTCTTCGATGTTGCTCTTGACTTCGGCTAGTTCATTGGCGGCCATTCGGTATGGGCGTTTGGAGATTGGAGTGGTCCCCGGGACAAGCTCGATTCTGAATTCGATGTCCCGTCTGGGAGGCTTTCTGGGCAGATCTTCAGGGAAAACGTCTGCAAACTCCTTGACTATTGGCACCTCTTCAAGAGCTATTGAGCGAAGGGACGCTCCGAGTGGTTTGCGACTGACCATCCGGAAGGTGACGGTTACGCCTTCGGGACTGGTCACCGTGACGGACTTGTTGGCACAGTCGATCACTCCCTTGTGCTTCATCAACCAATCCATACCTAGAATAAGGTCGAGTCCGGTGCATTGGATAAGGACAGGCTCGGCCCGAAACAGCACCCTTGGATGTCAAGTTGAACCTTAGGGCTGTAGAAGCGAGCTGAGGTCCTATTGCCGGGGGTGGCAATCACCATGGGAATTGGTAGAGGGAGCACGTCCAGATGGTTTGTTTTTGCAAAATCTTCCGAGACAAAGGAGTGGGTTGCTCCAGAGTCAAATAATATGACGGCCGGTACGGAATTCATAGTAAACGTACCGAGTACGACTTCAGGAGCCTCCTGAGCTTCCTCCGCGCTGATGTGGTTGACGCGGGCGCGAACGGCCTGGTGGGGTGTTGCGCCTTGGTTCTGCTTGGGGTGAGGACACTGGTGCGAGTAGTGCCCTTCCTTGCGGCAGTTGAAGCAGACGACCGGCCTTCCTTGGCGATCCCTCAAGATCGGGGCCTTGGCGGCTGGTGCCGGCTGAGCGGCCGGAGCTGGTGGAGCGGGGCGAGGATGCCCGACGTTGGACCCACCGGCTGCATGAGGTGGCCTGAAGGCGGGCCGAGGATGGTAGGCGGGCGCTGGTGGCGGAGGGACGAAGCGGGGCCTCTGAGTGTTCGCCTGCTGGTGCTTGAAGGCGATCATCTTCCTCTTCTTGAGGTCCAGCTTGTTCTGCTCAGTCTCTTGGATGAGCGCTTTATTGACAAGCCGCTGGAAGTCGGCGAAGTCGGCGGCGACGAGCTGGATGGACAGCTCATCCTTAAGTCCACTGAGGAACTTGGCTTGGCGGAGGGCGTCGGTGCGCACTTCCTCCGGTGCGTAGCGGGCAAGGCGGTTGAACTCATGGAGGTACTCCATGACAGTCCTGTTGCCCTGCTGCAGGTCGCGGAATTCCTGCTGTTTGACCGCGATGACACCGGCGGGGACGTGAGCGGCACGAAAGGCGATGGTGAACTCCGCCCAAGTCACCATGTGGCCCTCTGGCTGGGACGCGCGATAGTTGTCCCACCACTCGGCGGCGGGACCCTGGAGCTGATGAGTGGCGAAGGCCACTCGCTCCCGGTCTGTGCAGGGGAGGAGGTCGAGCTTCTTCTCGATAGTGCGAAGCCAATCTCCGGCCTCCATCGGGTTGGTTGTGCTTGAGAAGATGGGCGGGCGCACGCGCAAGAACTCGGAGAGTTGCGGAGCGGCCGCGGGTGCTGGTGCGCGAGGGGCGGGCTCCCCGTTCTGCAGACGGTCCAACTGAGCCTGTTGGTGCTGCATTTGGGTGAGGAGGGCGGTAATCAGATGATTCTGATTCACCATCATTTCCGCCAAGGTGGGGTGGTTGGCGGAAGGCGACCCGGATTGGCGCGGGCCTGTCGCACCCCAGTTGGGCACAACTCCCTCGGGCGCATCTCGGCTTCCTCCTGCTCCGTTGTTGGAGCCGGTGTTCTGGTGGTCGGTCATCTTCTGAATATACAAAGCGATAAAGCAAAGAATGACGAGATGATAATACAATCATATAAGATTCAAGCACATAACTATATATAGTGGCATAAAGTGTTTGTTACAATCAAGTTTTTATTCTACCCATGACACACTCGTCGTGGGCAGCACCACATACAAAAGTTTGATTCTTATTTAGCTAGCGTCTCCTAACGCCTACTCGCCACCGGAGGCGGTCTCCGTGCTCTCGGAGCCACGAGCGCGCGGCTCCAGAGAGATGGTGGGCTCGAGAAAATTCTCGATGATGGAGTCGGAGACGAGGCCGGGGCGTGGTGTAGGGGCGCTGGTGGAAGGCCTGGCGGGGGAGGGTCGTGGCGGGATCCTCTTGGGGCGAGGGAGGGGCTCACGGATAGGCTTCTTCTTCCTTGGAAGAAGAGGAACCATCTCCGCGATGTCCTTCTACAGCTCCATGATCTTGCGCTGCAGATCGCCGTTCTGCTGGATCAGGTTCTTCGTTTCTTCACGAAGAAACGCAACCGCCTCATGGTGCTCGTCGGCGTCGAGCACCGCCTCGGTGTGGAGATCATCCATGGCCTGCAGAAGACGCGACTGCCGAGCCATGACCGGATCACGCACGGAGTGAACTCCGAGGTAGATACTACGGTGGGCTCCGGGAGTACGCTTCGGCACAAGCCGGAAGGATGAGTTCTGAAGACGATCGTCGTAGATCATCCTCAGCTCCATGAGGGCCTGGAGGGCGACTCGTTGGCACGCGACGTCGAAAGTCGGGCCTCCAAGTGCGGTGGTGTAGGGCGGCAGATGCTCTCCGGAGCCATGGACGGTGAGGGAGACGTCGCAAGGCCCGGCGAACTCGTCGGGGTAGACTCCTTGAAATTCGGGTTCGAAGAGGAACCCGAGGAAGGTGAGCATCATGCGGAGCTCCCGGACGAAGCCCTCATAGTGGCGGCAGTAACTGTGAACTTGGTAGACTGGCATCTACAAAACAGCAAGTTGAATAAAAGTGAGGAGAGGAACAAAGTTTATGAAGTAGATTTTCAAGAAATAATTTCCTATGGCTTAATGGCTAGGCGGGTCTGTTTGGCTTCCTACAGTCAAGTCGGCTCTGATACCATCTTGTAGCGCCCCGATTTAACAAATCGAGACATTATTGAATTTCCATAGAAAAACAATAATACAAGAGGTTCATCATGCGACAACGTACATACGATAAAATCCATGGTACGCAGACCATATTTATTACAACATTGTTTTAATAAAACAGTAGAGTAAAATAATTAGAAAACGGCATGACGAACTTCTTCTCCAGGATTTTTCGTCTTGACTGGGTTGTTACTCCAGACCGTCTTCAAGATATGCATCCTCTGTGGGGTCCAACGGGTATGAGTACAAAAAGTACTCAACAAGCCACCGCAAATGCAAATAATAATGCAGGATAATAAACAAGGAAGGATAAAGGCTAACAATGCGGAATAAAGCAATTGCAGTTATGACATTTAGTGTAATCATATTTTAATCATGCGGAAAGTAAATATGAGCATCATCAACATCAACTAACTCGAGGAGTACGTTTTACCTCCTCGCACAACAGTCCTTACATGTCAATCCATCATGCACATACATATTCAAAGTAAACTAACTGGGGGATGTCACGCAACCCGCCCTTGACCGTGGGCTCGGCTTTTCGAAAAGATTTAAGACTCTGATCAGAGATGTACTACTGTACCCACAAGGCACGCACTCATCTCAACGAGATGACCCATTTCACGGGAACTCGTGCCAAAACCTCAATATGAGATGTTCCAAGCGATAACCACCCGCTCTAGGTTTCGCCGGCGCGCCGGGCCGCATCCCGGCTAACGTCGCACCCCCTTTTGCGCCACATTGGTACAAGTCACCCGCAGGTGCAACTTGACCCATCTCCAAGTGGTGGCCTCGGTTTGGAACAACCCATACCTTAGTTAGGACTTACCCACTAGACTTGTGGTTAGTACGTAAGTGTATTGCAACGGATCCCTCAGACCGGTCCTTATAGTGCCCCGGGTGCGACTGACCAATGCCCTAGCTTGCACCCGGAACCCACCATGCATACACTCACAACCATGACTCATCACCAACAGAATTTCCAAGGATAAGAAGCAACGGGGATCATATAATAGAACCATTTTGCTACGACTCATTTTTATCCTATAGCGGCCGTGTCAATACATTGGACACTAGCTAATATCATTGATCATATGGTGACAAGGAGGTTAGGCGAGATAGCATGGCTTGGGTTGCACATCAAGGTCGGGGGATCCTAAATAAATATAATGTAAGGGTTCATTTGACTAATGCATATACATAACCTATGTGTTTTAGCGATAGTCAATTCAGACATGGGTTCAATATGCTCAAAAGAATTGTTTGGTGACTTGCCTTGTTCAGCAAAAGGAGAGGGAGGGACTTCGGGGAAGTACTCCGGCTCCTCGGCGACGTCGTAGTCTTTTTAATATAAAGTAAAATAAAAAGAACACAACATCCAATCAAACAGTATAACATTACATTATAAACACGTAAGTTTAAGTTGGTTTGATTATAAATAAAATAAATTCAAAGATTAAAGTTCTGCAATTTATTTCTCCATTAATTTAAAGTGAATCTAAATGAATTATTGTTTTTCATAAAAAGGGTTTTTAAGTGTGTATAATACTACATTAAGTTTTCTAATCAATTTAACATAAATGATTCAGGGAAAACTCAGTGGTTTTAGTGTTTAAACAGAAAGGGACAATTATATAAGTTTTCTGGAATTTAAATATTTAAATTTTATTTAAATCCTAAGGGCATTTGAATACTTATTTAAATAAACATGAAAATGTCCAAGTAAACCTACTGTTTTTATTGCATAAACATGTAGAGAATAATTTTATGAATTTTCTGAAATTGGAATGGTAATTTTTAGAGTTCAAATGCATTAGATATGAATTTTACAAGTTTAAAAGCATTTCTGAAATTAATTTTCAAATTTTAAACCTCTCGGGTCCACGGTGAGCCAGGCCCACGGTGAACCCGCGCACTGTGCGCGTGCGCCGGGTCGATCTGGACCGTCGGATCCAGATCCGACGCGCGAGGGCGAGGCGGGACGCGTAAGTCGCGATGGACGACCAGGATTAAAACGTTCGAACCGGTACCACGTGGACGCACGGGATTTAACGCGGGTTTTAAATACAGATGGACGCACGAGATCGCACCATACCGCTTCACTCAGATCCGACGGCCAGGATTAAACCGAACAGATGATTTAACCCAAGCGTTGGATCTGGATCGCACGGCCAGGATTGAATCCGGCACAGTGCGTGTCGGGGGGGGGGGGGGGTAAAGTACCCCTTCTTCCCCGACTCCGGTGATACGACGGCGAGCGATTCCGGCGAGGTCGAGGGCCATCTAGTCTAGCTAGGGCTAAAAACGGAAAGGGGGTACCGAGGGGAACAAAAGGGTACCGTTGCGGTGGTCCGGGGTCGACGGAGTGAGGCCGGCGACGAGCGTAGGCGGTGGAGGCGTTCGGGTCCTTGGCGGCGACGGCGATCCGGCGGGGTTCGACGTCGGCGGAGGGGTGGCCGAGGTCGGGGTCGTCCTCGCGGTCACGTTGGTGGCGGAGGCACGGGCGGAGGTGGTCCGGTGCGACGGCGAGCGGTGGCCGGAGGTGAATCAGAGGGTGTGCACTAAAAAGCGAAATGCGAGTGCTCTGTTCGTTCTCGAGGCGATTAAGCGTGGGGGTCGGACGCGGCTCAGGCTGGGGGCTTAAATAGGACGCCGGGGGGGGGGGGGGGCTCGCATGCAAGGAAACCGGCCGAGGGCCTTTACTCGCCGGCGATGGCTCGGCCATGCACGCGGAGCGGCGATCCCGTGGCATAAACGCGAGGGTTAAAGCGGGGAAACGGTCGGCGCGACGCGGGGGACCGAGTTATGGCGGAAATTTAATGGGGGACGCGTCGGCGAGGCGAATCCGAGGGCGAGGTCGTCGGCCGGCGCGATTTGGGGGCGACGGCGCGGGGTTGAAGACGGATCTGACACGCGGGGGCCACTGACCAGTGAGCGCGAGCGGGCGAGGGTGGCGACTGACGGGTGGGGCCGAGGTGTCGGGTTCGCGCGCGAGGGGAAAAATTCGGCGCCGACAGGTGGGGTCCATGTGTCAGTCTAAGGCGGGCGCGGTAACGGGCTGGGCCGGCCGGGAGAGAGAGAAGGGAGGGAGAGGAGCCCATTACTGTTCTAATACTTTTCTGAATAAAATAATTCCAGAAAATGGGTTAAAATATTAGGGTTACTTCCAAGGCTGGTAAAAATTTATAAAAATTCTCAAAATTATATTTTGGTCTTAGGATCATATACAAAAAGTTTCACCTCCTGATTTGGTCATCTACTCTATATTGTAGTTCAAAAGGGTATAAAAGGGATTTAAAAGTATTTTCTGAAATAATAATTTCAATAAATTGAATTTAATAATATTTTTATTGCTTTGAAAATTTGGGGTGTTACAGAGCGGCACCTCCGAAGAGGAAAGCCGTCGCTGAGCCTCCTAAGAAGGCCAGCAAAACCCCCTCAAAGAAAGGGAAGAAGGTAACGAAGATCCCTCCTCAGCGGACCCCGGCTTCATCTACCTCGTCTTTGGGCATTCGGAGCTCAGCTTCAGAGGACTCTGGGAGCAAAGGCTCCGAAAGCAAGCGCTCCGACGTCCAACTGGGGAAGGAACTCAAGAACTACCTTCTGGAAGGTGATGAAGCTTGGGTAGGGGTCCCGACCGAAACTTCTGCTCGAGATGCTGCGGAAGCAGACACTGCACATACTCCGGTGCCTGCTGCTGTGAGCCTGGAGCCAGAAACTATCGCCCCCAACTCACTCGTAGCTGGGGTGATTACGACGGAGGCTGATGCTCCAGCAACAACTACACCGGAGAGGACTTCGGGGTACGACCTCGACGAGATTCTCCGGATGTACGAAGTCTTGGAGGACCCAATCATTTTACCTCAAGGTGCCTCCGAATGTATACTTCAAAACTTTTGCTTTGGTAAATTCCTGCAACAATTATTACTCGTAAATGTTCACCCAATACCTTGATACTACAGATATATCGAAGGGCGATGAAGCCTTGGCTGCAAACGAATCTCTAGCCTCTTCGGAGGCTGTGGCTCCGATGGACACCTCTGCTCCACTGGACGCCCCAGCTCCGGTGGAAGGAGCCGTCTCCACCGATGTGGCTCTGGTGGCAGGGGCCATCCCTACCGACGCGGCTCCGGTCGAAGGGGCAGCCGCCGAAGGAGGATCTACCTCCGACGGAGTCGAGCCTCCCGCCTTTGTGCTGGGGAGGGGAAAAAGCATGTCAAGCCTTGGGCTCCCTCCCGTTCCAACGACAACACCCTCTTCCAACGAGCCTTCAGCAAGCAACTCGGAGGAGGAGGCAATGGTAGATGATCACCAAGCTCTGTCTTTACTTCCTCTACTGGCTCCTTTCCTGGAGCAACGGACGGGCCTCCGGGCGCTTTTGGATCCATTGGCGGAGAAAGGCCAGGAAGTCGTTAACTTCGACTTGGTCTCCGTCTTGAGTGAAGCCAGGGCCCCGAAGCATAACTTAGCCCTCGAAAGGGCTGCCCTTCAGGTATAAGGAGTACCACAAATATTTTTAATTAGCAAATGTAAATACCTGGTACTTACTTGTTCCTCTTGCAGCAATTTGTCCTTGCTAGAGTGGCAGCGACTTCAAACGAAGTCGAAACTAACTGACTCAAGAGGAAGGTTACCACCCTCCAATCCGCGCTTAAGGACTCCGAAGAGAAAACACTTCGGTTGGAGGAAGAGGTCCTCGTGGAACGGAGGGCTAGGGCCGAAGCCGACGAAGCCCTCTGGCTTGAAAGGCAGAACAGCGGCACACTCCGAACTTCAGCCCAAGTAGCTGATGCTGAGTGCTTGGTGCTCCGAGCGGAGGTCGAGAAGCTCCGACAGGCGGCAGCTACTTCGAGCACTCAATTGATAGAGCTCCAAGGCTCTCTCAAGCAGGTGATGGCCCAAAAAATCTCCCTGCTGTCCCAGATGGCCGAAGTATCTACTACTGCTGCGGGGTTGGAGGCGGCAGAGAAGAAGAATGCCATTATAACAGAACGTACCTTAGATGCCCTTCAAGGCACCTTGGAATATTTTGGCACTATGTGCCCTTCGTCTTCGCTGCGGCCAGCGAGTCCCTCGACCGGAAGCTAAAGAGGATTCAAGTGGCGACGTTGCTGATGATGGGCTCTATCGTCCGGTACGGAGAGATCTCCGGACAGTGCGCTGGAATTGGAGTCCTCCGTCACCTCGAAGCCCTTCGGATTCCTATCGCTCTGGTCAGGGGTTCGACACCCGGAAGCTTTGCCTCCGAGAACTTATTGCATCCTTCGCCAGATGTAGACTCGGCTTGGGAAGTTTTCCGGTCAACCTGGAAGACAGACCACAAGGCTGTAGCTAAAGCTTGGATCGACGAGGCCCGTTGGCAGAAGCAAGCACAGACAAGGTCGTCGCTTCCTGCTTCGCCCGGCTCCGACACCTCCTGCTCCTCGAACCGACCCGCAGGTTTAGCTCATAGGGCGCTTAATCATGTATAGGAAATCTTGTAAAGCCCCTTGCATTAATGAAAAGTTTATAAACGAAGGACTTGTTTGGATGTTTTATTTTTTTAGGTTCTGTCATGTCTTTTAGAACCTGACTTCGAAATACTGGAAATTAACGAAGGGCTCCGATAGCAGTGGTCAATCCTTGAGAGCTTAAGGCCTTACCGCCGCTCCCGCTTCTCTGTTCCTCACGGAGATAAAGGAGAGGTAACCCTCGAAGTTTGTCAAGAAGTCTTAACTTACATCAAGGAGGAGGAAAATGAGAAGACATCTTCATCCTCCAAATATATAGATTGGTCTGACTCGGAGTATCAGGCCGAAGACCCTGCGGAGGCTAACTCCGAAAGGCTTCTGACTTGGGCCGAGCTTCAAGAGGAGCAGAAGAAACTGCGAGCTTCGAGGAAGAAGAGAAGCACTCGAACTAAAAAGACAATCTCGGTGGCTTCGAGCTCCGAAGGTCAAAGTAGCCTTAGAGGTAGCTCTAGAGACCGAAAGGGTCTCCGATTTTACCTAGGCTTAGACCAAAATTTCTCTTGATGTAAAAGTATGACAAATTAATATGAATTGTACCGGAAGCATCTTGTTGTTCTTTACCCTCCTACCCGTCCTTGTGGGTGGGGGACCTTACGCATTGCAATAAGGTCCGTCGGACACAATGACGTGCACAACAATCCGATGCTTCGCACAACACTTAATAACCATAGTTTACTTTTTCGTAGAGTTCTTTGAACCATACGTTCGTATTATGGTTTTTGTAAGTTTCGGAGGTGAATTTATACTTGCAAGCTCCTATACTAGTCGCTTAGGACTTAAAAAGTGTCTCATTGGCCGGAGCCTTGAAACCTTATTGCTTGGTCACCTTCGACTCTTTTACAGATGCTTCGAACTCGGAGGTCGAAAGTCTGTTATTTTAAACTCCTTAGACTCTTCTACGGATCCTAACAAGTCGTAGCCTGGAATCCGTAGGCTGGCCACCTTCGGCTCTTTTACAGATGCTTCGAACCCGGAGGCCGGAAATCTGTTTATTTTTAAAGTCCTTAGACTCTTCTACGGATCCTAACAAACCGGAGCCTAGAATTCGTAGGCTGGCCACCTTCGGCTCTTTTACAGATGCTTCGAACCCGGAGGCCGGAAATCTATTTATTTTTAAAGTCCTCAGACTCTTCTACGGATCCTAACAAGCCGAAGCCTGGAATCCGTAGGCTGGCCACCTTTGGCTCTTTTACAGATTCTTCGAAGCTGGAGGCTGGAAATCTGTTTATTTTTAAAGTCCTTAGACTCTTCTACGGATCCTAACAAGCCGGAGCCTGGAATCCGTAGGCTGGCCACCTTCGGCTCTTTTACAGATGCTTCAAACCCAGAGGCCGGAAATCTGTTTATTTTTAAAGTCCTTAGACTCTTCTACGGATCATAACAAGCCAGAGCCTGGAATCCGTAGGCTGGCCACCTTTGGCTCTTTTACAGATGCTTCGAACCCGGAGGCTAGAAATCTGTTTATTTTTAAAGTCCTTAGACTCTTCTACGGATCCTAACAAGCCGAAGCCTGGAATCCTTAGGCTGGCCACCTTCGGCTCTTTTACAGATGCTTCAAACCTAGAGGCTGGAAATCTGTTTATTTTTAAAGTCCTTAGACTCTTCTACAGATCCTAACAAGCTAGAGCATGGAATCCGTAGGCTGGCCACCTTCGGCTCTTTTACAGATGCTTCAACCCCGGAGGCCAGAAATCTGTTTATTTTTAAAGTCCTTAGACTCTTCTACGGATCCTAACAAGCCGAAGCCTGGAATCCGTAGGCTGGCCACCTTCGGCTCTTTTACAGAAGCTTCGAACCTGGAGGCCGAAAATCTGTTTATTTTTAAAGTCCTTAGACTCTTCTATGGATCCTAACAAGCCGGAGCCTGGAATCCGTAGGCTGGCCACCTTCTGCTCTTTTACAGATGCTTCGAACCCGGAGGCCGGAAATCTGTTTATTTTTAAAGTCCTTAGAGTCTTCTACGGATCCTAACAAGCCGGAGCCTAGAATCCGTAGGCTGCCCACCTTCGGCTCTTTTACTGATGCTTCGAACCCGGAGGCCAGAAATCTGTTTATTTTTAAAGTCCTTAGACTCTTCTACGGATCCTAACAAGTCGAAGCCTGGAATCCGTAGGCTGGCCATCTTCGACTCTTTTACAGATGCTTCCAACCTGGAGGCTGGAAATATGTTTATTTTTAAAGTCCTTAGACTCTTCTACGGATCCTAACAAGCCGGAGCCTGGAATTCGTAGGCTGGCCACCTTCGGCTCTTTTACAGATGCTTCGAACCCGGAGGCCGGAAATCTGTTTATTTTTAAAGTCCTTAGAGTCTTCTACGGATCCTAACAAGCCGGAGCCTGGCCACCTTCGACTCTTTTACAGATGCTTCGAACCCGGAGGCCGGAAATCTGTTTATTTTTAAAGTCCTTAGACTCTTCTACGGATCCTAACAAGCCGGAGCCTGGAATTCATAGGCTGGCAGCTAAGCCCTTGAACCAATGATTCGTAGGCTGTTGCCCGGGTCCTTAGAAAGATGCTTGACTCCGCAAGCATCTCCGTCCTCTTGATGCGTCCACGAGGAGTAAGGGATATTCGAAGAGCAAACAAGATTCGACCCTCCATTTTATTTAGAAAAGGAACTTTTACAAGTGATTACAAGGAGCACCTAAGTGTAGTAACGCTTAAGGTGCTCCGCATGCCATGCATGTTTCAATTCTTCCCCTTCTAAATTAGCTAATTTAAACGATCCGGGGTGCCCTGAGCGCAGGATAATATATGGTCCTTCCCATTTATTTCCTAGCTTCCCCGGGGCTATTACACTTCGCAAAACTAAATGACATGGTCTAAGCTCGTTCAGCTTTATCTTCGGGTCATACCATGTTTTTGTTTGGTGTTGGTACTTCGTCAGATTGGCGACAGCTCGAAGCCTTATTTCTTCTGACAAGTCCAGTGAAGTGTTCCTCTCATCTTCGTCGCTAGGTTGCACTACACGAAGGGATCCACCCCTGAGCTCCGTAGGAGTCATGGCCTCATCTCCGAATAGTAGTCTAAATGGGGTAAAGCCTGTGGACCTGGCTTGAATGGTCCGAATGGACCACAAAATCTTGGGAAGCTCTTCGACCCACAACCCCTTGGCCAACCCGACAATCCTTCGATTCAGACCGGAGAGAATATTCCCGTTGGCTCGCTCGACAGCTCCGTTGGACTGTGGGTGGCGCACTGCTGCGAAGCATAACTTAATGCCCAGTTCTCCACAAAATTCTTTGAATGTGGCAGCTTCGAACTGGGTTCCATTATCAATAGTTAGCTCCCTTGGTACTCTGAACCTGCATATAATATTTTGCCAGAAAACGTTTTGCACATTCCTTGAAGTGATAGCAGTCAATGGTTCTGCTTCGACACACTTGGAAAAATATTCGATTGCTACCACTGCAAACTTCAAGCTTGCTTTGGCCATTGGAAAAGGGCCTATGAGGTCCATGCCCCACCGAGCCATTGGCCATACCGGGGCTATAACTTGAAGTGGTACTGGCGGACGGTGGCTTCGTCTTCCCATCCACTGGCATCCTTGGCAGGTTCGCACCAGCTCCTCCACATCTCTTACAATTGTCGGCCAGTAGAGCCCCTGTCGAAGTGTCTTCCCTGCTAGAGCACGAGGGGCTAGGTGGCTTCCACATAAACCCTCGTGACTGTCCCGAAGTATTTCTCGGCCTTCGGGTTGGGAGATGCACTGCAGCAGATGAGAACAAACTCCGGCTTTGTACAACATTCCATTGACAAGCTTATAATTTCGAGCCCTTGCTTGTACCCTTCGGAAATCATGACCCTCTGAAAAGTCGATGCTACCTTGCAAGACATCCATTAATGGAGCCCGCCAATCTGCAGCTGGAATGCAAAGGACATCTGCAGAGGGTAATTGATTGACTGCAGGCATGACTAGTTCTTCATAGAAAGCACCCTCCAGGAGGTCCAATGCTCCGGCTGCAGCTTTTGCTAGAATGTCTGCAAGTTGATTATCTACTCGAGGTATACTTCGAACAGAAAATTCTTTGAATGCTGCTTCAGTCTTGCGGATTTCCTCCAGGTACTTCGCTAGATGTGGGTTCTTTGCTTGAAAGCTTTTATCGACATGCCCTGCGACGACTTGGGAATCTGTTTTAATTATTATCCTTGCTGCTCCAAGTGCCTTTGCCTTTCGGAGGCTGTAACACCCCAAGAAATAAAAACAAATAAAATAAAAGAAAATTATTATTTAAATCATTTCTGGATTTTAATATTAAAGGAAAATCCTAAAAGAGCCTTATTAAAGCCAAACAGGGAGAAATATTCAAAATATGGACTTGAAAATTTTATGAGATGAACTAGAGACCAAAATATAATTTTAGGAATTTTTCCAAATTTTTATCAACAGTGCTTCAAACCTTAATCAAATATATGAATTACTGGATTTATTTTAAATCAGAAAAGAATAAAAATCCTTAACGGGCCACAACCTCCAAAGCGCCTCGGCCCAACCCAGCACAGCACTCGCGTCGCTGACATGTGGGACCTGCCTGTCGGCGCTGACGTCCTGCCTCTCACTCCCACCCGCGCCCCGCCTGGCCCCACCGGTCATTCCCCCTTCTGCCACCGACCGCTCGGGCCCGCCTGTCAGGCTTTCCTTTCTCATTCGCCCACCGACAGGTGGGGGCCACCTGTCGGATCCATCTTCTCCGATGGAAACCCTCTCTCCCCTTTCCTTCCCCGGCGATCACCTTCCGTTTTCCTTCCCCCCGGCCGCCCGCGTTCGCTTGATTCACCCCGAATCGCCTTCCCCGAACGCCGACGACCCCATTCCTTCTTTAGCCACGCGTTTTCACGCTTATGGCAGTGCATCCGAAGCTTTTGGAAACCTCGCCAGAGCTCTCGGGAACCCCTCGGATTCCTTCCATCCAGACGCCGGCGAACCCCCTATATAAACCCCCTTCGGCCACCGCCCTCAGCCACACCGTAGCAACCCAAGCCGAGCGATAACAGAGTGCCGCCGCCTTCTTTTCGTCCTTCAGCTCTACTTCGCCTCCGGTGAGCCCTCGCCATCGCCTCGGACCTCCCCCGTCCTAGCCACCACCACCGACGAGACCGCCGGAGCCCGCTCATCATCGGCCACCACTCCGTCGGTCGTAAAGACCACCGGATCGTTGTCACCGTCGAGTACCCGAAACCCCTCCGCCCTCTACGCTCGCCGCCGGTCACCTCCGGGCCCCACCATCGCCACCGAAGGTACTGTCAGGACCCCCTTCACCTCCGCGTTCCATTTTGGCCCTAGCTAGGCCCCTAGGCCCTCGCCGCCGCCGTCGTAGCCACACCCGAGCCCGCCGTCGCCGGAGACGAAGGGGGGTACGCGCCCCTTACGCGCGTGCCGTGCCGAATTGGATCCTGGCCGCACAATCGCGATCGGAGCGCCCAGGTTTAATCCCTACGAGATTTAATCGCAGCCGTGGATCTGGTCAAAGGGGTACGGAGCGATCGCAGCCATCGATCGCTACTTAAACCCTTGGATCGATCTAGTGCGTCCACGCGTACCGGTTTAGTGCGATTTAATCTAAGCCGTCCATTTTCACTTAAAGGATCCCGCCTCGCGCCTGGCCACCGGATCTGGATCCAACGGATCGGGTTGATCCGGTCCACGCGCACAGTGCTGCAGTCCACCGTGGGCCTGGCTCACCGTGGACCAGAGCCCATTTTCTGTTTAAATAAAATTCCAGAAATTGATTTAAACTTTGAAAATTCATAACTTGCTCATTTTAACTCCAAATTTCACCATTCAAATTTTGTTAAAACCAGTATAATATTCTCTACACATTAAAGCCATAAAAACAATATGTTACTGTTACCAAAAATATTTTTAATTAATAAATGAATAAAAACCCCTTAGGGGTAAATTATTAATTCAGAAAAATAAATTAGAAAAGCCCTGAGAAATATAAGTTTACTGTTTATTCACTAAACATTAGAATAATGAAGCTTTATTCAACATAATAAAACCCACAAATATGTATGTTTATTATTTGGTGGATTTTATCTGTTTATTGAATGTGTTGTTTATTTTCCGTATCGAGAAGACTACGAGTTTGTCGAGGAGCCGGAGTTCTACCCCGAGGTTCCTCCTTCACCCTTTGCTGAGCAAGGCAAGTCATCGACCACCTCTGTGGAAACAGTTGATCATCATTGAGCCCATGTTTTAACAAACTATCGCTATAACTCATAGGTTAATATTGCATTAGTCCAATAACAAGCCCTACACTTATATTTATTAGATCCCCGTCCTTGTGTGCAAACCCAAGCGATGCTTATTGAGCCTTAACTCCTTGTCACTCTACAAATATTATATTAGCTAGTGCCCAATGTACCGACACAACTGCTATAGGATATAAAGAATGAGTCGTAGTTGATGGATTATGGTATATGAAATACCCCGTTATTCTTGTCTCTGGACTCTGTTGGAGTTAGGCATGTTATAAGTATGGTGGGTTCTGGGTGCAAGCTCGGGTATTGGTATGTCGCACCCAGGGCACTATAAGGACCGGTCTACGGGATCTGTTGCAAAGCACTTCCGTACCAACCACAAGTCTAATGGGTAAGTCCTAACTGGAAGTGTGGAACACTCCGTCTCACGGCACCATAGTGGAGGGGGCAAGGGGCTAGCCCTCAGGGCGCCTTGTACCGACGATGGCTCGAGGGGGGGGGGTATTGTGGAAACTCGACATGGCGAGACATGGTACGAAACCTATAAGAGGGTGCTGTTGAGTCGGGGGAGACCATATGGAAGGTTTTGGCACGAGTTCCCGTGAAATGGGTCATCTCGTTACACTTCGGTGTAAGTGATGAGTGCGTGCCTTATGGGTACAGTGGTACATCTCTGATCAGAGTAATTTAATCTTTTCGAAAAGCCGAGCCCACGGTCATGGGCGGGTTGTGTGACTACTCGCAGGTAGTTTACAATTGTTTGAATGATTGAGATATTCATGGCATGTAAGGACTGTTGTGCGAGGAGGTAAAACGTACTCCTCGAGTTAGAAGATGATGATGCATACACATGTTTACTTTTCCGTACTAATAAATTGCTCACAATTAATGCTTTACAATTATGCTGCTTCCGCAAAACTAGCCACCATCTCCCTTGATTTTAGGGTTAATTTTTTCCGTGCCATTACAATTTTTGCGGTTTGCCAATATGCCATCGATGTGTCACTGACATATGGGGGCCGCCACAGTCACTGACAGTGGCATATAGGCAATTTCTGAAAATTATAATGGCATGTGAGTAATTTTCCCTTGATTTTACCTTGCATTATATTTGCATTCGGTGGCTTGCTGAGTACATCTGTACTCACTCCGTTGACTTACACCATCAGAGCCCGTCTACTACGATGAGGATGAAGGTCTGGAGTAGCGACCCAGTCAAGGCGAGACTGGAAGGAGGCATTCATCTAGGACCCTTATTTTATTAGTTTCTCTTCATCTTTATTCACTTTTGTATTAATGCGGTCTACGAACCGCGAATGATTGACCGTTTTGTACGAGGTTGCATGATGAACGTTTTGATTTATTGATTTTCTTTGGAATTTCAATAAAGTCCTGATTTATTAAATCAGGGCGCGACAGAGGCCTAGTAGGATCCCTTCGTATTCTACGATATTATTGGTGGTCTTAAAGTTGAGCCTCCTAGAATACATGGCCTTTTGCCCTAACGGTGATATAATTACCGCTCCAGCTCCCGCACCAGATGTCTGATAAGCTCCGTCAGAAAATATTGTCCATAAACCTTCGGAGCCCAAACTGCAGATGGAGTCCACTATGCTACGAAGTCCGCAATGATTTGGGATTTGATAGTTGTTCTTGCCGTGAAGGAAATTCCGAAGGGGGCTAGCTCGACAGCCCATTTTTTGATCCTACCCGTAGAATCTTTGCTTTGGAGCATATCACCAAGAGGGTACGAGGTAGGAATGATTAGGTTATGCGCCAAAAAGTAATGCCTTAGCTTCCGCGAGGCCATTACTAGGGCATAAGCAAATTTCTCGAGCTCGGAGTATCTTGTCTTTGCTCCGGACAAAGCTTCTGAAACAAAATAAACTAGGTTTTGCACCAGCTTTCCCTTAAGCTCAACTTCTCTGACCAGTACTGCACTTACTATGGAGCCTGTTGCTGCAAGATAAAGGAGGAGTTTTTCCTCCGGGAGGGGCACAGTAAGTGTTGATAGGCTTCCGAGGTATGCCTTGATATCATCGAAGCTCTTCTAGCACTCCGGCATCCAGTTGAAACTTTCGGACCCCTTTAGGGCTTTGAAAATTGGAAGGCTTCGTTCGGCTGACCTGGCCAGGAATCTAATAAGAGTTGCGAGCCTTCCTGCTAGCTTCTAGACTTGCTTCAAATTTGTTGGTGGAGCCATTCTTTGCAGTGCACTTATCTGCATTGGGCTAGCTTCGATTCCCCTGCTCGAAACTAAGTACCCTAGCAGTTTTCCTGCTTGCACCCTGAATATAAATTTTTCAGGGTTGAGGCGTACTCCACATGCTCGGAGGCTCTCAAACATTTCAGCTAAGTCTAGACTATGCTGGTGCTTTTGAGCACTCTTTATTACAATGTCATCCATATAGGCTTCGACATTTCGGCCTATTTGGTGACATAGAGCCTTAGCTCTTAAACGTGAGAATGTGGCTCCAGCATTCTGCAAGCCAAAAGGCATTCTTACATAACAAAATACCCCAGATGGAGTTATGAAACTTGTCTTGCCTTCGTCTTCACGCTTTAGCCAGACTTGATGATACCCGGAATAAGCATCGAGGAAGCTTAGCAATTCGGAGCCGGCTGTGGAATCCACCAGCTGATCTATTCGGGGCATAGGGTAGGGGTCTCGCGGGCATGCTTTATTTAATGATGTAAAATCGATGCACATGCGCCACTTGGTCGAGTCCTTTTTCCTAACAAAAACAGGGTTTGCCAACCACTCGGTATGGGCTACCTACCTGATGATGTCATCCCTTAACAAGTTTTCTACTTCGATCTTAGCAAGGCCTGCCCTTTCCGCAGACAGCTTACAGAGCCCCTAGCGTACTGGCCTAGCCTTCGGGTTGATGAGCACGTTGTGCTCGATGATACTCCGATCAACCCTGGTGATGTATTCGTCAATTCAGGCAAAGATGTCCAAATTTTGCTTGACGACTTCTTCTAATGAGGCAGCTATCTCTGGGGATAGCCCCTTGCAGAACTGTATTGGGTATTCTTTGCCATCCTTCAAAATTATCTTCGTCACGACATCACCTTCCGGGCTTGGCTTAAGGGAGAGCCCCTTCGAAGAGTTCGAAGCATCCGGAACCTCTTCGGTGTGCTCCGTCACACTATGTACTTGCCGGGGGTCCAACGGCTGGCCGTGACCATATTCCATTCTTCGGGCTATAGCTTGGTCTCTCGAAACAGTAAGAACTCCACCTTGCGTGGGCATTTTGAGACATAGATAGTTGTGATGCGCTATAGCACCGAATTGGTTCAGCATCCCTCGCCCGAAGATTGCGTTGTAGGCATAGGGGGCGTCGACGATGTCGAAGATCACCTCTTCCACCCGGGCCAAAGGCCCCTCTCCGAAAGCAACCTTGAGGCCTATTTGGCCGAGGGCATCGAGAGGCGGACCTACGAAGCCTTGGAGTG
Organism: Zizania palustris; assembly: GCA_019279435.1. Taxonomy (NCBI): domain Eukaryota; kingdom Viridiplantae; phylum Streptophyta; class Magnoliopsida; order Poales; family Poaceae; genus Zizania; species Zizania palustris. The sequence continues at coordinate 7,170,316 of JAAALK010000286.1, forward strand.
GTCGGGCCGCTGGAGGTAAATGCTTTTGAGGTATGCACATTTGGTCGAAGGCCTGGACAAAAAGTATGTCTGTGGAGCTCCCGCCGTCCACCAGGATCCTTCGAACTTCCACCCCAGCTATATCTGCTGAAATGACCAAGGGGTCAGCATGGGGGAACTTCACCCCCGCGGCATCACTCACAGTAAAAGAAATAGGCACAAGATACCATTCTGGCATTCCCTCCGCAGAACTCGAGGTCCCAATGTGCCCTACTTCGCGGACGTATTCATGCCGCTGCCTCTTGGACATGTGTGACACCCCAAATTTCCAGATAAATAAAAATATTATTTAATCTAATTCCCTGGAATTAAGTATTTTGGTAATACCTGCAATGCCCTCCTTAGCCTTTTTGAACTAGAACATACATGAAATGACCGAACCAGGGCTAGAAAATTTTGTATATGATCCCAAGGCCAAGATATATTTTTGAGAATTTTTACAAATTTTTATCAACCTTGGAAGTAGCCCAAATATTTTGATCCATTTTTCTGTAATTATTTTTAATCAGAAAAACTTATAAACAGTAATGGGCCTCCCCCTCCCCTTTCTCTCTCTCCCGGTCGGCCCAGCCCGTTACCCTCACCCGCCTCGGACTGACAGCCTGACCCCACCCGTCAGTGAGCCCCTCTCCCCTCGCGCGCGTGCCCGACACCTCGGCCCACCTGTCGGCGCCGACCGCTCCCTCTCGCGGCCGAGCCTGACCCCACCCGTCAGTCTCCGCGCTCGTGCGCTAGCGCCCGCTGACCGCCTTGGCCCACCTGTCGAATCCATCGTCACCCTCGCGCCAACCCCCCTAACCTCGCCGGCCCCGGATCCCGCCTCAGATCTGCCCCGTCAGCCCCCCTTGCATTAATTCGCCGACGCCATTACCACCCCCACGACGCGCCGACCGTTTCCCCTCATTAACCCACGCGTCATCGCCCCAGAACCGTCGTCCCCATGCATGGAAAGAAGATCACCGGCGTTGAAGCACTTTTACTCACGGCCTCCCCCCAATTGCGCCACCTCTGCCCCCGCCAACTACCCTATTTAAACCCCCTGTCCGTCCGCATTTTACCCCCACACTCACTCGCTGCGAGAACGAACCGAACGCCCACACTCCCATTTTTAGCGCCACACCGCAGCCCGCACTCCGGTCGCCACTCACCGTCGCCGGTGACCTCCTCCGCCCTAGACGACCCCACCATTGTGACCAAAAGGACGACACCGACCCCGGCCACCCCTCCGTCGACGCCAAACCTCGCCGGATCGCCGGCGCCGACAAGGACCCGAACCACCTCTTCGTCTACCGTCGCCGCCGGCCATGCCCCGTCGACCTCGGACCACCGCAAAGGTACCCCCGTGTTCCCCTAGGCGTCCTCTTTCCGTTTCTAGGTCTAGCTAGGGCCACCGTCGCTCGCCGTGGCCTCTGGCCCGCTCGCCGTCATAGGAGAAGACGACCAGCACGGGCTGAGTACCCGTGCCATGTCGGATTCACGCGCGACCGTGCGATCTGGATCCGACGTGATGATTAAGTCCCTCGTGCGATTTAATCGGATCCGTTAGATCTCAGCGAAGGGGTACGTTCTAATCTGAGCCGTTCGCTAGATTTAAAATCCCGCATCGCATCTAGGTCGCACGATGCATGCCGGTTCGAGGTTTTAATCTGAGTCATCCACGTCACTTTAACTCCCCCGCCTCGCCCTCGCGCATTGGATCTGGATCCAACGGTCTAGATCGATCCGGCGCACGTGCACAATGCGCAGGTTCACCGTGGGCCTGGCTCACCGTGGACCCGAGGCGATTTAAATTTAAAAATAAATTCTAGAAACTGTTTTAAACTTGTAAAATTCATATCTGGCGCATTTTAACTTCAAAAATTACCATTCCAATTTCAGAAAATTTGTAATATTATTCTCTTCATGTTCATCCAATAAAAACAGTATATTTACTTTGGATTTTTCATGATTATTTAAATAGGTATTCAAATGCCCTTAGGGTAAAAATGTAAATTCAATTATTTAGATTTCAGTAAAGTTCATATTTATTCATTTCCTATTAATATAGTGAAACCACTAAGTTTTCTCTAAACCATTTATTTCGAATTAAAAAGAAAACTTAAAATGAGATTTTTCACAATTCAAAACTCCTTATAAAAAGGACAATAATCCCTTTTAGTTAATTTTAAAATCATTTATAAAATAAGTTTAAGAAAATAAACAACTTGGTTTCCCTTATTTTGGACCAATCAAAACCTATGTTCTTGTTGTGTGATTTTATATTGTTTAATCGGATGTTGTATTTATTTTATTCTACTTTATTTATATTGGAAAGACTACGACGCCGCCGAGGAGCCGGAATACTTCCCAGAAGTTCCTCCCTCCCCATTCGCTGAACAAGGCAAGTCACCAAACCAACCTTTTGAGCATATTGAACCCATATTTTATTAAACTATCGCTAAAACACATAGACTATACATGCATTAGTCCAATGAAAACCCTTATAGTATATTTATTTAGGATCCCCCAAACTTGATGTGCAACCCAAGCCATGCTATCTCACCTAACCTCCTTGTCACCATATGATTAGTGTTATTAGTTAGTGTCCAATGTATTGACACGATCGCTATAGGATAAAAATGAGTCGTAGCAATATGGTTCTACTATATGATCCCCGTTACTTATTATCCTTGGAATTCTGTTGGTGATGAGTTGTGGTTGTGAGTGAATGCATGGTGGGTTCCGGGTGCAAGCTAGGGCATTGGTCGGTAGCACCCGGGGCACTATAAGGACCGGTCTATGGGATCTGTTGCAATACACTTCCGTACTAACCACAAGTCTAATGGGTAAGTCCTAACTAAGGTATAGAGTGTTCCAAACCGAGGCTATCATTTGGAGATGGGTCAAGCAGCACCTGCGGGTGGCTTTACCGACGTGGCGCAAAAGGCGATGCGACGTTAGCCGGGATGCGGCCTGGCGCGCCGGCGAAACCTAGAGCGGGTAGTTATCGCTTGGAGCATTTCATGCTGAGGTTTTGGCACGAGTTCCCGTGGAATGGGTCATCTCGTTACACTTTGGTGTTTGGGATGAGTGCGTGCCTTGTGGGTACAGTAGTACATCTCTGATCAGAGTCATAAATCTTTTCGAAAAGCCAAGCCCACGGTCAAGGGCGGGTTGCGTGACATCTCACAGTTAGTTTACTTTTGATATGTATGTGCATGATGGTTTGACATGTAAGGACTGTTGTGCGAGGAGGTAAAACGTACTCCTCGAGTTAGATGTTATTATTGATGTTCATGTTTCTTATTCCGCATGATAAAATTTGACTACACTAAATGCAATATTGAAAATGTACATTTCCACACTTTTAGCCATTATCCTTCCTTTATTATTATCTTGCATTATTATTTGCATCTGCGGTGGCTTGTTGAGTACTTTTGTACTCATACCCGTTGGACAAACACTTCAGAGGCTGCGTACTATGAGGAGGATGGTCTGGAGTAGCGACCCAGTCAAGAAAACGATCTTGAAGAAGGTGTTCGTCATGCAATTCTACTTTTATTATTGTTTTTATTAAACTCCGATGTAATAAATATGGTCTGCGTACCATGAATACTTGTCGTATCTACGATTGTTGCATGATGAACCTCTTGTATTGTTGTTTTTCTTATGAAATTCAATAATGTTCCGATTTCGATAAATCGGGGCGCCACAAGATGGTATCAGAGCCGGCTTGACTGTAGGAAGCCAAACGGACCAGCCTAGCCCCCCATAGCTACAGAAAATTATTTCTTGAAAACATACTTTATAAACTTTGTTCCTCACCTCACTTTTCTTCAACTTGTTGTTTTTGTAGATGCCTGTCTACAAAGTTTACAGCTACTGTCACCACTACGAAGGCTTCTTCAAGGAGCTTCGTATGATGCTCACCTTCCTCGGGTTCCTCTTCGAGCCCGAATTCTAGGGGGTGTACTTGGAGGAGTTTGCCGGTCCTTGCGACGTCTCCCTCACCGTACACGGCTCCGGAGAGCACCTGCCACCCTACACCACCGCACTTGGGGGCTCGACTTTCGACGCCGCGTGCCAACGAGTCGCCCTCCAGGCCCTTATGGAGTTGAGGATGATCTATGATGATCGTCTTCAGAACTCGTCCTTCCGGCTTGTGCCGAAGCGCACTCCCGGTGCCTACCGTAGCATCTACCTCGGAGTTCACTCCGTGCGTGATCCGGTCATGGCCCGGCAGTCGTGTCTTCATCAGGCTATGGACGACCTCCATACTGAGGCGGTGCTCGACGCCGATGAGCACCATGAGGCGGTTGAGTTTCTTCATGAAGAGACGAAGAACTTGATCCAACAGAACGACGAGCTGCAATGCAAGATTATGCAGCTACAGAAAGACATCGCGGAGATGGTTCCCCTCCTCCCGAGAAAGAGGAAGCCCATCCGTGAGCCCGCCCCTCGCCCCAAGAGGATCCCGCCACACCCCTCCACCGCCGTACCATCAACCACCAGTGCCCCTGCACCACGCCCCGGCCTCATCTCCGACCCGATCATCGAGAATTTTCTCGAGCCCACCATCCCTCGGGAGCCGTGTGCTCGTGGTTCCGAGAGCACGGAGACCACCTCCGGTGGCGAGTAGGCGCTAGTTACCGCTGTTTTAGTTAAAATAATTTATGTATGTGGTGCTATCTACAACAACTTGTGTTGTAGGTAGAATAAGAGCTTGATTGTAGTGAACACTTTTTACCGCCTATATGCATGAGCCTTATGAGCTATTTTTGATTGTATGGTTGTTTCATCATTTTTTTTGCCTTATAACGTCGTATATTCAGAAGATGGCCGACCACCAGAACACCGGCTCCAACAACGAAGAAGGAGGAAGCCGTGACGCGCCCGAGGGTGTTGTACCCAACTGGGGCGCAACGGGCCCACGACAGTGTGGGTCGCCATCCGCCAACCATCCCACCTTGGCAGAAATAATGGCGAACCAGAACCAACTAATCACCGCCCTCCTCACTCAAATGCAGCACCAACAAGCTTAGTTGGACCGTCTGCAAAATGGGGAGCCCGCCCCTCGTGCGCCCGTGCCCGCTCCCCAACTATCGGAGTTCTTGTGCGTGCGCCCACCAATCTTCTACAGCACCACTAACCCCATGGAGGCAGGTGATTGGCTCCGCACCATAGGGAAGAATCTGGATCTTCTCCCCTGCACCGACCGGGAGCGAGTGGCCTTCGCCACTTATCAGCTTCAGGGTCTCACCGCAGAGTGGTGGGACAACTACCACGAGTCCCAGCCAGAGGACCACGTGGTGACATGGGCGGAGTTCACTATCGCCTTCCGTGCCGCCCACGTCCCTACCGGAGTTATCGCGGTGAAACGGCAGGAGTACCGCGACCTGCAGCAGGGCAACCGGACCGTCATGGAGTATCTCCATGAATTCAACCGTCTGGCACGCTACGCGCCAGAGGAAGTGCGGACCGACGCCCTCCGCTAGGCTAAGTTCCTCCGAGGACTTAAGGATGAGCTGTCCATCCAGCTCGTCGCCACCGACTACGCCGACTTCCAACGGTTGGTGAATAAAGCGCTCATCCAAGAGACTGAGCAAAACAAGTTAGACCTCAAGAAGAGGAAGATGATCGCCTTCAAGCATCAGCAGGCGAATTCCTAGCGGCCCCGCTTCGTCCCTCCACCACCAGCACCCGCCTACCATCCTCGGCCCACCTACAGGCCACCCCACGCCGCCAGTGGATCCAACGCCGGGCATCCCCACCCCGCTCCACCATCTCCGGCCGCTCAGCCAACGTCCGCCGCCAAGGCCCCGGTCTTGAAGGATCGCCAAGGAAGGCCGGTCGTCTGCTTCAACTGCCGTAAGGAAGGGCACTATTCGCACCAGTGTCCACACCCCAAGTAGCCCCAAGGCACGGCACCCAACCAAGCGGTTCGTGCCCACATCAACCACAAAACCGCGGAGGAATCTCAGGAGGCTCCCGATGTCGTGCTCGGTACGTTTACTGCAAATTCCGTACCAGCTATGATATTATTTGACTCTGGGGCAACACACTCTTTCGTCTCGGAAGACTTTGTAAAAACCCATGACTTGGAAGTACTCCCTCTATCAGTCCCCATGATGATTGCCACTCCAGACAATAAAACCTTAGCCCACTTATACAGTCCTAATGTTAAGATAGAGATCCAAGGAGTATTGTTCCGGGCCGAGCCAATCATCATTAAGTGCACCAGACCCGACCTCATCCTAGGGATGGATTGGTTGATGAAGCACAAGGGAGTGATCGATTGTGCCAACAAGTCCGTAACAGTGACCAACCCCGAGGGCGAAGCCGTCACTTTTCGGATGACCAGCCGCAAACCTCTCGAGGCATCACTCCACTCGCTTGCCCTTGAAGAGGTACCCATAGTCAAGGAGTTCATGGACGTCTTCCCAGAGGACCTGCCAGAAATGCCTCCCAAGCGGGACATCAAATTCAGAATCGAACTTGTCCCCAGGACCACTCTAATCTCCAAACGCCCATACCGGATGGCCGCCAATGAATTAGCCGAAGTCAAGAGCAACATCGAAGACCTGGAGCAGAAAGGATACATCCGACTGAGTACCTCACCATGGGGTGCACCGGTCATCTTTGCCATGAAAAAGGACAAGACCAAAAGAATGTGCGTGGACTATAGAGCCTTGAACGACGTAACCATCGAGAACAAGTACCCATTGCCTCGGATCGACGACCTGTTCGATCAACTGTAAGGATCCTCGGTGTTTTCCAAGATTGACCTCAGGTCAGGTTATCACCAATTGAGGATTAGAGAAGAGTACATACCCAAGACTGCCTTCACCTCTCGCTATGGACTCTACGAGTATATTGTGATGTCGTTCGGACTCACGAATGCCCCTGCCTTTTCATGAACATGATGAACAATGTATTCATGGAGTTCTTGGATAAGTTCATCGTGGTATTCATCGACAATATCCTCGTTTACTCCAAGACCAAGGAAGAACATGAAACCCACCTCCGTCGGACCCTCGGAAAGCTAAGGGAGCAGCAACTGTACGCCAAATACAGCAAGTGCGAGTTTTGGTCGTCAGAGGTGAAGTTCCTCGGTCATGTTATATCTGCCGGAGGAATAGCAGTGGACCCAACCACCGTGGAATCGGTAACCAACTGGTTGTAGCCCACGACCGTGAACGAGATTCGGAGTTTTCTCGGATTGGCCGGATACTACCGCCAGTTCATCGAGAATTTTTCGAAGATCGCCAAGCCTATGACCAGACTGTTGCAGAAGGAAGTAAAATTTGAATGGACCCCAGATTGTGAAGAAAGCTTCCAAACCCTCAAAAAGAAGCTCGTGTCAGCCCCTATTCTGACTCTGCCAGACATCCAAAAAGACTTCCACGTCTACTGTGATGCCTCTCATCAAGGATTGGGATGTGTCTTAATGCATGAAGGGAAGGTGATATCCTACGCCTCCCGACAGCTGAGACCGCATGAGCTGAACTACCCAACCCACGACTTGGAGTTAGAAGCCACGGTTCATGCCTTGAAGATATGGAGACATTACCTTGTGGGAAATCGGTGTGAGGTCTTCACCGATCACAAGAGCCTCAAGTACATATTCACCCAACCGGACCTGAACCTCAGACAAAGGAGATGGTTGGAACTCATCAAGGATTACGACTTAGGCATCCATTATCATCCAGGCAAGGCAAATGTGGTGGCAGATGCCCTTAGCCGAAAAGGGTACTGTAATGCCATCATGGTACAGGACCAAGCTCCTTTGCTATACAAGGAGATGGAAAGACTGAATCTAGGGATCACCACCCGAGCGTACCTCGCTGCCTTGGAGTCAAGACCTGTCTTGATTGACCAGATTTGAGAAGAGCAGAAGGAAGACCCGTACATCTTGGAAATCCAACAGAACATGCAGAAGGGTAGAGCCCCCGGATTCTCCGAGGACGAGCATGGTACCATCTGGTTTGGAAACCAGATATGTGTGCCCAACAAACCTGAGTTGAAGACCCTCATCCTTCAAGAAGCCCACGATACTCTATACTCCATACATCCCAGGGGTACCAAGATGTATCAAGATCTGATGGAAAAATATTGGTGGGTCAGCATGAAGAGGGAAATAGTTGAGTATGTGGCCAAGTGCGACACATGCCGACGAGTCAAGGCAGAACATCAAAGGCCTGCCGGACTCCTTCAACCCCTCAAGGTCCTCGAATGGAAGTGGGAAGAGATAGGGATGGACTTCATCACGGGACTTCCCCGGACCCAAGATGGTCATGATTCTATCTGGGTGATCATCGACCAACTCACCAAAGTAGCTCACTTCATCCCTGTCAAGACAACTTACACACTCTCCAAGTTGGCCGAGTTGTATATGACCCGGATCGTATGCCTTCACGGAGTTCCTAAGAAGATCGTATCTGACCATAGGAGTCATTTTACCTCCAAGTTTTGGAAGAACCTTCAAGAGGAACTCGGCACCCGGCTGAACTTTACCACCGCCTATCATCCACAGACCGACGGTCAAACCGAAAGGGTCAACCAAATACTAGAGGATATGCTTAGAGCTTGCGCTCTAGACTTTGGCGGAATGTGGGACAAGAACTTGCCCTATGCGGAGTTCTCCTACAACAACAGCTATCAAGCCAGCCTGCAAATGTCCCCATTCGAAGCACTTTATGGGCGTAAGTGCAGAACGCCGTTGCTCTGGGATCAGACCGGAGAGTCGCAGCTATTTGGGATGGATATTTGAAGAGAAGCTGAAGAGAAGGTCAAGATCATAAGGGATCGATTAAAGATAGCCCAGTCCTGATAAAAGAGCTACACCGATAACCGTCGAAGAGACTTAACCTTTGAGGAGGGTGATTATGTCTATCTCCGAGTCACTCCCCTCCGTGGCAATCAAAGGTTCAACATGAAAGGAAAGCTAGCACCCCGCTACGTCAGACCTTTTCAGATCCTCCGACGGCAAGGAGAAGTGGCATACCAACTAGAACTGCCTCCATCCTTGGCAGGAGTTCACGATGTATTCCACGTCTCTCAGCTGAGGAAGTGTCTTCATGTGCCTGCCGAACAAGCCGATCTCCAACATCTCAACATTCAAGAGGACTTGACCTACATCGAGAAACCCGTTAAGATCTTGGAAACTAAGGAAAGGGTAACCAGGAGCCGTGTGGTTCGCTTCTGCAAGGTTCAGTGGGACAACCACCCCGCCGAAGAGGCTACATGGGAAAAAGAAGACGAGCTGAAAGCCCAATACCCCGAGCTATTCAAGTAGTGTTCCAATCTCGAGGACGAGATTTTTTGTAAGGAGGATAGGTTTGTAACACCCCAAATTTCCAGAGAAATAAAAATATTATTTAATCTAAATCCCTAGAATTAAATATTTTGGAAATACCTTTAATACCCTCCTTAGCCTTTTTGAACTAGAACATACATGAAATGACCAAACAAGGGGCAAGAAAATTTTGTATATGATCCCAAGGCCAAGATATATTTTTGTAACACCCCAAGAATTAAAAGGAAATAAAATAAAAGGAAAATTTTATTAAATAAATATCTCAATTTTATTATTAAAGAAAATCCTAAAAGAGCCCTATTAAAGCCAAAACAGGGAGGAATATTCAAAATATGGACTTGAAAATTTTATGGGATAAGCTAGAGGCCAAAACATAATTTCAGGAATTTTTACAAATATTTACCAACAGTGATTCAACCCTAAATCGAATAAATGAATTACTGGAATTATTTTAAATCGGAAAAGCATTTAAATTCCTAATGGGCCTCAACCTCCAATTCGCCTCCAGCCCAGCCCAGCCCAGCCGTGCATCACTGACAGGTGGGGTCCACCTATCGGCGCCGCTCCCCTCCTCTCTCCCCCGCCCGCGGCCGTCTCGGTCCCACCCGTCAGCCTCCACCGCCCCCTTTCTCCCTCTAACAGTCGTGGCCCGCCTGTCGGCCCCTTCCATTTTCGTTGCGGTCGCTGACAGGTGGGGGCCACCTGTCAGAAGCTTCGTCTTTGATGGAAGGGGATCCCCCCCTTCCATACCGGCAACCCCACCTTCCCTTCTCGTCGCCGGCTGCCTCGATTCACCCAATCCGGCCTCGGATCACTTTCCCCGTGAGCCACCGCCCTCTTTCCAACTATGGCCGACGTGGTTTTGCGCTTAAGGAAGCATTGTCGAAGCTTGGAAGCCCTCGCCGGAGTTCACGGGAACCCCTCGGTTCCCTTCCATCTAGCCGCCGGCAAGCCCCCTATTTAAACCCTGTCGGTCACCGCCCTCTTCCCACACTACCTAAGCCTCAGCCGAAGCGCACCAGAGCCCCTCTGCCCCTTTCTCGGGCTTTTCCTCCTGCTCTGCCTCCAGCCACCGATCGCCGCCGCCTCGGACCTCCTCTGCCCTAGCCACCGCCACCGTTGAGACCGCTGGTGTCCGCCCGTCCTCGGCCACGCCCCCGTTGGCCGTGAACGCCGTCGGATCGCCGTCGCCGTCGAGCTCCTGAGAAGGCATCGCCGTCTACCCTCGACGTCGGTCGCCGTCCGTTGCCCATCTTCATTGCCGCAGGTACGGTTGGAACCGCCATCGTTTCCTCGTTCCATTTCCGTCGAGACCTAGGGCGTAGCCCCCTCGCCGGCACCGTCGCCACCGCAACCGAGCCCCGCCATCACCGGAGATGAAGGGGGCTGTGTCCCTTACGCGCGTGTCATGCCGGATTTAATCCTGGCCGCACGATCGCGATCGGAGTGCATAGATTAAATCCCTTCGGGATTTAATCACAGCCGTAGATCTGGTCAAAGGGGTACGGGGCGATCACCGCCGTCGATCGCCACTTAAACCCTCTGAGCTATCTCGTGCGTCCATGTCATACCGATTCACGGGTTTTAATCTTCGCCGTCCATTTTCATTAAAGCCACCCGCCTCGCGCCTGATCGTTGGATCTGGATCCAACGGATCTGGTTGATCCAGTCCACGCGCACAGTGGCCCAGTCCACTGTGGGCTTGGCTCACCATGGACCAGAGCCCATTTTCCAGTTTAAATAAAATTCCATAAATTGGTTTAAACTTTGAAAATTCATAACTTGGTCGTTTTAACTCCAAATTTCACCATTTAAATTTTGTTAAATTCAGCAATTTATTGTCTACACATTTATGCCATAAAAACAGTATGTCACTACTGCCTAAAACAATCTTATGAATTAAATAAATAAAAACCCCTTAGGGATAATTTAATAATTCATGAAATAAATTAGGAAAAACCCCAAAACTTTAACCTTTGATATTATTAATATAACTTCAGTGCAATAAAGCTCAATTCACATATTTAAATCATAAAACTTGTATGCTTATGTTTTGTGATGCTTTATTGAATGTATTGTTTACTTTTCCGTATCGAGAAGACTACGAGTTCGTCGAGGAGCCGGAGTTCTATCCTGAGGTTCCACCTTCACCATTTGCTGATCAAGGCAAGTCATCGACCCCTCTTGTGGAAATAGTTGATCATCATTGAGCCCAGTTTTTATAATTATTGCTATAACTCATAGGATAATATTGCATTAGTCAAACATCAAGCCCTACAATTATATTTATTAGATCCCCATCCTTGTGTGCAAACCCAAGCCATGTTTATTGAGCTTTAACTCCTTGTCACTCTACTAATATTATATTAGCTAGTGCCCAATGTACCGGCACAACTGCTATAGGATAAAAAGAGAATGAGTCGTAGATAGATGGATTCTGTTATATGAAGTTCCCCGATTATTCTCATCTCTAGACTCTGTTGGAGTTGGCTATGTTAAGTATGGTGGGTTCCGGGTGCAAGCTCGGGAATTGGTTGGTCGCACTCGGGGCACTATAAGGACCGGTCTACGGGATCTGTTGAAAAGCATTTCCATACCAACCACAAGTCTAATGGGTAAGTCCTAACCGGAAGTGTGGAACACTCCGACTCTATGCACCATAGTGGAGGGGTACAAGGGGCAAGCCTACGGGTGACTTGTACCGACGTGGGCTCAAGGGGGGGTATGGTGGGGCTCCGACGCGTTGGGACACCATATGAAACCTATAAGAGGGTGCTGTTGAGTCGAGGCGAACCATACTGAAGGTTTTGGCACGAGTTCCCGTGGAATGGGTCATCTCGTTACACTTTGGTGTAAGTGATGAGTGCGTGCCTTGTGGGTACAGTGGTACATCTCTGATCAGAGTAATTTAATCTTTTCAAAAAGCCAAGCCCACGGTCAAGGGCGGGTTGCGTTACTACTCGCAGTTAGTTTACTGTTGTGAGAATGGTTGAGTAATTCATGGCATGTAAGGACTGTTGAGCGAGGTGGGGCTGACTGTACCCCTCGAGTTAGAAGATGATGATGCATACACATGCTTACTTTTCAGTACTAATAAAATTGATCACTTAATGCTTTACCATTATGCTTTTCTGCAAAATTAGCCACTACCCCCATGTTATTACTCTGCATTATATTTGCATTCGGTGGCTTTCTGAGTACGTTTGTACTCACCCCCGTTGACTTACACCACCAGAGCCCGTCTACTACGAGGAGGATGAAGGTCTGGAGTAGCGACCCAGTCAAGGCGAGACTGGAAAGAGGCGTTCATCTAGGACCCTTTATTTTATTAGTTTCTCTTCACCTTTATTCACTTTTGTACTAATGCGGTCTACGAACCGTGAATGATTTCTCGTATTGTACGTGGTCACATGGTGAACGTCTTGTTTTTATTGATTTTCTATGGAATTTCAATAAAAGTCCTGATTTATTAAATCGGGGTGTGACAAGATGGTATCAGAGCCGACTTGATTGTAGGAAGCTAAACAGACCTGACCCTAGGACTTATATTAACCCTAATTTCCTAAAAAATTACTTATCCTCTCATCTTCCGAGATTTTCACAAAAACTTTCTCTCTTTTGTAGATGCCGGTCCATACCACGAGTGGGAACCTTCGCGACGAGGCTAGATTCATCCGTGAGCTACGCACGCTCATCGGTTTCCTCGGATTAGAGCCCGAGCCGATGTTCCATGGAGTCTTCCCTGATGAGGAAGAAAGCTACTGTGAGGTCACCGTCGTCATCCAGATCTCCCCTCAGACAGCCCACACCTATCGAGGTGGAGGACCTACCTTCTTGGTAGCCAGACAGCGCACCGCCCTTCAGGCCCTCACTGAGATTCGGAAGATCTACGACAGTGAACTCTACGACACGGATTATCGCTTTGTGCCCCTTCGCACCCCAGGAAGTCCCCACAACGTCTACGTCATCACGCTCTCCCAGTGCCATTCTGCGATTGGACATACCGTACGCTGGTTGGAAGCAATGGATGATCTCCACTACGAGGCACTGCAGGATGCCAACGGACAGCGCGACACAATCGATTTCTACCGACACTCTTCCGAGGATCTGAACCGCGAGAACGGAGATCTTCGTCGCCGCATCCAATAGGGACACTGATTGGCTGCCGAGGTAGAGGAGTTACGACGCTAGAATGAGCTCCTACGGCAGCGCGTCACCACCAATCCTCAGCTCCGCCATCAGATCAAGGAGTTGAAGAAGGATATCGAGGAGATCACACCCCTTCCGCCCCGCAAGCGGAAATCGCTTCGGATCCCCACCGTGAGACCCAAGAGGATTTCCCGCAGCGCACCTCCCACCGGACCCTCCAGTTCCACCACCCCGACTGTTTCCGTCGAGCCCGTGGTCGAGTCGTCCCCTGAGCTACCGTAGACGTAGTTTTACGATGGATTGTTTTCTTTTACTTGTTTGTATTGCCACCCATGTCAAATATAAGACATGAGTGAAGAATTAAATAAAAGACAATAAATGTAACCGCAAGAATGACATTTTGGGAATAAAGCTTAAATAATTTCCTCTAAGAAAATATTATCTACTTTGGAAACTTCACGATGACTAACACTCAAGGCTCCGACGTCCCTCAGAACGGAGGGGAGAACGGAAACTTGCCACAATGGGGAGCGACAGGACAGAGGCAAGCCCCAGTCACCAACCACCCCACTCTGGCCGAGATGATGGCCACACAAAATCAGTTGGTGTCTGCCCTACTGAATCAGATGCAACAGCAGATGCAAGAGCAGCAGGCTCAGTTCTTCCGCCTCCACCAACAGCCCGAGCTGCCTCGCCCCGCCACACCAGCTCCCGCTCCCGCCTCTCAGCTCTCGGAGTTCCACTGAGTCCGCCCACCCACCTTTCCAAGCACTACCAACCCCATGGAGGCTGGGGATTGGTTGAGAACTATCGGGAAGAAGCTTGACCTGCTGACCTGCACTGAGCAGGAAAGGGTGGCTTTCGCCGCCCACTAGCTCCAGGGTCCCGCCGCAGAATGGTGGGACAACCTGCACGAGACCCTGCCCGAGGGACACATCCATACTTGGGCAGAGTTCTCTGATGCCTTCCGTGCCGCTCATATGCCCGACGACATCATTGCACAAAAACAGCAGGAGTTTCGGGACCTGCAGTGGGGGAGCAGGTCCGTAACAGAATATTTGCACGAGTTCAACCGATTGGCCCGGTACGCACCTGAGGAGGTCCGTACCAATGCGGCCAAGCAGGAAAAGTTCCTCCAGGGACTGAAGGATGAGTTATCTCTTCAACTCATCTCTGGAGATTATGCTAGCTTCCAAAAGTTGGTTAATAAAGCTATCATTCAGGAAACCCAGCAGAATAAGGTTGACCTGAAGAAGAAGAGAATGATTGCCTTCAGGCAGAACCAAGGCATGGCACAGAGGCCTCGCTTCACCCCTCCTCCACCAGTGCCACAATACCACCCCCGCCCAGTGCATCGTCCGGCGCCACCCGCCGCCAACGCTGGAGCCGGATAGCCTCGCCCCGCTCCCGCCGCACCTGTCGCCCCACCCGCCCCGGCAAAGAAGACAGAGATTCTGCGCGACAAGCACGGCAAGCCCGTGGTATGTTTTAACTGTCGCCAGGAGGGGCATTATGCCCACCAGTGCCCCCATCCCAAGCGTGCTCAAGGAGTTGCAGCAAACCCCGCCATCCGCGCCCGCGTCAACCACGTCACTGCTGAAGAAGCCCAGGCCGCACCAGAGATTGTCATGGGTAAGTTCATGGTACATTCAGACCTTGCCGTCGTTTTATTTGACACTGGAGCTACGCACTCTTTTATATCAACGACTTTTGTGGAAAAAATGACCTGGACATAAGTGAACTACCAAGACCCGTATTAATAGCCACCCCTGGCAAACAAACTCTCACCCATTCCTATAGTCCAAGGGTATGGGTAGATATCCAAGGCACAATATTCTGGGCCGACCCCATCCTAATAGAATGCCAAGGATTGGATCTTATTCTAGGAATGGATTGGCTCAATAAACACCAAGGAGTGATAAGATGTGCCCTGAGACAAGTGACTGTGACCAGTGAAGAAGGGACTACCGTCACATTTCAGATGCCAAGCCTGAAGTTCGGAAGACCAAGACTGCAACAGATTACCTTGGAAGAGATACCGATAGTCTGTGAGTACCCGGACATATTTCCGGAGGATTTACCAGGGATGCCACCCAAGAGGGACATCGAGTTCCGAATTGATTTGGTGCCCGGGACAACCCCCATTTACAAGCGACCATACCGGATGGCCACCAATGAGCTAGCTGAGATGAAGCAGCAGTTGGAAGATCTTGAGAAGAAAGGCTATATCAGACCTAGCACATCTCCGTGGGGTGCCCCTATCATCTTTGTTGAGAAGAAAGAAGACAAGGCCAAGCGTATGTGTGTGGACTACCGAGCCTTGAACGAGGTGACCATCAAGAACAAGTACCCGTTACCCAGGATCGATGATCTTTTTGACCAGCTGAAAGGAGCTACGATATTTTCTAAGATCGACCTGTGGTCTGGATATCATCAGCTAAGGATTCGAGAAGAGGATATACCCAAAACGACTTTTACCACCCGTTATGGATTATATGAGTGTACCGTTATGTCCTTTGGATTGACCAACGCCCCTGCTTTCTTTATGAATACGATGAATAAGGTGTTCATGGAGTATTTGGACAAATTCATCGTAGTCTTTATAGACGACATCCTAATTTATTCCAAGGATCAGAAAGAGCACGAGACTCACCTCCGGTTAACCTTAGGAAAGCTAAGGGAACACCAGTTGTATGCCAAGTATAGCAAGTGTAAATTTTGGACGGCAGAAGTAAAGTTCCTTGGACACATCATCTCTGCGCAAGGTATCGCAGTGGACCCTGCCACCGTAGAAGCAGTTACGGATTGGCTGCCACCCACAAATGTATCGGAGTTACGAAGCTTTCTGGGTTTGGTCGGGTATTATCAGAGGTTTATCGAGAATTTTTGCAAGATAGCCAAGCCTATGACCAAGTTATTGCAGAAGGGAGAGAAGTTTGAATGGCTCCCGAATGCGAGGAACGTTTCCGCACCCTCAAGACTCGGCTGGTGTCTGCACCCATACTGACCCTACAAGATATCAGGAAGGACTTCCATGTTTATTGTGACGCATCTCGCCAAGGATTGGGATGTGTTCTCAAGCAAGATGGAAAGGTTATTTCATACGCCTCTCGTCAGTTGAGACCCCATGAGTTGAACTACCCAACACATGACTTGGAATTGGCCGCAGTTGTGCACACCATTAAGATTTGGAGACATTATTTGGTCGGAAACCGCTGCGAAATCTTTACGGATCACAAGAATTTAAAGTACATCTTCACGCAGCCGGACCTCAATCTAAGGCAAAGGCGCACCTTCCAATATGCAAAGTCAATTGGTGATCTTAAGTCGCTCTGATACCAATTGTTGGACCGGAAACGGTGACCAGAGGGGGGGGGTGAATGGGAGCTTTTAAAAACTCGGGCTAAAAATAGCCTTCTGTTTTAATTCAGTCTACTGCGGAACAGGCTTCGAACACAACCTTCGAAGTTCTGGTTCGGAGGTATTTGACGGCTCCGAACACAAGCTTCGCAAGGAGCAAAAGTTCGAAGCCAAGAAGACTTCGCTCCACCCACGACCCCGAAAAATCAACTCTGCTAAGTCAGTGCAGGCTCCGCACACAGGGTGCTTCGAGCAGGCTTCGCACTTCACCCTTCGCAAGAGTGGACTACCCTCTGAGGACTTCGACCAAATACTTAGCAACAGCAACTGGTGCTGGGCTTCGTACTACGAAGGTCTAAACGCACACTTTACAGACTTCGCTAAGGGCTTCGATCAGTGCTTCGCTAGTAAACAGCGAGGTCTGGCCTCCAGTTACACAGCGAACTTACACTGAAAAACACACTTCACACAAAACACACTTCGCCCCAAACAGGCTTCAGTGAACTACCGCAAGCCACTCGAGGTGACACACTAAAGATCGAAGTATGCAGCGAGGTATGCAAAACAAGCTCAATCACAACATGAACACAGAAGCAGGGCTTCGCCGCTTCAACAGGGAACACTAAAAATGAACTCACTGGATGAATACAAAGTATGTGGAGGCTAGTACAGGAGCTCAACAATGAATGCTCAAAGTGTTAAATGTTACCTACCCAGCCCCCATATTTATAGCCACTATTCACCCAAGCGAATTGACTACTTTACCCCTAAGGTTTACATCGGTTTTGTCTCTACAGAACAGAGGGGTACAAAAGGTAGTCAACTTTATTTGGAGGCTTCTCTGTCAGCTTTGCAGAGCGGACAGCGTAAGCTTTTTCAGAGCAGACACTGTCAGCCTTTACAGTCAGCCTTTACAGTCTTGGACTCTTCTGAAGCCCCCCTTTGCACGCGAGGGGTGCGGTAGCTTCAGTGAGAAGCCTTGAGCCTGACGGCCTTCGCTTCACCGAAGTCAGCCTTCGATACAGTGACGGTTTTGAGCCGAAGCTGTCAAAGCCCTTGGGCCTTCGCACCAACACCTTCAGAGTGGACCACCACAGCTTCGCAGCTTCCCCCAGCTCTAACTCCGTCAGTCCATGTACCGAAGCCATGCATGGCCGAAGTACCACAAGTCCACCTCACTCCGGAGCCAGCCTTGCTCCGAAGTCTGCTACACTCCGAAGCCCCACCTTCGGAGTACCACCCTTTGAAGTCCCTCCTTCGTCCAAGGCCTCCGCATGAAGCATTCCATGAGCCCTTCGTCGCAGTGTCTCTCCCAGAGCATACTCCTCGACGAGCCTCACCCGGACCATGCCTTCGATGCACCTCGACTTCTGAGACCTTCGTCGGGTACCTTCGAGTGTCTCCCTCCGGAGCACACTTCGAACACCTTGCCTGTGCTGAAGACTTGTTCCACTATACTCCGAAGTCACTCCTTCCGGAGTACCTCGCCTCCGAGGACTTCGTCTCGAAGTACCTTCACCCTGAGCCACACTCCGCACTTATTGTCTTCTCCTGGTGCACCTCGACCCGAGGTCTGACCTCGACCCCTTCGCAGCCTTCGTGACGGAGCTCCCCGCTCCCCTGGCATCAAGCCTCCCGCTTGACCCAGGTTCACTTGCTACGAACCGTCTGTCGCCTCCGAAGTCCCTGCGCACCACAGACAAGCAGACAAGTGTATCCAGTACCCCGGAGACCTCTCCGGGTAAACAACCTTCGGCACATACTCTGGTGTACCGCCCAAAGTACCGAGACCTTCGGTACAACTTAGTCATCGTGTACTGTCAGACCCCTCCGATAGGCACACTCCGCTGCAACAGCTGCAACAACCAAACCCATCGAACCCTTCGGTGAGACTGCCTCCGAACAGCTTCGGAGCACCAACCTCCGAACCCCTCGGAGGGACCCCTTCGAATCAGAGGGTAAAAACCTATCAATCACTCATCACAGACTCCGAAACCAACCCTTGGTTTCTCAATCTCCCCCTTGATGAGTGCATTGACAACCAAATTCAAGTTCAAGAAAATTTTAAAAATTTCAGCTCACAAGTGACCATAAAAACTCAGAAACGAGCCAAAACATGTCACTTGATAAAAGATGCATCAATAGAACTCAACAATTTCTCCCCCTTTGGCAATGCAAGCATCAAGGAGCATGTAAAAGATGCATAGCTTTGAAATGGGCAGAGTTGCAAAGACACATAAAGCAACAAATATGCCATCATTTAATACCAATTTTCATGTGCTCAACTCAATTTATCCTTCTCTACAAACATGATGACAGCATGTGATTTTATCATTTAGAAATAAAAGCATCACCACTCAATCAAGGTAAGTAGACAAGTAAAAGGACGGATTGCGCAAAGCTAGTCAATTTCTACTCTAGACAGACACGTCCAGTTCAAGTGGAGCATTTAAAAGCAAACTTGATGAACAATAAATTTTGTTATCTTTTCATAATGCCATGGGTTATTTGTTTGTCCACCTTATGCTTTCCAATCAGGCCAAGCCTAGGCATGAAAGTCATCAGAAGCTTAAAGCAATGATTTTGGCATACACTACACTATTCCAGTTCATACCAATGTGCAATGGTAAGCAGTCTATAATAGAGTAGTGCGACAAACAAACCCACTTGGATCTTTTTGCATTGAAGCATGTAAATCATGGATTTTTGGAATTTTGATTTAGTGAACAAATTGTGTTAGCACTTGATGAAATATCCATGAATGCTAGATCCAAGACTAAGCAGCTAGCATGATTTGATTTTGGAAAGAAACATCATGCACATTGTGTTTTAGATATATTAAATAGAGCTGAGCAGACATGATTCATGAATTAATAACAGGCATATAGGTGCAAAAGATGTAAATGCAATTTCACACACAAAGAGCATATGCAAGATGATCAAAATCTTCTCCCCCTCACAAAATGCCGTAAGGGTGACAAATACCAAGTTCCCCATGCAAGTAGGCAAATCGAGAAGCATCGAGGGGTTTTGTGAAAATATCGGCTATCTGGTGTTGGGTATCAACATATTGAAGTTCAATATCACCCTTCTCATTATGATCTCTGAGAAAATGATATCGCACATCAATGTGTTTGGTTCTGGAGTGCTGAACCGGGTTGTTTGCAATACAAATAGCACTAGTGTTATCACATAAAAGTGGAACACTCTTATAATCTAACCCGAAATCCCGCAAAGTGGAAACCATCCACAAAATCTGAGAGCAACAGCTAGCTGCAGCAACATATTCGGCCTCAACTGTCGATTGTGCAACACTAGACTGTTTGCGGGAAGACCAGCAAACCAAAGAAGTACCCAGAAAATGACAAGTACCAGAGGTACATTTCCTATCAATTCTACAACCAGCAAAATCCGCATCGGAATAACCTCGAAGACACAAAGAGGAAGACGCTGAATACCATATGCCGAACTCAAGGGTATGTTTGAGATACCTGAGAATGTGTTTTACTGCTTGGCGGTGCGAAGCTCGTGGTGAAGCCTAAAAACGAGCGCACAGACACACTGCGAAGTGTATGTCCGGCCTCATAGCAGTCAAGTAGAGGAGGGAGCCGATCATGCTTTGGAACTCCTTCTGATCTACGGCTTCTCCATCTCCGTCAGGATCCAATGCTACAGATGTAGCCATCGGAGTGGCGAGTGGCTTCGCATCAGCCATGTCGAACTTCTTGAGCAGGTCCTTGGTGTACTTCGTCTGGTGAACGAAAGTACCTTGCTTGCTTTTCTTGATTTGCAAACCAAGGAAAAATGTGAGTTCACCCATCATGGACATTTCGAACTCCCTGCTCATGGCATCTGCAAACTCGGCAACCAAAGCATGAGAAGAGCCACCAAAGATGATATCATCCACATAAATCTGCACTAGAAGGAAATCTTTGCCATGCTTGAGAGTGAATAGGATTTTATCAACAGATCTCATCAAATACCCTCGCTCAAGCAGAAAAGACTTAAGTTTGTCATACCATGCCCGAGGGGCCTGCTTGAGTCCGTAAAGAGCCTTATGAAGTTTAAGGACTTTATGTGGGTATTTGGGGTTTTCAAAACCAGGGGGTTGTTTTACATAAACATCTTCGCCTATGAAACCATTAAGAAAAGCACTTTTGACATCCATTTGATAGAATTTGAATCCCCAGGATGTCGCAAAGGCATGCAAAATCCTAATGGCCTCAAGACGAGCAACAGGTGCAAAAGTTTCAGTAAAATCAATCCCTTCTAATTGAGAATAACCCTGAGCTACAAGTCTAGCCTTGTTTCTAACTATAGTTCATTCCTCCCCTTGTTTATTTTTGAAAATCCATTTTGTTCCAATGAAATGAGCATTTGGTGGAGGATCAACTAAAGTCCAGACTTGGTTTCTCTCAAAATTTTCAAGTTTCTCATGCATGGCATTGATCCAACTAGAATCAGAAAGTGCATGACTAACATCTAAGGGCTCAAACGAAGCAACAAAAGTGGAATCAATGAAATGAGCATGAGAACGTGTTACCCTTTGATCAAGCTCACCAATGATCTGCTCGGGAGGGTGCATCCTTTGAACATGGTGTGGAGCCTCGCAGCGAGATGCATTCTCCCCCTCAACTTGTGCGTTGGAGTGGTTCAAGATGACCAATGTCGAGGTAGTTGCTTCAGGACCTTGTGCCGAAGTGGTCGAAGCGGGGTCGGCTTCGGGGGTTGATGTCGAGGGTAGTAGGGGTTCATCCTCGAAATCTCCGGGATCTTCTTCTTCGAAGAGGGTCTGTTCCATGTCATGTTCATTTGCATGTTCAAAAGCAGAACTAACAGAGGGGGTTGATTCATCAAAAGTCACATCACATGACTCGATGACAGTGTTAGTTTCAAAATTATAAACACGATAAGAATGGCCATGTATAGTGTATCCCAAAAAGATCCCGTCAGAAGAACACGACTCAAATTTATCCAAATTACCACGTTTTAGGATAAAGCAACGACAGCCAAAAACTCGAAGATGAGTAACCTTGGGTTGTCTCCCAAAACGTAGCTCATGAGATGTCAAGTTCAAAATTGAGCGCAAGAAGATTCGGTTTGAGATGTAACAAGCAGTGTTCATGGCCTCAGCCTAGAATTTTCTAGGAGTCCTGTGCTCATCGAGCATCGTCCTAGTCATCTCAACCAAAGTGTGGTTCTTTCTCTCAACAACACCGTTCTGTTGAGGAACCCGCGGAGCAGAGAATTGATGTTCTATGCCATGCTCCATGCAAAAGTCAATAAAGACACTGTTCTTGAACTCAGTGCCATTATCACTTCGAATGAATTTCAATGCACCCGGGAGTTCAGTGAAAAGTCTCAAAGCCAAGCTCCGAAAGTGTGAGAACACTTCATCCTTGCTGGCAAGAAAGAAGACCCAAGAGTAGCGAGAGAAATCGTCGACAATGACTAAAACATACCACTTGCCGCCTAAAGAACTAACCCGAGAACGACCTACAGTGTCCATATGGAGAAGTTCTCTGGGTTGTTCAGTCATCACTGTGGTGACTGGCGAGTGTGAAGCGGCAATCATTTTTCCATGTCCACAAGGAGTGCAAACTAAATTCTTCTCAAACTTGAGCTTGGGCAATCCTCGGATCAGACCTAGGGCGCTCAGACGAGCGAGCAACTCGAAGCTCATATGCCCTAGTCTCCTATGCCACTTCCAAAGCTCAGAAGTAGAATGTGCAACAAGACAATGAGAAGAACCAGATGACTCAGAAAATCAGCTCCAAAAACTCTCCCAACTCTAAAGATCTTACAGACAACAACGCCATTAGAATTGAGTACTTGCGAAGTATCGCGATGGAATCGCACTTCGAAGCCCTCATCAAGCAACTGAGATACAGAAAGCAAATTGTATCCCTGTTTTTCAACCAGAGCAACATCTTTGAGAGTGAAATTCGAGTTAATTCTTACCACACCTTTACCTTTCACTCTACTCCTTCGATTGTTCCCGAAGGTGATATGTTCCCTTTGCTTGGTTGTGGTGAGGCTGGAGAACCATGCTGCATTTCCGGTCATATGGCGCGAACAACTGGAGTCCATGATCCACGTGCCCTCCAAGCCTCGATCTGCCGCCTACACATGATAAGAGAATCTCGATCGCTCAGTGCTGGGGTGAGTGAAAATATGACGAGGCATCCAGCACTGAGTGACACGAGTAGTAGGCACAGTAAAAGTGTACTGTCTACGCACATGATAATCGGAATGATGCAAAGTGCGAGGTCTACCTACATGCTGTAATCTAACAACATGACGAGGTCTCCTACTCTGATGAGGTACAAAGCTACTCGTCCGGGGTCTACCACCATATGAAACATGTTGAACACCTCGAGGAGCAAAACCTCTCCGAGAAGCACGAGGAGCCTCAAAAACAGGACAATAGTTCAACTCAGACTCATGCATACCTAAAGATGGGTAATGCATGTCCTGATAACTCATCGCCTGAGAGCGTCGCTCATCCTTGATGCGACGAAAACAGAACCCAACCAAATGACCCGCCCGTTGACAGTAGGAACAATGAAAAACTCTCCTAGGGGCACTCTCATGGGTCATAGGAGCAACTCTCACAGGTTCCTTGGGCTTCTACCGAGTGGTTTTATTGGGAGGGATTTTCTTGGTAGGAGGAGTGGTTTTCTTTTGAGTTTGGATAGGCTTTTTGGCTGATGGAGTGTCTAACAGAGCTCTCTCTTTCTCTAGGGTAGTGGGTGAGGTAAAAACAGTTTTGTTCTCACACTCTGAAGGAATCCTCTCAAAACCCAAACCTAGAGCTAACCCTGATCTGTCAGCACACATCTTGGTCTTGGCCAAGAGCAGATCCATCATACCCTTTCCCACAGTGCATTTGTTAACCACAGAAAGAAGGTATTCTTTTTCAGTCATGAGGTTTTCAGCCCGCTCTCTAACAATGCCTAGCTGGTCCTTAAGGGTCATGCAAGTGTCACACACAGGCTGCACATCCTTATCACGTAAATCAATGCTCTCACGTAATAAAGGGCAGTTCATACATTTAGTTATATCATGACTAGAATCAACCACCAAAAGCTGCTTCTATGCAGTCTCAAGCTCAGATAGAGTTTGAGCATGTACAGAACGCAACTGAGCAAGCTCACCCATGACAAGAGTACAAGATTCACATTCAGCATTATTTACTTTAGACTTAAGCATGGCATACTCGGTAGAAACAGATTCTAGCCTAAGTCTAAGGTCTTTTCTTTCTCTAGCAGCTTGCACAAGTAATCTATCCTGACCAAGAACTACTTCATTCAGTTCATCTAGTTTAATTAAAAGCTGGTCAAAGGATAGTGGTACCTCAGATGAGTCAAGCTCATTGCCGTTGTGATCGCTGTCGGCCATAAAGCATAGGTCGGTGAAATCTCGTCCCTTCTTGTCCTTCTTGTCCTCCTTCCTTGGGGACTCCTCCTCCTCAGAGCTCGACTCCTCAGTTGAGGAAGTGTCGATATCGCTGAGAGCAGCAACAAATGCTCTGGAAGTAGCTTTGGCTACTTTCTTAGCCATCTTGCCGCGCTTGCCCTTCACAAAGGGTTTCCTCTCCTTCTTGTGGTATTTAGGGCGCTCATTCTCATCTCTCTTCTTGAGTTTAGGGCAATTGGCCTTGATATGAGAATTGTCGCCACATTCAAAACAGCCACTAAAACCACTTCTCCTCTGATCCCGTCTCTCATGGTGAAAACGGGTGAACTTTCTGGCAATGAGAGCAAGCTCATCATCATCCAGAGTATCCACCTGTTCTTTTGTGACGGAGACCAGGGAGGACAAAGAAAAACCATCTGCAAGAACACAAGTGTTGGGGGAAAATATCCCATCTTCGGAGTTATTGCCAAAGCAACATGAAGACAGCCAACCAGTTCGAAGATAGTCCGAAGGTCATCTTCGAAGGTGGCTTGGAACCTCGTTCGGAGTCCGAAGACTGGTATTGGTTCGAAGTATATCTTCGAACCAAAGCCTTCCAGGATCTTTTCTGCCAGCTAAGATGGAAGACTTATCTTCTATCCTATTAGATTAGTCTTTTACCATTTTAGCCCTATTAAGGAAACCAAATAGTTTCCTTAATGTCGGTTGTAATGAGGGGTAAATAGGTCTTTTCCTTAATGTTTGGGCCTATAAATACCCCCCATTTCACCCTGTAATAAGGACCGATTACAAGTGAATCAATACACACTTTCGAACTATTCTAAGTTATTATCCTTTTGGAGGCTTAGAACAGTTTGCTTCGCAAACACTTCGTTTGTTAGTTTCTTTTCTACAGAAACCTGTTAGCGTAATCTTTTACGCCAACAGTTGGCGCCGTCCGTGGGGAACTTAGTCCAAAAAACTTCGTTCTCTACCAACCTCTTGCATCATGCCTCCTAAGCGGAGTGCACCTCGCAATCCCACTCGGAGGTCCTCTCGGATCTCCGGAGAGATACCCTTCGACACAGTCGAAGTCGGAGGGTCTTCGACTATCCCTCCACCTCAAACTCCGCAAGGGGCTTCTATCCCTCGAGGATACGAAACCTCTCCACCAACCCCTTCTACACTCCGACCGCCCGGAGCCACTCTGCCACCCTCCATTCCAATCGGAACTGATCATACCAGTTCTCAAGACCCGGAAGGTCCTTCCGGAGGAGATGAAGATAGCCTTGGAGACATGGCCACTCAAATGGCCAATCTTCAAGCCGAAGTAGCGAGGTGGCGACAGGAGGCTGCGAACAGGCTTCGCCCTCAAGCCACCCCAGCTATCCCCGAAGTGCACGAAGACGACGATCTTGACTATCCCGAAGCCCCGGAGAACGCCTCTTACGACAATGAATCTCCGTTGCATCCCGAGCTTCAGAAGGTTCGCTTCGATCCAAAGTTCAAAGCTTCGAAGCTTAGCAAGTATGTCGGAGACGAAGATCCCAGTGAGTTTGCGCGTTCTTATGCCCTAGCAATCGAGGCTAGTGGCGGAGACAGAGAAACTATGGCGAAGTGCTTCCCGTTAGCCCTTGAAGGAGTGGCGTTGAGATGGTTCTGGTCTTTAAAACCAGGATCAATCACGACATGGTTACAGTTGAAGAAGAAGTTTATAAGTAACTTCCAGGGTACCTTTGTGCCCCCCATGTCGACTGGAAGCCTTTTCCAAGTGAAACAGCTCCCCGGAGAAACATTGAGGCAGTACTTCAAGCGCTTCGCTCACACGAAGTCGCAAATTCGGGGGCTGTCCACATCCTCGGTGGTTGATGCGGCTCGGGAAGGCGTCAGTCATAAAGGCCTTCTGGATAAATTGCATCGGAAAAGCATCACCACAGTATCACAGTTGATGTCGTACTTCGAGGAGTACTCGAAGTCGGAAGAAGGTTGGCTTCGGAGGACTACTGCTACTTCGACAGTGTTGACAGAAGTTCAAGCAGAAGTAAAAACTTCGGCTCCGCCGCAAGAGCCAGTCCCCGAAGTGCAACACGATAGAAGAAGAGGGCAAAAGCACCCTCGTTCTGAGGTTTTAAACATTGCACCCCCGCAGAAGTTTGCACCAAGAGCTCCACAGCCTGCGGGGAACAAGTCCAGCGGCTGGAGGCCGCCAGGGAAAACGGCTGGCAAAGGCCAGACCCTTTTTTGCTGTATTCATGGAGAGAACCGAAGCCATGCAACGGACACCTGCAAGGCTATTCTTACCCTTCGGGGAGAATACTTGGAGAGAACTTCGGGTCGAGGTAGTACCGACCGAAGTCCAGCAGCAGCAGTGCGCTCGGAGCCGGTCCAGGCTGTAGCGCGAATAGAAAATTTTGATGCTGCAAGACATCCTCCGGTGGCCAATGTTATGCCACCTCCGAAGCAAGAAGAAGGGCAAGATAGAGGGAAGAGAGTAGTTCTCCCTATCTCCGGAGGAGGTACCCTCGGAAGCATGTCCAAGAGACAGCGAAGAGAGTACGTCCGAGAAGTAGGCCACATTGGGACTTCGTCATCTGCAGCTGCAATGCCGGAGTGGTCTCATGTTCCAATATCTTTCTCTGCGGAGGATGCAGCTGGTATCAAGTTCCCGCATGCAGATCCATTGGTTATCACTGCTGATATTGCCGGAACTGAAGTCCGAAGGGTGCTAATCGACGGAGGTAGCTCGGCAGATATCATATTTGTACAAGCCTTCGATCAGTTATGCATTTCCCGGAAGCATCTTCTCCCAGCGGCTCGTCCTCTGCAAGGCTTTGCAGGACCTCCGCTAGATGCTCTTGGCCAGATAGGCCTGGAAGTAACCTTCGGAGAAGGTTTACTAGCCCGAACTGAAGAAGTTATCTTTGATGTGGTGGATGCCCCGTATGCTTATAATGTTATCTTTGGCCGAGGCATGTTGAATCAGTTCGGAGCTGTGGCGCATCACAATTACTTGTGCATGAAGATGCCCACACAATCAGGAGTTCTGACAGTCTTCGGAGATCAAGCCATAGCTCGGAGAGCAGAATATGGTCATGGTCCTCCTCTTGATCCGAGGCAAGTAAACAGTGTCCAAGAAAATGGAGAAACTTTTTCAGCCTCCTCCGAAGCTTCGAAGAAATCGTTTCCAAGACCAAGTCCCGAAGGAGAGATTGCAACGAAGATCATTGTCAAAGATGGTAAAGAATACACTTTTCAATTTGGTAAAGATTTACCTCCTGAAGTTGCAACTTCCTTGGAAAAGGTTGTAGGAGAAAATTTGGATGTCTTCGCTTGGTCTGACGAAGATATCACCGGAGTCGATCGGGATATTATTGAGCACAGCTTGCTTGTAAACCCGAAGGCCCGGCCTGTTCGACAAGGGCTCCGGAAGATGTCCGCAGAGAGAGCTGCTCTAGCTAAGGACGAAGTTGAAAAACTGTTGAAGGCTGGGATTATCAGAGAAGTGGCCCATACAGAGTGGTTAGCCAACCCAGTCTTCGTCAGGAAGAAGTCCTCCGGAAAGTGGCGCATGTGCATTGATTTCACATCTTTGAATAAAGCGTGCCCACGTGACCCCTACCCCATGCCCCGAATTGATCAACTAGTTGACTCCACTGCAAGTTCGGAGTTACTAAGCTTTCTCGACGCGTATTCTGGATATCATCAAATATGGTTGAAGCGCGAAGATGAAATCAAGACGAGCTTTGTAACTCCTTCGGGAGTCTTCTGCTATGTAAGAATGCCCTTCGGCCTAAGAAATGCTGGGGCTACTTTTTCAAGATTAGTTGCTAAGGCTCTAGGTCATCAACTAGGTCGCAATGTGGAGGCCTATATGGATGATATTGTAATAAAGAGTGCTTTAAAGCACCAACATAGCCTAGACTTAGCAGAAACATTCAATAGCCTTCGGGCATGTGGGATCCGCCTTAACCCCGAAAAATGTATATTCGGAGCTAAGGCTGGAAAGTTGTTAGGGTACTTAGTTTCAAGCAGGGGAATTGAAGCTAGCCCTACTCAAATAACTGCGCTGCAGAAGATGGCTCCTCCGGAGAATGTAAAGCAAGTGCAAAAGCTGACCGGACGTCTGGCCGCACTTAGCAGGTTTTTATCAAGGTCTGCGGAGAGGAGCTTGCCAATCTTTAAAGCTTTGAAAGGGTCCGAAGATTTTGCATGGACACCGGAGTGTCAGAAAAGCTTCGAAGATATTAAAGATTATCTCAGCAATCTTGCTACACTTACGGTGCCTATTGCGGACGAAACCCTACTTCTGTATCTTGCAGCCACAGGCTCAGCAGTCAGCGCAGTCCTTGTCAGAGAAGCTGATATCAATGGGAAGTTGGTCCAAAATCCTGTCTATTTTGTATCCGAAGCATTGTCAGGAGCGAAGACAAGATACTCCGAACTTGAGAAGTTCGTTTATGCTCTGATAATGGCTTCGAGGAAGCTAAGACATTATTTTTTGGCTCACAATGTAATTGTACCAACTTCGTATCCTTTAGGAGATATGCTCCGAAGCAAAGATTCCACTGGAAGGATTGGAAAGTGGGCAGTAGAGCTAGCACCCTTCGGCATATCTTTCCTGGCAAGGACAGCTATCAAATCTCAAGTCCTAGCAGACTTCGTAGCAGAGTGGACTCCACCTGCGAAGTTGACTCCGGAGAAATCAGATGACGGAGTTTGGACTATTTACTCCGATGGAGCTTTTCAAGCATCCGGAGCAGGCATTGGGGCAGTATTAATTTCTCCGTCAGGTCAAAGAGCAATGTACTCCGCAAGACTCAACTTTAAGTCTACCAATAATATAGCGGAGTACGAAGGAATATTATTGGGACTCTGGAAAGCACGTGCTCTAGGGGCTACAAGGATAATTATAAAAACAGATTCTCAGATAGTAGCAGGGCACGTAGACAAAAGTTTTCAAGTCCGACATCCACAGCTTGCAAAGTACTTGGAAGAAATTCGCAAGACCGAAGCACATTTCAAGGGTATTTCCATTCGGAGTATACCAAGAGCTGAAAACGTGCAAGCGGACATTTTAGCGAAGGCTGCTGCCGGAGCTGTGGATGTGCCTGACGAAGCTTTCTATGAGGAGCTCAATATACCTTCGGTGCCACAAGTTGCTTCTGCAGAGATTCTCTGCATTCCTAGTGCAGATTGGAAAGATTCAATCATAGAACTCTTGCAAGGAGGAACGAATTTGCCCGAAGAGCCCCAATTGTCAAGGTTAAAGCTCAGAGCAAGAAATTATCAGCTAATCAACGGTATATTATACAAGGCCGGAGTATGTTCCCCTCTACTCCGATGTATATCTCAAGCCGAAGGCCAAGAAATTCTTCGAGAAATTCACGAAGGCCTTTGTGGAAGTCATTTAGCCCCTAGAGCTCTGGCAGGAAAAACACTTCGCCAGGGGCTTTATTGGCCTACAATAACAGCTGATGCGGAGAGCTTGGTCCGCACTTGTCAAGGATGCCAGTGGATGGGTCGACGGAGTCATCGCCCACCAACAGCTCTTCAAGTCATTGCTCCGGTATGGCCTATGGCCAGATGGGGTATGGATCTAATTGGTCCCTTTCCGTTAGCAAAGGGAAATCTGAAATTCGCAGTGGTAGCTATCGAATATTTTTCTAAGTGGGTGGAAGCAGAACCCTTAACAGCTATCACTTCGAATAATGTACAGAAATTCTTCTGGAAAAACATTATTTGTCGGTTCGGAGTGCCTAGATATCTCACAGTTGATAATGGAACACAGTTCGACGCAGAACCCTTCAGGAAGTTTTGCGAAGACTTAGGTATTCAACTATGTTTTGCTGCAGTGAGACATCCTCAGTCAAATGGAGCCGTTGAGCGAGCCAATGGAAATATTTTATCAGGGCTAAATCGAAGAATAGTAGGGCTATCAAAGGGACTGTGGACCGAAGAACTCCCGAAGATTTTGTGGTCCATTCGGACTACACAAACAAGGTCCACAGGTTTTACTCCGTTCAGACTACTATTCGGAGACGAAGCTATGACTCCAACGGAGCTCAAAGGAGGATCACTTCGCAGCACCGAACCAGACATAGAAGAAGAAAGACAAGCTTCGTTAGATTTGTCAGAAGAGACAAGGCTTCGAGCTGTAGCCAATTTATCAAAGTATCATCAGCAGACGAAGACTTGGTATGACCCGAAGGTTAAGCTCAGCGAGTTAAGACCGGGTCATCTTGTTCTACGAAGCATTATAGCGCCAGGGAAGTTAGGCAATAAATGGGAAGGTCCATATCTAATCGTCCGCTCGGGGCGTCCTGGTTCATTTAAATTAGCTAATTTAGAAGGTGAAGAGCTAGCACATACTTGGCATGCGGAGCACCTAAAGCGATACTTCGCATAAGGGCTCCTTGTAATTCGCTTGTAATCACCTCTAAATTAATAAAGCATACATCCTGTAGCGTGCCTTTCCCTTGACGCTCCTAGTCTCCCGAGCGGACGCGCTGGGACAGAAGTCGTTCGAGAGGGAAGTGTATTAAGCAGGGCTGTATTTCCGGACTTCGAACCCATAAAGTCGAAGCCTCCGGTGTGGGGGCTGACATAATCCGGAGCCCAGGCCATCGGCTTGTAGGCATCCGTAAAAGAGCCCAAAACCACACTTTACGGAGTCCAAGCTTCGGCTGGTAGACTTCCGTAAAAAGAGCCGAAGGTGGCCAAAATCTGCGGAGTCCAAGCTGCAGCTTGTCAGACTTCCGTAAAAAGAGCCGAAGGTGGCCAAATTCTGCGAAGTCCAAGCTCCGGCTGGTAGACTTCTGCAAAAAAGAGCCCAAGTGGCCAAATTCTGCGAAGTCCAAGCTCCGGCTGATAGACTTCTGCAAAAATAGCCGAAGGTGGCTACAATTTCTGCGAAATCCAGGCTCCGGCTGGTAGATTTCCGCAAAAAAAAAAAAAAAAAACAGCCGAAGGTGGCTAAAGCAAAACAGCATTTCAGCCATGAGCTCCGAATGTCTGTTCATATAAGTCCAAAGCGACAAAATTCTTAAGACATTAAAATGTCCTCGAAGTTATCTTAATTGATTTCTTTCGTAAAAGCAAACAAAGGTACCAAGTTACCATTCTTCTGACTGCAGATAGTCGAAGACATTTCATAAGATTTCAAAAGATCTTTAAATGACAGAGGGGCTCCGAACCCCCAAAAAATTGTACTCCGAAGTTTTTTCTTTGCGCATAACCATCTTCGAATACAGTTCGAAGTTGCTTATACCCAAAGAGGGGCTAGTAAATATGGAGACAATTTTAAATCGGCATTCATTATCAAAACAAATGTATTTACAAATTACATCATGAAAAATTGGTATCTATACCAAGAAGGAATCGGAGACCTCTTCGGTCTCGAGAGCTAGGGGTGGAACGACTAGTTCCAACATCGGAAGTTCTAAGAACTTTACGTTTAACTCTCTTCCTCCCCTTCGAAGCTCTAAAATCCTTCTGTTCTTGTTGAAGCTCGGCCCAAGTTCGAAGCCGCTCGGGGCTTCTCTCCCAGCTTCTAAGATCTTCAGATCTTTTATTTTGGGCTTCACCTTCGTCTTCGGACCAATTAGTGTCTTCAGAAGACGAGGTGTTTGCGTCGCCTTCTTTATCTTCCTCTTTAATATAAGACAATATGTCTTTGATTACTTCGGGTGCAATAACGCCGGAGTCATCTCGAGGGATAAGAAATCGAGGACGCTTATAACTCTTTAGAAGTTCGAAGGTGTTCCACAGTGAGCGAAGTTCGCTGTTAAGCTCTAACACTTCGATATCTTCTATAAGAGGCAAAGCCTAAAAATATGACAAACAAGATTTTCATTGATAAATATTTACAAGCATCAGCTTTACATAATCAAAAAGTCCTAAAAAATCCTAAACCTGCAGGTTCGGAGGAGGCTGACTGCTCGAAGCTTGGCTCCGAACTTGCTTTTGGCGTTGGCCTTCGTCAATCCAAGCCTTGATCGCAGATCGACCTTCGGCTCTCCATGAAGTCTGGAAGGCTCGCCAAGCAACAGCTACACCTTCGGAAGGTTTTAAAAGTCGGTCGTCGTCGAAGATGATGGAGCCCTGTGCGCTCGGAGTAATTGATCGGCCCAAATCCTCGTAGTAGCGAAGTATTCCAAGGGCAGACACTTGTCCGGAGAGTTCTCCATAACGTATGCCTGCCGTCTTCATTTGCTTCGCTGCTCCTTGGATCCTTTTTAGCCGGCGCAGCAGAGTTACATTGTCATCCGAAGGTAGTGATCCAGTAGTACCGAAGTACTCCAAGACACCTAACATTTGTTCAATGACCTCCGAAGCCACCTTCTCCGACTTAACCTTTTCTTCAATAAGCATATCCTTGGCCGAAGTTGTTTCAGCTAAAACTCCGGAGATTCGAGCGTTCTCCGTAGTCAAAGCATTCTTTTGAGTTCGGAGTTGGCCAGCCTCTTCTTGTAGCCTTACAAGTGCGGAGTCTTTCGCAGCATCCTCCGTCCGCAGTCTTTCAATCTCCGCTCGAAGCACAACTCTTTCTGCTTCGAGCTCTTTCCTTGCAGCTTCCAAACTTTGTCTAGCCCTTCGCTCTGCTATTATCACATTGTCCATTTGAGATACTCGACCTTCGGAGAAGTTAAGATTTCTTTGAAGAGTTTCGTTCTCTTCCCGAAGTTGAGCAATTTCATTTTCATTCGACAAAGCTGCAGCGCGGGCTAAGACTGCTTGCTAAGAAAAAGAAAAACTAGAATAAGAAATTATTTATATATAATTCATTATTTGGTTCGAAGATGCTTTATACCTGATAAGCTGCTCTTTCCACAGCAAGGCTAAGCTCCGAACCCTTCACTCTACTTAAGCGGGCTACCAGTTCTGTTTCCCCGACTTGGCGACTGGCTTCACCCAAAGGTTTAACCAAAGTCCCAAGTCCGGTTTTCTCCTCCAAAAAAGGAGTTATGAGAGGAATCAGTTTCGAAGCTTTCTGGTCAGCCCTGCTTAGCGAAGGTCCGGAGGTCTCTTCCGAGGCCCTTGGAACTTCAGAAGATGGCCCCCCCTCAGTCGATTCACTTTCGTCCATTGACTCAGATGAAGTCGATCCTTGAGCTGGGAGGGGCTCGATGTGTCTTTTTCCTCTTCCAGGCCCCGGTAGAGCAACTCCCGGTTGCGGGCCCGAAGTTGTCGAAGGTCTTAGAGTTGTATCTTCGACGGATACTTCGACAACAGGAGGCTCTAAAAAACCAAAAATATTACATATTGTATAATTCTGCAAAAATTGATAAGAATTAAGCAAAATTTACCTTCGATATTCTCTGGAATATCAAGCACCGGGCTGATCGGAGGATCATAAGTGTAGTCCTCATCCGAATCAGCCGTTAAATCTTGGGCTACAGGAGCATCGTCCTGAAGAGCCCTCGTTACTTCTTCGAGAATCGAAGCCATAGTGACTTCGACTCCCCCTTCATCCACTGAAACTCCGGCTTGAGTTGTGCCTTCCTGAACTACCGAAGTCATTGGTTGATCAACATTGTTTCCAGACTCCGGTAT
This sequence comes from Zizania palustris, assembly GCA_019279435.1. NCBI lineage: Eukaryota > Viridiplantae > Streptophyta > Magnoliopsida > Poales > Poaceae > Zizania > Zizania palustris. Next base: position 7,204,109 of record JAAALK010000286.1, read on the forward strand.
GTTCGCAGGCACTTCGGCCTCGTTCACACCCATAGGGGCTTCGATTTGTTCTCCATGGGTATCCGGAGCTCTTACTTCTTCGATGTTGGCTTGAGGCTCCGGAATACCTGCAGTGTCTTCAATGAGAATACTTCGTTGAGCTGCATCTTCGTCAATTAATCTTACTAGTAAAGTACCTTCGTCTTCTTTAGAGCTAGAAACCGAAGCTCTTGAGCTCGAAGGTGCGAGGTTTTTCGGCTTCCGAGCCACCTTCTTTGTCGGAGTCTTTGCGGAGCTAGAGGCTCCAGCTTCGGCTACTCTCTTCTTGGGTCCTTTCTCTTGAGGCACCCAGTCCATCAGAGGGGGTGGAGTTAACTCCAACATTCCCCATACTCTGTTAGATCGCTCCCAACTTCCGACTAATTTGATTCGCCATTCCTTTTCTGACGGAGTTGGAGCACCCAAGATCTTCTCCGAAGCCCTTATAATTTGCTCTGAAGTAATAGGGGCTGAAGAAGCTAAAAAAAATAACTCAAGTTAATCTTTCTTCGAAGTAAATATGTATTATGCATGTTGATTTCGAAGTTACCTGCAGGGCTCGAAGTATAGTTTATCTTGCGAAGACCGCCTTCCGAGTCATCTTCGAAGACGATAGGCCAGTTGGCCATCAACGGAGAAATTTGAAGTCCGATGAACTCTTCGGCTAAGTCCCGCATGCTCAATCTTTTGCTGATTTTCTGAAGCAAATTGAGGCGAGCTTCGAGTTGACCTTCGTCAGGTTGCACTAAGGCTTCCTTCCGGAACTGGATTTCCTTGAGGGGACCAGCCAGAGGACTACCCACTCCAACTTCAGCATAAAACCACCTCAGAACCCAATCGGTGTACCATCTAGCATTGATGGCCTTGGCAGGGAATTGCAGTGCATATTCATCTCGAAGCCTAAAATTAATGCTTCCAAAAGAAACTACCACCTTTTCACCTCCGGAGCCTACGAAGGTCTTCGGCTGACAAGTCGCTCTATGCAACGCAGCGAAGATTTCAGCCCTCCCCTCACAACCTTCGGCTCTCAGTGCCCACTCGAAGATGGCTAGTCTGGCTACAGCATTCGGAGACAGCTGGGGGAGGGTTACGTGAAACAAGTCAAGGACTTCGGCCAAGAAATCTACAGCAGGGAGGCCCAAGCCTGCTTCGAAAAAAGCTTCGAACACTACGACTTCTCCGGGTCTTGGTGATGGGATTGCCTCTTTGCCTGGTTTCCGAACCATTACCCCATTGCTAATCTTACCCCCTGCTGTGATTGCCAAGGACTCTCTTTTGCAGGTCGAAGGTCCCAATTCAAAGGACTGATCCAAATATTTGGTCGATGGAGGGCACAGACCTTGGTCATCGGGGATTTGGGGATTTCTCCCCCCTGCCGCCATGGACATTGCCACCTGCCTCGAGGGTGCCGCCGCCAATGTTGCCGCCGCTGCTGCTGCGGCTGCCTGCTGCCGAGCCAAGGTCGAAGGTGGCGCCGATCCTTTGGTCTTCACCATCGCGATTGCCGGATCAACTTGAGAGAATGGGAACTAGGGCTCAAGAACTCGAAAGTTAGGGCTCAAGAACTCAAGAACTCAAGAACTCAAAAGGCTTTTGACTGGGAGCGAGCGGTGAAAAGGTAATCGAGTAAGTTCTAGAGTTCTTTATTTATAGCCTAAAACTTTCCGTTTGTTACCGTTTGGGCTCTGCCCTTTCGCATTCCCGCCTGTTATTTTCCTCCGAAAATAACGCCTCGTATAACTCCGTTAGAAACAGAAACTAACGGTTATATTTTCTAAGTCTAAAAAGACTTTCGAACTTCCTGAGTCAGTTCTAAGATGGTTCGAAAAGTAATTACCTTATGACTGATTCGAAGTTCATATCTTCATGTATTTCAGAGATAAAACAAAAATCAATAACCCCTATGATTTGTTATCTTTTCTTTCCGTATACTGCTCTCCTAACGTTACAGGTCGAATGGAGAAGCGTATTCGAGGGGCTACTGTTGGGGGAAAATATCCCATCTTCGGAGTTATTGCCAAAGCAACATGAAGACAGCCAACCAGTTCGAAGATAGTCCGAAGGTCATCTTCGAAGGTGGCTTGGAACCTCGTTCGGAGTCCGAAGACTGGTATTGGTTCGAAGTATATCTTCGAACCAAAGCCTTCCAGGATCTTTTCTGCCAGCTAAGATGGAAGACTTATCTTCTATCCTATTAGATTAGTCTTTTACCATTTTAGCCCTATTAAGGAAACCAAATAGTTTCCTTAATGTCGGTTGTAATGAGGGGTAAATAGGTCTTTTCCTTAATGTTTGGGCCTATAAATACCCCCCATTTCACCCTGTAATAAGGACCGATTACAAGTGAATCAATACACACTTTCGAACTATTCTAAGTTATTATCCTTTTGGAGGCTTAGAACAGTTTGCTTCGCAAACACTTCGTTTGTTAGTTTCTTTTCTACAGAAACCTGTTAGCGTAATCTTTTACGCCAACAACAAGTACCAGATGTGCTTGGTTCCACAGTGGTGCCATGACTAGTGCTAGAAACCAATGCCAATGGTTGTGGAAAAGAGTTCCTGTGCACAGCAAGAGATGCCTTGGCAATCTCTGTGGACTTCAGCTTGCTGAAGAGCTCATCATAGGTCAGGGCGTCATAACCTACGGACTCCTCAATGCTTGATATCTTCACTTCCCATATGCTATGATCAAGAGCATATAGAAGCTTGATAGCCCTATCATGATCATTGTAAGCAAGCGTCCCGTTGGACTGCAAGTTACTCACTATTGCATCAAAGTGAGAAAACATGGCATCTATAGATTCACCAGGTGCCTGCACAAACAGCTGATACTGTTGATTGTATGTGCTTTGGCGCCTGGCCTTAATCTGAGTAGAGCCCTCGTGAAAGATAGTGAGTGTTGTCCAAATTTCCCTAACAGTCCTAAGGTGTTGTACACTATCAAACTCACTCCGGCTCAAACCAATGAACAGTATATTTCTTGCCTTGGAGTTGGCATTATACTGATCTTTCTCTGTTTGAGAGGTGCGAGTCTCAGGGATGGAGTATTGTGAGTCCACAATCTCCCAAATTGCATTTCCTTGGCTTAGCAAGTAAGCCTCCCTGCGCACCTTCCCATATGCAAAGTCAGTCCCATCGAACAGAGGAATTTTACTAACTCTGTCCATGTCGCCAAGAGATCACAAAACCGGTTAAGGTCAATTGGTGATCTTAACCCGCTCTGATACCAATTGTTGGACCGGAAATGGCGACCAGAGGGGGGGTGAATGGGAGCTTTTAAAAACTCGGGCTAAAAATAGCCTTCTGTTTTAATTCAGTCTACTGCGGAACAGGCTTCGAACACAACCTTCGAAGTTCTGGTTCGGAGGTATTTGACGGCTCCGAATACAGGCTTCGCAAGGAGCAAAAGTTCGAAGCCAAGAAGACTTCGCTCCACCCACGACCCCGAAAAATCAACTCTGCTAAGTCAGTGCAGGCTCCGCACACAGGGTGCTTCGAGCAGGCTTCGCACTTCACCCTTCGCAAGAGTGGACTAACCTCTGAGGACTTCGACCAAATACTTAGCAACAGCAACTGGTGCTGGGCTTCGTACTACGAAGGTCTAAACGCACACTTTACAGACTTCGCTAAGGGCTTCGATCAGTGCTTCGCTAGTAAACAGCGAGGTCTGGCCTCCAGTTACACAGCGAACTTACACTGAAAAACACACTTCACACAAAACACACATAGCCCTAAACAGGCTTCGGTGAACTACCGCAAGCCACTCGAGGTGACACGCTAAAGATTGAAGTATGCAGCGAGGTATGCAAAACAAGCTCAATCACAAAATGAACACAGAAGCAGGGCTTCGCCGCTTGAACAGGGAACACTAAAAATGAACTCACTAGATGAATACAAAGTATGTGGAGGCTAGTACAGGAGCTCAACAATGAATGCTCAAAGTGTTAAATGTTACCTACCCAGCCCCCATATTTATAGCCACTATTCACCCAAGCGAATTGACTACTTTACCCCTAGGGTTTACATCGGTTTTGTCTCTACAGAACAGAGGGGTACAAAAGGTAGTCAACTTTATTTGGAGGCTTCTCTGTCAGCTTTGCAGAGGGGACAGCGTCAGCTTTTTCAGAGCAGACACTGTCAGCCTTTACAGTCTTGGACTCTTCTGAAGCCCCCCTTCGCACACGAGGGGTGAGGAGCCATGCTGAATAGCGTGGGCCTCATGGCTCCAGAAGTGATGAGTCATTGTCAACGATAGTCAAAAAGGACAAAAGAAGAAGAGATCTGCTGTTTCATGAGCCGCGTGTGATTCAGGTACACGGGCAGCGAGCGACTGTCGGGCAGAGGCGGCTGTGAAGTCAGGCTGGCCCAATCTGGGTACATGGCCCAGAAGCAGTAGAAGACCCACTGGGCTGTTGACCAGGATTGACTCAGGTACAAGGGCGGTGAGCGATTGCCGGGCTGAGAGAGCTGCGGAGTCGGGCCGGCCCAATCCGGGTACCTGGTGCAAAGTCGGTGGAGGCTTTGTCAGTTTCGGCACAAAACTGACAACCGTTGATCTTATATCCGACTGTCCAGAAGAGAAGCCGTAGTCGCTACGAAAACTTAGCTTCCGGATAAGTCATCTGTATCTCTAGGCCCACAGTCAGTCAGTCGTGTCTGTAAAAATACCTAAGGGCAGTAGAGTCTTTTCCTTTATTCGTGCATCTGTAAAAACCCTAAGGGGCTGGTAGAATATTCCTAGTGTTGGGCAGCTTATAAATAGGGCCCCAATCCCTAGGGTTTGGACTACCCCTTTTTGCTGAAATCAATACTACTCCTTTGGGTCACTTTTTGTCTCTTGCATTCTCTCTTCTCTCTCTTGTTGTGCGCAGCCATGCTGCTGTTCATGGGATTTTAGCTTGCATTTATTTCATTTCATTTGATGCTTTGAAGCTTCTATTCTGTTTAACGTGCGCAGCAAATCTGCAGCAACATTTGTTGCTTCGTTTCACGTGCACAGGCATTTTCCTGAGTGTGTTTGTGCTTCGGTTTGCTTCTGTTCTTCACGAGCAGAGTACTAGTTCTTGCTGTTTGCAAGTAGTACTCCTCCACTGTAGCAACAGTACTCTAGTGTCAGCTTTTTGCTTTCTACTGCACAGCTTTTTGATCGAAGTTGACAGGCCCAAGTAACTTTTCTGTCTGTTTTCTGGCGAAGCCACCTTCTCTGTTCGAAGCCCCTCAGCTCTGTGAGGCAGGCTTCGATCTAACATCTTCGAAGGCTTCGCTTGAACTTCGGCTTCATTTTTGTGCTGTGTTTCTAGCTTCGCAGAACACTTTGCACTCTATCAGCTTCACATACTTCGATAGTCCTTGCGAAGGTGTTCTCTGTCACTAGCTGTTCGAAGTCAATACTTCGTCAGGCTTCGGAGTTAGTTTCGAAGCTAATCTCACTGATAGACTTCGTTTTTTGGTCTCTCTGTCGCATGTCAACCTTCGCTTCTCTTTTTGAAGTTAGCTCCTTTCGAAGGTAGAGTGTAGGCTTCGAATTTGGTTTCTCTGTCGTGTGACAGGCTTCGCTTCTTTGTTTGAAGGTTGTCCGTCTGTTGTGTTCGAAGTTTTCTGTTCGAAAGTTTGGCTTCGAAGCCCTCGGTTCGAAGCTGTGTTCGAAGCTTTGCCTTCGAAGTACATACTTCGAAGCAGGCTCCGACTTTCTCATACTTCGCTTCGAAGCACACTTCGTTTTCTGCCACTACGAACTAGGCTAGACCAAAACCTACCTTCGGCATTTTCACAACACCTTCGACAGACTTCGACTTCCACCTCCGAACCAGACTTCGTCCAGCGAAGTAGACCTCGACCTCTGAAGCAGGCTTCGGCCAGCAAAGCAGGCTTCGACCTGCGAAGCAGGTTTCATCGAGTTTCGAACAGGAGACAGATTTGAACAGGTAACTTCTCTTCTCACTCATAGTGCACCTAGGTTGCTCCTAGGCTAGATACCTTTAGACTTAGGCTATCTGTTCATTTTCTGCTGCTTAGTCTTTTGAGGTGCGTTGGGTGTTGGGAGGAGGCCATTGATTCGAAAGAATTTTTAGGCGCCCATTCACCCCCCCTCTGGTCGCTACTTTCGGTCCTACAAGTGGTATCAGAGCTTGGTTAGGTTTTTTCCATACCTTAAACGGTTCTAAACCCCGGTAGTGACCATGACGTCTCCTGGCAAGGTCCCGTGCTTGGAAGCCTATGGCTATAACTATTGGAAGACTCGCATGCGAGCCTATCTCATGAGCGAGGGTTCGGACATTTGGGACATTTGCGTTCACACCACGTTTGTCATATTGTCAGTCACTGAGCAGGGTACTGCTGGTATCATTGCTCAGCATCTGAGCAACAGTAAGGCTGTGAACATTCTGTTTTCTGGTTTAGGTCCCACTGAGTTTGAGCGTGTGAGTCATCTATCCACTGCGAGAGAGATCTGGGCTACCCTCAAGGCACGCCATGAGGGAACAGCACAGGTCAAGGCTCGGCTCTATCAGCCCTAACGGCGTGAATATGAGAATTTCACACAGAAGCCGGGTGAATCTATTGAGGCTTTGTTTGGTCGTTTTCAGTCGATCATAAACAAGCTTCGAGACAACAAGGCTGAGGGTGCTCAGTTAGTCTCAGATCACGAGCAGGCGCTCAAGATTCTCCATACCTTGGACCCAAAGATCTAGGAGATCAAGGTATCTTCTATCATTGAGAGCACTTCTTACGATACCTTGACCATTTCTGAGTTTTCTAGCAAGCTGAAAGCCACTGAGGTAGATATCCAGCTGAGATCAAATCTCACTGGTTCTGGATCAAAATCCCTGGCCCTTGCTACACCTTCTGTTGATCCCTCTTCTGTGAGTTGTGCTGGTTTCTCTTTGATGTCTATCACTGAGGACCAGCTAGAGTTATTGGGAGATGATGATTTGTGCCTTTTTAACAACCGGGTGCGTCGTGTCTATGATAAGAGAATGTTCAAAATACACGGCACAAAATCCGGATGCTTTGAGTGTGGTGATCCAGGACACTTCATCGTCGACTGCCCCAAGCGCAATGGACACAAGAAGGGCACCGGTGGCAGCTTCCATGACTCCGGCAAGCACGAGAGCTCATTCTTCAACAAGGGCAAGCCGAAGACCCGATTCTTCAAGAAGGCCCTGAAGGACTACCGGCGAGAGAACAAGAAGCGCGACAAGGCCTTCTTCGCCGAGATGGAGAAGATCTACTCCAAGCGATCCACGTCTTCTTCCTCTTCATCGAGCTCAAGCGATGAGGAGATCACCATCAGGAAGGGGAAGAACAAGGATGATCCGGCGGACCTCTGCTTCATGGCCTTCGGAGACAAGCCGAAGAGCCACTCACACCAGCGCCGAAGATCCCGCAAGAGCTTCTGTTCAATGGCTCGTGGGGATAGGGAAGAAAAGAGCTCCTCCGATGACTCCGACGACGACGACAACAAGGTATCATCCTATGAACGAGAAATTGTTGATTTACTTGAGAGCAATCGTCAGGGGTTAAAATATCGGGAAAAACTACTTAGGGGGGCCAAAAAGAGGATAGATGAGTTAGAGAGTGAGCTTGCCGTAGCCAACGACAGAATTGATAGTCTATCTTCTTCACCTTGCTTGGGTGATAGCAGTGAGTGCCCGAAGTGTGAGGTGCTTCTGTGTGACCTGTCGACTCTGAAGTCCAGGTACACAGAAAGGGTTGATGAGAGAGACGCATTGGCCACTGAGCTTGAAAGCGCTCAGCTGGAGCTGAAAGATGCTCAAGCCACTGTTGTCGCACCCTGTGATCATTGCCCATCTCATCTAGCTGCCTTAGCTGAGCTGAAATCCAAGGGTGATGAGCATTTGGGTGATTTGGAGAGGTTGAGAGCTGAGCTTGCCCAGACTAGGCTAGAGCTTGAGACACTGTCAGTTCCACCCACTGTCTGTGAGAACTGTCTGTCTCTTAGAATGGAGTTGATCAAGCTAAAAGCCGAAAAGTCTGTCCATGTAGAGAGTGAGTGTGAGACCTGCTTGTCTCAGGTGGAGGTTCTAGCTTCGTTGAGAGAGGAGCTAGCAGATTCTCAGAATGAGAACTTTTACCTCCGTTCTATCATGAGCCACAGCTTGGCATGATGATCCAGCAGTTCAAGAGGCAGGATGGGTTTGGGGTAGGTTACACCTACACCAAGGCTGACTTTGAGAGTGCCATTAGCCGGGCAGTGGAGTGGAGTAAAATGACTCCTGAGCAGAGATACCCCAAGACTCACTCCACTGAGTCTTCCCAGGCTTGTCAGCCCAAGGATGGAGTAATCCATGAACCCCCAAAAGCTCCACCCAAGAAGCCTATCTGGATTTCAAAGCCCAAAACCTCCACACTTCTCTTGACTCTCTTCCTGGACCCTCTCAGCCCAAGAAGACTACACCTAACACCACCAAGCCCAAACATCCCAAGCCTCAACAACATCCCAAGAAGCCCACCTATCATTGTGAGTATTGTCAGAGAGACGGGCATCTTGCGGAGTTCTATTTCAGGAGGAAGCGGGTTGAGAGAGCAGAGAGGGCTCGTGGTGATCAGGAGCAGTTCTACCAGAAGGGTGGTAGACTGCGTGTTCCTCGGCGCGGGAAGAGGCTGGAGGCCAGGCCGCGTCGTGTAGGTGGTGGTAGAGGAGACGGCTTTCTTGCCCGTGCTCCAGTTGGTGGTGTCCGTTCCGGCAGAGTTCCAGGCCGTGTTGGCTACGGTCCTGGACCTCGTGGCCACATGGTTAGGCAAAACCAAGGACCGCGCTTTGAGCTGTGTTTTGGTCCAAACTCTTTTGATGGTTTTTGCTTTCCATCTTTTGAGCAGATGGCTCGACACTGGTTTAGCTCTTTTGCTAAACCTGGTGCCAGACCATTTGCTCCCACTTACAGCCACTAATTGTGTAGGATCGGGGACTGGAGGACGTTTGGATCATGGACTTAGGATGCTCCCGCCACATGACGGGACATCGCAGATGGTTCTCCAGTCTCACTCCCCCGAGCTCCAAAGAGTACATCACATTCGGGAACAGTGGTCAAGGGAAGGTAAGTGGCATTGGCTCAATTCGCATTTCAGATCATTTCTCTTTGAAGAATGTTGCTTTGGTTAAAAATTTGAACTTCAATTTGATTTCCGTTTCGCAACTTCTTGAGGAGGGTTTGGAAGTGCATTTTAAGAAGGGCAATTCTTCTGTGGTTGATTCTAGAGGGTCTTTGATTTGCCAGATTTTACAATTCGGTAAAGTTTTTCGAATTGACTTCTCTAGTTCTTTTGGCCCTTCTCGCTGTTTGATTGTTGGATCTTCTTCTGAGCTCTGGAAGTGGCATAGGAGGTTAGGTCATTTGAGTTTTGATCTGCTAGTCAGGTTAAGCTCTATGGACCTCATCCGAGGATTGCCCAAGCTTAAGATGGAGAAGGATCTAGTTTGTCATCCCTGTCGTCATGGGAAAATGGTTGCCGCTTCTCACTCACCTATGACTCAGGTGATGACTTCGTATCCAGGCGAGCTTTTACACTTGGACACTGTTGGTCCAGCTCGGGTACGTTCAGTCAGTGGGAAGTGGTACGCACTTGTGATTGTTGACGATTTTTCTCGATTCTCGTGGGTTTTCTTTTTGGAGTCTAAGGATGAAACGTTCAGTTTGTTCATGACCTGATTTTGAAGCTGAAGAATGAGAACAATGGTCGGATGCGAGCAATTCACTCCGACAACGGCTTTGAGTTCAAGAACTCTCAGTTCGTCAGCTTCTGTAGTGATCAGGGTCTGGACCATCAGTTTTCTTCTCCTTACACTCCCCCACAGAACGGCGTTATGGAACGAAAGAACCGCACGCTAGTCGAGATGGCCAGGACGATGCTCGATGAGCACAGGACTCCTAGGCATTTTTGGGCTGAAGCCATGAACACGGCTTGCTATCTGGCCAACCGCATCTTTCTTAGAGCTTACCTTGGTAAGACATCATATGAATTGCGGTTTGGCAGACAGCCCAAAGTAAGCCACTTGCGAGCGTTTGGCTGCAAGTGCTTTGTGCTCAAGAAGGGAGGGTATTTGGACAAGTTTGAGTCTCGTTGCTGGGATGGTATTTTTCTTGGTTATGCATTGCATTCTCGAGGCTTCCGTGTTTGGAACCTCGAATCCCAGCTGCTTGTCGAGACTTGTGAGGTTTCATTTGATGAGTCCTTGCCTTCTTTGACTCCTTCTTTTGAGCTTTCTGGTGATGATGAGCTCGGAGAGTCCATCTTCGAGGAAGATGAGGACACTCCAGCTGCTGATGAGGGTGGACCTTCTGCATCCCCCGCAGAGCCCACACCTTCTGAGATTTCGACTGAGGATGAGGGCGGACCTCTGATCACTTCTTCCACTACGATCGAGCCCCCTCAGACGAGTCCAGAGGTGCCTGCTGCTGACTCCGGTGAGGTGACTTCAGATCACCAGGGAACCCGAGCAGTCCAGCGCGACCATCCCTCAGAGCTCATCATAGGTGATTTGACTGAAAGAACTTTGCGATCTTCTACCTCTCTTGCTGTGTTTGCTGAATCTGCGTTTGTTGCATCTTTTGAGCCCAGAGACGTTTCTCATGCTCTTTCTGATTCTAATTGGATTAATGCTATGCAAGAAGAGCTTGAGAGCTTTGTCCGCAATCGGGTTTGGACATTAGTTGAGACGCCACCAGGATGCAACCCCATAGGCACCAAGTGGGTATTCAAGAACAAACAAGGTGAAGATGGGGTTGTGGTGCGCAACAAGGCTCGACTAGTTGCCCAGGGTTATTGCCAGAAGGAAGGTATTGACTTTGAAGAAACTTTTGCTCCTGTTGCCCATCTTGAGTCCATTCGCATTCTCTTAGCTTTTGCCGCTTCGAAAGGTTTTAAGCTTTTTCAAATGGACATTAAGAGTGCTTTTCTGAACGGATTCATAGAGGAGGAAGTTTATGTTAGGCAGCCCCCTGGTTTTGAGAACCCTAAGTTTCCTCGACATGTTTTTTAAGTTGCACAAAGCTTTATACGGGTTGAAGCAAGCCCCCGAGGCTTGGTATGACCGGTTAAAGCAATTTTTGTTGGGGAAGGGTTTTGTGATGTGTTCTGTGGACAAAACTCTCTTTCTGCTCAGAGTTGCTTCAGATTTTTTAGTCGCTCAGATTTACGTGGATGTTATTATCTTTGGCGGTACTACTAATAATCTTGTGTCCAAGTTTTCTGAGCAGATGCACAGTGAGTTTGAGATGAGCCTCATGGGTGAGCTCAAGTACTTTCTAGGGCTCCAGATCAAGCAGACCAAGGACGGCACCTTCATCCACCAAGGTAAGCACACTCGTGACATGCTTAAGAAATTTGACTTTGGTGGTGAATTGAAGCCGCAGATGACCCCGATGGGAACTTCTGGGGGTCTGGACAAGGATGAGAGCGGCATCAAGGTAAATGAAAGAGAGTTTCGAGGGATGATCGGTTCGCTGCTCTACTTGACGGTGACCAGACCAGACATTCAGTTCGCCGTGGGACTGTGCGCGCGCTTCCAGTCTTCACCTCGCGCGTCTCATCGGCAGGCTGTCAAGCGCATATTCAGGTATCTTACTTATGCGCCCGATCTTGGTCTTTTCTATTCAGCATCATCTTCTCTCGATTTATCTGGATTTTCGGATGCCGACTTTGGTGGGTGCCGGTTGGATCGCAAGTCGACTTCCGGTACTTGCCAGTTTCTTGGTTCTTCTCTTGTCTCTTGGTCTTCTCGAAAGCAATCTGGAGTTGCTCTTTCGACCACAAAGGCTGAGTATGTAGCTGCTGCTAGTTGCTGCTCACAGTTGGTTTGGATGATTTCCACTCTGTGAGATTTTGGGTTATTCTTTCCTACCAGAGTTCCTTTGTTTTGCGACAGCACTAGTGCAATTAGTGTAGGGAAAAACCCATGTCTTCATTCAAAAACCAAACACATTGATGTGCGCTTTCACTTTCTACGGGATCAATATGAGAAAAGTGTCATTGACCTTATTCATGTTGATACCCATCATCAGTTGGCTGACATTTTCACCAAACCCCTAGATCGGTCTACATTTGAGTGTTTACGAGGGGATTTGGGTGTTGTGTATCCTTTTTAGGATATTTTGCGTCAGTTTTCTTTCTTCTTTACTCTTTTTCTGAGTCCTTTTGTGTGTGTTCATATCCTGCATATTCACATATCACACTTTAGAGTTGCTTCTGTTATATGATTGTACTGCTTTATTTATTCTAGCTAGTACATGCTTTTGATTACTTGTTGATGATCATGCTTTGCTTCAGTTCACTTGATATGTCTGATATCTGTCATAAGCATGGCTTTTACGCTTTAAACTTGAAAAATGATCACCATTGCTTCTGGTAACTAGCATGTGTAGGCTAAGTGCTCTTGCTATCTGTTACATGCCTTGTAGCTAGTTCCTGACTTAGATGCAAACATGCAACTTGGACATCCTTCTGCTTTCAAACATGGATATGTGCTATAAAAATGATGAAAAATCTAGAAAAATGAAATTTCCATGTCTTTTTATTCATAAACTTGAAAATATCTAGGTGGGTTTGTTTTGTCGCATTGCATTGTTCTGGACTGCGTATCATAGCACTTTGATACGAACTAGGACAGTGTAGTGTATGCCAAGACCAATGTCTTAAGCTTCTGATGGTCCAGTTCCGGCCTAGGCTTGACTTGGTCAGTCAGCATAAGGTTTGACACGCAAATAACCCCTGGCATAAATGAAAAAGCGAAAAGAAAAAGCTTGAACATTGAAATGATAACAAGTTTGCTGAAGCACTTTGTTTTGGACAACGCTTATCTTGGTAAATTTCAGTTAGCTTTTGCATCTCATGCTTTACCTCGCTTGTTTACTCGAAAATGTGGTGATGCTTTTGTTTGCAAAAACTGAAAAATGCGTGCTAATGACTTTCCTTAGATATCATCTGTTGCACTGATCATGCCATGTGTCTTAGACAGTATGTCTTTTGCTATACTTGTTAGATGTTGTAATTGCAGTCAATCATATTTGAGAAGCATGCTTTCTACACTCCACATACACTCCAGTTACATTCATTGCATATTTTGAGGGGGAGTTGTGTTTCAGGGGGAGTCGTTGTCTCTTTTGAGTCCTTGATGAGTTCACTTGTCAACAAGGGGGAGAAAATTTGGGATCAGAGTTTAAGGGGGAGTTCTTACTCTGTTGATATTCTTGTTGTTCTAAAAATCGCACTCTTTTTGAGCTTTTACCTTTGGTTAACCATAATGACCACTTCTTGCTTTTGTTCGGCTTTTGGTCATTAAGGTTAAACTTTTACCTTATTTTTTTCTTCTTTGTTTTTCTTGTGCTTTGTTTTTGTGTTTCCACATTTGTTCACAGGTGCTGAAGAGCTGAAGAAGAGGAGTGTTGACAATGCACTCGTCAAGGGGGAGATTGAGGAGCCATGCTGAATAGCGTGGGCCTCATTGCTCCAGAAGTGATGAGTCATTGTCAATGATAGTCAAAAAGGACAAAAGAAGAAGAGATCTGCTGTTTCATGAGCCACGTGTGATTCAGGTACACGGGCAGCGAGCGACTGTCGGGCAGAGGAGGCTGTGAAGTCGGGCTGGCCCAATCCGGCTACATGGGCCAGAAGTAGTAGAAGACCCACTGGGCTGTTGACCAGGACTGACTCAGGTACACGGGCGGTGAGCGATTGCCGGGCTGAGAGAGCTGCGGAGTCGGGCCGGCCCAATCCGGGTACCTGGTGCAAAGTCGGTGGAGGCTTTGTCAGTTTCGGCGCAAAACTGACAACCGTTGATCTTGTATCCGACTGTCCAGAAGAGAAGCCGTAGTCGCTATGAAAACTTAGCTTCCGGATAAGTCATCTGTATCTCTAGGCCCACAATCAGTCAGTCGTGTCTGTAAAAATACCTAAGGGCAGTAGAGTCTTTTCCTTTATTCGTGCGTCTGTAAAAACCCTAAGGGGCTGGTAGAATATTCCTATTGTTGGGCAGCCTATAAATAGGGCCCCAATCCCTAGGGTTTGGACTACCCCTTTTTGCTGAAATCAATACTACTCCTTTGGGTCACTTTTTGTCTCTTGCATTCTCTCTTCTCTCTCTTGTTGTGCGCAGCCAGGCTGCTGTTCATGGGATTTTAGCTTGCATTTATTTCATTTCATTTGGTGCTTTGAAGCTTCTACTCTGTTGAACGTGCGCAGCAAATCTGCAGCAACATTTGTTGCTTCGTTTCACGTGCACAAGCATTTTCTTGAGTGTGTTTGTGCTTCGGTTTGCTTCTGTTCTTCACGAGCAGAGTACTAGTTCTTGCTGTTTGCAAGTAGTACTCCTCCACTGTAGCAACAGTACTCTAGTGTCACCTTTTTGCTTTCTACTGCACAGCTTTTTGATCGAAGTTGACAGGCCCAAGTAACTTTTCTGTCTGTTTTCTCGCGAAGCCACCTTCTCTGCTCGAAGCCCCTCAGCTCCGTGAGGCAGGCTTCGATCTAACATCTTCGAAGGCTTCGCTTGAACTTCGGCTTCATTTTTGTGCTGTGTCTCTAGCTTCGCAGAACACTTTGCACTCTGTCAGCTTCACATACTTCGATAGTCCTTGCGAAGGTGTTCTCTGTCACTAGCTGTTCGAAGTCAATACTTCGTTAGGCTTCAGAGTTAGCTTCGAAGCTAATCTCACTGATAGATTTCGTTTTTTGGTCTCTCCGCCGCATGTCAGCCTTCGCTTCTCTATTCAAAGTTAGCTCCTTTCGAAGGTAGAGTGTAGGCTTCGAAGTTGGTTTCTCTGTCGTGTGACAGGCTTCGCTTCTTTGTTCGAAGGTTGTCCGTCTGTTGTGTTCGAAGTTTTCTGTTCGAAAGTTTGGCTTCGAAGCCCTCGGTTCGAAGCTGTGTTCGAAGCTTTGCCTTCGAAGTACTTACTTCGAAGCAGGCTCCGACTTTCTCATACTTCGCTTCGAAGCACACTTCGTTTTCTGCCACTACGAACTAGGCTAGACCGAAACCTACCTTCGGCATTTTCACAACACCTTCGACAGACTTCGACTTCCACCTCCGAACCAGACTTCGTCCAGCAAAGTAGACCTCGACCTCCGAAGCAGGCTTCGGCCAGCAAAGCAGGCTTCGACCTGCGAAGCTGGTTTCATCGAGTTTCGAACAAGAGACAGATTTGAACAGGTAACTTCTCTTCTCACTCATAGTGCACCTAGGTTGCTCCTAGGCTAGATACCTTTAGACTTAGGCTATCTGTTTATTTTCTGCTGCTTAGTCTTTTGAGGTGCGTTGGGTGTTGGGAGGAGGCCATTGATTCGAAAGAATTTTTAGGCGCCCATTCACCCCCCCCTCTAGTCGCTACTTTCGGTCCTACAAGGGGTGCGGTAGCTTCGGTGAGAAGCCTTGAGCCTGACGGCCTTCGCTTCACCGAAGTCAGCCTTCGATACAGTGACGGTTTTGAGCCGAAGCTGTCAAAGCCCTTGGGCCTTCGCACCAACACCTTCAGAGTGGACCACCACAGCTTTGCAGCTTCCCCCAGCTCTAACTCCGTCAGTCCATGTACCGAAGCCATGCATGGCCGAAGTACCACAAGTCCACCTCACTCCGGAGCCAGCCTTGCTCCGAAGTCTGCTTCACTCCGAAGCCCCACCTTCGGAGTACCACCCTTTGAAGTCCCTCCTTCGTCCAAGGCCTCCGCATGAAGCATTCCATGAGCCCTTCGTCGCAGTGTCTCTCCCAGAGCATACTCCTCGACGAGCCTCACCCGGACCATGCCTTCGATGCACCTCGACTTCTGAGACCTTCGTCAGGTACCTTCGAGTGTCTCCCTCCGGAGCACACTTCGAACACCTTGCCTCTGCTGAGGACTTGTTCCACCATACTCCGAAGTCACTCCTTCCGGAGTACCTCGCCTCCGAGGACTTCGTCTCGGAGTACCTTCACCCTGAGCCACGCTCTGCACTTACTGCCTTCTCCTGGTGCACCTCGACCGGAGGTCCGACCTCGACCCCTTCGCAGCCTTCGTGACGGAGCTCCCTGCTCCCCTGGCATCAAGCCTCCTGCTTGACCCAGGTTCACTTGCTACGAACCGTCCATCGCCTCCGAAGTCCATGCGCACCACAGACAAGGAGACAAGTGTATCTAGTACCCCGGAGACCTCTCCGGGTAAACAACCTTCGGCACATACTCCGGTGTACCGCCCAAAGTACCGAGCCCTTCGGTACAACTTAGTCATCGTGTACTGTCGGACCCCTCCGACAGGCACACTACGCTGCAACAGCTGCAGCAACCAAACCCACCGAACCCTTCGGTGAGACTGCCTCTGAACAGCTTCGAAGCACCAACCTCCGAACCCCTCGGAGGGACCCCTTCGAATCAGAGGGTAAAAACCTGTCAATCACTCATCACAGACTCCGAAACCAACCCTTGGTATGGTTTGGAACCCGGATATGTGTGCCAGATAAACCCGAGATAAAAACCCTTATCCTCAGGGAAGCCCATGATACCTTATACTCCATCCATCCCGGAAGTACCAAGATGTACCAAGACCTGAAGGAACGCTATTGGTGGGTTAGCATGAAGAGAGAGATTGCTCAGTTCATCGTAGAATGTGACACTTGCAGAAGAGTAAAGGCTGAACATTAGAGACCTACAGGACTGTTACAGCCACTTAAAGTGCCTGAATGGAAATGGGAAGAGATCGGTATGGATTTCATCACCGGACTCCCAAAGACCCAGCTTGGGTACGACTCTATTTGGGTAATCATTGACCAGCTAACGAAAGTAGCCCACTTCATAGCCGTTAAGACAACCTTCAGTGGTCCTAAGCTCGCAGAGTTGTACATGGCCCGCATTGTGTGTCTTCATGGAGTGCCCAAGAAGATAGTGTCCGACAGAGGAAGTCAGTTTACCTCTCGTTTTTGGAAAAACCTTCAAGAAGAGATGGGAACGAGACTAAAGTTCAGTACTGCTTACCACCCTCAGACAGATGGACAAACTGAAAGGGTGAATCAGATATTGGAAGATATGCTTCGGGCATGCGTCTTGGATTTTGGAGCAACTTGGGACAAGAGCTTACCGTACGCTGAGTTTTCGTACAACAACAGTTATCAAGCCAGCCTCCAGATGTCCCCGTTCGAAGCCCTATATGGACGTAAGTGTAGGATGCCTCTACTTTGGGATCAAACCGGTGAATCCCAAGTGTTTGGAACAGACCTCCTTCGGGAAGTTGAAGAAAAGGTACGGATCATAAGAGACCGGCTCAAGACAGCCCAATCCCGCCAAAAGAGCTATGCAGACAATCGTCGACGAGACTTAGCCTTTGAAGAAGGAGATCACGTTTACCTCCGAGTCACACCTCTCCGTGGTACTCAACGGTTTAACATGAGAGGAAAGTTGGCCCCTCGATATGTTGGACCATTTCCCATTATTCGACGCCAAGGCAAAGTCGCTTATCAGTTGGAACTGCCACCCTCACTGTCCAGAGTACATGATGTGTTTCATGTGACTAAAGAAATGTCTCCGAGTCCCAACAGAACAAGTGGACCTGCAACAGTTGGATGTTCAAGAGGATTTGACCTATGTGGAGAAGCCCGTCAGGATATTGGAAGTCAAAGAAAGGACTACCAGAAGCCGTGTCATCCGCTTCTGTAAGGTTCAGTGGAGCAATCATCCCGTAGAGGAAGCTACATGGGAAAAAGAAGATGAACTCAAGGCACAACACCCTGAGCTATTCGAGGAATGATCCGAATCTCGAGGACGAGATTCTCTGTAAGGGGGATAGGATTGTAACACCCCAAGAATTAAAAGGAAATAAAATAAAAGGAAAATATTATTAAAGAAATTTCTGAATTTTATTATTAAATAAAATCCTAAAAGAGCCCTATTAAAGACAAAACAGGGAGGAATATTCAAAATATGGACTTGAAAATTTTATGGGATAAGCTAGAGGCCAAAACATAATTTCAGGAATTTTTACAAATATTTACCAATAGTGAGTCAACCCTAAATCGAATAAATGAATTACTGGAATTATTTTAAATCGGAAAAGCATTTAAATTCCTAATGGGCCTCAACCTCCAATTCGCCTCTAGCCCAGCCCAGCCCAGCCGTGCGTCACTGACAGGTGGGGTCCACCTGTCGGCGTCGCTCCCCTCCTCTCTCCCCCGCCTGCGGCCGTCTCGATCCCACCCGTCAGCCTCCGCCGTCCCCTTTCTCCCTCTGATAGCCGTGGCCCGCCTGTCGGCCCCTTCCATTTTCGTTGCGGTCACTGACAGGTGGGGGCCACCTGTCAGAAGCTTCGTCTTCGATGGAAGGGGATCCCCCCTTCCATACCGGCAACCCCACCTTCCCTTCTCGCCGCTGGCCGTCTCGATTCACCCGATCCGGCCCCGGATCACTTTCCCCGTGAGCCACCGCCCTCTTTCCAACTATGGCCGACGCGGTTTTGCGCTTAAGGAAGCATGACCGAAGCTTGGAAGCCCTCGCCGGAGTTCACGGGAACCCCTCGGTTCCCTTCCATCTAGCCGCCAGCAAGCCCCCTATTTAAACCCTGCCGGTTGCCGCCCTCTTCCCACACTGCCTAAGCCTCAGCCGAAGTGCACCAGAGCCCCTGTGCCCCTTTCTCGGTCTTTTTCTCCTTTTCCGCCTCCGGCCACCGATCGCCGCCGCCTCAGACCTCCTCCGCCCTAGGGACCGCCACCGTTGAGACCGCCGGTGTCCGCCCATCCTCGGCCATGCCCCCGTTGGCCGTGAACGCCGTCGGATCACCGTCGCCGTCGAGCTCCCGAGAAGGCATCGCCATCTACCCTCGACGCCGGTCGCCGTCCGTCGCCCATCTTCGCCGCCGCAGGTACGGTTGGAACCGCCATCGTTTCCTCGTTCCATTTCCGTCGAGACCTAGGGCGTAGCCCCCTCGCCGGCACCGCGCCACCGCAACCGAGCCCCGCCGTCGTCGAAGACGAAGGGGGCTGTGTCCCTTACGCGCGTGCCATGCCGGATTTAATCCTAGCCGCACGATCGCGATCGGAGCGCACAGATTAAATCCCTTCGGGATTTAATCACAGCCGTAGATCTGGTCAAAGGGGTACGGGGCAATCACCGCCGTCGATCGCCACTTAAACCCTCTGAGCGATCTCGTGTGTCCACGTCATACCGATTCACGGGTTTTAATCTCCGCCATCCATTTTCATTAAAGCCACCCGCCTCGCGCCTGATCGTTGGATCTGGATCCAACGGATCTGGTTGATCCGGTCCACGCGCACAGTGGCCCAGTCCACTGTGGGTTTGGCTCACCGTGGACCAGAGCCCATTTTCCAGTTTAAATAAAATTCCAGAAATTGGTTTGAACTTTGAAAATTCATAACTTGCTCGTTTTAACTCCAAATTTCACCATTTAAATTTTGTTAAATTCAGCAATTTATTCTCTACACATTTATGCCATAAAAACAGTATGTCACTACTGCCTAAAATAATCTTATGAATTAAATAAATAAAAACCCCTTAGGGATAGATTAATAATTCATGAAATAAATTAGGAAAACCCCCCAAACTTTAACCTTTGATATTATTAATATAACTTCAGTGCAATAAAGCTCAATTCACATATTTAAATCATAAAACTTGTATGCTTATGTTTTGTGATGCTTTATTGAATGTATTGTTTACTTTTCTGTATCGAGAAGACTACGAGTTCATCGAGGAGCCGGAGTTCTATCCTGAGGTTCCACCTTCACCATTTGCTGATCAAGGCAAGTCATCGACCCCTCTTGTGGAAATAGTTGATCATCATTGAGCCCAGTTTTTATAATTATTGCTATAACTCATAGGATAATATTGCATTAGTCAAACATCAAGCCCTACAATTATATTTATTAGATCCCCGTCCTTCTGTGCAAACACAAGCCATGCTTATTGAGCCTTAACTCCTTGTCACTCTACTAATATTATATTAGCTAGTGCCCAATGTACCGACACAACTGCTATAGGATAAAAAGAGAACGAGTCGTAGATAGATGGATTCTGTTATATGAAGTTCCCCGATTATTCTCGTCTATGGACTCTGTTGGAGTTGGCTATGTTAAGTATGGTGGGTTCCGGGTGCAAGCTCGGGAATTGGTTGGTCGCACCCGGGGCACTATAAGGACCGGTCTGCGGGATCTGTTGCAAAGCATTTCCGTACCAACCACAAGTCTAATGGGTAAGTCCTAACCGGAAGTGTGGAACACTCCGACTCTATGCACCATAGTGGATGGGTACAAGGGGCAAGCCTACGGGAGACTTGTACCGACGTGGGCTCAAGGGGGGGGGTATGGTGGGGCTCTGACGCGTCGGGACACCATATGAAACCTATAAGAGAGTGCTGTTGAGTCGAGGCAAACCATACTGAAGGTTTTGGCACGAGTTCCCATGGAATGGGTCATCTCGTTACACTTTGGTGTAAGTGATGAGTGTGTGCCTTGTGGGTACAGTGGTACATCTCTGATCAGAGTAATTTAATCTTTTCGAAAAGCCGAGCCCACGGTCAAGGGCGGGTTGCGTGACTACTCGCAGTTAGTTTACTATTGCGAGAATGGTTGAGTTATTCATGGCATGTAAGGACTGTTGAGCGAGGTGGGGCTGACTGTACCCCTCGAGTTAGAAGATGATGATGCATACACATGCTTACTTTTCAGTACTAATAAAATTGATCACTTAATGCTTAACCATTATGATTTTCTGCAAAATTAGCCACTATCCCCCTTGTTATTACTCTGCATTATATTTGCATTCGGTGGCTTGCTGAGTACGTTTGTACTCACCCCCGTTGACTTACACCACCAGAGCACGTCTACTACGAGGAGGATGAAGGTCTGGAGTAGCGACCCAGTCAAGGCGACACTGGAAGGAGGCGTTCATCTAGGACCCTTTATTCACTTTTGTACTAATGCGGTCTACGAACCGTGAATGATTGCTTGTATTGTACGTGGTCGCATGATGAACGTCTTGTTTTTATTAATTTTCTATGGAATTTCAATAAAAGTCCTGATTTATTAAATCAGGGCGTGACAATTTTTGAGAATTTTTACAAATTTTTATCAACCTTGGAAGTAGCCCAAATATTTTGATTCATTTTTCTGCAATTATTTTTAATCAGAAAACCTTATAAACAGTAATGGGCCTCCCCTCTGTAGGACTGAAAGTAGCGATCAGAGGGGGGGTGAATGGGCGCCTAAAATTTTCTTTCGAATCAATGGCCTGCTCCCAACACCCAACGCACCTCAAAAGACTAAGCAGCAAAGCAAGAACAGATTGCCTAAGTCTAAAAATATCTAGCCTAGAAAAGACCGGTGTCAAAAATAGAGAAACACCAGTACAGTGCTAATATGCAGATAAACAAAATATTCAAGACATGGCAGATCAAACTTCTCAGTAAAATAATCTAAGTATACATGGAATGGGATGAGAAGTTATTGTTCAAAATCTGTCTCCTGTTCGAAACTTGGCGAAGCCTGCTTCGCTGTGTCGAAGACTGCTTCGGAGTCCCTTGTCGAGGTCTAGCGAAGGTTGACGTTGAAATGCCGAAGCTTGTGGATTCTAGTCTAGTTCGAGTGTGGAAGAGAGCGAAGTATGCTTCGGTGCGAAGTATGAAAGTATCGAAGCTTGCTTCGAACAGTGTACTTCGAAGCCTAGACTTCGATTAGAAAGCTTCGAACAAAGCACACAGAAAAGCAATCTTCAAACGAGAAGCGAAGCCCAACACACGGCAGCCAGACCAAATCAAAGACTACACTCTACCTTCGAACTTAGCTGATGCTCTCACAAAAGATCGAAGCCTTTAAACATACTTCGGAAAAACAAGCTTCGAACTTCAAAAAACGAGACCAGCGAATATTACAACAGTAGAACAATTTCTCAGACAACACACCCCAAGCGAAGTCTACCAGAGGGACATGCTTCGAAGTTAACTTCAAAGCCTGTCGAAGTATTGACTACGAAAAGCTCGAGTCGGAGTACACCTTCGCAAGAACTGCCGAAGAATGCCAAGAGAACAGAAACTAAGTACAGAACATACTTCTAAGCTAAGTTCACAATTCAAAATCGGAGTTGAACATTTCAGCAGAGCCTTCGTAGGAGTCTGGCCGAAGCCTGCCTCGCAGAGCTAAAGGACTTCGAATAAAAAGGGGCTTCGCTAGAAACAGTCAGAGAAAAAGGCTAGCCAACTGTAGCTATAGGAGACTAGCACACTGTTGCTACAGTACACATGAACTAGTACTCAGCCCGTAGAACACAAACCAACAGAGAAGCACGTGAACTCTGATAAAAACAACAGATGCACAAAACGAAGCTTCAGATCCACACACAAACGCTGCACACAACACTACACGAACAGGGAATAGAATCTCCCAGCATCATGAAGAACAGCAGGTATGCAGGAATAGAACTCACTTGCACAGGAGCCTGGCGGCGCACGCAAGGAGAGAGAAAAGCGCAGGAAACACAAATGACCCAATGAATGATTAAAAAGTGATTTCTTGAAAGGGTGACCTAACCCTAGGGATTAGGGTCTTATTTATAGGCTGCCCAACACTTAGGAATATTCCACTAGCCCCTTAGGGTTTTTACAGACGCTGAAAATAACAGGAAAAGACTAAACTGCCCTTAGGATATTTTTACAGACTCGACTGACTGACTGTGGGCCTAGGGACAAAATAGTAAACTCCTATTTACAAATGACTTATCTGGAAGCTAAGCTTTCGTAGAGACTACGGCTTCTCTTCTGGACAGTCCGATACACGATCAGCGGTCGTCAGTTTTGCGCCAAAACTGACAAAGCCTCCACCGACATTGCACCAGGTACTCGGATTGGGCCGGCCCGATTCCACAGATCTCTCAGCCCGGCAATCACTCACCGTCCATGTACCTGAGTCAATCCTAGTCAACAGCCCAGTGGGTCTTCTGCTACTCCTGGCCCATGTACCCGGATTGGGCCAGCCTGACTTCGTGGCCCCTCTGCCCGACAGTCGCTCGCTGCCCGTGTACCTGAGTCACACGCGGCCCAGACACAGTAGGTCTTCACTCTTCTTCTATCCTCTTTGACTATCGTTGACAATGACTCATCACATCTGGAGCCTTGATGAGTGCATTGTCAACACTTCACTTCTTCAGCTCTTCAGTACCTACGAACACATGTGGAAACACGAAAACAAAACACAAGAAAACAAAGAAGAAGAAAATAAAGTAAAAGTTTAGCCCTAATGACCGAAAGCCAAACAAAAGCAAGAAGTGGTCATTATGGTTAACCAAAATGTAAAAGCTCAAAATGAGTGTGATCTCAGAAACATCAACAAGGACATCAAAAGAGTAAGGACAACGGGACAAAAACTCCTCCTGAAACAAATCCCAGAGAAAGCCAAAAACTCCCCCTTGAACTCTTATCCCAAAATTTCTCCCCCTTGTTGATAAGTGAACTCATCAAGCACTTTAAAAAAGACACAGACTCTCCCTGAAACGCAACTCCCCCTCAAAATACACAATGAATGCAATTGGGGTGCATGTGGAGTGAAGAAAGCATGCTTCTCAGATATGATTGATTGCAATTACAACATCTAACAAGTATAGCAAAAGACATATTGTCGAAGACACATGGCATGATCAGTGCAACAGATGATATCTAAAGAAAGTCATTAGCACGCATTTTTTAGTTTTTGCAAACAAAAGCATCACCAAATTTTCCAGCTGACAAGCAAGGTAAAGCATGAGATGTAGAAGCTAACTGATATCTACCAAGATAAGCATTGTCCAAAAACAAAGTGCTTCAGCAAACTTGTTATCATTTCAATTTTCAGGCTTTTTCTTTTTCCTTTTTCATTTTTGCCAGGGGTTATTTGCGTGTCAAACCTTATGCTGACCGACCAAGTCAAGCCTAGGCTAGAACTGGACCATCAGAAGATTAAGACATTGGTCTTGGCATACACTACATTGTCCTAGTTCATACCAAAGTGCTATGGTACGTAGTCCAGAACAATGCAATGCGACAAAGCAAACCCACCTGGATCTTTTCAAGTTATGCATAAAAAGGCATGGAATTTTCATTTTTCTTGATTTTTCATCATTTTTATAGCACATTTCCATGTTTTAAAGCAGAGAGATGTCCAAGTTGCATGTTTGCATCTAAGTCAGGAACTAGCTACAAGGCATGTAATGGATAGCAAGAACATTCAGCCTACGCATGCTAGTTACCAGAAGCAATGGTGATCATTTTTTCAAGTTTAACGCATAAAAGCCATGCATATGACAGATATCAGACATATCAAGTGAACTGAACCAAATCATGATCATTGACAAGTATTCAAAAGCATGTACTAGCTAGAATAAGTAAAGCAGTTCAATCATATAACATAAGCAGCTCAAAAGTGTGATATGTGAATATGTATGATATGAACACACACAAAAAGACTCAAGAAAAGAGTAAAGAAGAAAGAAAATCGACTCAAAATATCCTAAAAAGGATACACAACACCCAAATCCCCTCGTAAACGCTCAAAAGTAGACTGATCTAGGGGTTTGGTGAAAATGTCAGCCAACTGATGATGGGTATCAACATGAACAAGGTCAATGACACCTTTCTCATATTGATCCCGTAGAAAGTGAAAGCGCACATCAATGGGTTTGGTTTTTGAATGGAGACACGGGTTTTTCCCTACACTAATTGCACTGGTGCTGTCGCAAAACAAAGGAACTCTGGTAGGAAAGAACAACCCAAAATCTCGTAGAGTGGAAATCATCCAAACTAACTGTGAGAAGCAGCTAGCAGTAGCTACATACTCAGCCTCAATGGTCGAAAGAGCAACTCCAGAATGCTTTCGAGAAGACCAAGACACAAGGGAAGAACCAAGAAACTGGCAAGTACCGGAAGTCGACTTGCGATCCAACCGGCACCCACCAAAGTCGACATCCGAAAAGCCAGATAAATCCAGAGATGATGATGCTGAATAATAAAGACCAAGATCGGGCGCATAAGTGAGATACCTAAAGATGCACTTGACAGCCTGCCGATGAGACGCGCGTGGTGAAGACTGGAAACGCGCGCAAAGTCCCACAGCGAACTGTATGTCCGGTCTTGTCACCGTCAAGTACAGCAGCGAACCGATCATCCCTCGAAACTCCCTCTCGTTGACCTTTACGCCGCTTTCATCCTTGTCCAGACCCCCAGATGTGCCCATCGGGGTCATCTGCGGCTTCAACTCACCACCAAAGTCAAATTTCTTCAGCATGTCTCGAGTGTACTTACCTTGGTGGATGAAGGTACCGTCCTTGGTTTGCTTGATCTGGAGCCCTAAGAAATACTTGAGCTCACCCATGAGGCTCATCTCAAACTCGCTGTGCATCTGCTCAGAAAACTTGGACACCAGAGAATCAGTAGTACCGCCAAAAATAATATCGTCCACGTAAATCTGAGCAACTAAGAAATCTAAATCAACTTTGAGCAAAAAGAGAGTCTTTTCCACCGAACCCATCACAAAGCCCTTCCCCAACAAAAATTTCTTTAACCGGTCATACCAAGCCCTGGGGGCTTGCTTCAACCCGTATAAAGCTTTTTGCAACTTAAAAACATGTCGAGGAAACTTAGGGTTCTCAAAACCGGGGGGCTGCCTAACATAAACTTCCTCCTCTATGAACCCATTCAGAAAATCACTCTTAACGTCCATTTGAAAAAGCTTAAAACCCTTCGAAGCGGCAAAAGCTAAGATAATGCGAATGGACTCAAGATGGGCAACAGGAGCGAAAGTTTCTTCAAAATCAATACCTTCCTTCTGGCAAAAACCTTGGGCAACTAGTCGAGCTTTGTTGCGCACCACAACCCCATCTTTACCTTGTTTGTTCTTGAACACCCACTTGGTGCCTATGGGATTGCATCCTGGTGGCGGCTCAACTAGTGTCCAAACCCGATTACCGACAAAATTCTCAAGCTCTTCTTGCATAGCGTTAATCCAATTAGAATCAGAAAGAGAATGAGAAACGTCTCTGGGCTCAAAAGATGCAACAAAAGCAGATTCAGCAAACACAACAAGAGAGGTACCAGATGAACGCAAAGTTCTCTCAGTCAAATCACCAATGATGAGCTCTGAGGGGTGATCACGCTGAACTGCTCGGGATCCCTGGTGATCTGAAGTCACCTCATTGGAGTCAGCAGCTGGCACCTCTGGACTCGACTGAGGGGGCTCGATCGAAGTGGAAGAAGTGATCAGAGGTCCGCCCTCGTCCTCAGTCGAAGTCTTAGAAGGTGTGGGCTCTATAGGAGGCGCAGAAGGCCCACCCTCATCAGCAGCTGGAGTATCCTCATCTTCCTCGAAGATGGACTCTCCGAGCTCATCATCGCCAGAATGCTCAAATGAAGGAGTTAAAGAAGGCAAGGATTCGTCAAAAGAAACCTCACAAGTCTCGACAAGTTGCTGGGAGTCGAGGTTCCAAACACGGAAACCTTGAAATGTAAAGTGTATCCAAGAAAAACTTCGTCCCAGCAACGAGACTCAAACTTGTCCAAATGCCCTCCCTTCTTGAGCACAAAGCACTTGCAGCCAAACGCTCGCAAGTGGCTCACCTTGCGCTATCCGCCAAACCGCAACTCGTATGAGGTCTTACCTAGGTAAGCTCTAAGAAAAATTTGGTTGGCCAGATAGCAAGCCGTGTTCATGGCTTCAGCCCAAAAACGCCTAGGAGTCCTGTGCTCATCGAGCATCGTCCTGGCCATCTCGACTAGCGTGCGGTTCTTTCGTTCCACAACGCCATTCTGTGGGGGAGTGTAAGGAGAAGAAAACTGATGGTCAAGACCCTGATCACTACAGAAGCTGACGAACTGAGAGTTCTTGAACTCAGAACCATTGTCGGAGCGAATTGCTCGCATCCGACCATTGTTCTCGTTCTTCAGGTTCAAAATCAGGTCATGAACAAACTGAAAAGTTTCATCCTTAGACTCCAAAAAGAAAACCCACGAAAATCAAGAAAAGTAGTCAACAATCACAAGTGCATACCACTTCCCACCGACTGAGCGTACCCGAGCTGGACCGACAATGTACAAATGTAACAACTCACCCGGATACGAAGTCATCACCTGAGTCACAGGTGAGTGAGAAGCGGCAACCATTTTCCCATGACGACAGGGATGACAAACTAGATCATTCTCCATTTTAAGCTTCGGCAATCCTCGGATGAGGTCCATAGAGCTTAACCTGACTAGCAGATCAAAACTCAAATGACCTAACCTCCTATGCCACTTCCAGAGCTCAGAAGAAGATCCAGCAATCAAATAGCGAGAAGGGCCAAAAGAACTAGAGAAGTCAATTCAAAAAACATTACCGAATGGTAAGATCTGGCAAATCAAAGACCCTCTAGAATCAAACACATAAGCATTGCCCTTCTTAAAACGCACTTCCAAACCATCCTCAAGAAGTTGTGATACAAAAATCAAGTTAAAGTTCAAATTTTTAACCAAGGCAACATTCTTCAAAGAGAAATGATCTGAAATGCGAATTGAGCCGATGCCACTTACCTTCCCTTTACCACTGTTCCTGAAAGTAATGTACTCTTTGGAGCTCGAGGGAGTGAGACTGGAGCAAATGGTCTGGCACCAGGTTTAGCGAAAAAGCTAAACCAGTGTCGAGCCATCAGAAGAGTTTGGACCAAAACGCGGCTCAAGGCGCGGTCCATGGTTCTGCCTAAAACCTCGGCCACGAGGTCCAGGACTGTAGCCAAAACGGCCTGGAGCTCTGCTGGAACGAATACCACCAACTGGAGCACGGGCATGAAAGCCGTCTCCTCTGCCACCACCTACATGACGCGGCCTGGCCTCCATCCTCTCCCCACATCGACGAACACGCAGTCTACCACCCTGCTGGTAGAACTGCTCCTGACCACCATGAGCACGCTCTGCTCTCTAACCCACTTCCTCCTGAAGCAAAACTCCGCAAGATGCCCGTCTCTCTAACAGTACTCACAATGATAGGTGGGCTTCTTGGAATGTGGTTGAGACTTGGGATTCTTGGGCTTAGTGGTGTTTGGTGTCGTCTTCTTGGGTTGAGACGGTCCAGGAAGAGAGTCTAGAGAAGTGTGGAGATGTTTGGGCTTTGGAACCCAGATGGGCTTCTTGGGTGGAGCTTTGGGCTGTTCATGGATCACTCCATCCTTGGGCTGACTAGCCTTGGAAGACTCAGTGGAGTGAGTCTTGGGGTATCTCTGTTCTAGAGTCATTTTACTCCACTCCACTGCCCGACTAATGGCACTCTCAAAGTCAGCCTTGGTGTAGGTGTAACCTACCCCAAACCCATCCTGCCTCTTGAACTGCTGAATCATCATGCCGAGCTGTGGCTCTCTGGCACTGATCCAACTCAGGATAGAACGGAGGTAAAAGTTCTCATTCTGAGAATCAGCTAGCTCCTCTCTCAAGGAAGCTAGAACCTCCACCTGAGACAGGCAGGTCTCACACTCACTCTCTACTTGGACAGACTTCTCGGCTTTCAGCTTAATCAACTCCATTCTAAGAGACAGACAGTTTTCACAGACAGTGGGTGGACCTAATAGTGTCTCAAGCTCTAGCCTAGTCTGCGCCAGCTCAGCTCTCACTCTCTCCAAATCCCTTAGATGGTCATCGCCCTTGGCTTTCAGCTCAGCTAAGACAGCTAGATGAGATGGGCAATCAGCACAGGGTGCGACGACGGTGGCTTGAGCATCTTTCAGCTCCAGCTGAGCGCTTTCAAGCTCAGTGGCCAAAGCCTCCCTCTCATCAACCCTTTCTGTGTACCTGGACTTCAGAGTCGACAGGTCACACAGAAGCACCTCACACTTCGGGCACTCACTGCTATCACCCAAGCAGGGGGAAGAAGATAGACTCTCAATTCTACCGTTGGCCACAGGAAGCTCACTCTCTAACTCATCTATCCTCTTCGTAGCTCCCCTAAGCAGTTTTTCCCGATATTTTAACTCCTGACGATTGCTTTCAAGTAAATCAAAGATTTCGCGTTCATAATATGATACCTTTTCATTGTCGTCGTTGTCGGAGTCATCGGAGGAGCTCTTCTCTTCCTTATCCCCAAGAGCCATTGAACAGAAGCTCTTGCGGGATCTTCGGCGCTGATGTGAGCGGCTCTTCGGTCTGTCCCCGAAGGCCATGAAGCAAAGACCCGCCAGATCGTCCTTGTCCTTCCCCTTCCTGATGACAATCTCCTCATCCCTCGAGCTCGATGAAGAGGAAGAAGACGTGGACCGCTTGGAGTAGCTCTTCTCCATCTCGGGGAAGAAGGCCTTGTCGCTCTTCTTGTTCTCTCGCCGGTAGTCCTTCAGGGCCTTTCTGAAGAATCTGGTCTTTGGCTTGCCCTTGTTGAAGGAGGAGCTCTCGTGCTTGCTTGAGTCGTGGAAGCCACCACCGGTGCCCTTCTTGTGGCCATTGCGCTTGGGGCAGTCGGCGATGAAGTGTCCTGGATCACCACACTCAAAGCACCCGGATTTCGTGCCGTGTCATTTGAACATTCTTTTGTCATAAACACGACGCACCCGGTTGTTAAAAAGACACAAATCATCATCTCCCAAAGACTCAAGTTGGTCCTCAGTGATAGACATCAAAGAGAACCCAGCACAGCTCACAGAAGAGGGATCAACAGAAGGTGTAGCAAGAGCCAGGGACTTTGATCCAGAGCCAGTGAGATTTGATCTCAGCTGTATATCAACCTCAGTGGCCTTCAGCTTGCTAAACAACTCAGAAATGGTCAAGGTATCATAAGAAGTGCTCTCAACAATAGAGGATACCTTGATCTCCCAGATCTTTGGGTCCAAGGTATGGAGAACCTTGAGCGCCTGCTCGTGATCTGAGACTAACTGAGCACCCTCAGCCTTGTATTCCTGAAGCTTGTTTATGATCGATTGAAAACGACCAAACAACGCTTCAACAGATTCACCCGGCTTTTGTGTGAAGTTCTCATCTTCACGCCGGTAGGTCTGAAGCCGAGTCTTGACCTAGGCTGTCCCCTCATGGTGTGCCTTGAGGGTAGCCCAGATCTCTCTTGAAGTGGAGAGATGGCTCACACGCTCAAACTTAGTGGGACCTAAACCAGAAAACAGAATGTTCACATCTTTACTATTGTTCAGATGCTGGGCAATGATACCAGGAGTACCTTGCTCAGCAGCTGGCAATACAACAAAGGTAGCGTGAACGCAAATGTCCCAGATGTCCGAGCTTTGGCTCATGAGATAGGCTCGCATGCGAGTCTTCCAATAGTTATAGCCATAAGCTTCCAAGGACGGGACCTTGCTAGGAGACGTCATGATCACTACTGGGGTTTAGAACCGGTTAAGATATGGAAAAACCCTAACCAGGCTCTGATACCACTTGTAGGACTGAAAGTAGCGACCAGAGGGGGGTGAATGGATGCCTAAAAAATTCTTTCGAATCAATGGCCTGCTCCCAACACCCAACGCACCTCAAAAGACTAAGCAGCAAAGCAAGAACAGATTGCCTAAGTCTAAAAGTATCTACCCTAGAAAAGATCGGTGTCAAAAACAGAGAAACACTAGTACAGTGCTAATAGGCAGATAAACAAAATATTCAAGACATGGCAGATCAAACTTCTCAGTAAAATAATCTAAGTGTACATGGAATGAGATGAGAAGTTACTGTTCAAAATCTGTCTCCTGTTCGAAACTTAGCGAAGCCTGCTTCGCTGTGTCAAAGCCTGCTTCGGAGTCCCTTGTCGAGGTCTAGCGAAGGTTGACGTTGAAATGTCGAAGCTTTGTGGATTCCAGTCTAGTTCGAGTGTGGCAGAGAGTGAAGTATGCTTCGGTGCGAAGTATGAAAGTATCGAAGCTTGCTTTGAACAGTGTACTTCGAAGCCTAGACTTTGATTAGAAAGCTTCGAACAAAGCACACAGAAAAGCAATCTTCGAATGAGAAGCGAAGCCCAACACACGGCAGCAAGACCAAATCAAAGCCTACACTCTACCTTCAAAGTTAGCTGATGCTCTCACAAAAGATCGAAGCCTTTAAACATACTTCGGAAAAACAAGCTTCGAACTTCACAATCTGAGACCAACGAATATTACAACAGTAGAACAATTTCTCAGACAACACACCCCAAGCGAAGTCTACCAGAGGGACATGATTCGAAGTTAACTTCGAAGCATGTCGAAGTATTGACTACGAAAAGCTCGAGTCGGAGTACACCTTCGCAAGAACTGCCGAAGTATGCCAAGAGAACAGAAACTAAGTACAAAACATACTTCTAAGCTAAGTTCACAGTTCAAAATCGGAGTTGAACATTTCAGCGGAGCCTTCGTAGGAGCCTGGCCGAAGCCTGCGTCGGAGAGCTAAAGGACTTCGAACAAAAAGGGGCTTCGCCAGAAACAGCCAGAGAAAAAGGCTAGGTCCTGTCTATGCGATCAAAAAGCTGCAAAGGAAAAAGAAAAGCTAGAGTACTAGCCAACTGTAGCTACAGGAGACTAGCACACTGTTGCTACAGTACGCATGAACTAGTACTCAGCCCGTAGAACACAAACCAACAGAGAAGCGCGTGAACTCTGATAAAAACAACAGACGCACAAAACGAAGCTTCAGATCCACACACAAACGCTGCACACAACACTACACGAACAGGGAATAGAATCTCCCAGCATCATGAAGAACAGAAGGTATGCAGGAATAGAACTCACTTGCACAGGAGCCTGGCGGCGCACGCAGGGAGAGAGAAAAGCGCAGGAAACAAAAATGACCCAATGAATGATTAAAAAGTGATTTCTTGAAAGGGTGACCTAACCCTAGGGATTGGGGTCGTATTTATAGGTTTCCCAACACTTAGGAATATTCCACCAGCCCCTTAGGGTTTTTACAGACGCTGAAAATAATAGGAAAAGACTAAACTGCCCTTAGGATATTTTTACAGACTCGATTGACTGACTGTGGGCCTAGGGACAAAATAGTAAACTCCTATTTACAGATGACTTATCCAGAAGCTAAGCTTTCGTAGCGACTACGGCTTTCATCTGGACAATCCGAGACACGATCAGCGGTCGTCAGTTGTTGGGGAAAAATATTCTATCCTCAGGGTTATTGCAGTAACAGGACAAAGGCAGGCGATTGAATCAAAGGTTTCTAGCATGTATCTCTGGAATGCACTGAATCAAGTTCGAAGTATGAAGACGGACTCTAGTTCAGAGTATATCTTCGAACTTGGACTGTTCCGAGAACTTCCTTACCAGCTAAGATGGAAGACTTATCTTCTTTCTCATTAGATTAGTCTTTTACCATTTTAGCCCTATTAAGGGTACCGAATAGTTTCCACTATGTCGGTTGTAATAAAGGGGTAAAAGGGTCTTTTCCTTAATGTTTGGGCCTATAAATACCCCCCGTTTTACCCTGTAATACGGACCGAATACAAGTTATTCAATACACACTTTCGAACTATTTTAAGCTATTATCCTTTCGGAGGCTTGGAATAGTTTACTTCACAAACACTTTGTTTGTTAGTTTCTAATCTTCAGAAACCTGTTAGCGTAATCTTTTACGCCAACAGTTGGCGCCGTCCGTGGGGAACTTAGTCCAAAAAACTCCGTTCTCTACCAAGTTCTCAAACCATGCCTCCTAAGCGGAGTGCAGGTGGTAATCCTGTTCGGAGGTCTCCTCGGACCTCCGGAGCAAGATCTTCAGACACAGTTGAGGTCGGAGGCCTTCGATGTTTCCTCCACCTCAAACTCCGGAAGGGATTCCCCTTCCTCGAGCATACGGAGTGATGAGGACATCACTTCACATGATACACACATGGAGCCTCCACCTACAATTCAACTACAAGGACCAATCACACGCGCCCGTGCCCGTCGTTTGAACCATGAGGTTAATTCTTTCCTTAGCAACTATGTTAATATTTGTTTGGACGGGATGCTACTGAATTCTAGTGATATTTTGTTGCTTAGGAACATGGGAGATGGAATAGAAGAGTTGGAGTTGAAGACGGAGCCGCACGGATGATTTGAAGTCAAGAATTCGCTGGTTCGGACTACATCGACCACCATTCACCAAAATGGTCATAACTTCCTCATACGAAGTCCGATTGGCGCGTTCTTGGACTTTTTGGAAAGCTAAGGAGAAGACGGATCGTTTGCCGTTGGTTTCACCTCATTTGAAGTCTCGAGTCGTCCTGTGTATTTAAAACAGTACTGCGTGACAGAACTGGGCCATGTTGGCCCATAGTCTGAGTCTGTACGTCTTCTAGCCCACAGCCCATGTCTGTTTCGCCTTCCACAGGCCGCCGCCCTATATATTCTCACGCCAGCCACTTCTAGGGTTAGGTTTTGCTTTGTTGCATCTACACTGTTGTGTTTAGATCCCGCCTCTTGCACCGGACCGATTGGCTGCTGCATTGGCGTTTGTGAAACCTCACCTTATCTTCGTTTGTCTGTGATTTGGCATTCGATTTGTATCCTTCCTGTTCTTGCTTGTGTTCTTGGGTTCGCTTGCAGGAATTAGCCTTCGTGGTGAGGTCAATCGCGTTCTGCGTGGTTGATAACCAACGGAGACAGTGGTGTAACGATTGCAAGGTTTTGATCCGCCGGACCGGAGCCTTGGATCGCCAACGTCGAGATTCTCCACCAACCCAAGTTTATCCTTTACCTAGCGGAAGATCGGGACCACTCCCCCATCAGTTGGTATCAGAGCTCAGATTTCCCGTTAGGTAATCTCGATCTGCTGTTGTTTTTACCTAAAGTCCAGAAAACCGCACCAAAAAAAAAATTCCCCACCGAGAACCCCTTTGTGCCTGCGATTTTAATTTCAGTTTTAACTTTGTTGAGTTCGTGTTCTTGGTCGAGTCTTGTTGCTGGTTTAGTCATCCCTCTGTGTCGTTTGAGTAGTAGTTGTTCTTGTGTCTCAGAAAAAATTCCCCACCGAAAACCCCCCCCCCTTCCGCAACCCTACTTTGTTTTCCACATTGACTCTTTGTGACCCCCTTCGGTAAAACAGGCATAACTTTTCGCTCGTTTGGCAGACAAATCTGAAATTTTTTGAGCGTGTTCCGGACCCAATTTGGCCTGTACCCTCACCAAAATCGCCAAAAAAAATCGGGAAGATAAAGAAAAAAATTGGACAAAGTTTTTGCTCGCCGGACAGCGAACTTGTTTGAATTTTTGCAAGCCACATCCCACCTCAGTTGTAGGTGCCAATTTTTGTGGTTGCATCTCTGGTCATCCTTGTTTCAAAAAAATAGAGTGAAAAAAAAGAAGAAAAAAAAATAAAAAAAAAAGAGAAACAGTCCTGTTAGTTGCTTGTCCGAACTCTTGTCCGAACTCCTGTCCGAACTCTTGTCCAATCTGAGGCAGTCATTGGCTGTTTGTTGCTTGTCCGATCTCTTGTCTGAACCTTTGTCCGAACTCTTGTCCGATCCCTTGTCCGATCCAATCAGCAGCAAAAAAAAATATATAAAAATAAAAAAAATATTTGTGCTCATACCCTTGTCCGATCACTTGTCCGATCTCTTGTCTGATCCCTTGTCTGATCTATAGAGAGCTGAATTTGGCCTGTTTTCGCTTCCATTTGATTTTTTGGACACATAGTTTCCCTCTTTTGCTTGAACTTTCACTTTGGAAGCACTAAGGCCAGCAACTTTGACGAGTACTTGGGAACACTTATTGAACTTGGTTTAACTGTTATTATTATCGCTAATCCTTGCTACTCACTTTGCCTTCCAAGCTACACCTTTCTCTCGGTCAGGACAGGATTCATTTCTTGCAATTGTACACCACCCTCCACTTGGTTCATCACCTGTAGGCCGGTGACCTCACTGCGGCGTGGTAAGAACACTTGCAAGCGTGGGTAAGGTGCTTGACGGATTGCTTCCACCACACACCCAACACCCCACCGAGCTGTTTTCCATCAGGATTATTCTTTGTTGTTTTGTCTTTCACTAACATGGCAGATAACAGCGGCACCCCTCCATCTGATTTTAATGAATGTGTCTCACGACGTGCT
The DNA here is from genome assembly GCA_019279435.1 of Zizania palustris. NCBI lineage: Eukaryota > Viridiplantae > Streptophyta > Magnoliopsida > Poales > Poaceae > Zizania > Zizania palustris. The sequence continues at coordinate 7,239,088 of JAAALK010000286.1, forward strand.
CTACTAGAGTCTCAGCGGCAGACCCAACATTCCATCGAACGTCTCGCACGTACTGTGGCTGACCTAGTAGACCGGATGACTGCCTTGGAAACACGCTTGCCTGCTGCACGAGCCAACAATGACCATGTTGAAGAGGAAGACGACCATATTGAAGAGGAAGACGACCTATCCTATGCTGGGAACAATGGCATTGGACCTGATGAGGCTGCACATCATCGCTTTCAGTTCAACCGTCAAGGTATGGGCGGCCACCGCGACCGCCCTCCACGAGGTAACAATGACAACCACAGGAACAATGATCCCTACTCTAAGGTAAAATTTTCAGTACCTCCTTTTGCTGGCACCTATGATCCAGATGCATATTTAGATTGGGAGATGTCAGTCGAACAAAAATTTAATGCTCATATGGTTCTTGCTATCCACCGCGTGCGTTTAGCTACTAGTGACTTCACTGGATATGCTCTTCTTTGGTGGACTGAAATAGTTCAGGTTGGAAATGAACCACAAACTTGGGATATGTTAAAACGGCAAATGCGTGGTAGATGGGTCCCTCCTTCATATAAACGTGATTTGAGAAAAAAATTGCAGCGCCTAAACCAAGGAAATAAATCGGTAGAGGAGTATTATCAGGAGTTGCAAATAGGTTGCATGCGTGCTGAAATTGAGGAGGACAATGAGGATAAAATGGCCCGTTTTTATGGTGGTTTAAGACGTGAAATTCAGGATATCATTGATTATAAAGAATACAATACTATCACTCGTCTTTTCCACCTTGCTATGCTTGCAGAAAAAGAATTGCAGGGTCGCCAACAACCACAACGCAGCATGAGGACCAACATTGGTGGTGCTACTTCACGCTCAAGTGGGCAGCAGCAACGACCACCCGCACCCCCTTCTCGACCGGCGGCTACATCAGCACCCTCTACATCTACAGCCCAGGTTGAGAGTTCCAAGACTGCAGCAACCAAGGCGCCAGCCAAGCCCACCTCCTCGGCAGCCTCTACTGCACGTTCTGCAGCGATCCAGTGTCACAGATGCAAAGGATTTGGCCATGTGATGAAAGACTGCCCTAGTCAGCGGGCTTATATTGCTACGGAAGACGGTGGCTACGTAAGTGCTAGTGATGTTGAAGATGAATATGCACTTGCTGCTAACATTGCAGGAGATGATGAAACATCCGAGGATGACGTTGTTTTTACATCGGATACCTATGCCGACCATGAAGCACTTATTGTACAACGTGTTTTAAGCACTCACATGGAGCAGGACGACCGGGCACAACGGAACAATCTGTTTCAGACCTTCTTCCTCGTCAATGACCGCCGTGTACGTGTCATCATCGACAGCGGTAGTTGCAACAATTTGGTGAGCCTCGACATGGTAACGAAGCTTCAACTTCCCACACGTGCGCATCCACACCCTTACCATGTGCAGTGGTTCAACAATAGCGGTAAGGTCAAGGTAACACAAACTGCTCACATCAAATTTGCCATTGGTACATACTTAGGAGTTGCTGATTTTGATGTAGTACCAATGCAAGCATGTTCTCTGTTACTTGGTAGACCTTGGGAGTATGATACTGATGCTACACACCATGGTAGGAGCAATAAGTATACGTTTATGAACAAAGGAAAGAAAGTTACATTGCTTCCTATGACTCCTGCTGAAATTGTAAAATTTGAACAAGAAAAACATGCTAGGGATGCACAAAAGAGAAAACAACCTTCTGAAAATCAGCAAGTAGCTAAGACGTTTTTGAGGCAACAGAAAGATAAAATTGCTTCTCCTTCTTCATCTCAAGTTATTAATCTGAAAGGACATGTCATGCTTGCAACTAAAACTGACCTTGCTGAAATTTGTGATGATACTCCCTTGCTATACGGCTTGATTTGCACAAACGTGTTGTTTTCACTTGCGAACATTCCTAGCTCTGTTCCTGTTGCAGTCACTGACCTTTTGCAGGAGTTTAAAGATGTTTTTCCTGCTGAGATACCACCCGGGCTGCCACCGATACGCGGCATCGAGCACCAAATTGATTTGGTCCCGGGAGCGTCTCTTCCTAATCGTGCAGCGTACCGTACCAATCCGGAGGAGACAAAAGAAATTGAGCGCCAAGTACAGGACCTTCTTGATCGTGGGTACGTCCGTGAAAGCCTTAGTCCTTGTGCAGTACCCGTTCTTTTGGTACCTAAGAAAGATGGTAGTTGGCGCATGTGTGTTGATTGTCGTGCTATTAATAATATCACCATTCGATATCGACACCCTATTCCTAGATTGGATGACATGCTTGATGAGCTTAGTGGTGCCATTATCTTTTCTAAGATCGACCTCCGTAGTGGCTACCACCAAATTCGCATGAAACTAGGTGATGAATGGAAAACTGCTTTTAAAACAAAGTTTGGATTATATGAGTGGCTTGTCATGCCTTTTGGACTTACTAATGCACCTAGTACCTTCATGCGCTTGATGAATGAAGTCCTACGGCACTTTATAGGACGCTTTGTGGTTGTATACTTTGATGATATCTTGGTTTATAGCAAGTCTCTCACTGAACATGTTGAACACCTACGTGCTGTTTTTTTGCCCTCCGTGAAGCTAGAATGTTTGGTAACCTTGAGAAGTGCACGTTTTGCACGGATCGAGTTGTGTTTCTTGGCTATGTTGTCACTTCACAGGGTATTGAGGTCGACGCGGCAAAGGTAGAAGCCATCAACAGCTGGCCGCAACCCCAAACTATCACACAAGTACGTAGTTTTCTTGGTCTTGCAGGTTTCTACCGGCGTTTTGTGAAAGATTTCAGCACCATAGCCGGTCCGTTGCATGAGTTGACCAAGAAGGGAATTACTTTTGCGTGGGAGCCAGCACATGAACATGCTTTTGCCACACTCAAAGATCGTCTTACACATGCACCTCTACTTCAGCTACCCGACTTCAGTAAGCCTTTTGAGTTAGAATGTGATGCTAGTGGGTTGGGATTAGGAGGTGTGCTGCTGCAAGGAGGTAAACCCGTGGCCTATTTTAGTGAGAAATTACATGGCCCACAGTTGAACTATTCTACCTATGATAAGGAATTATATGCCTTAGTGCGTGTGCTTGAAACTTGGCAACATTACCTTTTGCCTAAGGAGTTTATTATTCATTCGGATCATGAAGCATTGAAGCATATACGTAGTCAAGCAAATCTGAATAAACGACATGCTAAATGGGTAGAATTTATTGAAACTTTTCCATACATCATTAAGCATAAGAAAGGGAAAGATAATGTGATTGCGGATGCTTTGTCTAGACGTTATACATTGCTTTCTCAACTTGATTATAAGATCTTTGGTTTAGAAACATTGAAGGACATGTATGCTACTGATTTGGACTTCAAAGATGCTTTTGCAAATTGTACAGATGACCGTGCTTGGAACAAATATGTGCTGAATAATGGATATCTTTTTCGTGCTAACAAGTTATGTGTGCCGGCTAGCTCTCTTCGCTTGTTGTTATTGCAGGAAGCACATGGTGGTGGTTTGATGGGTCATTTTGGATCAAAGAAAACCGAAGATGTGCTGTCCACCCACTTCTATTGGCCTAAGATGAGACGAGATGTTGAGCGCTATGTGGCACGATGCACTACTTGCAATAAAGCTAAGTCCCGACTAAACCCACATGGTCTTTATATGCCTCTGCCCGTTCCTAGTGTACCTTGGGAGGATATTTCTATGGATTTTGTGTTAGGGTTACCTAGAACTAGGAGGGGGAGAGATAGTATTTTTGTGGTGGTAGATCGTTTCTCTAAAATGGCGCATTTTATACCTTGTCACAAGAGCGACGATGCTACAAATGTTGCTGATTTGTTTTTCAGAGAGGTCATACGCTTGCATGGAGTTCCCAATACCATCGTTTCAGATCATGATGCCAAATTCAAGAGGGGGAGGATGATGAGGACATCACTTCACATGATACACACATGGAGCCTCCACCTACAATTCAACTACAAGGACCAATCACACGCGCCCGTGCCCGTCGTTTGAACCATGAGGTTAATTCTTTCCTTAGCAACTATGTTAATATTTGTTTGGACGGGATGCTACTGAATTCTAGTGATATTTTGTTGCTTAGGAACATGGGAGATGGAATAGAGTTGGAGTTGAAGACGGAGCCGCACGGATGATTTGGAGTCAAGAATTCGCTGGTTCGGACTACATCGACCACCATTCACCAAAATGGTCATAACTTCCTCATACGAAGTCCGATTGGCGCGTTCTTGGACTTTTTGGAAAGCTAAGGAGAAGACGGATCGTTTGCCGTTGGTTTCACCACATTTGGAGTCTCGGGTCGTCCTGTGTATTTAAAACAGTACTGCGTGACAGAACTGGGCCATGTTGGCCCATAGTCTGAGTCTGTACGTCTTCTAGCCCACAGCCCATGTCTGTTTCGCCTTCCACAGGCCGCCGCCCTATATATTCTCACGCCAGCCACTTCTAGGGTTAGGTTTTGCTTTGTTGCATCTACACTGTTGTGTTTAGATCCCGCCTCTTGCACCGGACCGATTGGCTGCTGCATTGGCATTTGTGAAACCTCACCTTATCTTCGTTTGTCTGTGATTTGGCATTCGATTTGTATCCTTCCTGTTCTTGCTTGTGTTCTTGGGTTCGCTTGCAGGAATTAGCCTTCGTGGCGAGGTCAATCGCGTTCTGCGTGGTTGATAACCAACGGAGACAGTGGTGTAACGATTGCAAGGTTTTGATCCGCCGGACCGGAGCCTTGGATCGCCAACGTCGAGATTCTCCACCAACCCAAGTTTATCCTTTACCTAGCGGAAGATCGGGACCACTCCCCCATCACGGAGTTCCTCCACCAACTCCATCTATACTTCGGCCAGCCGGAGTCTCTCTTCCACCACAAGTTCCACTTCAAACCGATCCCTACAGTTCTCAAGACCCGGAAGATCCTTCCGGAGGAGAAGAAGACGGTCTTGGTGATATGGCCGCTCAAATGGCTAGTCTCCAAGCTGAAGTAGCAAGGTGGCAGCAAGAAGCCGCAGATAGGCTTCATTCTCAGCCCACCCCAGTCATCCCTGAAGTGCCCGAAGACGACGAACTTATTTATCCCGAAGCCCTGGAGAACGCGTCCTTCGACACCGAATCTCCGCTGCATCCTGAGTTGCAGAAAGTGCGCTTCGATCCTAAGTTTAAAACTTCGAAGCTTTGCAAATATTCCGGAGATGAAGATCCTGGAGAGTTTGCCCGTTCTTATGCTTTAGCAATTGAAGCCAGCGGGGGAGTGCGAGATACGATGGCCAAATGTTTCCCCTAGCCCTCCAAGGAGTGGCATTGCGGTGGTTCTGGTCTCTGAAGCCAGGATCAATCAGTTCATGGGGGCAGTTGAAGAAGAAGTTCGTAAGCAATTTCCAGGGCACCTTCGTGCCCCCAATGTCAACAGGAAGTCTTTTCCAGGTGAAGCAGTTCCCTGGAGAGACCTTAAGACAGTATTTCAAGCGCTTATCTCATACGAAGTCGCAAATTTGAGGGTTAACTACGTCTTCTGTAGTTGACACAGCTCGAGAGGGAGTTATTCATCTAGGCCTCCTTGATAAACTTCACCGGAAAAGTATATCTTCTGTTTCTCAGTTGATGTCTTATTTCGAAGAGTATGCAAGGACAGAAGAGGGATGGCTTCGGAGAACTGGTGTGACCCCGTCGATATTGCAAGAAGTTAAATTGGAAGTGAAAACTTAAGCACAGCCGCAAGGGCCTAGTTTCGAAGCTCAGCATGACAGACGTCGGGGGCAAAAGCATCCTCGTTCAGAAGTTCTAAACATTGCACCCCGCAGAAGTTTGCCCAAAGGGCTCCGCAACCGTCAGGAAGCAAGACCAGCGGCTGGAGGCCGCCAGGGAAACCGGCTGGCAAAGCCCAGGCCTTTTTTTGCTGTATCCATGGTGAAAATCGGAGTCACGCAACTGATGCGTGCAAGTCTATACTTGCTCTGAGAGGAGAGTATTTGGAAAGAACTTCGGGTTGAGGCACTACTGACCGAGTTCTGGCTGAAGTACGTTCGGAGCCTGTCCAGGCTGTGGCGCGAATAGAGAACTTTGACCCTGCAAGACGACCTCCGGTGGTCAATATTATGCCACCTCCGAAGCAAGAAGAGGGGCAAGATCGAGGAAAAAGAGTAGTCCTCCCCATCTCCGGAGGAGGGACCCTCGGAAGTATGTCAAAGAGGCAGAGAAGAGAATATGTTAGAGAAGTGGGCCATATTGGAACCTCTTCATATGCAGCTGCTATGCTCGAATGGTCCCATGTGCCAATATCTTTTTCCACAGATGATGCAGCGGGTATAAAATTTCCACATGCAGACCCACTTGTCATAACTGCCGACATAGCAGGAACTGAGGTTCGAAGAGTGCTAATTGACGGAGGGAGTTCAGCGGATATTATTTTTGTCCAAGCCTTTGATCAACTCCGCATCTCCAGAAAGCATCTTCTCCCAGCAGCCCGTCCTTTACAAGGCTTTGCAGGACCCCCTCTTGATGCCCTCGGCCAAATTGGCCTCGAAGTTACTTTCGGAGAGGGGCCACTGGCCAGGACAGAGGAAGTGATCTTCGATGTTGTGGATGCTCCATATGCATACAATGTCATCTTCGGAAGAGGCATGTTAAATCAATTCGGAGTTGTGGCGCATCATAATTACTTATGTATGAAGATGCCCACACAGGCGGGAGTGCTCACTGTTTTTGGAGATCAGGCCATTGCACGAAGAGCAGAGTATGGTCATGGCCCTCCTCTTGACCCGTGACAGGTGAACATTGTGCAAGATAATCCGGAAGATTTTTCTGCTCCTAGCAAATCTTCGAAGAAATCCTTCCCAAGACCAAGTCCCGAAGGAGAGATTGCAATGAAGGTTATTGTCAAAGATGGCATGGAATATTCATTTCAATTTGGTAAAGACTTGCCTCCAGAAGTTGCTACTTCCTTAGAGAAAATAGTTGAGGAGAATTTAGATGTCTTTGCTTGGTCTGATGAAGACATCACCGAAGTCAGTCGGGACATTATTGAGCACAGTCTACTTGTGAACCCGAAGGTTGGGCCTGTTCGGCAAGGACTTCGGAAGTTCTCTACGGAGAGAGCAATCCTTGCTAAAGACGAAGTTGAAAAGTTGCTAAAGGTTGGGATTATCAGAGAAGTGGCTCATACGGAGTGGTTAGCCAACCCAATCTTCGTTAGGAAGAAATCTTCTGGGAAGTGGCGCATGTGTATTGATTTTACATCCCTGAATAAAGCATGCCCTCGTGACCCCTACCCCATGCCTCGAATTGATCAATTGGTCGACTCCACCGTCGGTTCGGAGTTATTAAGCTTCCTCGATGCGTATTCCGGCTATCATCAAATCTGGTTAAAGCGCGAAGATGAAATCAAGACAAGCTTCGTAACTCCTTCAGGAGTCTTTTGTTATGTAAGAATGCCCTTTGGCTTAAGAAACGCCGGGGCTACTTTTTTGAGGTTAATTGCTAAGGCTCTAGGTCATCAATTAGGTCGTAATGTAGAGGCCTATATGGATGATATTTTAATAAAGAGTGCTTTAAAGCACCAACATAGCCTAGACTTAGCAGAAACATTCAATAGCCTTCGGGCATGTGGGATCCATCTTAACCCCGAAAAATGTATCTTCGGGGCGCAGGATGGAAAATTGTTAGGGTATCTAGTTTCAAGCAGAGGGATCGAAGCTATCCCCACTCAGATAACTGCGTTGCAGAGGATGGCTCCCCCAAAGAATTTAAAACAAGTGCAAAAGCTGACCGGTCGTCTTGCAGCACTTAGCAGATTCCTGGCAAGGTCTGCGGAGAGAAGTTTGCCCATTTTCAAAGCATTGAAAGGGTTTGAAGATTTTGCATGGACACCGGAGTGTCAAAAGAGCTTCGAAGATATTAAGAATTATCTCAGTAACCTTGCTACACTCACGGTGCCTGTTGCAGACGAAACCCTACTCCTCTACCTTGCAGCTACTGGCTCTGCTGTCACTGCAGTCCTTGTCAGAGAGGTTGATTTCAATGGGAAGTTGGTACAGAATCCAGTTTATTTTGTGTCCGAAGCATTGTCCGGAGCAAAAACAAGATATTTCGAGCTTGAGAAATTCACTTATGCTCTGGTAATGGCTTCGAGGAAGCTAAGGCATTATTTTTTGGCACATAATGTAATTGTACCAACTTCGTATCCTTTGGGAGATATGCTCCGAAGTAAGGATTCCACTGGAAGAGTTGGGAAGTAGGCTGTTGAGTTAGCACCCTTCGGCATATCCTTTGTGGCAAGAACATCAATTAAGTCGCAAGTGTTGGCGGACTTCGTGGCAGAGTGGACTCCCCCTGCAGCTTGGGCTCCGGAGAAGCCAAGTGAAGGGATTTTGACTATTTACTCTGATGGAGCTTTCCAAGCATCTGGAACAGGTGTCGGAGCTGTGATAATTTCTCCTTCAGGGCAAAAGGCAATGTACTCCGCAAGACTCAACTTTAAGTCTACCAATAATACAGCAGAGTATGAGGGAATTTTATTGGGACTTCGAAAGGCACGTGCTCTAGGGGCTGCAAGAGTTGTTATTAAAACAGATTCTCAGATTGTAGCAGGGCACGTAGACAAGAGTTTCCAAGTTTGACATCCACAACTTGCAAAGTACTTAGAAGAAATCCGAAAGATCGAAGCAGCATTTAAAGGGATTTCCATTCGGAGTATACCTAGAGCAGAAAATATGCAAGCTGACATCTTAGCAAAAGCTGCAGCCAGAGCTGTGGACATACCCGAAGAAGCTTTTTATGAAGAACTCAGTACACCTTCGGTGCCACAAATTCCTACTGTGGAAGTCCTTTGCATTCCAAGTATAGATTGGCGAAGTTCAATCATGGAATTGTTGCAAGGAGAAGCAAATATGTCCGAAGGGCCACAACTTTCGAGGTTAAAGCTTAGAACACGGAATTATCACATAATCAACGGTATTTTATACAAGGCCGGAGTATGTTCCCCTCTGCTCCGATTTATATCTCAAGCCGAAGGTCAAGAAATTCTTCGAGAAATTCATGAAGGACTTTGCGGTAGCCATCTGGCCCCTCGAGCTTTGGCAGGAAATATATTTCGTTAGGGGCTTTATTGGCCTACAATAGTAGCTGATGCGGAGAGCTTGGTTCGCACTTGCCAAGGATGTCAGTGGATGGGACGAAGAAGTAATCGCCCACCAACAGCTCTTCAAGTCAAATCCCCAGTATGGCCCATGGCCAGATGGGGCGTGGATCTTATTGGTCCCTTCCCAGCAGCAAAAGGAAATTTGAAGTTCGCAGTGGTAGCAATCGAATACTTTTCAAAGTGGGTCGAAGCAGAGCCCCTAACAGCTATCACTTCGAATAATGTTCAAAAATTTTTCTGGAAGAATATCATATGCCGGTTCGGAGTGCCTCGGCAGCTGACAGTGGATAATGGAACACAGTTTGATGCAGAACCCTTCAGGAAATTCTGTGAAGACCTAGACATTCAACTATGTTTTGTTGCAGTAAGACATCCTCAATCTAATGGAGCTGTTGAAAGAGCCAATGGTAATATCTTGTCAGGGCTGAATCGAAGAATAGTGGGATTGGCAAAAGGATTGTGGACGGAAGAGCTCCCAAAGATCCTATTGTCCATCCGAACAACTCAGACAGGGTCTACCGGCTTCACTCCTTTCAGACTATTATTCGGAGATGAAGCTATGACACCAACAGAGCTCAAAGGAGGATCACTTCGCAGCACCGAACCGGAAATAGAAGGAGAAAGACAAGCTTCGCTGGATTTAACAGAAGAGACAAGACTTCGAGCTGTGGCAAATTTGTCAAAGTATCAGCAGACGAAGACTTGGTTCGACCCGAAGGTCAAGATTAATGAACTTAGGCCGGGTCATCTCGTTTTGCGAAGTATCATAGCACTAGGGAAATTAGGAAATAAATGGGAAGGTCCATACTTAATTCTTCGCTCAGGGCGTCCTGGTTCTTTTAAGTTAGCTAATTTGGAAGGTGAAGAGTTAGCGCATACATGGCATGCGGAGCACCTAAAGCGATACTTCGCATAGGGGCTCCTTGTAATCATTTGTAAACACTTTCCGAATCAATAAAGCATATGGTTCAGATAATGCCTACCCCTCATAAACTTCCCACTTCCGAGTGGACGCACTGGAATAGCGGAGTTGACCGAGAGGGAAGTGTCATTATTTTGAATCATATTTTCGGACTTCGGACCACTTGTCCGAAGTTTCTGATGTGGTGGGCTGAAATAATCCGGAGTCCAAGCCACCGGCTTGTAGGCATCCGTAAAAGAGCCCGAGACCACAGGATGCGGAGTCCAAGCCACCGGCTGGTAGACATCCGTAAAAAGAGTCCAAGGAGACCAAATGATGCGGAGTCCAAGCCACCGGCTTGTAGGCATCCATAAAAAGAGTCCAAGGAGACCACTGCGAACTCCAAACCACTGGTTTGACAGAATTCGCAAAAAGAGCCGAAGGAGGCCAAAACAAAACAGAGTTTGAGCCCATGAGCTTCGAATGTCTGTTAAAAAAGTCCAAAGTGACAAATCATTTAGGACACTAAAGTGTCCGGAAAATTGTCCAAAGTGATTTCTTTCAAAACATAAGGTACTAATTTACCAATCTTCAGACTACAAATAGTCGAAGACATTTTATAAGATTTTAATCAATCTTTAAATTACTGAGGGGCTCCGAACCCCCAAAATTGTACTCCTAAGTTTTTCTTTGCGCCTAGCCATCTTTGAATATAGTTCGAAGTTGCTTACGCCCAAAGAGGGGCTGGTAAATAGGGAGACAATTTTAAATCGATATTTATTATTCGAACAAATATGATTACATCATGAAAAATCGGTATCTATACCAAGAAGGAATCGAAGACCCCTTCGATCTCTAGAGCTAAGGTTGGAACGACTAGTTCCAGAGCCGGGAGTTCTAACAACTTTGCGTTTAACTCTCCTACCTCCCTTCGAAGCTCTAAAGTCTTTCTGTTCTTGTTGAAGCTCGGCCCAAGTTCGAAGTCGTTCGGGGCTCCTCTCCCAGCTTCCAAGTTCTTCAGGCTTTTTACCTTGAGCTTCATCTTCGTCTTCGGACCATACAATGTCTTCGGAAGAGGAAGTTTCCATGTTAACTTCTTTTACTTCCTCTTTAATACAAGACAGTATGTCTTTGTTTACTTCAGGCGTAATCGCACCGGAGCTATCCCGAGGAACTAAAAATCGAGGGCGTTTGTGAAGTTTTAAAATATCGATGGTAGCCCATAGTAGGCGGAGTTCTTCGTTAACGTCTAACACTTCAACATCTTCCATATGAGGCAAAGCCTAAAAACATGATAAGAAAATTTTCATTCATAAATGTACAAAAGCATGATGCTTTACATAGTCGAAGATCCTAAGATAAATCTAAACTTGCGGGTTTGGCGAAGGCTGGCTGCTCGAAGCTTGTGACCGAGCTTGATTCTGGTGTTGCCCTTCATCAATCCAAGCCTTGATCACAGAGCGACCTTCGGCTCTCCATGAAGTTTGGAAGGCTTGCCAAGCAGCGGCCACACCTTCGGAAGGAGTAAGAAGCTGATTGTCGTCAAAGGTAATGGGAGCTGCCCCTGCATTCGGAGTTATCGATATGCCCAGATCTTCGTAGTAACGAAGTATGCCGATAGCAGCCACTTGTCCGGAGATTTCTCCGTACCGAAGACTGTCTTCATTTGCTTCACTGCTCCTTGGATCCTCTTCAGCCGTCGTAGCAGGGGGATGTTGTCATCTGAAGGAAGCGTCCCAGTAGTACCAAAGTACTCTAGAACGCCTAGCAGTTGGTTCATGACCTCCGCAGCTACCTTCTCTGACTTTAGTTTGTCTTCGATTAAGGCATCCTTCGCCGAAGTTAATTCTCCTACCAATCCAGAGAGCCTAGCTGCCTCCGTAGCTAGAGAATTTTTCTGGTTGAGTAGGTGGCTAGCTTCCTCGGCAGCTTTGGCTTTTTCTTCTCAGAGTCTGACAAGATCAGCTCCCGCCATGGCATGCTCTGCCCGCCTCTTTTCTATTTCTGCGCGAAGCACAATTTGTTCTGTTTTGAGCTCCTTGTTCGCAGTTTCCAAGCTTTGTCTGGCCCTGCGCTCCACTGAAACCATGTTGTCTAAGTGGGAAACCCGACCTTCGGAGATAGTAATATTTCGCTGAAGAGTTGTATTTTCCTCTCGAAGGCGAAGACTTCCACGTTCATTTGAAATGTTCACAGCTCGGGCCAAGACTATTTGCTGCGAAGAGAAAAAACCAAGGTGAGAAATTATTTGTACATAAGTTTAATTTTGTTTTGTAGATACTTCGTACCTGGTATGCTGCACGCTCCATAGCAGCATTGAGCTCCGAACTATCCACCTCGCTCAAGATAGCTACCAAGTCTGTCTCCCCGACTTCGCGGCTAGCTCGATCCAAAGGCTCGAGAAAAGTCCGGAGCCCAGTTCTTCGCTCCAAGAAAGCAGCTAGAAGAGGGAGCATAGACAGGGCCCTCTGGTCGTCTTCGTTCGACGAAGGTCCGGAGTGCTGAGCCGTATCCTTTGGAACTCTGGTAGACTGACCCCCCTCCGTAGATTGGCTTCCGTTTGTCGATTCAGATGGAGTTGATCCTGAGATCGGAGCAGGGAGGTGGTCCATCTTGCCTTTGTCTTTTCCAGGTCACATTTGAGCGACTCCTATAATTGGCTCCGAAGTTGTCGAAGGCCCAGGAATTATATCTTCGAGACAGACCTCTTCCACGGGAGTAGATCCTGTTGAAACAAAGGTATTATACATTGTATAATTTCGTAGGAAAAAAGAACAAAAGAATTATGCGAAGTTTACCTCCGACGTCTTGGCGACGGGTGAGCATTGGACTGCTTGGCGGGTCGAAGGCTACTCCAAAGTCCTCGTCAGAGTCAACAGTCAAATCTTCGACTGTTGGAGCATCTTCGGGAGCGGCTGTCGTTGCTTCACCTGGAATCAATGTTGATTCTACAGCAACTTCGACTCCGCCTTCGTTCACAGGGACTCCATCCTGCGGTAAATTTTCTTGAGTAGTCGGAGTCCTCACTTGCTCAAGGTTGTCTTGAGACTCCGGCACGCTCGCAGCATCATCAATAGTTGCATCAGTTTGGGCTGCATCCTTGTCGATCAGGTCAACAAGCATTCTGCCTTCATCCTCCGAGAAATCGGAGACTGAAGCTATTGGACTTGAAGGCGCAGCAACTCGTGGCTTTCGAGCTACCTTCTTCAGTGGAGTCTTGGCAGAGCTCGAGGCTCCAGCTTCGGCTTTTCTCTTTTTGGGCCCTTTCTCCGAAGGTACCCAATCCAAAAGAGGGGGTGGAACAACTTCGAGTAGCCCCCATACTCGGTTGGACCGCTCCCAAGTACCAACCAATTTAATCCTCCATTCCTTCTCGGCCGGAGTCGGGGCTCCCAGAATCTTCTCCGAAGCTCGTACAATCTGCTCCGAAGTTATAGGAGCTGAAGAGGCTGAAAAATGAGTTAACATTGGTTATTTCTTTGAATAAATATACATAATATATGTTGTTTTCGAAGTTACCTGCAGGGCTCGAGTTCGAAGAAATTTTGCGGAGGCCGCCCTCCGAATCTTCCTCGAAGGTGATCGGCCAGTTGGCCATCAGAGGAGGGATCTGAAGCCCGAGGAATTCTTCTGCTAAGTCCCACATGCTCAGGCAGCGACTAATTTTTTGGAGCAGGCTGAGGCGACCTTCGAGCTGGCCCAGATCCGGATGCACAAGAGCTTCCTTTCGGAAGTTGACATCTTGCAAGGGTCCAGCTAGACGGCTGCTCGCCCCAACTTCGGCATAAAACCACTTCAAGATCCAGTCTGTGTACCATCTAGCATTGATGGCCTTGGCGGGAAACCGAAGAGCATACTCGTCTCGAATCCTAAAGTTGATGCTTCCGAAGTCCACCACTATCTTTTCACCTTCGGGGCCTACGAAGGTCTTTGGTTGGCACGAAGCTCTGTGCAGTGCTGCGAAGATCTCAGCCCTTCCTTCGCAACCTTCGGCTCGCAACGCCCATTCGAAGATGGCAAGACGTGCTATTGCATTCGGAGAGAGCTGGGGGAGAGTAACGTGGAATAAATCCAGTACCTCGGCCAAGAAGTCAACTGCCGGAAGCCCTAAGCCAGCTTCGAAGAAGGCTTCGAAGACAACCACTTCTCCAGGTCTTGGCGACGGAATGACTTCTTTCCCACGTTTGCGAATCATGATCCCAGAACTAATTTTGCCTTCTATTGCGGCTGTGAGCGATTCCCTCTTGCAGGTTGAGGGCCCCAATTGATAGGACTGATCCGTGTACTTCGTCGACGCTGGGAAGAGGTCATGAGGGCCAACATTTTGGGGATTTCCCCCCGCCGCCGCCATTGTTGCCACTGCTGGTGTCGGAGTTGCTGTTGCCGATGTCACAGCCGCCGCTGCTACCACAGCCTGCTGCCGAGCCAAGGCTGAAGCCACTCCAGGAACCTTGAAACTGGTTTTCGCCATGGGATCACACGAGTTGCTTCAGAGGAAAAATGAAGGCTAGGGTTTGTCTGATGGCTTGTTTGCACGAAAGTGGTGGAAAGGTACTCGAGAATGGTCTAGGCCCTGTATTTATAGCCCAGACCACGATTTTTTACCGTTTGCATCTGCCGTTTCGCATTCTTAACCGTTATTTTGTTGCGGAGTTAACGCATTGCGTAACTTCCGTTAGAAGGAAAAAGCCAATGGCTATTTCTTCCAAGTCTAAAAAGGATTTCGGGCTTCTTGAGTTAATTCTAAGACAGTTTGAATGTAATTTTCTTAGAATCTGATTCGAAGTTTTACATTTCCACGTATTTCGGAGATGGATTAAATCTGCTAACCTCTATGCTTGATTATTTTTCTTGCGTATACTGCTCTCCTAACATTACAGATTTAACGGAGAAGCGTATTCGAGGGGCTACTATTGGGGGAAAATATTCTATCCTCAGGGTTATTGCAGTAACAGGAAAAAGGCAGGCGATTGAATCAAAGGTTTCCAGCATGTATCTCCGGAATGCACTGAATCAAGTTCGAAGTATGAAGACGGACTCTAGTTCGGAGTATATCTTCGAACTTGGACTCTTCCGAGAACTTCCTAGCCAGCTAAGATGGAAGACTTATCTTCTTTCTCATTAGATTAGTCTTTTACCATTTTAGCCCTATTAAGGGTACCGAATAGTTTCCACTATGTCGGTTGTAATAAAGGGGTAAAAGGGTCTTTTCCTTAATGTTTGGGCCTATAAACACCCCCCGTTTTACCCTGTAATACGGACCGAATACAAGTTATTCAATACACACTTTCGAACTATTTTAAGCTATTATCCTTTGGGAGGCTTGGAATATTTTACTTCACAAACACTTCGTTTGTTAGTTTCTAATCTTCAGAAACCTGTTAGCGTAATCTTTTACGCCAACATCAATTTTGCGCCAAAACTGACAAAGCCTCCACTAACTTTGCACCAGGTACTCGGATTGGGCCGGCCCGATTCTGCAGCTCTCTCAGCCTGGCAATCACTCACCGCCCGTGTACGTGAGTCAATCCTGGTCAACATCCTAGTGGGTCTTCTGCTGCTCCTGGCCCATGTACCCGGATTGGGCTAGCCCGACTTCGCGGCCCCTCTGCCCGACAGTCGCTCCCTGCCCATGTACCTGAGTCACACGCGGCCCAGACACAGCAGGTCTTCACTCTTCTTCTGTCCTCTTTGACTATCGTTGACAATGACTCATCACATCTGGAGCCATGAGGCCCACGCTATTCAGCATGGCTCCTCACCCTCCCCTTTCTCTCTCTCCCGGCCGGCCCAGCCCGTTACCCTCGCCCGCCTCAGACTGACAGCCTGACCCCACCCGTCAGTGAGCCCCTCTCCCCTAGCACGCGCGCCCAACACCCCGGCCCCACCTGTCGGTGCTGACTGCTCCCTCTCGCACCTGAGCCCGACCCCACCCATCAGTCTCGGCGCTCATGCGCTCGCGCCCGCTGACCGCCTTGGCCCACCTATCGGATCCGTCGTTCACCTCGCGCCAACCCCCCTAACCTCGCCGGCCCCCGATCCCACCTCGGATCCGCCCCGTCAGTCCCCCTTGCATTAATTCACCGACGCCATCACCACCCCCACGACGCGCCGACCGTTTCCCCTCATTAACCCACACGTGATCGCCCCGGAACCATCGTCCGCATGCCCCCTCTGCCCTCGCCGGCGTTGAAGCGCTTTTACTCGCGGCCTCCCCCCAATTGCGCACCCTCTGCCCCCGCCGACGACCCTATTTAAACCCCCTAGCCGTCCGCATTTTACCCCCAAACTCACTCGCTCCGAGAACGAACCGAACGCCCACACTCCTGTTTTTAGTGCCACACCACCGCCCGCACTCCGGTCGCCACTAACCGTCACCGGTGACCTCCTCCACCCTAGACGATCCCACCATTGTGACCGCAAGGATGACTACGACCCAGGACACCCCTCCGTCGACGCCAAACCTCGCCGGATCACCATCGCTGACAAGGACCCGAACCACCTCATCGTCTACTCTCACCGCCGGCCATGCCCCGTCGACCTCGGACCACCGCAAAGGTACCCGCATGTTTCCCTAGGCATCCTCTTTCCGTTTCTAGGTCTAGCTAGGGCCACCGTCACTCGTCGTGGCGTCTGGCCCGCTCGCCGTCGCCGGAGAAGACGACCGGCACGGGCTGAGTACCCGTGCCGTGTCGGATTCACGCGCGACCGTGCGATCTGGATCCGATGGTGATGATTAAGTCCCTCGTGCGATTTAATCGGATCCGTTAGATCTCGGCGAAGGGGTACGTTCTAATCTGAGCCGTTCACTAGATTTAAAATCCCGCATCGCATCTGGGCCGCACGATGCGTACCGGTTCGATGTTTTAATCTAGCCCACGCGCACAGTGCGTAGGTTCACCGTGTGCCTGGCTCACCGTGGACCCGAGGCGATTTAAATTTAAAAATAAATTCCAGAAACTGTTTTAAACTTGTAAAATTCATATCTGGCGCATTTTAACTTCAAAAATTACCATTCCAATTTCAGAAAATTTGTAATATTATTCTCTCCATGTTCATCCAATAAAAACAGTATGTTTACTTTGGATTTTTCATGATTATTTAAATAGGTATTCAAATGCCCTTAGGGTAAAAATGTAAATTCAATTATTTAGATTTCAGTAAAGTTCATATTTATTCATTTCCTATTAATATAGTGAAACCACTAAGTTTTCTCTGAACCATTTATTTCAAATTAAAAAGAAAACTTAAAATTAGATTTTTCACAATTCAAAACCCGTTATAAAAAGCACAATAATCCCTTTTAGTTAATTTTAAAATCATTTATAAAATAAGTTTCAGAAAATAAACAACTTGGTTTCCTTTATTTTGGACCAATCAAAACCTATGTTCTTGTTGTGTGATTTTATATTGTTTAATCGGATGTTGTATTTATTTTATTATACTTTATTTATATTGGAAAGACTACGACGCCGCCGAGGAGCCGGAATACTTCCCGGAAGTTCCTCCCTCCCCATTCGCTGAACAAGGCAAGTCACCAAACCAACCTTTTGAGCATATTGAACCCATGTTTTATTAAACTATCGCTAAAACACATAGACTATACATGCATTAGTCCAATGAAAACCCTTAAAGTATATTTATTTAGGATCCCCCGACCTTGATGTGCAACCCAAGCCATGCTATCACGCATAACCTCCTTGTCACCATATGATTAGTGTTATTAGTTAGTGTCCAATGTATTGACACGATCGCTATAGGATAAAAATGAGTCGTAGCAAGATGGTTCTACTATATGATCCCTGTTACTTCTTATCCTTGGAATTATGTCGGTGATGAGTTGTGGTTGTGAGTGAATGCATGGTGGGTTCTAGGTGCAAGCTAGGGCATTGGTCGGTAGCACCTGGGGCACTATAAGGACCGGTCTACGGGATCCGTTGCAATACACTTCCGTACTAACCACAAGTCTAATGGGTAAGTCCTACCTAAGGTATGGAGTGTTCCAAACTAAGGCCACCATTTGGAGATGGGTCAAGCAGCACCTGCGAGTGGCTTTACCGACGTGGCACAAAAGAGGGTGCGACGTTAGCCGGGATGCAGCCCGGCGCGCCGGCGAAACCTAGAGCGGGTGGTTATCGCTTGGAGCATTTCATGCTGAGGTTTTGGCACGAGTTGCCGTGGAATGGGTCATCTCGTTACACTTTGGTGTTTGGGATGAGTGTGTGCCTTGTGGATACAGTAGTACATCTCTGATCAGAGTCATAAATCTTTTCGAAAAGCCGAGCCCACGGTCAAGGGCTGGTTGCGTGACATGCCACAGTTAGTTTACTTTTGATATGTATGTGCATGATGGTTTGACATGTAAGGACTGTTGTGCGAGGAGGTAAAACGTACTCCTCGAGTTAGATGTTATTATTGATGTTCATGTTTATTATTCCGCATGATAAAATTTGACTACACTAAATGCAATATTGAAAATGTACTTTCCGCACTTTTAGCCATTATCCTTCCTTTGTTATTATATTGCATTATTATTTGCATCTGCGGTGGCTTGTTGAGTACTTTTGTACTCATACCCGTTGGACAAACACTTCAGAGGCTGCGTACTATGAGGAGGATGGTCTGGAGTAGCGACCCAGTCATGAAAACGATCTTAAAGAAGGCGTTCGTCATGCAATTCTACTTTTATTATTGTTTTTATTAAACTCTGATGTAATAAATATGGTCTGCGTACCATAAATACTTGTCGTATGTACGATTGTCGCATGATGAACCTCTTGTATTATTGTTTTTCTTATGAAATTCAATAATACGAGACTTACCTTCGTCAGACCTCGGTGACAAAGTCTTCGGGATTGGGACTTCCTGAGACCCAACTCTGATGGTTATGGCTTCGGACTCCCTGACCTCGGCCTCCGCGTGCTCGCACCCTTCAGCTTCGCTCTGCATGGTCCGATTCAGAGGCACCATGGACAGTCTGTGGACGATGCCCCCTCCGCTGCGTCTGTTTGCCCCTACCATCCATAATACTCTGAAGGAAAACAAGGCATAGTGTTAGGTTGTGGAGGGTACCCTGACCCAGATATGTACGAAGCCCACGGGGTTCCCGCCCAGTCATACGGCAGAGGCATCGGTTGCTCTAGTGGCCTCGCCCACTACGAGCCGAACCTGTTACCCGGAGGGGGGTTCGGCAGACTTGATGGTATCTCAGACCACACCAGCGAAGGGTCTTGCCAGGCCGGAGGTACGTTCGGCCAGCGCGGGCCGAAGCCTCCCATCGGAGAAGTCCAACACGGTGCGGGGTTCGGCCATTGGGGGCCGAAGTTGTTGTATACGGGGCCCGACCACTGGGGCTCGAAGCTGCCACACGGGGTTTCGGTCGTTGTGGCTCGGAACCACCGTGTGGAGTATCAGGCCACCGTGGCCCGAAGCCTTCGTGCGGAGGGTTCGCTTGCTTCAGTCCGAAGCCACCCTTCAAGAGTCTTGGACCCTTCGGCTGTTTTAGCTTAGCGTGTGGACCTGCTTCCTTGGCCCTTCTCTAATGCTTGTTCAACAGCATGTTATATGTTACCTTCGGCCTCTTGCGAGCCTTAGCCGAAGGGGTATTAATATTTTGTTTCCACACTCCTACCTCGGGGTTCTTTGGCATGAGCGTGCGAGTGCGTGGCTCTCCAACAATTACGTCCTTCCCCTTAGTCGACTCGGCCTGTTCTGGCCGAATCAACACCTTCTTCTCGCCAAGGTCGATGGCGTTGAC
Organism: Zizania palustris; assembly: GCA_019279435.1. Classification (NCBI taxonomy): domain Eukaryota; kingdom Viridiplantae; phylum Streptophyta; class Magnoliopsida; order Poales; family Poaceae; genus Zizania; species Zizania palustris. The sequence continues at coordinate 7,258,902 of JAAALK010000286.1, forward strand.
GGGGAAAGGATCTTTATCCAGCTTTATCTTCGGATTATGGTCTATCTTCAATCGTCCTTCCTCTATGGCCGATTGGATCTACCGTCGAAAAACATTGCAGTCATTAGTATTATGTGAATGCGAATCATACCACTTACAGTATGGAGGCTTCTTTAACTCATCGGCGGGTGGAATGACTTGACCCTTAGGTAACCTGAGAAGCTGGCTTTTTAAGAGAAAATCGAATATTTTATCAAACTTAGTTATATCAAACGAGTACTTGACCTCACTAAGTCGATTCTTTGTGGGAGATGGTCGCAACTTGGAGCAGGTGACAGGTTTATTCTTAGAGTTCCACACCCATTCGGTCGCGTACATATCGGCTGAATCCTCCTCTTCCAACTCTTCCTCGTCAGAACGTTCCATGACGTGGATTTCTACCATGGGCTTGCTAAACGTCTTAATAAATTTCTTATCTTTGGCTTGGCCTTCCTGGACCAGAGCCTGCTGTAAAACTTGGCTAACTTCTAAAAAGTTTTGGTTATCTAACCTCTCTTTAATTTCAGAATGCAGCCCGTTAAAAGCTAGTTCCTCCAAGTCCCTTTCCAAAATATTCAAGCTAAAACATCGGTTTCTGGTATCCCTAAAACATTTGATGTACTCAGAAGTGCTCTCGCTAGATTTCTGCTTAACCGATGTCAAATGTGAAAGCCTAAGTTCTGTCTCACCCGTGTAGAAATAATCATGGAATTTCCACTCTAAATCATCCCATGTTTGGATGGAGTTCGGCGGGAGTGCCGAAAACCAAGTGAAAGTGGTGCCGGACAGTGAGAGAGAAAATAGTCTAACTTTTAGGGCATCTATCCCGCTAACTTCCCCGCACTGTGCCAAAAATTGACTATTGTGCTCTAGTGTAGTTTTGCTACCCTCGCCATCGAACTTAGTGAATTCGGGGATTCTATAGCCGCGGGGGTAGGGTACTGTATCAAGATGGTCGGGGTATGGCTTACGGTAAACCCTAACCCGTCCTTTGGGCACGAAGCCGGCACACTCTCTAAATAGTGCGCGGACCCTCTCCTCTATGTCATCTTGGTACGTTGCTTGTGCGCGTCTCTCATGTGGGGGCGCGACACGCGGTGGGACATCGGCGTGTCAGCCATGGGCCTCTTCCCTGCGCTATTTGTATGACGTGTTTGTGTCCGGGCGCCTGCGCGTGTGGTGTGGGCAGCGTGGGTATTGGCACAGGTGGTGGTGCGTGGTATGCAGTGTTAGTTTGGCTGTAGGTGTAATGATTGGTCTCGGCCATAAGTGTCGAGGCCGGAGACATGATTGTGCCAGTGCTATCGTTAGTCCTACCGTTTACGTGGTTCGTCAGAGGTGCACTAGCAATAGGAATCGGGGGTACGGCCTCTGTAAAGCCGAATCTCCTGAGAGTCGCCTCCACTTGGGAGCTGACTGTCGAATCTAAACAGTTGTCTCGCAAAGCGCTAACAGTTTGATCTACTAATGCGACTATTTTTTTCTCAATTTATAAAGAGGATAAACGAGGCGATACAGGTGTTACCTGGGCCTAAGCGAGGTCGGGGGTGATGATGTCGTGCTTGATGAAGCCCGTGTGTGTCTTGACGTAGCCCCCAAGCATCATGTCTTGGAGCGCCTTTAACTTCGCCTCGATCTCTGCTCGGTCTTCTACGGGGATATCTTCAAGTGTAGGTGTCAAGAAGTTGCGGTTGTTGATATTCGCGCCTCCTATTACGTCCATCGGCGGTGTAGACGTAGTAGTCGACGTAGATGTACCGGTGGCCGATGTAGATGTACTGTCATGTTGGCGTAGCCTTCCCCAGCGGAGTCGCCAAAAAGTGTGTTGACACGGAAACATGCCCCCGTACTTGGGTCAGTTCGACGATCCAAAAGTGCACGGATACTTAGGGACAAGCCTAAGTGTGATGTAGCACCGACATCGCGTTCTGACTACCCTTAGTCATGATAAGGGGGTGGAGTCGTCAGGCAATCGGATTACACACAATAATCCAATTAGCCGAAAGAAATATATTAAACAGAATAAAGTCAGCAAACTGGTCGGAGACTATCTGCTTCGAAGTCTGATGCAAAGGGGTCACCGAAGTGTACCTTTGGCGTCTGATGCGAAGTGTCCCACCGATGGTTGCTTCGGCGTTCGGACTGATCTGGCCGAAGATGGACTCCGAACGGATCTAGACGCGATGATCACCTCTGAACAGTGGGGTTCGGCGTGAGATCTCTGATACAGCAAACTACATAATAATGACGCGAAGGCCACGCGCGAGCGTGACTTCGTCCAGTGCGGAGTATGGTCGTGGCGAAGCTCGTTGCGACGAAGTGTGCTGGCGAAGCCTGTTGCCGGAGCCTGTGGTCCCGCCAAAGGGTGTCCTGGTGACCTCCGAAACTGATCTCTTAGCTCCGGACACCTCCGACGAAGTAGCTCCGAACGTGGGAACCTGCAACAAAGAGAATTCAAAGTACCAATTCGGCCTGAGGACTGAATTCTGCTAAGTGTTGCACTAGTGGCGAAGGTAGCAATCTATTACGCAGATTAGCGAATACTTCACAGGCGAAGTAACAAGGCGATAGCAATCTATTACGTAGATTAACGGATACTTCACAGGCGAAGTAACAAGGGTTACCACTGTTCCGTAGTGGCTGGCGGAGGGCTTCCAAGCAAACCCGCGGAGAGGTACAGGAAAATAAAGCTAAAGTAAATACGATCAAAGCATAGGGCTTTGGTTTGGTTTGAGTTGGGGGGTCTCTACGCTTGCCTTGCCTCTCTATTTATAGGGGATTAATTCCTAATCTAATCTGCTATTAATCCGGCCGGATGGAGATAAGAATTGAGCCAGAATCGCATACAACTCCATCTCTGCCGAAGTGGGCTTCGGCCAGGCCCGTCAAGGCCTGCTCCTCGGGCCGAAGCTTCGGTGGCGTGGGCCTCCAAAGGCTTCCCGGCCGAAGCCCATGGGCTGGCTAGAGGCTTTCGGAACCCATAGCTCAATGGACTTTGGCCCTGTAGGGCTTTGGACAGACCCTGGACATGTGTATTTTCGGCCCAAATCACCAAAATTGATATTTTGACAATCTAGCCATTAATGCCATTTTTTGCTATCAACAGAAGTACTCCGACTAGTCTTATAAACTGGGGCCATCCACCTGCAAAAGGAAGACAATTGCAGCAGTAGTTGAAGGAAGAATTAGCCCGGGGGTTAATGTCCACAAGCCCGAGAAAGAAGCCATCCCTTCGCCACGGCCCAGAGAAGTCGTCGTTTTCGAAGCCTTCTTCGAAGTACGGTTAGGACTTCCAGCGGTGGACTTCCTGTCAGAGATACTGGATCTTTTCCATGTTACCCTTCCTCAGTTATCTCTGAACGCAATAGCATGCCTCGCTATTTTCGAGTGGGCCCTATGGGCCGAAGGCTGTGAAGGGAGAGTAGAAATATTTGCAGCACTTCACAAAGCCTCCTGCCAGCCGAACACTTACCAGGGCTCCTGAGGAGAAAAGATCGTAGTAGCCTTTGGCAGCATCAACTTCAGACTCCGGGACGAATTCCATCTGCGATTTCCAGCGAAGGCCATCAATGCTAGATGGTACACAGATTGGATTCTTCGATGGTTCTATGCCGAAGTTGGAGCAGACAGCCATTTGGTCGGGCCTCTGCAAGATATATATTTCCAAAGGGAAGCCAAAGTCCATACAGACCCTGACCAGCTCAAAGCCAGTCTTAATTTGCTTCAAAGGATTAGTCGTCGCATGAGCATGTGGGACTTAGCGGAGGAGTTCATCGGGCTCCAGATTCTGCCTCTGATGGACAATTGGCCCGTTAATTTCGAAGAAGATCTAGAGGGTGGACTCCAAAAACTTTCTTCGAGTTCGAGCTCTGCAGGTAACTTAGAAAACTACAACATGCTTCTTGCATGATTGTTTCATAAAAGATTAATAAAAACTTTTCTTTCAGCTCCACAAGCCTCTTTGACTTCGGAGCAAGTCATTCGGACTTCGGAGAAGATCCTCGGGGCTCCTACCCCCGCTGAAAAAGAATGGAGGGTAAAACTTGTAGGAAGCTGGGAGTGATTCAACCGGGTGTGGGGTGTACTCGGAGTCATAGCCCCTTCTCTTCCTGACTGGGTTCCTTCTGAGACTGGTCGAAAGAAGACAAAAGTCGAGGCTGGGACTTCGGCACTAGCCAAGACTCTCGTGAAGAAGTTAGCCCGCAAACCCAAGAACGTGGCTCCCTCCAAGTCCACTGCTTCGTCTTCAGATTCATCTGAGGATGAAGGAGAAAGAGAAATGCAAAGGGTCTTTATAGACCTTGTTACCAGGGGCAAAGAGGCGCGAGCGGATGTTGAAGTCATGGCCACTAGTGATGCAGTGGGTGTGCCTACTGCGCCAGACAACTCCGAACATGCTAGAACTTCGAGTGTCATGCCAGACTTGCCAAGCCAAGAAGCCCCTGTTGTTGAAGGCGGAGTTGAAGTAGCAGTAGATCAAGCTTCAATTCCGTACGAAGTGGTAACTATTGCTCCAAGAGAGGTTCCAACAGCTAACCCTTCGGTTCATGATCCCGAATCTGACGAAGATTTCAAGGGGGCCTTCGACCCTCCAAGTAGCCCCATACTCATTCGCCGACAGGGTTTCGAAGGTAAACTTCATTAAAACACCTTTTTCTTCATGCCCTGCAAAATTATGCAATATATAATACCTTTGGTTTTGCAGGGTCTACCCCCATGGAGACGACTCCTCCTACGATGACTGCGTGTGGAACTTCGACATCTCCGAGGTCGGTTCTGGAGGAAGTTATAAAGATGGGGCCCGATAAAAGTAAAGGGAAAATGGATCCTTTTCCTGCTACGAACTCAGGATTAACTCCATCGGAATCGACAGACGAAGGACAATCTGCGGAGGGGGGCAGTCCACCGAAGCTTCCGAGGATGCGGCGCAGCGCTCCGGCCCTTCACCCAACGAAGACTACCAAAGAGCCTTGTCAATGCTCCCCCTCCTAGCTCCTTTTCTGGAGGGAAGGACCGGACTTCGGACTCTGCTAAAGCCTTTGGCTCGAGCCAATCACGAAGTTGGGGAGACTGACCTGGTGGCTATACTCGGGGAAAGTGATGGGTCGGAGTTGGATGCAGCTTTGGAATGGGCAGCATACCAGGTACGAAGTATCTGCAATAACAGGGTTAGTTTCAACTTATGAATAGTTTCTCACCTCGCTTTTTTCTTCGCAACAAATAGTCTTGACTCGAGTTGCGGCTGTTTCGAATGAGCGGGAAAGCATTCGTCTTAAGGAGAGGATTACTGCCCTCCAAAGGAGTCTTGAGAGCTCCGAAATTCGAATTTCCAGCTTGGACGGGCTGGTAGCAGCGAAGAGGAAAGCTACACTTGGTCTGGAGGCTGCTAATCAGAAGATCGAAGCCGAACAAATCGTGCTTCGGGCTGAAATAGAAAGAATGCGAACGGAGCAAGAAACCACGGGGGATGAGCTGGTCAAGCTCCGAGAAGAGCAAATGAAGTCAATGGAGGAGGCTAACAACTTGGTTAGCCAGAAGAACTCCTTGGTCATGGAGGCAGCCAAGCTATCTTCTTTGATAGACGAGTTGTCTTCGTCAAGGGATATTTTGGTTGAAGACAAGGTGAAGTCTGAGAAGGTAGCTGCAGAGACCATGGACAATCTTCTGGGTGTCTTAGAATACTTTGGTACTTCTTGGACATTACCTTCGACTAGCAACGTCCCCTTGCTGCGACGATTGAAGATGATCCAAGGAGCAGCGAAGATGATGAAGACAGCGGGTATTCGGTATGGGGAAATCTCCGGCCAAGTATCCGCTCTCAGAATACTTCGCTACTAAGAAGATATAGGGCTATCAGTAGCACCAGACTCGGGGCGGTTCCCATTACCTTCGACAACAACCGGCTATTAAACCCTTTTGAGGACGTGGCCACAGCCTGGCAAGCCTTCCAAGCATCTTGGAGAGTCGAAGGTCGATCAGCGATCAAGGCTTGGATTGATGAAGGACTTCGCCAGAAACAAGCTCGGTCGCAGGATTCGAGCAGCCAGCCTCCGCCAGACCCACAGGTCTAGTTTTGTTTAGGGGTCCGAACATGTAAAAATTTATGCTTTCATCTGTTATGAATGAAGACTTATTTGGAAATGTTTTTAGGCTTTCCGACCTCTTATGGATGATCTCGAAGTGTTAGACGTTACCGAAGAACTTCGCCCGCTATGGGCTACCTTCGACCTTCTAAGACTTCACTAACGACCTTGATTTTTGATTCCTCGAGAAAACTCTGGTGCGATTGCGCCCGCAATATACAAAGATATATTATCTTACATTAAAGAGGAGGAAAAAGAAGTTAACTTGGAAACTTCATCTTCTGAAGACGTTGAATGGTCCGAAGAAGAGAATACTGCTGAAGAACAAACAAAGAAACCTGAACAACTTCGAAGCTGGGAGAGAAGCTGATGAGGACATCACTTCACATGATACACACATGGAGCCTTCACCTACAATTCAATTACTAGGACCAATCACACGCGCCCGTGCCCGTCGCTTGAACCATGAGGTTAATTCTTTCCTTAGCAAATATGTTAATATTTGTTTGGACGGGATGCTACTGAATACTAGTGATATTTTGTTGCTTAGGAACATGGGAGATGGAATAGAAGAGTTGGAGTTGAAGACGGAGTCGCACGGATGTTTTGAAGTCAAGATTTCGCTGGTTCGGACTACATCGACCACCCTGCACCGAAATTGGCATAACTTCCTCATACGAAGTCCGATTGGCACGTTCTTGGATTTTTTGGAAAGCTAAGGAGAAGACAGATCGTTTTCCGTTAGTTTTGTCTCATTTTGAGTCTCGAGTCGACCTGTGTGTTTAAAACAGTCCTGCATGACAGAACTGGGCCGTGTTGGGCCATAGTCTGAGTCTGTTCGCCTTTTACTGAGCCTGTTCGCCTTCCACAGGCTGCCCATGCCCTATATAACTCACTCCAGCCGCCTTTAGGGTTAGGTTTTGCTTTGTTTGCATCTACACTTGTGTATTTAGATCCCGCCTCTTGCACCGGACCGATTGGCTGCCGCATTGGCGTTTGTGAAACCTCACCTTATCATCGTTTGTCTGTGATTTGGCATTCGATTTGTATCCTTCCTGTTCTTGCTTGTGTTCTTGGGTTCGCTTGCAGGAATTAGCCTTCGTGGCGAGGTCAATCGCGTTCTGCGTGGTTGATAACCAACGGAGACAGTGGTGTAACGATTGCAAGGTTTTTATCCGCCGGACCAGAGCCTTGGATCGCCAACGTCGAGATTCTCCACCAATCCAAGTTATCCTTTACCTAGCGGAAGATCGGGACCAATCCCCCATCAGTTGGTATCAGAGCTCAGTTTTCCCGTTAGGTAATCTCGATCTGCTTTTGTTTTTACCTAGAGTCCAGAAAACCACACCAAAAAAAATCCCACCGAGAACCCCTTTGTGCCTTGCGATTTTAATTTCAGTTTTAACTTTGTTGAGTTCGTGTTCTTGGTCGAGTCTTGTTGCTGGTTTAGTAATCCCTTTGTGTCGTTTGAGTAGTAGTTGTTCTTGTGTCTCAAAAAATTCCCCACCCGAAAAAAACCCCCCCTCCACAGCCCTACTCGTTTTCCACATCGAGTCTTTGTGACCCCCCTTCGGTAAAACAGGCATAACTTTTCGCTCGTTTGGCAGAAATATCTGAAATTGTTTGAGCGTGTTCCTGACCCAATTTGGGTGGGTACCCTAACAGGGTTCCCCTGTTAGCCCTCACCAAAATCGCCAAAAAAAATCAGGAAATTAAAGAAAAAAATTGGTCAAAGTTTTTGCTCGCCGGTCAGCGAACTTGTTGAATTTTTGTGAGCCACATCCCACCTCAGTTGTAGGTGCCAATTTTTGTGGTTGCATCTCTGGTCATCCTTGTTCAAAAAATAGAGTGAAAAAAAATAAGAAAAAATATATAAAAAAAGAGAAGCGGTCCTGTTAGTTGCTTGTCCGAACTCTTGTCCGAACTCTTGTCCGATCTCTTGTCCGATCAGTGGCAGGCAGTGGCAGTTTCTGCTTGTCCAATCCCTTGTCCGAACTCTTGTCCGATCTCTTGTCCGATCAGTGGCAGGTAGTGGCAGTTTCTGCTTGTCCAATCCCTTGTCCGATCTCTTGTCCGATCCCTTGTCCGATCTGGAGAGAGCTGAATTTGGCCTGTTTTTGCTTCCATTTGAGTTTTGGGCACATAGTTTCCCTCTTTTGCTTGAATTTTCACCTTGGGAGCACTAAGGCCAGCAACTTTGACGAGTACTAGGGAATACTTATTGAACTTGGTTTAACTGTTATTACTATCGCTAATCCTTGCTACTCATTTTGCCTTCCAAGCTACACCTTTCTCTTGGTCAGGACAGGTTCATTTCTTGCAATCGCCACCACCCTCCACTTGGTTCATCACCTGTAGGCTGGTGACCTCACTGCGGCGTGGTAAGAACACTTGCAAGCGTGGGTAAGGCGCTTGACGGATTGCTTCCACCACACACCCGCCACCCCACCTAGTTGTGTCCCATAAAGATTATTCTTTGTTGTTTTGTCTTTTCACTAACATGGCAGCACTTATTGTACAACGTGACTTGAGCACTCACATGGACCAGGACGATCGAGCACAACGGAACAATCTGTTTCAGACCTTCTTCCTCGTCAATGACCGTCGTGTACGTGTCATCATCGACAGTGGTAGTTGCAACAATTTGGTGAGCCAGGACATGGTAACGAAGCTTCAACTTCCCACACGTGCACATCCACACCCTTACCACGTGCAATGGTTCAACAATAGCGGTAAGGTCATGGTAACACAAACTGCTCACATCGAATTCTCCATTGGTACATACTACGGATTTGCTGATTTTGATGTAGTACCAATGCAAGCATGTTCTCTATTACTTGGTAGACCTTGGGTATATGATACTGATGCTACACACCATGGTAGGAGCAATAAGTATACATTTATGTATAAAGGAAAGAAAGTTACATTGCTTCCTATGACTCCTGCTGAAATTGTGAAATTTGAACAAGAAAAAAATGCTAGGGACGCACAAAAGAGCGAACAACCTTCTGAAAATCAGCAAGTAGCTAAAACACCTTCGAGGCAACAAAAAGATAAAGTTGTTTCTCATTCTTCATCACAAGTTATCAATCTGAAAGGACGTGTCATGCTTGCAACTAAAACTAACCTTGCAGTACGTAGTTTTCTTGGTCTTGCAGGTTTCTACCGGCGTTTTGTGAAAGATTTCAGCACCATAACCGGTCCTTTACCTGAGTTGACCAAGAAGGGAGTTACTTTTACTTGGGAGCCAGCACAAGCACAAGCTTTTGCCACACTCAAGGATCGCCTTACACGTGCACCTCTACTTCAGCTACCCGACTTCAGTAAGCCTGTTGAGTTAGAATGTGATGCTAGTGGTGTTGGAATAGGAGGTGTGCTGCTACAAGGAGGTAAACCCGTGACCTATTTTAGTGAGAAATTACATGGTCCACAGTTAAATTATTCTACCTATGATAAGGAATTATATGCCTTAGTGCGTGTGCTTAAAACTTGGCAACATTACCTTTTGCCTAAGGAGTTTATTATTCATTCGGATCATGAAGCATTGAAGCATATATGTAGTCAAGCAAATCTGAATAAACGACATGCTAAATGGGTAGAATTTATTGAGACCTTTCCATATATCATTAAGCATAAGAAAGGGAAAGATAATGTGATTGCCGATGCTTTATCTAGACGTTATACATTGCTTTCTCAACTTGATTATAAGATCTTTGGTTTAGAAACATTGAAGGACATGTATGCTACTGATTTGGACTTCAAAGATGCTTTTGCAAATTGTACAGATGACCGTGCTTGGAACAAATATGTGCTGAATAATGGATATCTTTTTCGTGCTAACAAGTTATGTGTGCCGGCTAGCTCTCTTCGCTTGTTGTTATTGCAGGAAGCACATGGTGGTGGTTTGATGGGTCATTTTGGATCAAAGAAAACCGAAGATGTGCTGTCCACACACTTCTATTGGCCTAGGATGAGACGAGATGTTGAGCGCTATGTGGCACGATGCACTACTTGCAATAAAGCTAAGTCCCGTCTAAACCCACATGGCCTTTATATGCCTCTGCCCGTTCCTAGTGTACCTTGGGAGGATATTTCTATGGATTTTGTGTTAGGATTACCTAGAACTAGGAGGGGGACGGATAGTATTTTTGTGTTGGTAGATCGGTTCTCTAAAATGGCGCATTTTATACCTTGTCACAAGAGCGACGACGCTACAAATGTTGCTGATTTGTTTTTCAGAGAGGTCGTACGCTTGCATGGAGTTCCCAATACCATCGTTTCAGATCGTGATGCTAAATTTTTAAGTCATTTTTGGAGGACGTTGTGGCATAAGTTGGGGACGAAGCTGCTGTTTTCTACTACTTGTCACCCCTAAACAGATGGACAAACAGAGGTCGTCAACTGTACATTGTCCACCATGTTGAGGGCTGTTTTGAAGACCAACTTGAAGCTTTGGGAAGAGTGTCTACCTCATATTGAGTTTGCATATAATAGGTCAGTACACTCCACTACTAAGGTAAGTCCGTTTCAAGTGGTCTATGGCTTTAATCCACGTGCTCCTATTGATTTGCTACCATTACCACCATCTGAAAAATTGAATTTTGATGCTACTACACGTGCTGAATTATTGCTTAAGATGCATGAAACTACTAAAGCAAACATAGAGAAAATGAATGAGAAATATCGTGGTTATGGTAGTAAGGGTAGAAATGAGATAACATTTGAACCGGGTGATCTTGTTTGGTTGCACTTGCGGAAGGATCGTTTTCCTGATTTGCGAAAGTCTAAATTGATGCCCCGTGCTGATGGTCCTTTCCGTGTGCTTGAGAAGATAAATGATAATGCATATAAAATTGAGTTGCCTGCAGCTTTTTGGGTTAGTCCCACATTTAACATTTCAGATTTAAAGCCCTATTTGGGAAATGACGATGAGCTTGAGTCGAGGACGACTCCAATTCAAGAGGGGGAGGATAATGAGGACATCACTTCACATGATACACACATGGAGCCTCCACCTACAATTCAATTACTAGGACCAATCACACGCGCCCGTGCCCGTCGCTTGAACCATGAGGTTAATTCTTTCCTTAGCAACTATGTTAATATTTGTTTGGACGGGATGCTACTGAATACTAATGATATTTTGTTGCTTAGGAACATGGGAGATGGAATAGAAGAGTTGGAGTTGAAGACGGAGTCGCACGGATGTTTTGAAGTCAAGATTTCGCTGGTTCGGACTACATCGACCACCATGCACCAAAATGGTCATAACTTCCTCATACGAAGTCCGATTGGCACGTTCTTGGATTTTTTGGAAAGCTAAGGAGAAGACGGATCGTTTGCCGTTGGTTTCGTCTCATTTGGAGTCTCGAGTCGACCTGTGTGTGTAAAACAGTCCTGCGTGACAGAACTGGGCCGTGTTGGGCCGTAGTCTGAGTCTGTTCGCCTTCTACTGAGCCTGTTCGCCTTCCACAGGCTGCCCAAGCCCTATATAACTCACTCCAGCCACCTTTAGGGTTAGGTTTTGCTTTGTTTGCATCTACACTTGTGTGTTTAGATCCCGCCTCTTGCACCGGACCGATTGGCTGCAGCATTGGCGTTTGTGAACCTCACCTTATCATCGTTTGTCTGTGATTTGGCATTCGATTTGTATCCTTCCTGTTCTTGCTTGTGTTCTTGGGTTCGCTTGCAGGAATTAGCCTTCGTGGCGAGGTCAATCGCGTTCTGCGTTGTTGATAACCAACGGAGACAGTGGTGTAACGATTGCAAGGTTTTGATCCGCCGAACCGGAGCCTTGGATCGCCAACGTCGAGATTCTCCACCAATCCAAGTTATCCTTTACCTAGCGGAAGATCGGGACCAATCCCCCATAAGAAGCCCCGAGCGACTTCGAACTTGGGCTGAACTCCAATAGGAACAAAAAGATTTCCGAGCTTAGAGAGGAGGGAGAAGAGTTAAACGTAACGTTATTAGGACTCCCGGCTCCGGAACTAGTCGTTCTGGCTTTAGTGGTAGCTCTAGGGATCGAAGGGTTCTTCGTTTCCTTCTTGGTATAGATACAGACTTCTCGTAATGTAATGTAATCTGTTCGAATGATAAAGATTAAAGTTTTAAAATTGTCTCCCTATTTCCTAGCCCCTCTTTGGGTGTAAGCAACTTCGAAATTTGGTCAAAGATGGTTACGCGCAACGAAAATAACTTAGTTACGAATACAATTTTGGAGGCTTAGAGCCCCTTAGAAACTTAGAGATTTTTTTTAAAAAAATCTCAAAGAATGTCTTTGACTACTTGGAGTCTGAAACATGGTAACTTAGTACCTTTTTGTTTGAATGTAGTCACTTCGGACTAGTTTTTCGGATACCTTAGCATCCAAAATAATTGGTCACTTTGGACTCTTTTTACAGACATTCGAAGCTATCAGCTCGAAATCTGCTTTGTTTGGCCTCCTTCGGCTCTTTTTGCGAATGCTATCAAACCAGTGGTTCGAAATTCGCATAGTGGTCTCCTTGGACTCTTTTTACGGATGCTTTCAGGCCGGAGCCTGGAATCCGCATCATTTGGTCTCCTTGGACTCTTTTTACGGATGCTTTCAAGCCGGTGGCTTGGAATCCATTTTTCTGTGACTTCCCCACCTCGTCGGAAGCTTTGAACCAGTGGTTCGAAGTCCACAAAATTGGTTCAAATGAATGACACTTCCCTCACAACCAATTTCATTCTTGCAGTGCATCCACTAGAAGTAGGAAGTGTTTGAGAGGTAGGCATTATCTGAACCGTGAACTTTATTATCTATTGTATCATGTTCATGCTATTACCATTCATATAAATAAAGTATACCCAATGTGTTGAAGTGTTATTGATTTATCATGATTGGCGACTGTCTCGGTTGGTTCTGATCTTGCAGTTGCGGTGATTTAATTATATGAATATGTTATTTGGCATGCTAAGTTTAGTTTCTATTGGAGTACATGCCAATAGGTTATCTTGGTTTTCACGCTATGTTTCATCTCCACCCGGGAGGCATTCATCGGCTCTGTTGCACAAGGATATTATCCTATCGACTAATAGAGTGTTCAACCCGGTAGCATGGGCGCGGTCATCAGCCCCATGGCCGACAGGCGCGCTTATTCTAGCTTGTTTTATTCTCGCCATAGTCATCGGCTTGATAGCCGATCTGCATTGCTACTAACGATATTTATTTATGATTCCTTGTTAGTTGCGGGGTCAAATTGGTTGGCACGCTCAGAACCTTCTAATATTATATGACCTGCACTAGAGTTAAGCAGATCTTCTAGGCCATGTGTGTGACCAACAATACACCAATAAATACAAATAGCGTAAAATAGCTGAACATATAAGACAAACACATTCACGCATACCAACCATAAGCATAGAGCATAATAACATACATTCAAACAAAAAATAATCATGCATAAAAAGCTTCACATAAGAAAATTTTACATGGCACAAGTAAAACTTACTGGGAGATAGATCTTCAAGAATCTCAAATCTTCAATACTTTAGGGCCTAATCGCAAACAACAAAACTAGTGCCAACATGCAAAAAAACAATGAATCTGATATATAAAAAACTTTCATTTGCCACAAATAAAATAAATAACACAAAGGGAAAAATGAAAAAACTACCTTGAAGAAATTGGATGGCAACACAAGATGGTTGCTACCACCCCAATAAGCGTGCGGTGAGGGATGGGCGAGGCACGCCCGTGGGAGGGCTGAGTAGAGAAAGGCGCGCGCGTGGGAGGGCTGGGGTGGAGCGAGGAGTGTGCGTGGTTGTGGGAGAAGGCGGGTGGCAGGGCTTGGGGAGGCTCTTGCGTGAGAGGTAATAGGCAGAAGGGTGTCCCGATTTTTTGATGAGATGATAACTATCTATTTGGTGGAGTTGACTTTGACAATCCAACTACAAACGTGCGATGACGTTGCACCTTAGCAATCGCTAAACCAACTCCGAGAGGTTATTGACCACACTGTAGCACGATCAACCTGACCACAAAGGTCTAATTCCTGCTAGCAATCGAAGAACCAACAAGAACTAAGATTTGCAATCTGGATATTGCGAATAGGTGAGATAGCATTGATAAAAGTTTGGGATTCTATAAGCGGTCTTGGTCTAGTCATTGGACACGAACGAAGTACACGAAGTTGCAATGATGGCAAACTTTTTAACTAAATAAAACCTTAAATTACAACTAAAGTCTTTAGGGTTATTTATAGCCCTAGGGACGTTCCCAAAGTTTAGAAACTTATTACATATGGAAAGGACTAATTATTTCCTAAACAGATTGACTAAAAAATGGAAATCCCGTGCTTAATTGGTTCAGCCTGAAAAAAGGAACACACATTGTTTTGATGATTGTGAACTCCTCGGATAGAATCTGGAGGTGTATCTACATCTGTGGGACAAAGGACATATCCAACTTTCCAAAAAGTCCAAGATAATCCAAATCGGAGCTTCCATGTAAAAGTTATCCATGTTTGAATTTGGTGCTATTCCTAAAGTCCGAGTCTGAATTCCACACAAGTAGAACTTTATATCCACTTTCTATTGGCACAAAAATAATGTTGATTGACTTGACTTGGTCCCCAATCAACTTCTGTGATGTTCCATGCCCTTGATTTGCTCACAACGCGTCGTTTAATCCATGTAATAATTTCTATAATTGAAAACAACAACTCATGGTACAACAACCTTGTCTCAAATATGTAAAATGTAAATCGAATATAGAAAGCATGCACCTTTGTTTTTATGATTGTTATATCTCGGCTAGTGATGTCCTCATCATTCTCTCCTTCTTGGATGCAAACCACCCTTTGTTTGTTCTTGAGTTCATGATCAATGCAACTCCTAGTAAAAGAATCATTATTGTGCAGTATCACTTGTTCTTTAAACATGTGGGGAATTTGAGAAAACCAACTCACCAAATCCTTTGCTTGAACAAATGACATCAAATCTATACTTTTAGATATTGGAGTAGGAATTGTGGCATTGCTAAGTAGCCCACAAGGTTGTCCATCTTGAATACAAACCTATGTATTTAAATCAAAGGGGGAGACTTTCGAGATAATAGGATTAGTTAAAACACCTTGCTCGAGACTACTATTTTCAGACTTTACATGTAGTTTCAAATCTAAACATATGTAAACTTTATGCACAAAGTATGCTCCTTGATCATTGTATTTTCCAATTACATGAAAACTCATTTGAGCAGGACATGGCAAGTCAGTTGAGTGAGTAATTTATCATTTGAAGCACTAAGTTCACAAAGATCATCAAGTTCAATATAACCCCAAGTTTTTAAAGAAGATAACATTTTTTGTTCTTCCTTTTAACTAGCAATGTGAACAACATGTATCAAATCACTTAAAGGTTCGGAAAAAAAGTCAACATGTTTATTCACTAGTTGTGGCATGTATATAAGTGAAGTATTAACACACAACTCTTCTTTATTACAATGATTGTTAAGAAAATTATCTGGTAACAAAGCAATTTCAACAAAATATTCTACTAATGGTGGCTCTATAATAGCATGAATTGTGGAGAACTGTTTTTATCAGGAGTACACTCACCTTGATTAATTTCAGCATATATATTACCTTGCAAAACATGTTCTGATGATGTAAGTGCATATTTATTCTCTTTTTCCTATTCAAGGTTAGTAGTACTAGTAGGCACACCAAATGGTGTTTCCTCTAAATCAATAGCAATCTGAATTTCAGCTCGACATGCAAGTTCAAACAATTGAGAGAGAGAATTATATGTTTCATGAAGAAGTATTTCTTGAATTTCTTTGGTAAGCCCATGTAAAAACCTTTGTTCTGTAGCTTCTTCACATTCATCTATAGCACATCGTAATAAACAAGCATGCATACCATGATAGTATGAGGCAACACTTCTGCTATCTTGTTTTAAACATTGTAATTTTTGAAATAATGCACACTGATAATATGAAGGGACCCAACGAGTGTGCATAATTTTTTTCAAAGCAGCGCAAGTAGTTGGAATATTATCATGATGCAATCTACAATGTTCAGACCACCAAATGGTAGAAAAACCAGTGAATTCAGAAATAGCAGTTGTAACAAGCCTTTTAGTGGGATAATTCAAGCATGTAAAATGTTTTTCTGTTTCCAACTCCCAAGTAAGATATGCATCAGGATTATATCTATCCTCAAATGGTTGAATTTGCAATTCGATTTTAGGCACATAATTATCATCTCGTACCTGAGGGCGAGGTACAGGCATACCATTTCGATGGTAAGTATGTGGGCAGTATTGCACTGGAAGTGGTGGAAGAAGACGCGCAAGTAACTCATTAAACTTGGTGTCGAGCTTGGTGTTGAAATTTTTCTCCAAACCATCTATCTTGTCCATGGCCTTTCTAAACTTGGTGTCAAGTTTCTGCATATGTTCAGTCATCATATGTGCAAATTTATAGTGTAAATCCTTGTTGGTCATGTATCCCAGTCGATGAAGTCAGAGTTAGATACTGCCATGGTTAATTTGAAAAGGTTGAAAATCACAAATATATGGTCCTACAATCTACTAGGATGGTTTGTGGTGGAAAGACACAAATACAACAAGCACATCTCAATTCATACCAATGCTTACCAAGCAACGGGTTGTGACGTAGAACCGATGAGTCAAAACACTCAGAGATTGAGTAAAGTAATTGCCAGGTGGTATCACACGCACGATGTAGATGTATGTGGAGCTTGGGAGGTTCAAGTATGGTAGCAAGGAGTAGCAATAATCAAAATAGTGATACAATATTGAATAACCTCTCAATGACGGTATTGTACTAGTTCTAGGCTAGAACGTAGTAGAGATGCGAGCCAAGACACAAATGATATCACCAAACCGACAAATGTAGAACTAGTTTTCTCCTTTTTCACAAGTTTTCTGCTCTATGACTTCCGTAGCTACCTTCTCAGACTTAAGCTTTTCTTTAATAAGTGCATCCTTGCTCGAAGTTGTTTCTGCTAGAACTCCGGAAATCCTAGCATTCTCCGTAGTTAAAATATTCTTTTGATTTAAGAGTTGACTAGCTTCCTCTTGGAGCCTTACAAGTTCGGACCCAGCACTAGCATGCTCCAACCGCACCTTTTCAATTTCTGCTCGAAGCACGATTCTTTCTGCTTCGAGCTCTTTATTAGCAACCTCCAAGCCCTATCTGGCCCTACGCTCCGTTGAAATCATGTTATCCATTTGAACCACTCTAGCTTCGGAGAAAGACAAGTTGCGTTTGAGAGCTTCATTTTCTTCCCGAAGCTGAGCAATTTCATTCTCGCTCGATAAAGTTGCAGCGCGAGCCAAGACCGCTTGCTGAGAAAAGAAAAAACTAAAGTAAGAAATTATTCATGTATAATTTGCTACTGGTTCGAAGATGTATTCCGAACCCAATATAATTCGCTAAAAGATGTTGGTTCGAAGGTGCTCCGTACCTGGTAGGCTGCTCGTTCCAAAGCAACGTTAAGCTCCGAACTCTTCGCCCTTCTTAATTTTGCTACCAGCTCTGTCTCCCCGACTTCGCGACTCACTCGACCCAAAAGTTTGAGCAGAGTCCGAAGCCCGGTTCTTTGCTCCAAAAAAGGAGTTAAAAGAGGGAGCATTGCCGAAGCCTCTTGGTCATCCCTGCTTGGCGAAGCTCCGGAACGTTCTCCTGAGGTCCTTGGAACTTCGGTAGATGGCCCCCCTTCAGTTGATTCACTTTCATCTGTTGATTCAGACGAAGTTGATCCTTGAGTAGGGAGAGGCTCTATATGTCTTTTACCCCTTCCAGGCCCCAGTTGAGCAACCTCCGGGTGTGGCTCCGAAGTTGTCGAAGGCCCTGGAATGGGATCTTCATGATGTACTTCTACAGAAAGGGGCTCTGCAAAAGCAAAGGTATTAAACATTGTATAATTTTGCAGAAAATAATAAGAGAATTATGCGAAGTCTACCTTCGGCATTTTGGGGGCGATCGAGCACCGGACTGCTCGGATGATCAAAGGTGAGGTCTTCGTCTGAATCCACAGTTAAAACTTCAACTGTCGGAGTATCTCCCTGAGCTGTCCTCCTTTCATCCACAACTGAAGTTGTAGTAACTTCAACTTCATCTTCGCCCATAGGGGCTTCGTTTTGCTCTTCTTCTTGAGCATCCGGAACTCTTACTTCTTCAATATTAGCTTGAGGCTCCGGCATACCTGCAGTATCTTCAATGTGAATATTTTTTTGAGCCGCATCTTCATCAATCAGTCTCACTAATAGAATACCTTCATCTTCTTTAGAACCGGAGATTGAGGTTCTTGAGCTCGAAGGCGCAGGATTCGAAGGTGCGAGATTTTTTGGCTTCCGAGCCACCTTCTTCACCGGAGTCCTTGCGGAGCTCGAAGTTCCGGCTTCAGCTATCCTCTTCTTAGGTCCCTTCTCCGAAGTCACCCAGTCCATCAGAGGGGGCGGAGTCATCTACAACATTCCCCATACTCTGTTAAACCTCTCCCAACTCCCGACCAATTTAACTCGCCATTCTTTTTCAGTCGGAGTTGGGGCACCCAAAATCTTCTCTGAAGCCCTTATAATCTGCTCTGAAGTAATAGGGGCTGAAGAAGCTAAAAAATAAATAATTCAAGTTAGTCTTTCTTCGAAGTAAATATGTATAATGCATGTTGGTTTCGAAGTTACCTGCAGGACTCGAAGTCAAGTTAATCTTGCGAAAACCGTCTTCCGAATCGTCCTCGAAGATGATAGGCCAGTTGGCCATCAGCGGAGAAATTTGCAGGCCAAGGAATTCTTCGGCTAAATCTCGCATGATTAACCTTCGGCTAATCTTTTGAAGCAGGTTCAGACGGGCTTCGAGCTGACCTTCGTTGGGCTGCACTAAAGCTTCCTTCCGGAATTGAATTTCTTTGAGGGGCCCGGCCAGAGGACTGCTTGCCCCAACTTCGGCATAGAACCATCTTAGAACCCAATCAGTGTACCATCTGGCATTGATGGCCTTGGCAGGAAACTGAAGGGCGTATTCATCTCGAAGCCTAAAGTTGATACTACCGAAGGATACCACTACTTTTTCACCTCCGGGGCCTACGAAGGTTTTTGGTTGACAAGTTGCTCTATGCAATGCGGCGAAGATCTCTGCCCTTCCCTCGCACCCTTCGGCTCTCAAGGCCCGTTTGAAGATAGCTAATCTAGCTACTGCATTCGGAGATAATTGGGGGAGGGTTACATGGAACAGATCAAGTACCTCCGCCAGGAAGTCCACTGCAGGGAGGCCCAAGCCAGCTTCGAAGAAGGCTTCGAATACCACTACTTCTCCGGGTCTTGGTGATGGAATCATTTCTTTGCCTGGCTTCCGGATCATAACTCCATTACCAATTTTCTCTCCCACTGCGATTGCCAGTGACTCTCTCTTGCAGGTAGAAGGCCCCAACTGGAAAGATTGATCCAAATATTTTGTCGATGGCGGACACAGACCTTGGGCATCGACGATTTGGGGATTTCTCCCTCCTGCTGCCATGGATGTCACCGCCGGAATCGAAGGTGCCGCCGCCAACGTTGCCGCCGCTGCTGCTGCAGCCGCCTGCTGCCGAGCCAAGGCCGACGGAGGTGCAGATCCCTTAGTCTTCACCATTGCGATCGATGGATTGCTTTGGGGAAAATGGAGGCTAGGGCTCAAGAACTCAAAGGGCTCGAAAAGTTTTTGGATGCAAGAAGACGGTGAAAAGGTAACCGGGTAAGTTTTAGGCCTTCTATTTATAGCCTAGACTTCACTTTTTTACCGTTAATCCATGTCGTTTCGCATTCCTGCCGTTACTTTTCTCCGAGATTGACGCTTACTACAGTTTCCGTTGAAAACAGAAACTTAACGGCTATTTTCTCTAAGTCTAAAAGACTTCCGAACTTCTTGAGTCGGTTCTAAGGTAGTTCGAAAGGCAATTACCTTAAGACTGATTCGGAGTTTATATATCTTCATGCATTTCGAAGATGAACTAAAAACCAATAACCCCTATGTTTGGTTATCTTTTCCTTCCGTATACTGCTCTCCTAACATTACAGGTCAAACGGAGAAGCGTATTCGAGGGGCTACTGTTGGGGGAAAATATCTCATCTTCGGGGTTATTGCCGAAGCAACATAAAGGCAGACAGCGGATTCGAAGGTTCCCAGACGATCATCTTCGAAGATACTCGGAACTCGGTTCGAAGTACGAAGATAGGCATTGGTTCGAAGTACATCTTCGAACTAAGGCTTTTCAAGATCTTTTCTGTCAGCTAAGATGGAAGACTTATCTTCTTTCTCATTAGATTAGTCTTTTACCATTTTAGCCCTATCAAGGGAACCAAATAGTTTCCACTATGTCGGTTGTAATAGAGGGGTAAATAGGTCTTTTCCTTAATGTTTGGGCCTATAAATACCCCCCATTTCACCCTGTAATAGGGACCGAATACAAGTTATTCAATACACATTTTCGAACTATTCTAAGTTATTATCCTTTCGGAGGCTTAGAACAGTTTGCTTCGCAAACACTTCGTTTGTTAGTTTTTCTTCTACAGAAACCTGTTAGCGTAATCTTTTACGCCAACAGAAACTAGACGCTAAGACCAGAGCAACTCGATATGTCGATGCAGAAGTAAACTCAATGAAGCAATGTACTGAAAAGATAATTGCAAAGGCTCAAATTATTTTGGACATGATGATCTAACCCTAATTTTTTTGTGGCTTTTTTTGTGGACTTTAGGTATGAAAATAGATGTAAACTAGAAAATGAAATTGGTAAAATCTCACCGAGCAACTTGGAAATCTGATACCACTTAATAAGCACAAGGGTGTCCCGATCTTTCGATGAGATGATAACTATCAATTTGGTGGAGTTAACTTTGATGATCCGACTACAAATGTGTGATGACGTTACGCCTTAGCAATCGCTAAACCAACTCCGAGAGATTATTGACCACGCTGGAGCATGATCAACCTGACCACGAAGGTCTAATTCCTATAAGCAATTGAAGAACCAGCAAGAACTAAGATTTGCAATTTGGATATTACAAATAGATGAGATAGCATTGAAACAAGTTTGGCGTTCTGTAAGTGGTCTTGGTCCGGTCGTTGGACACAAACGAAGTACACGAAGTTGCAACGATGGTGAATTTTTTAACTAAACAAAACCCAAATTACAACCGAAGTCTATAGGGTTATGTATAGCTCTAGGGATGTTCCCAAAGTTTATAAACTTATTAAATATAGAAAGGACTAATTATTTCCTAAACAGATTGACTAAAAAACGGAAATCCCGTGCTTAATTGGTTCAGCCTAAAAAAGGAACACATTGTATTGATGATTGCGAACTCCACGGATGGAATCTGGAGTTGTATCTCCATCTGTTGGATAGATGGCATATCCAGCTTTCAAAAAAGTCCAAGATCATCCAAATTGGAGCTTCCATTTAAAAGTTATCCATGTTTGAATTTGGTGTTGTTCCTGTACTCCCAGTCCCATTCCCACACAAGTAGAACTTTATCTCCACTTTCTATTGGCACAAAAATAATGTTGATTGACTTGACTTGGTCCCCAATCAACTTCTGTGATGTTCCATGCCCTTGATTTGCTCACAACATGATGAGGACATCCCTACCAATGATACAACTATACATGAATACCAAGATCCAATTATTCGAGTTCGAGCATGATGATTAAATCTCCAGGTCAACTCGTTTCTAAGTATCTTAGTATATTATCTTCGGAATAAATTACTACATAATAATATTATTATTGTTAGGAACCATAGAGATGATGAAAATCACTTTGAGATAAACAAAAAGTTGGAGAAGAACTAGGAAGGACGTCTAAGGCAATTTGAGAGTCCAATCCAACTACAATTCGTGTCCAACTCGGATTCCAGGAGCAGCGTGCACTAAAATCATAGCCCAAGCCGCATACGGACTCCGTTTTTGACATTCCACTGAGGCACAGAAAGATAACTTCAGAACCTTTCCAATGCCACCAGTTTCATCTCAAAATTCCTTCTAGATCAACAGGAATTGTCAAAACAAGTTAGAGTACAGAATCTGTCAGCATGTTGTTTTCTGCGTTATTGGGCCTTTGGGCCGTGTATCCAGTAGAGCCTATTAGGGGTGCATCCAAAACTAATATATAAGGTGTTTCTACAGTCATCTAGGATTTTTGGGTTTAGTTTACATGTTGCTTTGATAGCCGCCGCTTCACCGGATTTATAAGTGAACCCCAATTCACGGATTCCAATAGAATTTTCAGTTCGATTGCGTTTTCTGCGTTCTTGCTTGTGTTCTTCGATTCGTAGGCAAGGATTAGCCTTCTTGGTGAGGTCAATCTGGTTGTTCTTGGTTGATAACCAATGGAGCAGTGGTGTAGCAATTGCAAGGGCCGATCTCGTGGATCAGAAGCCGAATCGTCAATGTCGAGTTCTCCACAAATCGTTGTTTATCCCCCACTTGGCGGAAGATCGGGCACCCCCTCCTCCATCAAGTGGTATCAGAGCTTGGTTTACCATCATGTTCATGTATCTTATATTATATTGATTTCATATTCATCCCATAGTTCATGAAAAAACCAACAAAAAATTTGTAGTCGTAGGTTTTCCCCAATCCAAGGCCATCCCTAGCCTTTGCACGTTTTGGTTTTAGAGTCCGTAGTATTGAGTTTGTGTCCTTCGTCAAGTCTGGTTGCTGGTTAGTATTGTGATCCCTTTTTCTAAATCCCTTATACTATCCACCACCCATAAATCCCCTCTGATTTGCAATTTGCATCCGAACTAGAACCTCAAAACCCTAATTTAGACCGCCTCTAATAAAATAGTAATATCTTTTGCATACGGACTCCGGAGAAGGCAAATAAATACATTTTAGAAATATACAGAAAAAGTTAGATCTAAGTTTTCCTAGCTAGCTAGGTTTGTTGATTCTAGTTTTTCCAAATTCGACCAAAAAGATTGATTTTTCCAGTCCCGACATTTCTTGCGCAAATTTTTCAACTCATCTTTATTTACCTACATAGCACTTCTTTGTAGCAAAATTGTATCACATCTTCTTGATTTGTCTTCTTTGTGCTCCTAGTCAACAAAAAAGAAGTGTCAAAAAAAGAGTTAAAAAAGAGTTTAAAAAAAGTTAAAAATAACGAAAAAAGAAGAATATCGAAAAAAGGAGTAGCACTTAGGGATAAGCTTGGAAGATATTAGTTTTGTGTGGTGCTGTTTTCAGTACTGTTTTGTGCTGATTTTACCAATCTATAAGCCATCTTTTGAGTCTCAACCACTCTCTCATATAAGCCTGATTATCATAGGGATCACATTCAGACCAGCAATTAGTACAAGTACTCTGGACACTTATTTAATATTTCTATCTGTTTCTGAATCATGTTCCACCATGTAGATTACTCTTGTTTAACCGCCTAGACTCCACATATATACTTATGATCGGTGTAGCTTGAGTCTTTGCAATCGTATACCACTCTCTTTGGATGTCACCAACTAGTCAAGAATTGTGCCACGACCAAGATTGTGCCATCCACTGCCCTGCGATGGTAAGAACCTTATAAGATTGTGGTAAGACGCTTGAGTGTGAGTGAGAGCACCTTCCACTACCTAATACTTGATAGGGATAATATTTTTTCCTTGTGTTTTTTTTCATTTTCTACTAACCATGGCAGGTATGGGAGGTACGACAAATCATAATTATGGTAACAATGTTTCTTCTATCAAAAGTAAGTTTACCATCCCATCTTTTTATGGTGAATATGATGCTGAAGAATACCTAGATTGGGAGATGACCATAGAGCATAAATTTAACTTATATCTAGTTCCTGAACAACCTAGAGTTAAACAAGCAACTGGTATGTTTAAAAATCATGCTTTAATCTGGTGGGAAGATATAAGTGAACTTCAATTACAACCTGATACATGGGGTCATTTAAAAGAGCTATGCGTAGTAAATTTGTTTCTCTTTCTTATCATCATGAATTGTGTAAGAAAACTACAATGCTTAGTTCAAGGTAACATGTCTGTGAGAGAGCATTATGCTGACCTTCGAGAGAGCATGACCCGTTGTGGTATTGTGGAGCACTTGGATGACACGATGTGGTGCTTCAATGATGAATTGAGGCATGAGATTCAAGACATCGTTTGTTATAAAGAATTTAATACTCTTAGTCGTTTGTTCCATCTTGCCATCATTGCAGAGAAAGAATTGCAGGAACGATAATACAAGGCAAGAGACTCCTATCCACCACGAGTGATGAGCACACCGGCATTAACCAAGCCTTTCTCTTCTTCAAGTGTTCGTCATGCACCTGCACATGTACCTGCACAAACATCAGCAAGCATATGGCCTTCCATCTCTACATGAGTTGAGGTGTCAGGTAAAATTTCCTTACAGGTACCTGTTGAGGTTGCTTCATCAGCTGAAATAATAGAACACCCTTTGCAATTTGACAATGATGCACTTCACCATGATAGGACTAATAACTATATCGTTGTGCATGAGGATGTGAAATCTACTTTGTTACTTTCAACTTCTAATGAAATTGTTAAAGATGATATCGAGACGACAACTAATGAGAGTAAACAACTTGATATTAGATCTGAAATTCAGCATGAAATCGAATTAAAAGATTATTCTATTCTTGCACATAAAACTGATCAAACTAAAATTCATAGTCAAGATGTGTGCTATGTTATGATTTGTGAAACTGCCTATTATTCTCTTACTAATATAATTTAAACTTTGCCCCCAATTATCACTAAGTATTTATCTCATATTAAGATACGTAAGTGTAAATTTGATATGCCTCCTGAGTTTTTATCTTCTGTTGAGTTACATAACTATAAACTTGTATTGCCTCCCATGTTTTGGGATAGTTCCACATTTAATGTTGCCGAATTGAAACCAACCATGAGAGCAAAAGATGAGTATGAGTCGAGGATGACTCTATTTCAAGAGGGGGAGAATGATGAGAATATCACCAGTTGGGATATGATTATGATTGTGAGGAAACAAGTTTAGGTGCATGCTTTCTATGTTAGATTTAATTTTTATATATTTGAACCTCAGATGCTACACCATGAGATGCGTTCATTTTCAATTTGAAAAATACTTTCTTAGATCAATAGAAGAGATGCATTTATATGGAATACTTGTATTATCATGGAAGTTGATTGGGGAGCAATAGACGTTGAGTTGAGGACGACTCCAAATAAAGAAGGGGAGGATGATGAGGACATCCCTACCAATGATACAACCATACATGAATACCAAGATCCAATTAATCGAGTTCGAGCACGACGATTAAATCTCTAGGTCAACTCGTTTCTAAGTATCTTAGTATATTATCTTGGGAATAAATTACTACATAATAATATTATTATTGTTGGGAACCATGGAGAAGATGAAAATCACTTTGAGATAAAGAAAAAGTTGGAAAAGAACCAGGAAGGATGTCCAAGCCAATTTGAGATTCCAATCCAACTACAATTCGTGTCCAACTCGGATTCCAGGATTAGTGTGCACTAAAATTATAGCTCAAGCCGCATACGGACTCCGTTTTTGACATTCCACCAAGCCACAGAAAGATAACTTCAGCCAGTTTAATCTCAAAATTCCTTCTAGATCAACGGGAATTGTCAAAACAAGTTAGAGTCCAGAATCTGTCAGCATGCTATTTTCTGCGTTATTGGGCCTTTGGGCCGTGTATTCAGTTGAGCCTATCCAGTTGAGCCTATTAGGGGTGCGTCCAAAACTACTATATAAGGTGATTTTTGGGTTTAGTTTACATGTTGCTTTGATAGCCGCCACTTCGCCGGATTTATAAGTGAACCCCAATTCACAGATTCCAATAGAATTTTCAGTTCGATTGCGTTTTTTGCGTTCTTGCTTGTGTTCTTCGATTCGCAGGCAAGGATTAGCCTTCTTGGTTAGGTCAATCAGGTTGTTCTTGGTTGATAACCAATGGAGAAGTGGTGTAGTGATTGCAAGGGCCGATCTCGTGGATTAGAAGTCGAATCATCAATGTCAAGTTCTCCAGAAATCTTTGTTTATCCCCCACCTAACGGAAGATCAGGCACCCCCTCCTCCATCACAACACGTCATTTAACCCATTTATAATTTCTCTAATTGAAAACAACAACTCATGGTGCAGAAACCTTTTCTTAAATATGTAAAATGTAAATCAAGTATAGAAAGCATGCACCTTTGTTTTTATTATGGTTATATCCTGGCCGGTGATGTCCACTTCAAGAGGGTTGGGGGAGTGAGGTGCATGTGTGGGAGTGGGAGCGCTGCGGGATGCACATTTGTAGGAAGGAGCTGTAGGGATGCAGGGCTGCAAGGAGGTTGCGCGGCGAGCTACAGGGTGGTAGGTTTGGGGAGGCGCTGACATGCACAGCATGCTTCGGGATGAAGGGCGGCGATGTTGAATGGGAGGGGTAAGGGATGAATGCATGGGCCTGGCTAGGTAGGGTTTGAATATTTAGTCCCACACCTCAATTAATGTTACTTTTTTTAACTCACGCGCTCACCGATTAATGTCGACACTTTTTGTGTTGTAGAAATTGTAGGACCAAAAGTAGCGACTAGAGGGGGGGTGAATGGGCGCCTTAAAAAATTCTTTCGAATCAATGGCCTGCTCCCAATACCCAACACACCTCAAAGACTAAGCAGCAAAGAACGAACAGATTGCCTAAGTCTAAAGGTATCAATCTAGAAGAAACTGATGTTTAAAACAGAGAAATACCAATACAGTGCTAATAGATAGATAGACAGTGTACAAAAGACAAGGCAAGATAAACTTCTCAGTATAAATGCACAAAGAGTGAAACGAGAAGTTACCGTTCGAAATCTGTCTCCTGTTCGAAACTTGGCGAAGTCTGCTTCGCTGGTCGAAGCCTGCTTCGCAGTGTCGAAGCCTGCTTCAGAGGACGAGGCCTGCTTCGCTGGTCGAAGTCTGGTTCGGAGGTGGTTGTCGAAGGTTGACAGATACGTGCCGAAGGTTAAGTTGATCTAGCCTATCTCAAGAGGAAAAAACGGAGTATGCTTCGAAACAACGTACGAAGGTAACGAAGCTTGCTCTGAACAGAGTACTTCGGAGCACAACCTTCGAACAGACCTTCGAACACGTTGCACAGAAAGACAACCTTCGAAGGAATAGCGAAGCCTGTCTCACGACAGAGAAACCAAATTCGAAGCCTACACTCTACCTTCGAACAAAACACATCAAGGCCTTCGAAACAGACAGCTGCGAAGTCTATCAGTGAGAGTAGCTTCGAAGCTAACTCCGAAGCCTGACGAAGTATTGACTTCGAACAGCTCGAGACTGAGAACACCTTCGCAAAGAATATCGAATTATGCGAAGCTGACAGGGTGCAAAGCGTACTGCGAAGCTAGAAACACAGCACAAAAATGAAGCCGAAGTTCAAGCGAAGCCTTCAAAGATTTCAGATCGAAGCCTGCCTCACGGAGCTGAGGGGATTCGAACAGAGAAGGGGCTTCGCCAGAGAACAGCCAGAAAAGGGACTTTAGTCCTGTCAACTCGATCAAAAAGTTGTGCAATAAAAGCAAAAGCTGGTAATAATGTACTGTTGCTACAGTGTAGTAGTACTACTTGCAACAGCAAGAACTAGTACTACTTGCGTGAAGAACAGAATGAAGCAACCGAAGCTTCTGCCAGGAATAAATTCAACACCGCACAAACGAATCGAACCTTCTGAACAAGAGAAAAATATGCACGCACTCCAACAAGAACAGAAGATTTGATCTTACTGAGAAGTAGTAAATGCAAGGCAAAATGCAACGAACAAGTGCCTGGCGGCGCACAGCAAGAGAGAGAGAGAAGCATGCAGGAACAAAGATGACTCAATGAATGATTCAAAAAGTGCTTTCTAGAAGGGTAGTCCAACCCTAGGGATTGGGGCCCTATTTATAGGCTGCCCAATGACCTAGAATATTCCACCGGCCCCTTAGGGTTTTTTACAGACGCAGGAATAAAAGTAAAAGACTCAACTGCCCTTAGGAATTTTTACAGACATGACTGACTGACTGTGGGCCTAGAGATACAAATGACTTATCCGGAAGCTAAGCTTTCGTAGCGACTACGGCTTCTCTTCTGGACAGTCCGATACAGAATCAACGGTTGTCAGTTTTGCGCCGAAACTGACAAAGCCTCCACCGACTTTGCACCAGGTACCCGGATTGGGCCGGCCCAACTCTGCAGCTCTCTCAGCCCGGCAATCGCTCACCGCCCGTGTACCTGAGTCAACCCTGGTCAATAGCCCAGTGGGTCTTCTACTGCTTCTGGCCCATGTACTCGGATTGGGCCAACTCGACTTCGCGGCTCTCTCAGCCCGACAGTCGCTCGCTGCCCGTGTACCTGAGTCACATGCGGCCCATGAAACAGCAGATCTTCACTCTTCATCTGTCCTCTTTGACTATCGTTGACAATGACTCATCACATCTGGAGCCATGAGGCCCACGCTATTCAGCATGGCTCCTCAGAAATAGACCTTTCCTGATAGATAATCCGTTAGGAAATAATCACATTATTACCGACAGATCTTTTGACAAAGATGCATTAGATTTTCCCACATATAATTGTAGTAAAAAATGTGCGATAGTATAGTGCGGACAACGATAAAAATAATGGAAAGAACGCCTCCATGACCACCTCAGATCTATTCTTCTTCTTATTTTCATCGTCTTTCCTCCTATATTGTGGCTCAAGGTAGAGGCCTCACCGATGATGATCACATGGAAATCACATTGGAATGATGACAAAAATGATGAAAAGAGCTCCTACATGACCGCCTCGGATCTAATGAGTTATGGAAATCACATCGGAACGATGACAAAAATAATGAAAAGAGCTCCTTCATGACCACCTTGGATCTAATTGTTAACTCATTTGAACTAAAAGAAACTAAATGAAACTATATAGAACAGATCTAAAATGAAAAATACCTTTAGTAACGCATGAACATCTATACCCATAACTAATGGTCCACATTTAGTAACGGGTATAGATGGATGAGTGTCACTAAAGGTGGCCTTTAGTGACACGTGAACATCTATACCCATCACTTAAGAGGACCATTAGTGACCGGTAAAGATGTGTAATCGTCACTAATGATAGGTCATTACTGATGCAATAACTGTGATAGGTGCAATGCCTATTACGAATGGTTGTTATGACTCGTCACTAATGACACTTTCAGGTCACATCTTTAACTTCCGGTTTGTCTAGAACCCGAAACTTCTGGGTCATACCCAGAACTTTTGGTTCATATAGAATATGAAACATGGGACTAGCCCAGAACTTCCGATCAAACCAAAACTTCTAGATGCTCTAGAACCCAAAACTTCTGGTTACCCCAAAATTATTTTAGGCACAATTTCATCAATCTATGTGCTATCATTATCCCCAACGCTATCGGTAATACTACGTACAACGCACAACATTGGCCACGAGGATGTCTAGAAAACACTACACTAATTAAGGGATGATTTCCACATTCTCAATGCTCGCTTGACTATATAGGAATTCATGCGGGCATGCACGGTGTGCCAGTGGAACATGGTGGAGTACCTCCACCTGGGTGGCCTCCTTTAGCCCTATATGTGCCATCATTAGTATGGGTCAACATCATTATGGACTTTATTGAAGGGTTGTCGATGCTTCATGGAAAACGGTCATACTCATGGTGGTGGACCATTTTTCCAAGATGGCACACTTTATTCCCCTAAGCCATTCTTATACAATTATTTTTTTTCACAAACGCCTTCTTCATGAACATTGACCAGCTTCATGGCATTCCAACATCAATCGTTAGTGATCGTGACCCGGTGTTCACTAGTAGCATTTGCACCAAGCTATTCCATCTGACTGAGTTAAGTTGCATCATATCATCCATAATTCGAATGCTAGTACAAGCTAGTGAACATGATCATCATCATGTACCTTCACTGCCTATTGGTTGATTGGCCACAACAAGGGCTTCGATGGTTGCCATGGGCTGAATTCGCCTACAACACTTCATTCTAGATAGCCATCAAAACATCGCCATTCTACGTGGTTTATGGTTGTGACCCTCCTAGTGATGAGGACATCACCGGCTCTGATATAATCATGTTTATGCTTTACAATAAATAACCCTTGCATGTATTCTATATTATATTTACATTTAATATATTTGAGCTAGGGATGCTACACCGTGAAATGGCTTTGTTTTCAATTACATAAATTCTTACGTGGATCAAGCGACATGTTGAGAGCACATCAAGGGCATGGAACATCATGGAAGTTGATTGGGGACCAAGTCAAGGCCATCCAAATATAACATATAAGTTTGGGACGTTATTTTTGTGCCAAGAAAAATTGGAGATAAAGTTCTACACATTTTGACCTCAAACTCGGTCTGCACCAAATTCAATCGTGCATAACTTTTACATGGAATCTTGATTTGGATGATCTTAGACTTTTTAGAAATATTGGTACGTCCTATTTCCAAAGGATCCAGTTACACCTCTCGATTCCATCCGAGGAGATCACAATCACCAAAACAATCCGTGTGACTCAGATTTGGACTTCAGGGAGAGCACTAGTTTCAAACATGCATAACTTTTATATGAAATCTTCGATTTGGATGACCTTGGACTTTTTAGAAAGTCAAAGATGTCTACTTGGAATTTAATATATTTATTTCTCTGAAAAATCCAATCCATGGCATAAGAATCTAAGTTTCCTTTTTCTAGTCAATCTATTTAGGAAATTATTAGTAGTTTCTATATGTAATAAGTTTCCAAACTTTGGGAACATCCCTAGGGCTATAAATACTCATAGAGACTTCAGTTGTAATTTGGGTTTTGATTAAAGTAAAGTTTAGCCAATGCTATCTTTTCCATGTAAACCTGTGATCGGTTAGATCACCAGTTTCTCGTTTCACAACCCCAACTATCCATCATGTGCCTTTCATATTCATTAATATTAATTGCTCCATTGTCTTATTCTTGCTTGTTCTTCGATTTCTTGTAGGAATAAGGTTGATCACCGATAAGATAAACAACCCTTGGAGTTGGTGTATCGATCGGTAAGGTGCAACACAAACGTCTCATGTAGTTGTAGTCGGGTCGTCAATGTCATCTCCTTCTAATCGAACTTATCTTATCCTCTCATTGAAAGATCGAGCCACCCAAGTTCACATCACCTAGTCTCCACTGAATTGATCATGTGTTAGTCGAGCTTCTAGCTATAGACCAATTTCTCAAGGAATGGGACAAGTTCATGGCCAAGATTCAGGACCAACTTGAGCAATCTCAATGATGCTACAAGCATCACTACAATAACGACCATTAGGATGTCGCATTCATAGTGAGAAATTAGGTGTGGTTGCATCTTCTCCATTGGCCAAGAGCAACACTATCTCATCATGGCCATAGAAAGCTTGGACCAAATTTTTTTAGGTCATTTCAAGTGTTTCGGAGCATCAGTGACATCACATACAAGCTTTATCTACCAGCCTCTTCCATGGTGTCTTCCATGTGGATCTACTAAATCCATTTTAGGGTCTTCATCATGGTGACATCTGTTTGTATCCGGCAAAGGTCATCAAGTCATGTCGAGCCTAGGACTTTTTGGAGCTACTGGTCTAATGGGAGAATCAGTCGGCATCAAAAGCAACATGGGTTCTTCATGAACAGTTAACCCGACTATTTTCGATGCTCCATCTTGAGGACGAGTTGGTTTTCAATAGAGGTGAAGATATCATGTGGGGACAAAAGTATGGCTAGCAATGGGATGTCACGTCAGCCCAAGCCTAGCTAATGACAGCTCGGCCTAGTGCATAGGGGTTGTATGAGGCGAGGCAGGTTCGGATTGGTCAATACCAGACTCGAACACATCCCCATTTGGACCTAACCCTCTTAGACCCACGTGGTGAAATCTTAACCTGAACCTAGACCCATCGGGTCCCTGCAAACTTATCGGGTCCCTGTAAACTCGGTGAGGGGAAAGCAACGGGGGTGGCTGAAGGCAAAGAGGGCAGGAGCCAGATCAACATAGGCAGGATTGCGGGCATCGGACGACGAACGCTGACTAAATTTGGGGTGCAGGACGTCAGTTGGGTTGGGGTAGCAAATGCAGCGAGAGAGTTCGACGATGGTGGAGGTGCCCTCAAAGTAGTAGAGCTGACTAGCGGTGGCAAGGCCACCAGATCATGCGGAGACTAAGGGAGAGGTGGACTGTTGCTCATCAATGGCGGCTACATTGGAGGAGCCTCCTCGCGACCTTGCCACCTCACTGATGGCTTCTATGATGGAGGATCCTAGGCTACGACGAGAATGATGACAATGAAGACTGACTCTGCCTTTTACTGGTTCATGGAATCCAGGAAATGCTAGCAGACGAACTGAGAGATGTACTCACAGGTGAAATAGTAGAGTACAACGGAGTATAGGCATTTATAGCCAAAAGTGTAGCGCACTATTAGATCTAGCCTTAGATTAGGATTGGCTCTAGTTGGTGAAAAATGGGTATCGGCGGGGACCCATGGATTAAACAGAAGAACCGCACCCGCACCCGATTAGATGTGGGGCCCCGATCCGGTGGCACTGTGGGTCCAAATGTTGACCCGAACCCATAGGGGCGGGTCCTTGGCGGGTCCCCGGCGCCGTTGGGGATATTGCCACCCCTACTAGTGCACCCCCAGGATGAGTCGTCCCTAATTAGTTATGCCAATTGGAGTTAGATTAGTTTCCTCTTTATCTATTCATAGTTAGTTTCTATCTTTAGATTTATTACTAGAAATAAGAGGACCTCTGCTCTATATAAAGAGAACAATAGTTTGTAATCAAATCAATCAAGAAATAAACCTGTTTGGCCTCAAACCTTAACCCTAGCTACCAGCCCCTGGCGTTGGCCCTCCCTCGCCTATGCCATTTACTATGCCGACCCTTGCTCCACCCTCCACACAAGCCATCACGATGTTAGGGAGTTGAGGGATAACACACTCTCCTCCTCCCGTCAACCACAATTATGCCCTTCGTTCTCTTCCCCATGTTCCACTACATAACTTCCTATGACACAACCTATGAGGGGCACTCCGTGTTATATGGCTCCTTAGTTATTTCGAGAAAGAGGAGTGCATTCATATGCTTTAGAATTCTCGGCACTTGGTAGTGTGTTGTATGAATGCTATGCAGGAAGGCCTCCTTTCATTGATAATGAATTTTGCAAGCTAGTCAAATCTATAATACCATATCCTACACCACCTTTGCATAATAATCCATCAAGATCCTTTCAAAATCTGATTAATTGTGCAAGCATATCCTACACCAACTTTCATGGAAAATCCTGCTGAAAGATTACAGTGGGCTGAACTGTGCGAGCATAATTTTTGGACGAGCAGAATGCCAATGATTCCTTTACCTCCTTAACCTGCCTTTGACAATAGGGTACTAAATGGTTGCTTAATGACATTTTCTCTCCAAGATTGGGCTAGCACTGAATCAAATCAGAGCATTATAATTCTAGCATGGATACAGGGTACTGAATTATTCATGTTGGTGGATTTAGAATGATTTAGGGAAAGAAAATTGATCAGTCAATTGTTGAAACATCATCTCAATCATATTTAGTGACAGAGGAAGAATCAGGCTAACAGGAAGAGGAGTTACAGGAAATTCCAAGAGAGTGAATTCCAAGAGAGTGATTGGGTTTTACTGAAGTTACAGGCCTATGTGCAGTTTTCCTTGCTGAGGAGCATTTATGACAAATCTAGTTCATTGGGTGATATTGTGTCTCATTTTCATTCTAGCAAGGTCCCTTGGCGCTTTTGGATCTTATCATAGGAGAATTTGGATGTAATACACCCCTACGTGCAATCCTTCTTGGTCAAAAGAGCTAATCACAAGTTAGCCTTCACATACCTTGGTTCATTTCAAGTTTTGTCCAAAGTAGGCCCAGTGGCGTAAAAATTGTTGCTCCCAAAGAACTGATGTGTTAGGAAAATAAATCTGACCGATATGTGTTCTGGTCTAATTAGAGACAGAATCGGGTTTCAGTTTATAACATCTTGAGAAGACTTAGGATAAGCCAAAGGCTGAGAGACCTAACGAGTCAAATGAAGAATAGTGTTTCTTTAATGAGTCCTAAAGAAATTATAGAAGGTCTCTAGATGTTAATGTACTATTAGGTTTAGGAGTCTAGCAAATAGGAGTTGGTTTCTCCCCTATATATATGTACCCGTACTTCAATAGAAAAATATGAGAGCTATTAACCAAGACAATGTTTCATGCCTTCTACTTCTTACGATTTAGTATTTTAGAGCTAACAATTGGTATGAGAGCAAGGAACAAAAATACCCGGCACTTCATAGAAGCCCGACATCATGGTGGAGTGTGTCGCCTCCAACACCAACGTAGTTAAGCTGCCGCTACTAACCAAGACCAACTATCATGAGTGGTCATTGGTCATGTATGTGAGCCTAGAGGCATTGGAGTTCTAGGATACTGTGAGGGCCATCAGTGTTGAGCGCACCAAGGATCAATGGGCGTTGACTGCCATCTTGTGCATGGTGCCTCTAGAGATGAATGTCGAGCTCACCATGAAGAAGTCTACGAAATAAGCGTGCGAGGCAGTGAACATGATGAGGATCACGTGAAATCCGTGAACGTGCAATGTCTCTTGAAGGAGTTCAAGAACATGACATTCCACGATGATGAGTCCATCGATAACTTCACGATGTGCATCAATGAGATTGTCGCCAACCTACGCGAGTTTGGCAATGAAATGAAGGAGAACCATGTGGTGAAGATCTTGCGTGTGGTCCCGAAGAAGATAAAGTAGGTTGTGGTGGTGATTAAAATGCTTCTAGACCCCTATATTGATGTTTAGGGAGGAGCTCATTAGACGGCTGCATGTGGCCGAGGAACCTCGTGACATCGATGAGTAGACTGATGGTTGCATCTGCTGCTCACTAAGGATCAGTGGGAGGAGTTGTGGTGTTAGTGTGGCAGCAAGGAGCGGGCATGCGGTGATGACGTGTGCCATGGTAGTGGCAAGAATGGCGCTGGCCGTAGCGGAAGACATGACGAAGATGACGATGCAAGCATTTGCTCGAGGACCAACTGGCGCTCGAAGCGCCGCAACCGAGGGAAGTTTTTCAACTGTGGAGTTTGTGGCCACTTTACAGGGGACTGCTCGGAGCCGAAGAAGGAGAAGGCTGCCACAGACTACTGGGAGCCAAAGAATGAGAGGTTTAGTAGTCTGCCAAACAGAGGGTGATTTCACCCACACATATATATATACACGGGAGCGCTATTCTAAACCGACCATAGGAGTACTACTTTCAGTAGTAGATTTTCCCAGTAGAATAGCATGTACTACTTTTTTTCTCAGTAGAATAGCTCTTCTACACACGTGGTGTAGGGTAGTATTTATATATATATATATATATATAAGGTATCTCTTGCCTTCTACTTCTTGCGATTTAAGGTTTTAGAGCTGACAAGATGCATCCAATCGGTAATTGTTGGGGGAAATTACTCCATTTCCAGGGCTTAAAGATTAATCCTTCAAAGGCTGAGGAGGGTTCCGAAGCTAGTGAGCAGTTGTTCGAAGTATGAGTCGCTACGCCGAAGGTTACAGCGGTGCGAAGCCCTGGAGAACCCTCCGAATGGAAGATGGAGGCCTCGAAGCCGAAAGACAAGATAGATGGGATGTCCAGCTTATCCATCTACCTTGTAGTATTTTACCTTTTATAACCTTGTTCCTGGTACCGAATAGATTCCACTATGTCGGTTGTAATCTAGGGGTAATTGGGTCTTTTCCTTATGTGTTTTCACCTATAAATACCCCTCTTTGTACCCTGTAAAGGGGGAGCCAGAGCAAGTTGTTCATTACACTCATTCGGACTACTCGAGCTATTATCCAATTGGGAGGTTCGAGGTAGTCCTAAAATGCAAACTCCTTGTTTGTTCGTTCTTGACTTCAGAGAACCTGTTGGCGTAACATTTGCGCCAACAGTTGGCGCCGTCCGTGGGGACCAATTTCTAAAAGCTTGTTCTCTGCTACTGACTGCACTTCGAAGAGCGCTTACGGAGGGAGCCTCGGAGTCTCAAGATTCCGCGCACCCTTCAGTTAACGGCTTCTTAGTGCAGCCCAAAGGCCTTCACTCGACTTCCCGAGTCGTTCGATGTCCTCCGTCTCCAAGACCTCTTCGTGGCTAGCTATGCCTCCGAAGCGAAGTCAAGCTTCAGGTCCTCTCCGAAGGTCCCCTCGGACCACAGGAGCCGGACCCTCGGCTACTCTGGCGAGTCCCGCCGAGACTGCTGGACGTCGAGTACCCCGGGGCCCTCGGGCTCCTCCTACGGAGCTTCAGACCGATTACGTCAGCTCCCGAGACCCGGAGGTGCCCTCCGATGAAGACGAAGACCTTCCTGAAACCGAGGCTACACAACTAGCCAGGCTCCAGGAGGAAGTATCCAGGTGGAGGCAAGAGGCAGCCGATCGCCTCCGCACTCAAGCTTCCACCGAAACTCCAGAAGGGCCTCAAGACGGTGGTACCCACAATCTCCCAGAAGTTATCCAAGTCTCGGAGGAAGCCGAGAATGCATCCTTCGATGTCGAGTCTCCATTACATTCGGATTTGCAAAGAGTGCCTTTCGACCCCAGATTCAAGGCCTCGAAATTGCACAAGTACTCCGGGGGGTCGGACCCCGGAGAGTTCGCCCGCTCATATGCCCTGGCAATAGAAGCAAGCGGAGGAGTGCGAAGCACTATGGCAAAATGCTTCCCCCTCGCCCTCGAAGGCGTGGTGCTTCGCTGGTTCTGGTCCCTAAGGCCTGGATCGATCAGTTCCTGGGAGCAGCTGAAGAAGAAATTTGTGAGCAACTTTCAAGGCACCTTCGTAGCCCCGATGTCCACAAGAAGTTTGTTCCAAGTGAAGCAGCGGGTAGGAGAAACACTCCGGGAGTACTTCACGCGCTTCACCCACACCAAATCGCAGATCAAGGGCCTGTCTACCTCTTCGCTAGTCGACGCCGCCCGCGAAGGGGTGCTAAACCCCGACCTCCTCAGTAAACTACATCGGAAGCCGGTGGCCTCTGTGGCGCAGCTAATGGCATACTTCGAACAATATGCCAAAGCGGAGGAAGGCTGTCTTCGGTGAGATGAAGCACCATCGCCCACCCTCCGGGAAGTAAAAATAGAGACCGAAGCCTCCACTTCCCTGCAGCCTCCTCAAGACAACCTCTTCAACGAGCACAAGAGGGGAAAGAAGCATTTTCGTTCGGAGGTGCTAAAAATTGCACCTTCTGCTCCGAAGGCACCTACCAATTTCCAGCAGGCAAAGAGTTTCAAGACTGGGCCGCCGAAGCCTCAAGAAAGGGCGCCTGGCAGGCGCCAGAGTTTTTTCTGTTGCATACATGGCGACAATAGAAGCCATGACACGAAGGATTGCAAGGCAGTGTTGGCCCTTCGAGGCGACTACCTTGAACGAAGTACCGGGCGGGGTACTTCGGATCGAGCCCCACCATCGGCACGCTCGGAGCCTGTACAAGCTGTGGCCCGAGCCGGTGCCCTTGAAGCCCCCATACAGCTGCCGGTGGCCAACATTATGCCACCACCAAAGCAGGATGACCAGCAGGACCGCGGCAAGAGAGTGGTCCTACCCATCTCTGGAGGGGGGACCCTCGGAAGCATGTCCAAAAGGCAGCGGCGCGAGTACGTCCACGAAGTCGGGCACATTGGGACCTCGAGTTCCGCCGAAGGGATGCCAGAGTGGTCCCACGTACCCATCTCATTTACCGCCAACGATGCTGCGGGGGTGAAATTCCCCCATGCTGATCCATTGGTCATTTCTGCTGATATAGCAGGAGTGGAGGTCCGAAAGATCCTAGTAGATGGAGGGAGCTCCGTAGACATACTCTTTGTCCAGGCCTTCGATCAGATGTGCATACCTCAGAAGCATCTACTTCTAGCAGCCCGGCCGCTTCAAGGGTTCTCAGGACCGCCTCTCGATGCCCTCGGCCGAATAGGCCTCGAGGTTGCCTTCGGAGTGGGGCCTTTGGCCCGAGTAGAAGAGGTGATCTTCGACGTGGTCGACGCCCCATATGCTTACAACGCTATCTTCGGCCGAGGGATGCTAAACCAGTTCGGGGCTATAGCGCATCATAACTATCTTTGTCTCAAAATGCCCATGCAAGGTGGAGTGCTTACCATTTCAGGAGACCGAGCTGTAGCCCGAAGGACAGAGTATGGCCACGGATAGCCATTGGATCCCCGGCAAGTACACAATGTGGCAAAAAGCACCGAAGAAGTGCCGGAGGCCTCGGACCCTTCGAAAGGGCTTTCTCTCAAGCCAAGCCCGAAGGGTGATGTTAAGACAAGAATAATTTCGAAAGATGGCAAAGAATACCCAGTACAGTTCGGCAAGGGGCTATCCCCGAAAATAGCTGCCTCATTAGAAGAAGTCGTCAAGAGAAATCTAGACGTATTTGCTTGGACTGACGAAGACATCACCGGGGTTGATCGAAGCATCATCGAGCATAGTCTGCTCGTCAACCCGAAGGCCAGGACAGTACGCCAGGGGCTCCGCAAGCTGTCAGCAGAAAGAGCAAGCCTCGCCAAAACCGAAGTAGAAAAATTGTTAAGAGCTGGCATCATCAGGGAGGTAGCCCATACCGAGTGGTTGGATAACCCTGTTTTTGTAAGGAAGAAGGACTCGAACAAATGGCACATGTGTATTGACTTCACTTCATTAAATAAAGCATGCCCGCGAGACCCCTACCCGATGCCCCGAATAGATCATGTTGGACCGGAAACGGCAACCAGAGGGGGGGTGAATGGGAGCTTTTAAAATTTCGGGCCAAAAACTAGCCTTCGGTTTTAGCTCTGTCTTCTGCGGAACAGGCTTCGAACACTACCTTCGAAGGTCTGGTTCGGAGGTGCTTCGACAGCTCCAAACACAGGCTTCGCATGAGAAAAAGTTCGAAGCCAAGAAGACTTCGCTCCACTTACAACCCTCGAAAATCTACTCTGCTAAGTCAGTGCAGGCTCCGCACACAGGGTGCTTCGAGCAGGCTTCGCACTTCACCCTTCGCAAGAGTGGACACCCCACTGAGGACTTTGACCAAGTACTTGGCAGCAGCAACTGGTGCTGGGCTTCGTACACGAAGGTCTAAACGCACACAAATGGACTTCGCTAAGGGCTTCGACACAAGAAGCAAAACGGGCTTCGATCAGGGCTTCGCTAGTAAGCTGTGAGGTCTAGCCTCAAGTTACACAGAGCGAATGCGCACTTAAAAACACACTTCGCACAAAACACCCTTCGCCTAGACAGGCTTCGGTGCACTACAACTAGCGAAGTATGTAACGCGAGCTCAAGCAAAAAGCACTCAGAAGCAGGGCTTCGCCGCTTGAACAAGGAACACAATAAAATTGAACTCTGGATGAATACAGCGAGGTGTGTGGCTACAGGAGCTCAACAGTAAATGCTCAAAGTGTTAAATGTTACCTACCGAGCCCCCATATTTATAGCCCATAGTTCACCCAAAGGAATTGACTACTTTACCCCTAGGGTTTACACCAGTTTTGTCTCTACAGAACAGAGGGGTACAAAAGGTAGTCCAACTTTATTCTGGAGGCTTCTCTGTCAGCTTTGCAGAGGGGACAGCGTCAGCTTTTTACAGAGCAGACAGTGTCAGCCTTTGCAGTCTTTGACCTTCTGGAGCCTCCCTTCGCACGCGAGGGGTGCGGTAGCTTCGGCGAGAAGCCTTGAGCCTGGTGGCCTTCGCTTCGCCGAAGATAGCCTCCGATACAGTGACGGTTTTAAGCCGAAGCCGTCAAAGCCCTTGGGCCTTCGCACCAACACCTCCGGAGTGGACCACCACGGCTTCGCAGCTTCACCCAGCTCGAACTCCGTCAGTCCGTGTACCGAAGCCATGCAGGCCGAAGCACCTCAAGTCACCCTTGCTCCGGAGCTAGCCTCGCTCCGAAGCCTTCCTCACTCCGAAGCCCCACCTTCGGAGTACCACACTTCGAAGTCCCTCCGCATGAAGCATTCCATGAGCACTTCGTCGCAGTGCCTCTCCCCGAGCACACTCCTCGACGAGCCTCACCCGGACCATGCCTTCGAAGCGACTCGACTTCTGAGACCTTCGTCGGGCACCTTCGAATGTCTCCCTCCAAAGCACACTTCGAATTCCTTGCCTCCGCAGAGGACTTGATCCAACCAACTCCGAAGTCACTCCATTCGGAGTACCTTCGAAGTGCCTCACCTCCGAGGACTTTGTCTCGGAGTACCTTCACCCGGAGCCACGCTCCGCACTCTCTGCCTTCACCTGGCGCACCTCGAACCGCGGACCGACCCGGACCCATTCGCAGCCACCGTGACGGAGCTCCCTGCTCCCCTGGCATCAAGCCTCCCGCTTGACCCAGGTTCACCTGCCGCGAACCTATCCGTCGCCTCCGAAGTCTCTGCGCACCACCGACAAACAGACAAGTGTATCCAGTACTCCGGAGACCTCTCCGGGTTAGCAACCTTCGGTACACACTCTGGTGTACCGCCCAAAGTACCGAAGCCTTCGGTACGAACCCAGTCATCGTGTACTGTCGGACCCCTCCGACACGCACACTCCGTTGCAACAGCTGCAGCAACCAAACCACCGAACACACTTCGGTGAAACCACCTCCGAACACCCTTCGGAGATACAACCTCTGAAACCCTTCCGGAGGTACCCTCCTCCGAACACCTTCGGAGGCCAACCTCCGAACACCCTTCGGAGGTACCCTTCAAACCAGAGGGTAAAAAGCCTGTCAATCACTCATCACAAACACTGAAACCAACCCTTGGTTTCTCAATCTCCCCTTGATGAGTGCATTGACAACCAAATTTAAATCCAAGAAAATTTAAAAACTTTCAGCACACAAGTGACCATAAAAACTCAGAAAAGAGCCAAATCATGTCACTTGACAGAAGAATTTTCCTCCCCCTTTTCAAAAGAGTAAAAGCCTTTTCGGCAAATCTCCCCTTTCTCAAGATAAAAACTCCCCCTGAGTTAAGTTTTCCCCCTTTGGCAACAAAGAACCTTTATGTCACATTTTCTCCCCCTTTGAAATTATACCCCCTTGCGGCAGAGAACGTAGCAAGTCTCTTCCCCTTTAGGAATTTCTCCCCCTTTGGCAATGCAAGCATCAAGGAGCATGTAAAAGATGCAAAGCTTTGAAATGAGCAGAATTGCAAAGACATATGAAGCAAAAATATGCCAACAATAACACCAATGATCATGGGCTCAGCTCAAATTAATATTCTCTAAAAACATGATGAAGCATGTGATTTGACCATTTTTGAAATAAAAGCATCACCACTTAGTCAAAGAAACTAGACAAGTAAAAGCAAGGACTGCGCAAAGCTAGTCAATTTCTACTCTAGACAGACAAGTCCAGTTCAAATAGAGCATGAAAAGCAATCTTGATAATCAATGAATTTTGTTGTTCTTTTCTTAGTGCCAGGGGTTATTTGTTTGTCCACCTTATACTTTCCAATCAGGCCAAGCCTAGGCATGAAAGCCATTAGAAGCTTAAAGCAGTGATTTTGGCATACACTACACTATTCCAGTTCAGACCAATGTGCAATGGTAAGCAGTCTAGAATAGGATAGTGCGACAAACAAACCCACCTGGATCTTTTCACTTGAAGTATGCAAAATCATGGAATTTTTGATTTTAACTAAGTGAATCAATTTGTTTTAACACTTGATGAATATCCATGAAAATGTAGAACAATTTTTCAAGTCGCAATTTTTAGCATCCAAAGAAATGAGTCTTGCTATCAAGCAGATAAAAGATAGCTAAAGCAGTCCTGCCTAAACATGCTAGATTCAAGACTAAGCAGTGAGCAAGATTTGATTTTGAAAAGAAAACATCATGCACATGAATGTTTCAGATAAATTAAAAAGAGCTGAGCTGTCATGATGTCATGGATTATAATCAAGCATATAAGTGCAAAAGATGTAAATGCAATTTCAACACACAATTAGCAAATGCACAACCATCTAAAACTGCTCCCCCTCACAAAATGTCGTAAGGATGACAAATACCAAGTTCCCCACGCAAGTAGGCAAATAGAGAAGCATCGAGGGGTTTTGTAAAAATGTCGGCAAGCTGGTGTTGGGTATCAACATATTGAAGTTCAATATCACCCTTCTCATTGTGATCTCTGAGAAAATGATATCGCACATCAATGTGTTTGGTTCTGGAGTGCTGAACCGGGTTGTTTGCAATACAAATAGCGCTAGTGTTATCACAGAAAAGTGGAACACTCTTATAATCTAACCCGAAATCCCGCAAAGTGGAAGTCATCCACAAAATCTGAGAGCAACAGCTAGCTGCAGCAACATATTCGGCCTTAGTCGTCGATTGTGCAACACTAGACTGTTTGCGGGAAGACCAGCAAACCAAAGAAGTACCCAGAAAATGACAAGTACCAGAGGTACTCTTCCTATCAATTCTACACCCAGAAAAATCCGCATCGGAATAACCTCGAAGACATAAAGATGAAGATACTGAATACCATATGCCAAATTCGAGTGTATGTTTGAGATACCTTAGGATGCGCTTTACCGCTTGGCGGTGCGAAGCTCGTGGTGAAGCCTGAAAACGAGCGCACAGACACACTGCGAAGTGTATGTCCGGCCTCGTAGCAGTCAAGTAGAGGAGGGAGCCGATCATGCTTCGGAACTCCTTCTGATCTACGTCTTCTCCATCTTCGTCAGGGTCCAATGCTACAGATGTAGCCATTGTAGTGGCGAGGGGCTTCGCATCAGACATGTCGAACTTCTTGAGCAGGTCCTTGGTGTACTTCGTCTGGTGGACGAAAGTACCTTGTTTGCTTTGCTTGATTTGCAAACCAAGGAAAAATGTAAGCTCGCCCATCATGGACATTTCAAATTCCCTGCTCATGGTATCTGCAAACTCGGCAACTAAAGCATGAGAAGAGCCACCAAAGATGATATCATCCACATAAATCTGAACCAAGAGGAAATCTTTGCCATGCTTGAGAGTAAACAGTGTTTTATCAACAAAGCCCATCAAATACCCTCGCTCAAGCAGAAAAGACTTAAGTCTATCATACCAAGCCCGAGGGGCCTGCCTGAGTCCATAAAGAGCCTTATGAAGTTTAAGGACTTTATGTGGGTACTTGGGGTTTTCAAAACCAGGGGGTTGTTTTACATAAACATCTTCTCCTATGAAGCCATTAAGAAAAGCACTTTTGACATCCATTTGATAGAGTTTGAATCCCCGGGATGTCGCAAAGGCAAGCAAAATCCTAATGGCCTCAAGGCGAGCAACAGGTGCAAAAGTTTCAGTAAAATCAATCCCTTCTAGTTGAGAAAAGCCCTGAGCTACAAGTCTAGCCTTGTTTCTAACTATAGTCCCATCCTCCCCTTGTTTGTTTTTGAAAATCCATTTTGTTCCAATGAAATGAACATTTGGTGGAGGATCAACTAATGACCAGACTTGGTTTCTCTCAAAATTTTCAAGCTCTTCATGCATGGCATTGATCCAACTAGAATTAGAAAGTGCATG
This sequence comes from Zizania palustris, assembly GCA_019279435.1. Classification (NCBI taxonomy): domain Eukaryota; kingdom Viridiplantae; phylum Streptophyta; class Magnoliopsida; order Poales; family Poaceae; genus Zizania; species Zizania palustris. The sequence continues at coordinate 7,302,593 of JAAALK010000286.1, forward strand.
ACTAACATCTAAGGGCTCGAAAGAAGCAACAAAAGCGGAATCAATGAAATGAGCATGAGAACGAGTTACCCTTTGATCAAGCTCACCAATGATCTGCTCGGGAGGGTGCATCCTTTGAACATGATGTGGAGCCTCGCGGCGGGATGCAGTCTCCCCCTCAACTTGTGTGTTGGAGTGGTCCAAGATGACCGATGTTGAGGTAGTCGCTTCGGGACCTTGTGCCGAAGTGGTCGAAGCGGGGTCAGCTTCGGGGGTTGATGTCGAGGGTAGTAGGGGTTCATCCTCGAATTCTCCGAGATCTTCTTCTTCGAATAAAGTCTGTTCCATGTCGTGTTCATTTGACTGTTCAAAAGCAGAACTAACAGAGGGGGTTGATTCATCAAAAGTCACATCACATGACTCGATGACAGTGTTAGTCTCTAAATTAAAAACACGATAAGAATGACCATGAGTAGTGTAACCCAAAAAGATCCCGTCAGAAGAGCGCGACTCAAATTTGTCCAAGTTACCACGTTTTAGGATAAAGCAGCGACAGCCAAAAACTCGAAGATGAGTAACCTTAGGCTGTCTCCCAAAACGCAGCTCATAAGATGTCAAATTTAAAATTGAGCGCAAGAATATACGGTTTGAGATGTAACATGCAGTGTTCATGGCCTCAGCCCAGAATTTTCTAGGAGTCCTATGCTCATCAAGCATCGTCCTAGCCATCTCAACCAAAGTGCGGTTCTTCCTCTCAACAACACCGTTCTGTTGAGGAACCCGCGGAGCAGAGAATTGATGTTCTATGCCATGCTCCATGCAAAAGTCAACAAAGAGACTGTTTTTGAACTCGGTGCCATTATCACTTCGAATGAATTTCAATGCACCTGGGAGTTCAGTGAAAAGTCTCAAAGCCAAGCTCCGAAAGGGTGAAAACACTTCATCCTTGCTGGCAAGAAAGAAGACCCAAGAGTAGCGAGAGAAATCATCGACAATAACTAATACGTACCACTTGCCGCCTAAAGAACTGACCCGAGAAGGACCTACAGTGTCCATATGGAGAAGTTCTCCGGGTTGTTCAGTCATCACTGTGGTGACTGGCGAATGCGAAGCAGCAATCATTTTTCCATGACGACAAGGAGCGCAAACTAAATTCTTCTCAAACTTGAGCTTGGGCAATCCTCGGATCAGACCTAGGGCGCTCAGACGAGCGAGCAACTCAAAGCTCATATGCCCTAGTCTCCTATGCCACTTCCAAAGCTCAGAAGTCGAATGTGCAACAAGACAATGAGAAGAACCTGACGACTCTGAAAAATCAGCTCCAAAAACTCTCCCAACTCTAAAGATCTTACACACCACAACGCCATCAGAATTGAGCACTTGCGAAGTATCGCGATTAAATCGCACTTCGAAGCCCTCATCAAGCAACTGAGATACAGACAGCAAATTGTATCCCAGGTTTTCAACCAAAGCAACATCTTTGAGAGTGAAATTCGAGTTAATTCTTACCACACCTTTACCTTTCACTCTACTCCTTCGATTGTTTCCGAAGGTGATATGTTCCCTTTGCTTGGTTGTGGTGAGGTTGGAGAACCATGATGCATCTTCGGTCATGTGGCGCGAACAACCGGAGTCCATGATCCACGTGCCCTCCAAGCCTCGATCTGTCGCCTACACACGATAAGAATGTCTCGATCGCTCAGTGCTGGGGTGAGTGAAATAATGACGATGCATCCAGCACTGAGTGACACGAGTAGCAGGCACAGTAAAAGTAGACTGTCTATGCACAGGAAAATCAGCATGATGCAAAGTGCGAGGTCTACCTACATGCTGTGATCGAAAAGCATGACGAGGTCTCCTACTCTGACGAGGTACAAAGCTACTCGCCCGAGGTCTACCACCATATGGAACATGATGAACACCTCGAGGAGCAAAACCTCTCCGAGAAGCACGAGGAGCCTCAAAAGCAGGACAATAGTACAACTCAGACTCATGCATACCTAAAGATGGGTAATGCATGTCCTGGTAACTCATCGCCTGAGAGCGTCGCTCATCCTTGATGCGACGAAAACAGAACCCGACCAAATGACCCGCCCGCTGATAGTAGGAACAGTGAAAAACTCTCCTGGGGGCACTCTCATGGGTCACAGGAGCAACTCTCACAGGCTCCTTGGGTTTCTTCTGAGTGGTTTTCTTGGGAGGATTTTTCTTGGCAGGAGGTGTGGTTTTCTTTGGTGGTTGGGTAGGCTTTTTGGCTGATGGGGTGTCTAACAGAACTCTCTCTTTCTCTAGGGTAGTGGGAGAGGTAAAAACAGTTTTGGTCTTACTGTCTGAAGGTATCCTCTCAACACCCAGACCTAGAGCTACCCCTGCTCTGTCAGCACACAACTTGGTCTTGGCCAAGAGCAAATCCATCCTACCCTTTCCCTCAGTGCATTTATTAACCACAGAAAGAAGGTATTCATGAACATCCTCAGTGCATTTAGGAACCTCAAATCCATCTCTAGCAGTGCCTAGCTGGTCCTTAAGGGTGATGCAAGTGTCACACACAGGCTGCACATCCTTAGAACTACCGGCCCTCTCCAATCTAGCCTCTAAATCATGAACATGCTTATCACGTAAATTAATGCTTTCGCGTAATAAAGAACAGTTCATGCATTCAATAACATCATGAGGTCTAGAATCCACCTCCAAAAGCTGCTTTTGTGCAGTCTCAAGCTCAGAAAGAGTTTGAGCATGTACAGAACGCAACTGAGCAAGCTCACCCATGACAACAGAATAAGATTCACATTCAGCATCATTAAACTTAGACTTAAGCATGGCATATTCAGTAGAAACAGTTTCTAGCCTAAGTCTAAGGTCTTTTATTTCTCTAGCGGCTTGCACAAGTAATCTATCCTGACCAAGAACTACTTCATTCAGCTCATCTAATTTAATCAATAGCTGGTCAGATGATAGAGGTACCTCAGATGAGCCTAGCTCATCGCCGTTGTGATCGCTGTCGGCCATGAAGCAAAGGCCGGTGAAGTCTCGTCCCTTCTTGTCCTTCTTGTCCTCCTTCCTTGGGGACTCCTCCTCCTCAGAGCTCGACTCCTCAGTTGAGGAAGTGTCGATGTCGCTGAGAGAAGCAACAAATGCTCTGGAAGCGGCCTTGGCTACTTTCTTAGCCATCTTGCCGCGCTTGCCCTTCACAAAGGGTTTCCTCTCCTTGTGGTATTTGGGGCGCTCACTCTCATCTCTCTTCTTGAGTTTTGGGCAATTGGCCTTAATGTGAGAGGTGTCGCCACATTCAAAGCAACCACTAAAACCACTTCTCCTCTGATCTCGTCTCTCATGATGGAAACGGGTGAACCTCCGGGCAATGAGAGCAAGCTCATCATCATCCAGAGTGTCGACCTGCTCCTTTGTGACGGAGACCAGGGAGGACAAAGCAAAACCATCTGCAAAAGTAGACTGTTTGAGTGGTGCGAGTATCAGGGATGGAGTATTGTGAGTCCACAATCTCCCAAATTGCATTTCCTTGGCTTAACAAGTAAGCCTCCATGCGCACCTTCCAGTATGCAAAATCTGTCCCATCGAACAGAGGAATTTTACTGCCTCTATCCATGTCGCCAATAGATCACAAAACCGGTTAAGGTCAACTGGTGATCTTAACCCGCTCTGATACCAATTGTTGGACCGGAAACGGTGACCAGAGGGGGGGGTGAATGGGAGCTTCTAAAATTTCGGGCCAAAAACTAGCCTTCGGTTTTAGCTCTGTCTTCTGCGGAACAGGCTTCGAACACTACCTTCGAAGGTCTGGTTCGGAGGTGCTTCGACAGCTCCGAACACAGGCTTCGCAGGAGCAAAAGTTCGAAGCCAAGAAGACTTCGCTCCACTTACAACCCTCGAAAATCTACTCTGCTAAGTCAGTGCAGGCTCCGCACACAGGGTGCTTCGAGCAGGCTTCGCACTTCACCCTTCGCAAGAGTGGACACCCCACTGAGGACTTCGACCAAGTACTTGGCAGCAGCAACTGGTGCTGGGCTTTGTACACGAAGATCTAAACGCACACAAACGGACTTCGCTAAGGGCTTCGACACAAGAAGCAAAACGGGCTTCGATCAGGGCTTCGCTAGTAAGCTGTGAGGTCTAGCCTCAAGTTACACAGAGCGAATGCGCACTGAAAAACACACTTCGCACAAAACACCCTTCGCCTAGACAGGCTTCGGTGCACTACAACTAGCGAGGTATGTAACTCGAGCTCAAGCAAAAAGCACTCAGAAGCAGGGCTTCGCCGCTTGAACAAGGAACACAATAAAATTGAACTCTGGATGAATACAGCGAGGTGTGTGGCTACAGGAGCTCAACAGTAAATGCTCAAAGTGTTAAATGTTACCTACCGAGCCCCCATATTTATAGCCCACAGTTCACCCAAAGGAATTGACTACTTTACCCCTAGGGTTTACACCAGTTTTGTCTCTACAGAACAGAGGGGTACAAAAGGTAGTCCAACTTTATTCTGGAGGCTTCTCTGTCAGCTTTGCAGAGGGGACAGCGTCAGCTTTTTACAGAGCATACAGTGTCAACCTTTGCAGTCTTTGACCTTCTGGAGCCTCCCTTCGCACGCGAGGGGTGCGGTAGCTTCGGCGAGAAGCCTTGAGCCTGGTGGCCTTCGCTTCGCCGAAGATAGCCTCCGATACAGTGACAGTTTTAAGCCAAAGCCGTCAAAGCCCTTGGGCCTTCGCACCAACACCTCCGGAGTGGACCACCATGGCTTCGCAGCTTCACCCAGCTCGAACTCCGTCAGTCCGTGTACCGAAGCCATGCAGGCCGAAGCACCTCAAGTCACCCTTGCTCCGGAGCTAGCCTCGCTCCGAAGCCTTCCTCACTCCGAAGCCCCACCTTCGGTGTACCACCCTTCGAAGTCCCTCCTTCGTCCAAGGCCTCCGCATGAAGCATTCCATGAGCACTTCGTCGCAGTGCCTCTCCCCGAGCACACTCCTCGACGAGCCTCACCCGGACCATGCCTTCGATGCGCCTCGACTTCTGAGACCTTCGTCGGGCACCTTCGAATGTCTCCCTCCGAAGCACACTTCGAATTCCTTGCCTCCGCAGAGGACTTGATCCAACCAACTCCGAAGTCACTCCATTCGGAGTACCTTCGAAGTGCCTCACCTCCGAGGACTTTGTCTCGGTGTACCTTCACCCGGAGCCACGCTCCGCACTCTCTGCCTTCACCTGGCGCACCTCGACCCGAGGACCGACCCGGACCCCTTCGCAGCCACCGTGACGGAGCTCCCTGCTCCCCTGGCATCAAGCCTCCCGCTTGACCCAGGTTCACCTGCCGCGAACCTGTCCGTCGCCTCCGAAGTCCCTGCGCACCACCGACAAACAGACAAGTGTATCCAGTACTCCGGAGACCTCTCCGGGTTAGCAACCTCCGGTACACACTCCGGTGTACCGCCCAAAGTACCGAAGCCTTCGGTACGAACCCAGTCATCGTGTACTATCGGACCGCTCCGACACGCACACTCCGCTGCAACAGCTGCAGCAACCAAACCACCGAACACACTTCGGTGAAACCACCTCCGAACACCCTTCGGAGATACAACCTCCGAAACCCTTCCGGAGGTACCCTCCTCCGAACACCTTCGGAGGTCCAACCTCCGAACACCCTTCGGAGGTACCCTTCGAACCAGAGGGTAAAAAGCCTGTCAATCACTCATCACAAACACTGAAACCAACCCTTGGTTTCTCAGATCAGCTGGTAGATTCCACAGCCGGCTTCGAATTGCTAAGTTTCCTCGACGCTTATTCCGGATATCATCAAGTATGGCTGAAATGCGAAGACGAAGCCAAGACAAGCTTTATAACTCCTTCCGGAGTATTTTGTTATGTAAGAATGCCTTTTGGTTTGCGAAATGCCGGAGCCACCTTTTCTCGTTTAATAGCTAAAGCTCTAGGTCATCAGATAGGCCGAAATGTCGAAGCCTATATGGATGATATTGTAATAAAAAGTGCTCAAAAGCACCAGCATAGCCTAGACCTAGCTGAAACATTTAAGAGCCTCCGAGCATGTGGAGTACGCCTCAATCCGGAAAAATGTATATTCGGGGCACAAGAAGGAAAACTGCTAGGGTACTTAGTTTCGAGTTGGGGAATCGAAGCTATCCCAACACAGATAAGTGCACTACAAAGAATGGCTCCGCCAGAGAATTTGAAGAAAGTTCAGAAGCTAGCAGGAAGGCTCGCAGTTCTTAGCAAGTTCTTGGCCAGGTCAGCAGAGCGGAGCCTCCCAATTTTCAAAGCACTAAGGGGGTCCGAAAGCTTTCAGTGGACACCGGAGTGCCAGAAGAGCTTCGATGATATAAAGGCATACCTCGGAAGATTATCAATTTTGACCATTCCACTTCCAGAAGAAACACTGCTCCTTTATCTTGCAGTAACAAGTTCAGCAGTGAGCGCAGTATTGGTCTGGGAAGTCGAGCTTAAGGGAAAGCTAGTCCAGAACCCAGTTAACTTTGTGTCGGAGGCATTATCCGGAGCTAAAGTCAGATACTCCGAGCTCGAGAAGTTTGCTTATGCCCTAGTAATGGCCTCGCGAAAGCTAAGGCACTATTTTTTGGCGCATAACCTGATCGTCCCTACCTCCTATCCTCTTGGAGATATGCCCCGAAACAAAGATTCTACGGGCAGGATTGGAAAATGGGCGGTCGAGCTAGCACCCTTCGGAATCTCCTTCACGGCAAGAACAGCTATTAAATCTCAAATTATAGCCGACTTTGTAGCAGAGTGGACTCCATCTGCTATTTGGGCCCCGGAAGAATCCTCCGAAGGTTTTTGGACAATATTTTCTGACGGAGCCTATCAAGCATCCGGTGCCAGAGCAGGGGCCATCATCATATCACCATCGGGGCAGAAGGCCATGTATTCTGCGAGGCTTAACTTCAGAACCACTAATAACATTGCCGAGTATGAAGGAATCTTGCTAGGCCTCCGAAAAGCTAAAGCGCTCGGAGCTGCAAGGATAGTGATTAAGACAGATTTCCAAGTCGTCGCAGGGCATGTTGATAAAAGTTTTCAAGCAAAGAATCCACATCTAGCACAATACCTTGAAGAAATCCGCAAGGCCGAAGCAGCATTCAGAGGATTTACAGTTTGAAGTATCCCTCGGGCAGAGAATCAGCTTGCAGATATTCTTGCGAAGGCTGCAGCAGGGGCGGTGGGCCTCCCGGAGGGTGCTTTCTACGAAGAACTAGCACAACCAGTGGTTGTTCAAATACCCTATTCGGAGGTACTGTGCATTCCAATTACAGATTGGCGGTCTCCGATTATGAACGTATTGCAAGGCAGCATGGACCCTCCCAAAGGTCCAAAAGCCCGAAGGTTGCAAGCAAGAGCTCGAAATTACAAGCTTATTGATGGAATGTTATACAAAGCTGGAGTGTGTTCACCTCTACTTCGATGCATCTCACAGCCCGAAGGTCAAGACATACTTCGAGACATCCACGAAGGCTTGTGCGGAGGTCATTTAGCCTCTCGTGCGCTAGCGGGCAAGACGCTTCGACAAGGGTTTTATTGGCCAACTATAGTAAGAGATGCGGAGGAACTGGTTCGAACATGCCAGGGCTGCCAGTGATTGGGCAGACAGAGCCATCACCCGCTAGCTCAGCTTCAAGTTATTGCCCCAGTATGGCCAATGGCTAGATGGGGCATGGACCTCATAGGCCCTTTCCCAATGGCAAAAGGCGGCTTGAAATTTGCAGTAGTGGCAATCGAGTATTTCTCAAAATGGGTTGAAGCGGAGCCATTAACAACTATCACCTCGAAGAATGTGCAAAGATTTTTTTGGCAGAATATTATATGCAGGTTCGGAGTTCCAAGAGAGTTGATGGTAGATAATGGAACCCAGTTCGAAGCTGACACCTTCCAAACATTTTGTGAAGAACTGGGAATTAAGTTGTGCTTCGCGGCGGTACGACATCAACAGTCCAACGGAGCCATTGAGCGAGCCAACGGGAACATCCTCTCCGGGCTGAATCGCCGAATCGTTGGATTGGCCAAGGGGCTGTGGGTCGAAGAGCTTCCCAAAATCTTGTGGTCCATTCGAACAACTCAAACCAGGTCAACAGGTTTCACACCATTTAGATTGCTCTTCGGAGATGAAGCCATGACTCCTACGGAGCTCAGAGGTGGATCGCTTCGCGTAGTTCAACCTGGGGACGAAGATGACAGGAGCACTTCGCTGGATTTGTAATCAGAAACAAGGCTTTGAGCTGTCGCCAACCTGACTAAGTACCAGGACCACACCAAAACATGGTATGACCCGAAGGTAAAGCTAAATGAATTAAAGCCTAGTCATCTAGTGTTGCGAAGTGTAATAGCTCCGGGGAAGCTAGGAAACAAATGGGAAGGACCATATGTTATCCTACGCTCAGGACGTCCCAGATCATTTAAATTAGCTAATTTAGAAGGAGAAGAGTTGAAGCATGCATGGCATGCGGAGCACCTTAAGCGTTATTTTGCTTAGGGGCCCCTTGTAATCACTTGTAAAACTTTCCTTTCTATGAATAAAGATAGGGGTCGAATTTTGTTTGCTCTTCGAATATCCCTTACTCCTGATGGACGCATCGAGAGGACGGAGATGCTTGTAGAGCCAAGCATTTTCCCAAGACCCAGGCAGCTGCCTTCGAACCATTGGTTCAGAGGCTCCGTTGCCACCCTACGGATTCCAGGCTCCGGCTTGTTAGGATCCGTAGAAGATTCTAAGGACTTTAAAAGAAAAACAAACTTTCAGCCTCCGGGTGCGAAGTATCTGTAAAAGAGCCGAAGGTGGCCACCCTACGGATTCCAGGCTCTGTCTTGTTAGGATCCGTAGAAGAGTCTAAGGACTTTAAAGAAAAACAGACGTTCGGCCTCCGGGTGCGAAGTATCTGTAAAAGAGCCGAAGGTGGCCACCCTACGGATTCCAGGCTCCGGCTTGTTAGGATCCGTAGAAGAGTCTAAGGACTTTAAAGAAAAATAGACGTTCGGCCTCCGGGTGCGAAGTATCTGTAAAAGAGCCGAAGGTGGCCACCCTATGGATTTCAGGCTCCGGCTTGTCAAGATCCGCGTAAAAAAAATTAATAAAAGGAGAGCCGCGAAGTGGTACTGCTAAAAGTACAAATGATAAGTGTAAATTCGAAGCATTCGGTTGTGCGGAGCATTATTATGCTTAGCGAACCCTTTTCTATAGTAAAGGCTCCACCACCCACAAGGGGGGTCGGAGGATAGGAGTCACACAGCATACTTTCGAAGCATTTCACATTAAATCATTATACTTTTACATCAAGAAAAGTTTTGGTCCAAGCCTAGGAAAAATCGAAGACCTTGTCGACATCTAGAGCTACTCCTCCGGCTACTCTGCCTTTCGGAGCTCGAAGCTGTTGGCTTGGCCCTCTTCGTTCGAGAACTTCTCTTCTTCTTGGAGGCTCGTAGTTTCTTTTGCTCTTCTTGAAGCTCCGCCCATGTCAGGAGCCTTTCGGAGTCAGCCTCCGCAGGGTCTTCGGCCCGGTACTTTGAGTCGGACCAGTCAATAGGTTCGGAAGACGAAGATCCCTCCGCCTTCTCTTCCTCTTTAATATAAGCTAAGACATCTCGGCAAACTTCAAGGGTGATCTCTCCTCCGTCTCCACGAGGAACAGAAAAGCGGGAGCGGCGGTAAGGCCTCAAGCCCTCGAGGTTTGCCCACTCCTTTCGGAGCTCGTCGGTAATTTCCAAAAGTTTGAAGTCAGGGCTCGAAGGGCATGACAAAACCTAAATAAGAACAGAACACCCAAGACAAGTTCTTGTTTATGGCTTTTTCATTAATAAAAAGAGGCTTTACAAGGCTTCGTGTACATAATAACCCTAAGTGGCTAGACCTGCGGGTCGGTTGGCGGAGCAGGAATGGCAGGGGCTGGCGAAGCAGGAAGTGGTGGCCTTGTATGCGCCTGCTTCTGCCGATGGGCCTCGTCAATCCAAGCTTTAGCTGCGACCTTGTGGTCCGTCTTCCAGGTCGAACGGAAGGCTTCCTAGGCCGAAGCCACATCCGAAGATGGCCACAGCAAGTCGTCGGATGCGAAGCCTCCAGGGGTCGAACCCCCGACTGAGCCGAGAGGGATCCGAAGAGACTCAAGGTGATGAAGAACCCCAATGCTGGCACACTGTTCGGAGATCTCTCCGTACCGAATACCGGAGTTCATCATCAGCGACAAAGCCACTTGGATCCTCGTCAGCTTCCCATCAAGGGGCTCGTGGGTTGCAGCAGAAGACGAAGGGCACATAGTGCCGAAGTACTCCAAGGTACCCTGAAGAGCCTCCAAGGTACGGTTCGCAATGTCGGAGTTCTTCTTCTCTGCTGTTTCCAGCCCTGCAGCAGTCGCAGACACTTCGGCCACCTGGAGCATTAAAGAGCTCTTATGGGCCATCGCCTGGCTAAGAGCCCCCTAGAGATCTACCAACTGCGCGCTCGAAGTAGTGGCCTCTTGGTGGAGTCTTTCAACTTCTGCTCGAAGGACGATGCGCTCGGCCTCGACCTCTTGGGCAGACGAGCGAAGGGCGTCGCTGTCTTGTCGCGCTACTCGGAGGGCTTCGTCAGACGCTGCCCTAGCCATCCGTTCCTCTAGGATCTCTTCCTCCAGCCTGAGGGATCTCGCGGTGGAGTCGTTAAGGGCCGTCTAGAGGGTGGTGACCTTCCGTTTAAGTCGATTAACCTCGACCTCATTGGAAGTCGCTACCGCTCTAGCAAGGACAAATTGCTGCAAAAAGAACAAGTAAGTATTGAAGTATTTATGATCCCTAATGCGAAGCAGCTATGGTGTCTTTTCATACCTGAAGGGCAGCCCTTTCGAGGGCTGAGTTGAGTGACGAAGCCCTGGCCTCGCTCAAGACGGAGACCAAGTCCGAATTGGCGATATCCTGGCTTCTCTCTGCCAGGGGCTCCATGAGCTTCCGGAGGCCACTCCGATGCTCCAAGAACGGAGCCAGCAGAGGAAGCCAAGACAAAGCTTGAAGATCATCCGCTGCGGCCTCGTCCTCCGAATTGCCGACGGAGGTCGCGGCCTGGCCAGGAAGAAGGCCGAGGCTAGAGATGCTCTTGCCCCTCCCCGGCACGAAAGAGGGCGAAGCAGGGGTACTCCGATCGTCGGCAGCTACCCCTTCGACCAGAACCGCAGCGGCAGAGGCAACCTCGGTGGTCGAGGCCGCCACTGCAAGGATGACCTCCGTCGCCAAGTTCGTCCCGCCAGGCGCTTCATCCGCTCCGACGGACGCGTTCTCCACCGTCAAGCTCGGAGCGTCCGAAGGCACGGGAGGGTCCGCTTGAGCAGCAGCCTCCGAAGGTGCAGGAGCTTCGGACGCCACCGAAGCATCGACACCCGTAGAGGTACCTACTCCGATAACAAAATTAATAAGCATGTTTCCAGAGATAGTGTGCATGTACTGATTAAAAAAGGGGGAGCTTCGGAAAGTACCTCCGGAAGCCTCGTGGGGTAGGATCGTTGGATCCTCCAGGACCTCGTACATCTGAAGGATGTCGGCGAAGTCATCTCCCGAGGTCCTGCCCTCAACATTTCCCGCCGGAGCTGTGATTTCCGCCGTAACCGCCTCAGGTGTAGGCAAGTTGGGAGTAGCGGAGCCTGACTCCACTTGCACGACGACAGGCGCAGGGGGAACCATCGGGGTTACGCTTACTACCTCCCTAACGGAGGTGCCAGGGGGGACCTCCCCTAGGTCTTCATCGTCATCCAGGAGGTAGGCTTCGAAGGCCGCCGTTGTTTGAGCGTCGGAGTCCTCTACCTCCTCGGAGGCTGAGCTCTGAGCGCCCGGCGATGAAGTAGACGAGGCAGGCGTCAACTGCGAAGGGGGCTTCACTACTTTCTTCTTCCTGGGCGGCTGCTTGCCGGTTTTCTTGGATGGTTCTACAGCGGCTTTCCTTTTGCGAGGAGCCGCTCCGGTCGGGGCGAAGTCAGGAAGAGGGGGGGCTCCATCCCGAGAGCTCTCCACACTCTGTTGGATCGCTCCCAGCATCCCACCAGCTCTAGCCTTTTTTGCCTCTCGGTCACCGAAGGGGCTCCGAGAACTCGTTCGGTGGCCCGAGTCCTCAGTCCAGCGCCCAGCTTTCCATCCACGGCTTCTTCAATAGATTCGGCGGTGCTCACGGATTGACCGATGAGGAAGCTTTGGGCGATCTTCTTCTTGGAAGGCGGACGGAGCGCCCGGTGATTCTTGGGCCAAGCGCCGCTCGAAGTCCCCGCCATTGCCACTGCTGCCGAGGCAGCCCACGCCTGCCTCTGCGCTAGGGTGTTGGCTGCTGCCGGAGTGGTGTGGCTAGTTCTTGCCATCGCTCCTGGGTGCTCGAGAGGTTGGAGGATTGGGGGAAAGTGAATCACGAATAATGGATGCGGTAAAAATTCTTGGTTAATCCCTGCCTGTCCCTTTTATAACCGCACGTCCAGTGCTACTCTTCGATTGGTTTTGCACTGCAGGTTCGGCTTCTGTCGCTGACAAGTGGGTCCGGTACTTGGAACGGTGAGCAACCGCCGTAAAAATCGACCGTTACCTTTTGCAGAGTGTAACGGTTACTTGCGCCGTAACGGCTACAGTCAAACGACGCTCCTTGACGTCTGCTCTCTGGAACCGTTCCCCTCCCAATGTGCGTTCCCATTGCATTAGGATCCCGAAGGAGGAGGTTCGAACGCGTTGGGTTCAAAGTCCTCGACTAAGTTATAACATGCCCGAATCCTCTTTAAGCCTCAAAAAATAGAAATGTTCCTTTCGTATACTGCCTTCTTTCTAAACAGGTTAACTGCAGAGAGGCGTATTCGAGGGGCTACTGTTGGGGGAAATTACTCCATTTCCAGGGCTTAAAGATTAATCCTTCAAAGGCTGAGGAGGGTTCCGAAGCTAGTGAGCAGTTGTTCGAAGTATGAGTCGCTACGCCGAAGGGTACAGCGGTGCGAAACCCTAGAGAACCCTCCGAATGGAAGATGGAGGCCTCGAAGCCGAAAGACAAGATAGATGGGATGTCCAGCTTATCCATCTACCTTGTAGTATTTTACCTTTTATAACCTTGTTCCTGGTACCGAATAGATTCCACTATGTCGGTTGTAATCTAGGGGTAATTGGGTCTTTTCCTTATGTGTTTTCACCTATAAATACCCCCCCTTGTACCCTGTAAAGGGGGAGCCAGAGCAAGTTGTTCATTAGACTCATTCGGACTACTCGAGCTATTATCCAATTCGGAGGTTCGAGGTACTCCTAAAAACGCAAACTCCTTGTTTGTTCGTTCTTGACTTCAGAGAACCTGTTGGCGTAACATTTGCGCCAACAGTAATGAACAAGTAAACTGATGATCAAGTTGAACCGGTGCCACTGCGTTTCCAGAATTTTCGTCTGTATTCCGATGGGAATGAACAAGTTGTGCTGATTCTGGTACAGGAAATTTATGGACAGCTTGACAGGCCCTATACCCTCACCTTCTTACGGATGCCGGTTGTTGCCCACATACAGAGAACAGGACGACGTCCCAAGGTAGAAGATGAACAGTAGCAATGGCGGAAGAACGCCCCAGCGAGCTCTCTTGCCTGTATCTTGGCACTCTTATTCATGCTAGACCAGAGCACAATTACAAGAGGGAGTGGCGCTATTGATAGCCGTGGTAGAGCTCTCCTCCACCACCCGGCTTCTTCGCCATGGCTGCACCCATGCACTGCTTCGTGCCCGAGCGACGCGTTCGCCCGTACGACCCGCATGTGCGCCTAAAAGGCCCCGACGAACTTCCCGCTGCAACTCCAACCAACACAATCGCACTCCCTGTCCGAGCTCATCAGCAACAGCACGCCCACGCCGATGGTGCACACATAGGACTCACGCACACACGCGCTACCTTATCCATCGTCAAGCTTAGCTCCAACAATCACCCCCTTAAGCTCGACATGGCACACTCTAGACCTACAGCATCAACCCCAGCTCCTCATCCGCGTCTGCGAGGAGCGCCTTCTCCTTCTTCTTCTTCTCGTGGCAAAACCGGGCGATGTGCCCATAGCCGCCGCACTCAAAGCATGGCCCCTTGTTGCGGTTCCACCCGTGTCGTCTTGATCCTGAGGTCAAGCTGTTTGTCTCGTCGTCGGCGTCGCTATGATCGTCATCGCCATCATTGTCGTTGCCGCGCCGCTTGTCTCCACCACGACGCCTACACTCCCTGTTCCGCTCCCGCCGGCATGCCTCCCACTGTGCCTCCATGAGCATTAGCTGCCCGACACCCTCGGTGGCGACCTCCTTCGCCTTGGCATCGTCCTTATCGGCGTCCTACGCAACTCGCAGCCACCCGATGAGCTCCTCCATTGACATGGCATCGAGGTCGAGAAGCATCTCAATTGCCACCGCGATTTGCTTCCACCGCTTGGGCACTACTCGCAGGACCTTCCGCACCACGCGGCCGTCCTTCACCTCCTCGCCTAGCTCGTGTAGTCCGCCGACGAGGGAGTTGATGCGCATGGTGAAGTCGTGAATCGACTCATCGTCCTTGAACTGGAGATTCTCAAACTCCTTCAACAGTCACTGGCGATTGGCGGCCTTGACGTGGTCCTCCCCGACGTGCATCACCTTCACCGCCTCCCATGCCTCCTTCGTCGTCTTCTTCACGGCGAGCGTAGCCTTCAATTCCGAGGGGATGCCGCGCTGGATCGCGGCGAGCGCCATGCGGTCGTCCCGTCGCTTGTCCTTCTCGCTTTCCACCGCCTTCCACAGCCCGAGCGCCTCCAAGCTCACTTGCATGACCAAGGAAAACTCATGATAATTGGTCCTTGTCAGCACCGGGAGCTCGACGGTGCCGCTGCTTGCGATGATCTTCTCGCCGGCATTGGACTTCTCTGGTGTGCTCGGCGTGCTCGGCGACGATGACATTCTCCTGTCCCTCCTAGGCTCTGATACCAAATGACATGCCCTATACCCTCACCTTATTACGGATGCCAGTTGTCGCCCACATACAGAGAATAGGACGACGTCCCAAGGTAGAATATGCACAGTAGCAATGGCGGAAGAACGCCCCAGCAAGCTCTCTTGCATGTATCTTGGCACTCTTATTCACACTAGACCAGAGCACAATTACAAGAGGGAGTGGTGCTATTTATAGCCACGGTAGAGCTCTCCTCCACCACCCGGCTTCTTCGCCATGGCTGCGCCCATGCACTGCTTCGTGCCTAAGCAACGCACCCGCCCGTACGACCCGCATGCGCGCCCAAATGGCCCCAGCGAACTTCCTGCTGCCACTCCAACCAACACAATCGCACTCCCTGCTCGAGCTCATCGGCAACAGCACGCCCATGCCCATGGCGCACACACAGGACTCACGCACACACGCGCTACCTTATCCATCGTCAAGCTTAGCTCCAACACAGCTGACCAATGATAAGTGGGAGAACTTGGAGGAAGTGTTAACTAATTTTATTCAGACACTGGCTTGGAGGCAAGCCTATTTTTAAGGGGGGAGGGAGCGATTGTCAACCCTGTGCAGCTGGTGAAAGCACATGTCCGTTGTTGACTTGTCGGTGGAATTGCTACAGCAAGAATTTCCTGATGTTTGCGCTAAAAGATAGAGAAAGGATAATGGGCGTTTGGCTAGGTCGGAATGAGTTCGTTATTGTAATCTTGTGTTATTGGGCAGTGGGGAGGAGTGTGAGTACTTAAGGCGAGAGAGTTAGTTGTATGACTACAAACTTGTGGCAGAAGAATACAACGACGGTGGCTCAGCTGGACAGTGCTCCATACGTGAAATGGTTTTGTGATCGATTTCTTGAACGTGTAGCTAACATGCAGATTTTCAAGATAGACAAAAAACGAGATGTGATCGAGGAAATGAAGAGGCTGGTTGTGGCTGGTGGTGGCCGCTCTCTATTCATCGGCCAAACCAGATGCATGTCCATCAACACAGATTAGTTTGCCTCCATTGACGCCAACTGCGTGTACTACCAAAAGTGCTACGATGACTTGTCCGGTGAAATCTACAGGTACGGCCTCGAGAGCGAGGATACAGTGTGGATCAATGAACCAACGTATTCACTGAATCCCTTAGCGTATGTTTGGTATGAGATTAACCCATCTCATGTTTGGTTGCGTGGGATGAGGATGTCTCTATTTTCTATTTAGTTGTTGGGTTAAGAAAAATAGGATAACCTATCGACTTGTGCTGCGATAGAAACTAAATTTAGCACACTAAAAACGCATATATACTAGCAAACTATCATAACAACAAGATTGGACTTAACCAAAGCAGTCGCTAAATCACGATTGATCAATAGTACCTTAACATATCAGGCATACTTTATTTAGATGAATGGTGCACATAATAAATTAGATACAATAGAGCCAGATGTCGAACTCAACCGATAAAGCCTCAAAGTACTATAATACCTACCTCACATCAATCTAAGAGATCGTAACGATGCAGCCTTAGACCTAGTAAATACACCAAGATAAACTGATGCCCGCACTGATCGAGTCGATGTCTCAAGAGATCGATACAATGTAGCCTTAAAGAACATTGATCTAGCCGATATGACCGTTAGGGTGGCGGGACTCACCTCTTCACTGGAGATCAAAACAATGCAGCTCAGCTCCGAGTGCCAAGTCCCGCTGGGATTAACCTTGGAAGCCCAGGGTGGCGATGCACTGAGAGTAGTTTGTGGTTGTGTTTATTGATGTTCTTTTTACCTAGCTAATAGTTAAATATTTATAGTCTGAAAAC
This sequence comes from Zizania palustris, assembly GCA_019279435.1. NCBI lineage: Eukaryota > Viridiplantae > Streptophyta > Magnoliopsida > Poales > Poaceae > Zizania > Zizania palustris. The sequence continues at coordinate 7,319,319 of JAAALK010000286.1, forward strand.
TTGTTGTCCATTACGATAATCATAACTGATTCCGGATTTGTCTTTATCTTTCTTCATCATTATCGGCTCCTTCGTATCCGGGCGTGTATAACTACCTAGACGGACATCTTTGACCACCATTTGACCGGACTCCTTTGACTTTTGTTAACCACTCCTGATGGGCCTGGGCTTTTACCAAATCTTGGCGTCAACACCCACCTGCCTTGGCCGCCAGCTACAAAGCCCACCGCTCTGAGTCACCATTTTGAGCGGACAGAGCAAAAGTGGGATGGCTCTGTTCGCTCGATTTTCAGGGATGAGAGCATCCCTATTTTTACGAAATATTCCTTGAATATTCCCTTGGTGGGATATCCTTATCCTCTTTATCCCTCAACCAAACACTATCGAAAACAAGCTCGCCCCATCCCGTCCCATTTGGTATCTCGAACCAAACACACGCTTATTGTCTATCTTGGATGTTAGGCCTTCTTTCAGTGCCATTTGTTGAACATTAAAATTAATGATCTAATTAGCCTTAGATTAGCAAAGACAGTTATTCCTTGCAAGGAGACGCCTCTTAGGGAAGAGACGCAATGAACCATCGCGTCATTTCACTGTACAATTACAACATCTAACAATTATAGCAAAAGACATAGTGTCTAAGACACATGGCATGATCAGTGCAACAGATGATATCTAAAGAAAGTCATTAGCACGCATTTTTCAGTTTTTGCAAAGTAAAAGCATCACCACATCTTCCAGTTGACAAGCAAGGTAAAACATGAGATGTAGAAGCTAACTGATATCTACCAATATAAGCATTGTCCAAAACAAAGTGCTTCAGCAAACTTGTTATCATTTCAATTTTCAGGCTTTTTCTTTTTTTCTTTTTCATTTTTGCCAGGGGTTATTTGTATGTCAAACCTTATGCTGACCGACCAAGTCAATCCTAGGCCAGAACTGGACCATCAGAATCTTAAGACATTGATCTTGGCATACACTACAGTGTCCTAGTTCATACCAAAGTGCTATGGTACGCAGTCCAGAACAATGCAATGCGACAAGACAAACCAACCTGGATCTTTTCAATTTTAAGCATAAAAAGGCATGGAATTTTCATTTTTCTGATGTTTTCATCATTTTTATAACACATTTTCCATGTTTAAAAGCATAAAGACGTCCAAGTTGCATGTTTGCATCTAAGTCAGAAACTAGCTACAGGGCATGTAACAGATAGCAAAAACATTAAGCCTACACATGCTAGTTACCAGAAGCAATGGTGATCATTTTTCAAGTTTTAAAGCATAAAAGCCATGCATATGACAGATATCAGACATATCAAGTGAACTGAACTAAAGCATGAGCATTGACAAATAATCAAAAGCATGTACCAGCTAGAATAAGTAAAGCAGTTCAATCATATAACAGAAGCAGCTCTAAAGTGTGATATGTGAATATGCAAGATATGAACACACACAAAAGACTCAAGAAAAGAGTAAAGAAGAAAGAAAACTGACGCAAAATATCCTAGAAAGGATACACAACACCCAAATCCCCTCGTAATCGCTCAAAGGTAGACTGATCTAGGGGTTTGGTGAAAATGCCAGCCAACTGATGATGGGTATCAACATGAACAAGGTCAATGACACCTTTCTCATATTGATCCCGCAGAAAATGAAAGCGCACATCAATATGTTTAGTTTTTGAATGGAGACACGGGTTTTTCCCTACACTAATTGCACTGGTGCTGTCGCAAAACAAAGGAACTCTGGTAGGAAAGAACAACCCAAAATCTCGTAGAGTGGAAATCATCCAAACCAACTGTGAGCAGCAGCTAGCAGTAGCTACATACTCAGCCTCAGTGGTCGAAAGAGCAACTCCAGATTGCTTTCGAGAAGACCAAGAGACAAGAGAAGAACCAAGAAACTGGCAAGTACCGGAAGTCGACTTGCGATCCAACCGGCACACACCAAAGTCGGCGTCCGAAAATCCAGATAAATCAAGAGATGATGATGCTGAATAATAAAGACCAAGATCAGGCACATAAGTAAGATACCTGAAGATGCGCTTGACAGCCTGCCGATGAGACGCGCGAGGTGAAGACTGGAAGCGCGCGCATAGTCCCACGGCGAACTGTATGTCTGGCCTCGTCACCGTTAAGTACAGCAGCGAACCGATCATCCCTCGAAACTCTCTCTCGTTGACCTTGACACCGTTATCGTCCTTGTCTAGACCCCCAGATGTGCCCATTGGGGTCATCTGCGGCTTCAATTCACCACCAAAGTCAAATTTTTTCAACATGTCACGAGTGTACTTACCTTGGTGGATGAAGGTGCCGTCCTTGGTCTGCTTGATCTGGAGCCCTAAGAAGTACTTGAGCTCACCCATGAGACTCATCTCAAACTCGCTGTGCATCTGCTCAGAAAACTTGGACACAAGATCATTAGTAGTACCGCCAAAGATAATATCATCCACGTATATCTGAGCGACTAAGAAATCTGAAGCAACTCTGAGCAAGAAAAGAGTCTTATCCATAGAACCCATCACAAAGCCCTTCCCCAACAAAAATTGCTTCAACCGGTCATACCAAGCCCTGGGGGCTTGCTTCAACCCGTATAAAGCTTTTTGCAACTTAAAAACATGTCGAGGAAACTTAGGGTTCTCAAAACCGGGGGGTTGCCTAACATAAACCTCCTCTTCTATGTACCCGTTCAGAAAAGCACTCTTGACATCCATTTGAAAAAGCTTAAAACCCTTCGAAACGGCAAAAGCTAAAAGAATACGAATGGACTCAAGACGTGCAACAGGTGCGAAGGTTTCTTCAAAGTCAATACCTTCTTTCTGGCAATAACCCTGGGCAACTAATCGAGCCTTGTTGCGCACCACAACCCCATCTTCACCTTGTTTGTTTTTGAACACCCACTTGGTGCCTATGGGGTTGCATCCTGGTGGCGGCTCAACTAGTGTCCAAACCCGATTGCGGACAAAGTTCTCAAGCTCTTCTTGCATAGCATTAATCCAATTAGAATCAGAAAGAGCATGAGAAATATCTCTGGGCTCAAAAGATGAAATAAAAGCAGATTCAGCAAACACAGCAAGAGAGGTAGATGAACGCAAAGTTCTCTTAGTCAAATCACCGATGATGAGTTTTGGGGGGTGATCACGCTGAACTGCTCGGGTTCCTTGGTGATCTGAAGTCACCTCACTGGAGTCACCAGCTGGCATCTCTGGACTCGACTGAGGGGGCTCGATCGAAGTGGAAGAAGTGATCAGAGGTCCGCCCTCGTCCTCAGTCAAAGTCTCAGAAGGTGTGGGCTCTGCAGAGGGTGTAGAAGGCCCACCCTCATCAGCAGCTGGAGTATCCTCATCTTCCTCGAAGATGGACTCTCCGGGCTCATCATCACCAGAAAGCTCAAAAGAAGGAGTTAAAGAAGGCAAGGACTTATCAAATGAAACCTCACAAGTCTCGACAAGCAGCTGGGATTCGAGGTTCCAAACCCAGAAGCCTCGAGAATGCAAAGCGTAGCCAAGAAAAACACCGTCCCAGCAACGAGACTCAAACTTGTCCAAATGCCCTCCTTCTTGAGCACAAAGCACTTGCAGCCAAACGCTCGCAAGTGGCTCACCTTGGGCTGTCTGCCAAACCGCAACTCGTATGAGGTCTTACCTAGGTAAG
>JAAALK010000286.1:7323073-7415016 GCA_019279435.1 Zizania palustris
TGGTGTGCCTAGAGGGTAGCCCAGATCTCTCGAGCAGTGGTGAGATGGCTAACACGCTCAAACTCACTAGGACCTAGACCAGAATATAAAATGTTCATCGCTTTACTATTATTTTTATGTTGTGTAACTACATCTGCAGCAGTATCCGCAGCAATAGTCCTTATGGTGAAAGTGGGATGAACACAAATCTCCCATATGTCCGAGCTCTGGCTCATAAGGTATGCTCGCATGCGAGTCTTCTAATAAGTGTAGCCAAAAGCTTCTAGGGACGGGATTTTACCAGAAGAAGTCATGGTCACTACCTAAGTTTAGAATGGGTTAAGATATTAGGAAACCCAAACCTTGCTCTGATACCACTTGTAGGACCGAAAGTAGCGACCAGAGGGGGGTGAATGGGCGCCTAAAAATTTCTTGCTAAACTATATCGTAATCTCAACATCCAACCAACTTAAACGGACAAACAATATTAGCGAAGTAAATTACTGGTACTATAGTTGTCTAGCCAAAAAAATTGACCGGAGTCCTAATTAAAATGATATTAAAAATAGACTAAATAAAAATGATGCAGTATGTAAAAAAAACTGGACATATTACTACTTATTTATATTGCAGTTTATAAATAAACTACTAATCAAATGAATAAAGCATGGGTCATTCAAAAATTAATTCTGAAATAAACCAAGACTATTGCACGTGAAAACTAGAATAACAATCTTACTGTGAAATAAATTTTTTGGTTTATTTTTATATGAGCAGATTAAACAGATAAAAATAATACGAGAAAACTAAAAGGAATTTAATAGATTAAAATTTAACGACGAGATTAATTTTTAATTAAGAATAGATAACTACGAGATTATTATTTTTCAGCTAATTAAAATATGGATAAATATTGGTTTATCTAATCAGCTAAAATATAGGAAATTAACAAGAAAACTTACCTCGTCGTGCACTGTCTGCATCAACAAGAAAAGTCCACCATGGGGACGTAATGCTGTTGTATTGCTTGATCTAATCTGCTTTGGGAACGTGCGCCAAAACAAGTGAAAAGCAAATTTGCAGTTGTTTTCTCTACCACCGGAAACTAGCTAGCCCCCTTTTTTTCTTCCGTCTCCACGCCAGCGTGGGGCCCGCCACCATGCGTTGGCCTCTGCTTGAATAACTGTGCTTGCTTTTTGTTGTGTCACCACCGTGTGCTATACGTGCGCTGCGCTACAGCCTTTGCGCCTGACACAAGGAGGGAGAAACAATTCCAGCGCGCATGCACTGCCTGGAATTTGTGACGAAACGGTAGCAGTAGCAACCGACCGTGTGAAAGCTACGCCGTGGGCCCCGCGCTACTTGATGTCGCGTGCACTGCGTTGGAGACTGGAAAAACAGGAGACGCCGGAAAAAATTGCCCGGAGGAGCGACGAACAAGAGATGGCGGCGACCAAGAAAATAGTAGATCTAAAAATGCTGGCCGAAAAAATATGGACTGTAGATTGATTATGGAGAAAAACAGTCATCTATCCCTAGGGGGATAGGGGCCTATTTATAGGCGACCCCTAATACATAAAAGACTAATTTACCCCTAGGATAAATTAACACTGACTCTAAAATAAATTCCAAAAATTACTAAAATATTCTTAGAAAAATCATCTGACTCAAATAAAAATATTCTAAACTTAAAAACTAAATATTAATATCCTAAAAACAAGATAATCATAGGTTGTCAGTTTTACGCCCAAACTGACAAAGCGTCCACCGTCTTTGCACCGGGTACCCGGATTGGGCCGACCCGACCCCGCAGTTTCCTCTGCCCGGCAATCGCTCGCCGCCCGTGTACCTAAGTCAAACCCAGTAAACAGACCGGTGGATCATCTGCCGCTCCTAGCCATGTACCCAGATTGGGCTAGCCTGACTCCGTGGCTCCTCTGCCCGGCTATCGCTCACTGCCCGTGTACCTGAGTCACATGCGCCTCAGACTCGGCATGTCTTTATTTCTCTTCTTCTTTGACTTCTGTTGACAATCACTCATCACATCTGGAGTATCAAAACCATATTCTTAAACATGGTTTCTCATTGAGGCCTCAACATATTTTGTGTTGTTTTTAAAATATGTTTATGGCTGCCATTAAACCTGTGGGCACATCCATTCCCTGCCAGCAGCACGAGAAAGAAGAAGTTGTTGCAAGGAATGGATGTGTCACACGGCTTTAATAACATACATGAGATAACTCAATAACAATTTGCATCATAGGGTTCTAAAAGGAATTGCAGAATGCAATGTTGGTCTTCAGCCATTTCAAATCTCCAAACTTATTTACAAAATCATCACATGACTCCACATGCTGGATGCACTTGAGGATTAGTATAGTAGCTTCAGAAGTATTAGTAGTAGTAAACTGATCACAGTGTCAAAGGTGGGAAATGGATGAAAACTCTTCTTGGCTACAGTAGTCAGCTATTACTTCTGAAGCTACTATATTAATCCTCAAGTATAGTGCTTGTGTTATGTATGCATCATATAACAACTAGCTAGTTTAATATTTGTTGTTCTCTCTCTCTAGTGTTGTTGAGGCCTCAGTATATTTTGTGTTGTTTTTCAAATATGTTCATGGCTGCCATGGAACCATGGTCACATCCATTTCCTGCCAGCAGCATAAGAAAGAAGAAGTTGTTGAAGGGAATAGACGTGTCACATGGCTTGATGACATACATAAGATAACTCAATAACAATTTGCATCATAGGCCTCTAAAAGAAATTGCAGAATCCAATTTGCAATGTTCAAACCACTTCAAACTCTTCAAGGTTCTAAACACTGATTTCTATATTAGGCCAACAGTTAACCTCTCTCGTAGATATATAATTTATCTTTTTAAAATCAGAATAAACAAGAGAAAATAAGATTATTTATTTTTAAAATTATTATATATGTCTAAAATGAACTATATTATAAATCATAATAATTAATAAATATATAATAAATCATAATAAATAGGTCAATTAGGGTGCCCTAAATGCCTTTTGTAATTGCCATGTGTCTAAGGTGGAGATTATCTGTTTGTTCTGCAGGAAGTATGCTTATGTGTTATATTGTCTTTGAAATCATAACTGTGCAGATATATTGTGCTTGTTATGAAACTGATCTTGTGTTTATTGCTGAAAAAACCTCAATTTTATGGTATATCACTATAGAGTCACTTAAGGAGTCAAGCGTTCGGCCCTTACCCTTGCTTTGAGGCCCCATGTACCCTCTTTCATAGGTTAATTCTTAACACATGTTTTTGAGAGGCCGGTGAGTGATTTTTGAAGGATTGAAATTCAGGCATGTGTGGAGTCAAACCTAAGGCCTGGAGGTGTTATTTGGCTATCTTAACCACTAGGCCATAGGCCCTTTCCTATGGTTACTGATTTTTATCATCTCAAATGAAAAATCTACTAGACTATTTACAAAATTTTAGATTATAAAAATAGTTGTAGCTACTAGAATTTTCCCCAAACATGCCACAACATGGACTAAGTTAAAAATGTCTACTGTGCAGCTGTGCTATCAAAGTAAATATGAACTGAGTCAAACCACCATGCAAATCCATAAAATGAAAAGGATATATATTGTATTTATGGTTTGTTGAAATTATGATAGTTTAATTTGATTAAACATAGCGTGCATATCAAATGAATTTCAGAAATAACTAAAATTTGTATGTAAATATTTGAAAAAAATAGTACATGCCAATACATTATTCCATGTGTAACCCAAACCAGAATAAAAGAACAAAACAATAGTGAACAATATAACGACAATTCATTCGGTCATATATAACTCGTACGCATTAGTGCCTATCCCATATAATTGTAGGGGAATTCAACTAGTTGATGTACATCAGAGTAAAACACAAAAACAAAAACACAAGAAGACGGAAGGAATAAAATAAAATAAAAGGTTTAACTCTAATGAGCAAAAGCCGAACAAAAGCCAGAAAACGGTAAACAAAAATAAAAACTCAAACGAGTGCAATCTCAGAATTATCAACAAGGATATCCAAAGAGTAAAGGCAAAAGATACTAAAACTCCCCCTGAAATAAATCCCAGAGAAAGCAAAAAGTCCCCCTAAACTCTTCTAAAAGATCAAGTAACCCAAAATTTCTCCCCCTTATTGACAATTGGACTCATCAAGTGAGACTAAATGCACTCAAAAGAGACACAGACTCAAACTCCCCCTAAAATGCAGCTCCCCCTCAAAATATGCAATAAATGCAACTGGGGTGCAAGTGAAGTGTAAAAAGCATGCTTCTCAGATACGATTGACTGCAATTACAACATCTAGCAAGTATAGCACAAAATACTGTCTAAGACACATGACATGATCAGTGCAATAGATGATATCCAAATAAAGTCATTAGCACGCATTTTTAGATTTTTGCAAATAAAAACATCACCACCTTTTCTAGTTGACAAGCAAGATAAATATGAAATTCAAAGGCTAGCTGATATCTACCAAGATAAGCATTGTCCATAACAAAGAGCTTCAGCAAACTTGTTATATTTTTAATTTCCAGGCTTTTTCTTTTTCCTTTTTCATTTTTGCTAGGGGTTATTTGCATGTCAACCTTATGCTAACCGACCAAGTCAAGCCTAGGCCAGAACAGGACCATCAGAAGCTTACGACATTGGTCTTGACATACATTACAATGTCCTAGTTCATACCAAAGTGCTATGGTAAGCAGTGCAGAACAATGCAATGCGACAAAGCAAACCCACCTGGATCTTTTCAATTATGCATAAAAGGCATGGATTTTTCATTTTTCTGATTTTTATCATTTTATAGCATATTTTCCATGTTAAAGCATACAGATGTCCAAGTTGCATATCTGCATCTAAGTAAGGAACTAGCTACCAGGCATGTAAAACATAGCAAAAGTATTCAGCCTACTCATGCTAGTTACCATAAGCAATGGTGATCATTTTTCAATTTTAAAGCATAAAATCCATACATATGACATATATCAGATATATCATGTGAACTGAAGCAAAGCATGATCATCGACAAGTATTCAAAAACATATACTAGCTAGAATAAGTAAATCAATTCAATCATATAACAAAAGCAAGCTCAAAGTGTGATATATGAGTGTGCATGGTATGAACTCACACGAAAAGACTCAATAAAAGAGTAATGTGAAACCAAGTGAGGTCGCACTATGGTTTCTGTCTTTATGATGAGTGATTGACAAGGATGAGCGATCGAGTGAGCGATGATTTGTTTGCATCAAAGGGTTCGATGTATGATTGTGAATTGTGCCGAGGTGTTCGGTGTGTGTCACGTTCTTGTTTTGGCTTGTCTCATGTGTGCAGGGTGGAGATGCTAACCAATTGTCAGCGGTGGGTGATCAAGGGTCGAGCAGGGAGCTCGATGCCAGAGGATCAAGGATGTCGGGTGAAGTTGGAGATGATCTCAAGAGTGCACAAGGAGATAGAGCAAGACATTGACGAATGAATGGTCGAGACAGGGTGATGGTCAAGTCAATGAATGGGAGGCCAGTGCAGGTGATTAGGCGGCTTGAGGGGATCGAGAGCGGGAGAGACTTGCTGGCGGTCAAGTTCGCGGATTGGCGTCACATGTCGGCGATCGAGGAGGCTTTGTCGGTTTTTACTGAAAATCATCTCATCTTTAAATGTTTCTTTAATACCAAGAATTAGGAGTATTTTTCAGAATATGTAATTTTGAAAATATCTCATGGTCCTTTAGCTAATCTGAATAGGTTTCTAGTTAATCTATTCTGATTTAGTGCTATATCCATCGAAGTATTTTTGGCTATCTCAGAACAGCTACAGATATCTTCAAGTAGAGTATTTCTGTTCTTGCACCATTTCTGCCGAGAGATTCTATATGATACGCTACATGATTGCTGTTTGAGTGTTTTCCTCTCATCCATGAGAATTTTGCTTCTACTTTTGGTGAATAACTAGACTAGACGAATTGCTTCTGTATTGGATTATTTTAGTGTTGATCTCTGAATCTTTTCTTGGCTGCGTGCCAAACCATCTACAACATTGTCACTAGTATTATTTACCACATGTTAATGGAATTGTACTGGTGCATGCATGTTTCAGCCACTGGTTGATATTCTCATATTAAGTGCCATTGAAGGTGTTTTTTGTAAGTACTGTCCTCTGGGTTCTATTTTGAGATGATTTCAGAAAATTGCCAAAGAACAGTACCATATTTGATATAGTTTAAAATCAGTACAACATCTGAAGTTTGAGTTCAAAGTTTAAATTTGTGATTTGGTTCAGACTACCATTCTGAATTGTTGATCTCATGATTTAACTTAGTTCATCACTTGATAATGAGTCAAATTTGCTAATGTGAATGAACTGGTTTGTTTCAAGACATTGTCAATCATTTGAGTTTGCTGTTTGGACTGTTCTGAATCTGTTTTCAGTTCAGTTACATATAGACTTTCAGTGATCTAATTCTATCTGAGTAGTTCTGAAATTAGTGTTTGAACTCTTCCTGTTCTTAACATATAATTGTCTCAAACTTAAATTTAGTTATTCTATTTGTGTTTTGGTAATCTGAAACAGTACTACAGATACTTTCCTGAGCTTCAACTGAATCTGTAAGTTTACATCTGTTATTCAGATTTCTCATTGCAATATTGTGAATCATCTACATTATAGAATTTGTGTTTCAGCTGTAGAATATTGTTTTCTGATTAATTCTATCCAGATTATCAAATAGAGTATACATCATTGATTCTTATGAGATTTGATCTAAAACTGAACTGAAATCAGTGTATAACTTTAATCTGTGTTCTGAGTAGATTTTTGGTGGTACTGTTCATCATCTAGTTTTTTCAGAATCTGTCTTGTGATCAGATTTAGTTTTCAACACTGTAGCTTTGTGTTTGCAATTGTTGTTCTCTTAAATTTAAATCAGAATCTGTGAAGTCACTGTTCATCATCCAGATTTTTTCAGAAGTTGTGAATTTTCAACTAAAATCAATTTGAAGTGATCTAAATTGAGTTGGTTGGCTGAACTGAATCTATTTGAGCTAAATTAGATCAATCTTTATCAAGTTTTGACTCAAAGAGACAAGAGCGAGTGTTAGAGGTGTTTTCTGAATTTTTGGTCTGTTTCGGAGTTTCAAACACCGATTTACTTCTGTTGATCATCCAATTATCGATCTACTCACTGTAGTTTAGAATACCAATTGTCGATAGAGTGTTTTGATATTTCAATCTCCGAACAAGACTGAATGTTGTATTTGAGCTGATTTTGTTGCTCTCATTTGTACTGAGTTTCAAATTTGAATCTGAAATTTTTGGGGATGCATTGGGTGATCTAAATAGGCCATCTAATTCACAAGAATTTATTGAGGCGTCTATTCACCCCCCTAGTCGCCATTCTGATCCCACAGGTAAAGAAGAAAGAAAAGACACAGAAATATCCTAAAAAGGATATTTTTAGACCGGAAACGGCGACCAGAGGGGGTGAATGGGAGCTTTTTAAAATTTCAGACTAAAAATAGCCTTCTGTTTTAATTTTGTCTTCTGCGGAAGAGGCTTCGAACACACCCTTCAAAGTTCTGGTTCAGAGGTATTTTACAGCTCCAAAAACAGGCTTCGCAAGGAGCAAAAGTTTGAAGCCAATAAGACTTCGCTCCACCCACAACCCCAAAAAATCAACTCTGCTAAGGCAGTGCAGGCTCTGCACACAAGGTGCCTTCGAGCAAGCTTCGCACTACACCCTTCGCAAGAGCAGACTTCCCTCAGCAGACTTCGACCAAATACTCAGCAACAGCAACTGGTGCTGGGCTTCGTACTTCGAAGGTCTAAACGCACACTGAACAGACTTCGCTAAGGACTTCGACACGGTAAGAAAACGGGCTTCGATTCAGCACAGAGACAGCGCTTCGCTAGTATTCAGAGAGGTCTAGCCTCCAGTATACACAGAGCGAACAGACACTGAAAAACACACTTCACCCAGACAGACTTCTCACACACCTCTCCAGAAAAACTCACAAGAAGATGGTACACAGAGAAATCAAAGCATGTAGAGAAGTATGCATACAAGTTCAAGCAGTAAATGAAAACAGAATCAAAGCTTCAATGCTTGAACAGGGAACACAAAATGAACTCACAGATCTGAATACAAGGTATGTGGCGGCTAGCACAGGAGCTCAAAAATGAATGCTCAAAGTGTTGATGTGACCTAGCCAGCCTCCACTATTTATAGGCACTATTTAGCCCTGTGAATAGACTACTTTACCCCTAGGGTTTACACTGTTTTTGTCTCATCAGAACAGGGGGTACAACTGGTAGTCTACTTTATTTGGAGGCTTCTTTTGTCAGCTTCGCAGAGGGGACAGCACCAGCTTTTGCAGAGCAGACACTGTCAGCCTTTGCAGTTTTGGACCCTTCTGAAGCCCCCTTTCGCACGCGAGGGGTGCGGTAGCTTCGGTGAGAAGCCTTGAGCCTGACGGCCTTCGCTTCACCGAAGTCAGCCTTCGATACAGTGACGGTTTTGAGCCGAAGCCATCAAAGCCCTTGGGCCTTCGCACCAACACCTTCGGAGTGGACCACCACGGCTTCGCAGCTTCTCCTAGCTCGAACTCCGTCAGTACGTCTACCGAAGCCATGCAAGGCCGAAGTACCTCAAGTCAACCTCACTCAAGAGCCAGCTTCGCTCCTGAGCCTGCTTCACTCCGGAGAAGCCAACTTCACTCCGAAGCCCCACCTTCGGAGTACCACCCTTCGAAGTCCCTCCTTCGTCCAAGGCCTCCGCATGAAACATTCCATGAGCACTTCATCGTAGTGTCTCTCCCCGAGCACACTCCTCGACGATCCTCACCCGGACCATGCCTTCGATGCACCTCGACTTTTGAGACCTTCGTCGGGTATACCTTCGAGTGTCTCCCTCCAGAGCACACTTCGAACACCTTGCCTCATTGCTGAGGAATTGATCCACCATACTCCGAAGTCACTCAATTCGGAGTACCCTTCGAAGTGCCTCGCCTCCGAGGACTTCGTCTCGGGGTACCTTCACCCGGAGCCAGGCTCCGCACTTACTGCCTTCTCCTGGCACACCTCAACCCGAGGTCCGACCTCAACCCCTTCGCAGCCTTCGTGATGGAGCTCCCTGCTCCCCTAGCATCAAACCTCCCGCTTGACCCAGGTTCACTTGCTATGAACCGTCCGTCGCCTCCGAAGTCCCCTGCGCACCACAGACAGACAGACAAGTGTATCCAGTACCCCAGAGACCTCTCCGAGTAAACAACCTCCGATACACACTCCGGTGTACCGCCCAAAGTACCGAACCCTTCGGTACAACTCAGTCATCGTGTACTATCGGACCCCTCTGATAGGCACACTCCGCTGCAACAGCTGCAGCAACCAGAGCCCCGAACCCTTCGGTAAAACAGCCTCCGAACCCCTTCGGAGGGACCTCTTCGAATCAGAGGGTAAAATCTGTCAATCACTCATCACAGACTCCGAAATCAACCCTTGGTTTCTCAGATACACAAAGGCCAATGACACCTTTCTCATATTGATCCTTCAGAAAGTGAAAGCGTTCATCGATATGTTTGGTTTTGAATGAAGACATGGGTTTTTCCCTACACTAATCACGCTGGTGTATCACAAAACAAAGGTACTCTAGCAGGGAAAGACAACCCAAAATATTTCAAAGTGGAAATCATCCAAACCAACTGTGAGCAGCAGCTAGCAGCAGCTATATACTCAGCCTTTGTGGTAGAAAGCGCAACTCCAGATTGTTTTCAAGAGGACCAAGAAACAAGCGAAGAACCGAGAAACTGGCAAGTACCAGAAGTCGACTTGTGATCCAGCCGGCACCCACCAAAATCAGCGTCGGAAAAGCCAAATAACTCAAGAGATGGTAAAGGTCAAGATCAGGTGCATAGGTATGGTACCTGAAAATGCGCTTGACACCCTACCGATGAGATGTGTGTGGTGAAGACTAGAAGCGTGCGCACAATCCCACGGCGAACTGAATGTCCGGTCTCATCGCCGTTAGGTATAGCAGTGATCCAATCATCCCTCGATACTCTTTCTCGTTGACCTTGATGCCACTCTCGTCCTTGTCCAGGCCCCTAGATGTACTAATTGGGGTCATCTGAGGCTTCATCTCTCCACCAAAGTTGAACTTCTTTAGCATGTCCCATGTGTACTTGCTCTGGTGGATGAAGATGTCATCCTTGGTTTGCTTGATCTGGAGCCCTAGGAAATACTTGAGTTCACCCATGAGGCTCATCTCAAACTCGCTATGCGTCTGCTCAGAAAACATGGACACAAGCTCATTAGTAGAACCACCAAAAATAATGTCATCCACGTAAATCTGAGCAATCAATAAATCAGTGACAGCTTAGAGCAAGAAAAGAGTTTTGTCCACAAAACCCATCACAAAGTCGTTCCCCAACAAAAACTTCTTTAAACGATTATACCAAGCCCTGGGGGCTTGCTACAGACCATATAAAGCTTTCTACAACTTGAAAACATGTTGAGGAAACTTAGGGTTTTCAAAACCGGGGGGCGGCCTAACATAGACCTTCTCCTCTATATACCCATTCAGAAAAGCACTCTTGACATCCATTTGAAAAAGCTTAAAACCTTTAGAAGCAGTGAATGCCAAAAGAATGTGAATAGACTCAAGACGGGCAACAGGGGCGAAAGTCTCCTCAAAATCAATACCCTCTTTCTGGCAAAAACCCTGGGCAACTAATCGAGCTTTGTTGCGCACCACAACCCCATCTTCACCTTGCTTGTTCTTAAACACCCACTTGGTGCCTATGGGGTTGCATCCAGGTGGCAGCTCAACTAGTGTCCAAACCCGATTGCGAACAAAATTCTCAAGCTCTTCTTGCATGGCGTTTATCCAATTTGCATCAGATAGAGCGTGAGCAACATCTCTGGGCTCAAAAGTGGCAACAAATGCAGACTCAGCAAAAACAGCAAGTGAACCAGCATAAGAACGCAAGGATCTCGTAGTGAGATCACCGATGATGAGCTCTAAGGAGTGATCACGCTGAACTGCTCGGGATCCTAGGTGATCAGATGTCACCTCACTGGAGTCAGCAGCTGGCACCTCTAGACTCGACTGAGGGGGCTCGATCGAAGTGGAAGAAGTGATCAAAGGTCCACCCTCGTCCTCAGTAGAAGTCTTAGAAGGTGTGGGGTCTACAGGCTGTGTAGAAGGCCCACCCTCATCAACAGCAAGAGTCTCATCATCTTCCTTGAAGATGGACTCTCCAAGCTCATCATCACCAGAAAGCTCAAAAGGAGTAAGCAAAGGCATGGACTCATCGAAAGAAACCTCGCAAGTCTCGACAAGCTGTTGGGAGTCGAGGTTCCAAACACGGAAGCCTCAAGAATGCAAAGTGTAACCAAGAAAAACTCCATCCCAGCAACGAGACTCAAACTTATCCAAATGCCCTCCCTTCTTGAGCACAAAACACTTGCAACCAAACTCTCACAAGTGACTCACCTTGGGTTGTCTGCCAAACCACAACTCATATGAAGTCTTACCTAAGTAAGCTCTAAGAAAAATACGGTTGGCCAGATAGCATTCCGTGCTCATGGCTTCAGCCCAAAAATGCCTAGGAGTCCTATGCTCATCGAGCATCATCCTGGCCATCTCGACCAGCGTGCAGTTCTTTTGTTCTACAACATCGTTCTGTGAGGGAGTGTAAGGAGCAGAAAACTGGTGCTCAAGACCTTGATCACTACAGAAGTTGACGAACTGAGAATTCTTGAACTCAGAGCCATTGTGAGAGCGAATTACTCGCATCCGACCATTGTTCTCATTCTTCAGCTTCAGGATCAGATCATGAACAAATTGAAAAGCCTCATCCTTAGACTCTAGAAAGAAAACCCACGAGAATCGAGAAAAATCATCAACTATCACAAGGGCGTACCACTTCCCACCGACTGAACGTACCCGAGCTGGACCAACAGTATCCATGTGTAAAAGTTCTCCCACGTACGAAGTCATCACCTGAGTCACAGGTGCGTGAGAAGCGGTAACCATCTTGCCATGACGACAGGGATGGCAAACTAGATCCTTCTCCATCTTAAGCTTGGGCAATCCTCGGATGAGGTCCATAGAGCGCAATCTGACTAGCAGATCAAAGCTCAAATGACCTAACCTCCTATGCCACCTCAAGAGCTCAGAAGAGGATCCAGCAATCAAACAGTGAGAAGGGCCAAAAGAACTAGAGAAATCAATCTGAAAACCTTACCGAATGATAAGATCTGGCAAACCAAAGATCCTCTAGAATCAACAACAGAAGACATGTCCTTCTTAAAACGAACCTCTAAACCATCCTCAAGAAGTTGTGAAATAGAGACCAAATTAAAACTCAAGTTTCCAACCAAAGAAACATTCTTCAAAGAGAAATGCTCAGAGATACGAATTGAGCCAATGCCATGTACCTTCCCTTGACCATTGTTCCCGAAAGTGATGTACTCCTTGGAGCTCGGGGAAGTGAGGCTAGAGAACCGTCTGCGATGTCCCATCATGTGGTGAGAGCATCCTGAATCCATGATCCATACATCCTCTAGGCCTCGATCCTGCAATATCAATGGTCATAAGGGAGAGCAAACGGTCCGACACCAGATTTAGTAAAAGAGCTAAACTAGTGTCGAGCCATCTGCTCAAAAGAAGAAAAGCAGAAAGAATCATAAGTGTCTAGAACAAAACTCGGCTCAAAGCACGGTCCTCTGTTCTGCCTAAAGTCTCGGCCACGAGGTCCAAAGACATATCCAGAATGACCTGGAGCTCTGCCGGAGCGAAAACCACCCTCTAGAGCATGGGCACGAAAGTCGTCTCCTTTACCACCATCTACATGATGCACCCTGGCCTCTAGCCTCTCTCCGTGTCGAGGGACTCTCTGTCTACCGCCCTGCTGGTAGAACTTCTCCTACCCACCTAGAGCTATCTCTGCTCTCTCAACCCGCTTCCTCCCGAAGCAAAACTCCTCAAGATGCCCGTCTCTATGACAGAACTCATAGTGATAGGTAGGCTTCTTGGGATGTGGTTGAGGCTTGGGGTTCTTGGGCTTGGTGGTGTTGGGTATAGACTCTTTGGTGTGAGAGGGTCCAGGCAGAGAGTCAAGAGAAGTGTGAAGCTGCTTAGGTTTCGGAATCCAGATAGGATTCTTGGGTGGAACTTTAGGTTGTTCTTGGAACACTCCCTCCTTAGGCTGATAGTCCTGAAAAGACTCAGTGGTGTTAGTCTTGGGATATCTCTGCTCTGGAGTCATCTTACTCCACTCCACTGTACGACTCAGGGCACTCTCAAAGTCAGCCTTGGTGTAGGTGTAACCTACTCCAAACCCATCCTGCCTCTTGAACTGCTGGATCATCATGTCGAGCTGTGGCTCTCTGGCACTCACCCAACTCAGGATCTTACGGAGGTAAGAGTTCTCGTTCTAAGCATCAGCTAGCTCCTCTCTCAAGGAGGCTAGCACCTCCACCTAAGACAAGCAGATCTCACATTCTTTATCAACTTGGATAGACTTCTCAGCTTTCAGCTTGATTAGTTCCAATCTCAGGGACAGGAAGTTCTCACAAACATTGGGTGGAACTAACAATGTCTCAAGCTCAAGCTTAGTCTGCTCCATCTCAGCTCTGACTTTTTCTAACTCGCCCAACTACTCATCATTCTTGGCTCTCAGCTCAGCTAAAACAGCTAAATGGGATGAGCAGTCTCCATAGGGCATGACGACAGTGTCACAAGCATCTTTCAGCTCTAGTTGAGCGCTCTCAAGCTTAGTGGCCAAAGCGTCTCTCTCATCTACCCTCTCTGTATACCCAGACTTCAGAGTCGATAGGTCACACAACAACACCTCGTAGGTAGGGCCCTCACTGCTATCACCCAAGCAAGGGAAAGAAGATAGACTCTCAATCTTACCATTGGCCATGGAAAGCTCACTCTCAAGCTCATCTATCCTCTTCTTAGCCCCTCTAAGCAGTTTCATCTGATATCTCAACTCCTGACGGTTCTCTTCAAGTAATTCAACGACTTCTTATTCATAGGAAGATACCTTTTCATCGTCGTCATCATCAAAGTTTGTCGGGGGAGCCCTTCTCTTCCTTATCACCAAGAGCCATTGAGCATACGCTCTTGTGGGATCTTCAGCTGTGGTGCGAGCTGCTCTTCGGCTTGTCCCCGAAGGCCATGAACCAGAGGCCCGCTGGATCATCCTTGTCCTTCCCCTCCTTGATCACGATCTCCTCATCACTTGAGATTGATGAAGAGGAAGAAGACGATGATCTCTTGGTGTAGCTTCTCTCCATCTCGGCGAAGAAGGCCTTGTCTTGCTTCTTGTTCTCATGCCGGTAGTCCTTCAGGGCCTTTCGAAAGAACCTCATCTTGGGCTTGCCCTTTGTGAAGGTAGAGTTGTCGTTCTTGTTGGAGTCATAGGAGCCACCGCCGGTGCCCTTCTTGTGTGTGTTCCGCTTGGGGCAGTCGGCGATGAAATGACCTGGATCACCACACTCAAAGCAACCATGTTTTGTTCCATGTCGTTTGAACATTCTCTTATCATAGACACAATGAACACGACTATTAAATAGACAAAGGTCATCATCTCCCAGCAAATCCAATTGGTCCTTAGTGATAGACATCAAAGAGGGCAAAGCACAACTCAAAGCACCAGGATCAGCAGAAGGTGTCGCAAGGGCCAGGGTTTTTGAACCAGAACCAGTGAGATTTGATCTCAACTGAATATCAACCTCTGAGGCCTTGAGCTTACTGAAAAGCTCTGCGACAGTCAAGGTATCATAGGAAGCGCTCTCAATAATAGAGGATACCTTGATCTCCTAGATCTTAGGGTCCATGGTATGAAGAACCTTGAGTGTCTGTTCATGTTCAAGTAATGCAGAGTGACTATCTCAAGGGTAGTCTGCTCTTCAGACGGAAGCACAGTGAACGTGGTGTGAACACACATGTCCCATATCCTTGAGCTCTAGCTCAATAGATAGGCTCGCATGCGAGTCTTCCAATAGTTGTAGCCAAAAACCTCAAGGGACGGAACCTTGCCAGAAGAAGTCATGATCGCTATCTTGGGTTAGAACCGGTTAAGGTATGGAAAAACCCTAACCAGGCTCTGATACCACTTGTAGGACCGAGAGTAGTGACCAGGGGGGTGAATAGACATCTAATAAATTCTTTCGAATCAATGGCCTTCTCCCAACACCCAACGCACCTGAATAGACAAACAGCAAAAAAATCTCACTTGCTAAAAATAATCTAGCCTAAAAATAACCGGTGTCCTAATCGAAAAGACACCAACAAAGTGTTTGAAGGCAGACTAAAATAACTCACAGCATAAATGACATCCCCAAAAAAATTTCACCAAATCATGGTAAATCCGTCAAGCACATGCGGATCATTCCAAATTTCACAGGCATTTCACACGTATGAGAAAGTTCAATATTCAACACATTTAATCTAGTTAGAAACAATGCAGTAAAAATGATCTCACAGATATATCAATGCAAATTCAAAGTGCTTGATACAGATTAATCTATCACAGAATATTCAAGAAAATAAATCTACAGCTGCACGCAAATCGAGGAAAAAGAGTTTACTGTTCATGGGTTGTCTCCTGTTCGTGCGTTCTGTCGAACGCCTTGTGTACATGTGCCTGAGCTCATGGCCACCGAAGCCAGCGAAGCCTGCGGCCGTGTCTCACCACACGCGGGTTTCGGCAGCACAGCTCAATTTGCCTCGTTTTCTCCTCCCATCACCACGCACTTCCAGAAGCAAGGACCAGAAGCAGCTGACAGCTCATGGATCACAGCAAGGGAGACGTCGGCCGCCTACCTGACTGCGCCCCAACTTGAAACCCCGCTGCTATGCGTCTAGAAAGTGCTTGATCCCACGCCGTTGGGACAAGAAAGCAGACAATCTGTGGCTTCCTGATTCTTTGGCTTCACAGTCGGGCGTGCAGATTCCCCGGCGCTTGACTTTACCCGCATAGGAGATGGAGCCATGGTTGTTTCACGCGGGCACTCTGAGCCAGGTGCTCAGCGCTTCACCTTGTGAGCACGACACCGTGCACCACCTAGAGAAGCAAAAAACCAACGCCCATAGAACCAAAAAGAGCTGGAGATTTTGCACTGTTTTTGTGAGAGCACATCTGAGAAGAAAACAGGAACCAACTACGGGAAGAAACAGTGATGAACAAGAGAAATTTCTGGAATTTGGTAAAGTAGAAAGGTGAACTTTGATTTGAATGTGGTTGAGTTGGAAACCCTAGTGGGATTGGGGCCCTATTTATAGGCAGCCTAATAAATCAGGAAAAACTCATTTTACCCTTAGGGTTTTTTACAGACACTGAAATAAACTAGAAAAGACCAAAATTCTCTTAGGATTTTTACAGACTCGACTAACACAGACTATGGGCCTAAAAGGAAAAATAGTAAAATCTTATCTAAAAGTAACTTGTCCTAATGCAGAGCTTTCGTAGCAGCTACGGCTTCGCTTCAAAACCGTCTAATCTCCGATGGGTGGTCTTGGATGGTTGCGTCAGTTTTACGCCCAAACCGACAAAGCGTCTGTTGTCTTCGCACTAGGTACCCGGATTGGGCCGGCCCAACTCCGCAGCTCCCTCAGCCCAGCAATCACTCGCCGCCCGTTTACCTGGGTCAAACCTGGTCAACAGACCAGCGGATCCCCTGTCGGTCCTAGCCCATGTACTCGGATTGAGCCAACCCAAATCCACAGCCCCTCTGCCCGGCGGTCTCTCACCGCCCGTGTACCTAAGTCACATGCGGCCCAAGACACGACATGTCTCGTCTTGTCTTCGTCTCCTCTCTCTTTAACTTCCGTTGACAATCACACATCAAATCTGGAGCCATGAGGCCCATGATCTTCAACATGGCTCCTCAAGCGGCGGTCTCCGAGGGCGGCGGCGGTCTCCGGGGCGGCAACGGGGACGGTGCACGGCGAAGGGCTCCGGGACGGTGGGAGTTTGATTTGCAAATGAACTAGGGTTTCGTCTGGGCTGGAGCCAAAAACTATATATAGGTGTATTAGCAGTGGCGGGCAAGATGAAATCATCTTGCCCGCCACTTCTATTTCTCTTAGTAGTGGCGGGCGGTGACGTCACCAGCCCGCCACTGCTAATCCGCCTGCCACTTCTATTCCTCTTAGTAGTGGCGGGCCGCTGATGTCACCTGACCGCCACTACTAAAAGGAATAGCAGTGGCGGGCTAGTGACGTCAGCATGCCCACCACTGATTACACCCGACCACCACTACAAAAAAAATATTTCAATATATATTTTATACTTTATTTTTATTATTAATTTTCTTATGGAATTGTTTGATTAGATTAGACAATAATTAATTATAATTAAATAATAACCTATATTACCAATATCTTCAACAAAATGACACTAGTGGTCTTCTAGTTTTATACACATTAAACATAAAATGACACTACCAAATGACATAATTGATTTTACAAATACGCACAATCTCTTAAGCTAAACATAAATGATATAGCCTTGCACTAATTTTTTATCGTCATCGGTGCGTAGATAAGGAATCACACTACCAAATGACAGTTTTGCTTCAACCATATTGATCCTTGATATGTCAACGAAGAACGGCACCTCATCAAACTAATTGTATTCTTCTTCGTCTTTGACTCCATCAACTCCAACAATTCTTTGTTTTCCTGGAGCAACGATGTATTTCTTCTCGTCTTTAGGATCAAGTATGTAAAATACTTGTGTCACGGATTGAGCGAGTATCCAAGGGTCATCTTTACAACCCACCTTATAAAGTCAACTATCGTAAACCTATAATCATCCACCTCCACACCTTCTGGATGTCTGACCCACTGGCACTTAAATACGGGGATTTTTATAGAGTTCCCGTAGTTAAGTTCTCATATTTCTTCGATGTATCCATAGTAAGCATTCTTTTGTCTATTATTGTCTTCTACATCTGCTCTGACACCACTATTTTGGCGCTGACTTTTTTGATCCTTTGCTTTGGTATAGAATGTGAAACCATTGATTTCATACACTTGCCATGTTTTAACCATGCACAATGGATCGTAAGACAATTTATTTATCATCATATCTTCGTCGGTTTCTCCAATCGAAAGGTTTAGATCCCTCAGCCATGATGTGAAATGAATTTTGTGCTCTTTCATAATCCATTGTTCATCGCGATCTTCAATTTTTTCACGAAGCTCTTGTAGGCGTTGTTCAACATATGGTCTCATAATCGCCAACTGATGCATGGCACTGTATTGTGATTCTCTTACTGTTTGGTAGCTACTGTCTCGTATGATTTTCCTGCCGTTAGTTCCTTTACCGGTGAATCTTCCATGGTGCCAGGACATGGGAACTCCTATTGGTTTTCCATCTCTTATGTAATCTGCATAGCACTCAAGGACTTCCTCAGTTGTGTATCTCTCTATCATGGAACCCTCTGGATAAGCATGATTTCGTACATAACCCTTGAAGATAACCATGAGACGCTCGTACGCATACATATTGTGCAGGTACATTGGACCGAGAACAAAGATCTGGTCTGCTATATGTATCATATAATGCTCCATAATATCAAAGTATGAAGGAGGAAAGCACATCTCAAGCTGACACATAGTCTCTCTCATTTGTTTACGTAATTTATTTAACTCTTCAGTGTCGATCACCTTCTTTGATATGACATTGAAGAAGTGACACATGCATGTGATCACCATCTTAAGAAATGAATGTTAGATTTCTCTTACTGCGATGGCGAGGAATAGCCCAAGCATAACATGACAATCATGAGTGTTGTAGCCGCTCATCCTCATATATTCTACGGAAACAATATTCTTTATGTTTGTTGAGAATCCTATTGGAACTCTGATTCCATGTAGACAACTGCAAATTGAGTTTTTCTCGTCAATTGTGAGGTTATAGCTAGAAGCCGGAAGAAAAAATTTTCCATTGGCCCTTTCCTATGGGTGAAGCTCGGGTCTAATTCCGAGAGTTTGAACGTCCCTTGTATTTTGAGTCCATCTTTTGACTTGCCCGATATGTCTAACAAAATACCGATGGTGCTTTCAAAGACATTCTTCTCAACGTGCATTGTATCGATAGCATGACCAATCTCCAACTCCTTCCAATAGGGAAAATTTGATATTTCTTCCTCTTCTTTCCGAAAACAACTTTGATATTTTTCACCATTTCGAATAGAAATTTGTCGTCTCAATGTCACGGCGGCTGCCCAAGCTCTATTGTACCATCGAAATGGTTCCTATTTCTTCGATATTTGTGGTTTCTTGGTAAAAATATGTGTTGTCGCATATATATCGTCTTAACGAATGATGCAAGATGCACAGATTCTGTCTGGTCCACACACACTACACATGTTGTCTTTCCTTTAACTTGTCTTGTTAGGGACATACGCCCCGAGTTGTCAGCTATGATGCAAAAGATCATGGCTCTTAGATTGAAGTGCTCTTTCTTATGCTCATCCCACACATGGACACAATGTTCCCATAGACGTTTCATATCCACCATCAAAGGTTCTAGAAAGATATCAATGTCATTGCCAGGTTGTTTTGGACCGGAAATTAGAGTAGTGAGCTTAATATATTTTCTTTTATGGAACAAGCATGATGGAATGTTAAACAAGCACAGAAAGACCAGCCACGTACTGTGTGGGTTCCTCATCTCACTGAAGGGATTCATTCCATCCGTGCTAAGTCCCATCCTGATATTTTTAGGATCCTCCGAGAAATCTGGATGGGCCAGGTCAAATGATTTCCACTACCTAGAATCCGCAGGGTGCCGAAGTTTTTCGTCCTTTTTTCGCCCATCGAAATGCCAGATTAATAGTTCAGAATCTCTAGGATTAGAGAACATACGTTTCAAGCGATCAATCACCAGTTGGTACCACATTACTAAGGCTGGAACTTTCCTCTCCATCTTATATCTGTGCTGGTCTGCAATAACATTCTTCTTCCTCTTCTGCAACCTCTTATTCTTCTTCCAATGGTCATTGTAGTCCTCCACACATTCATTTTCATGTTTGTATCGACTTGTGTTGCACTACGGACAGCTCTCTAACAATTCATACTCTTTTCGATATAGGATATAGTGGTTCAGGCATGCATGAATCTTTTGAATGCCCAAAGTCAATGGACAAATCATATTCTTTGCTTGGTACGTGTCAGATGGCAGACCATTGGGTTTCAACAAAACCTTTTTTAGGAGCTGCAAAAGATCTGAAAAACTAGTGTCAGACCATCCATTGCTGGCCTTCAGTTTCATAAGCTCAAGAGTTGTGTACAACACAATATACTACTTATCGCAACCATGGCGTTCCTCGTAAAGAAGGTTTTTCGATGCTTTGTCAAGTGCTTCAAAGTTATCGTAGCCTTTCGTCGTAGTTGTCTGCAACAGCACCTCATGCAGAACATTTCGCATCAGTTCCTCCACATCAAAGGCGCCATCATCATCATGTTGATAAACATCATGTGTTATGTCGGATGTATGATCACAACCTCTTCTATATTGATGAGCATCTTGAGGCACATCAGAATCATCAGGAGGGTTTTCACCCATCTCACCGTGTTTCATCCATATATAGTAGTTCTTCACGAAACCATTTTTCAACAAGTGAAATCGTATGGTTTCATGATCTGAACACGGATACATCGCTTTGTTCTTAAAAACTTTACAGGGACAATATATTGCCGCTTCACTCTGATGGGAAGCATATTGTGCAGCAGCTTCAGTAAATTCACTTACTCTGTTAAAATATGCCACCACATCTCCGTCGTTGGACGAGTACATCTAGGACTTGTGCTCCATCTAAAACATATTATTTTAAAAATATTAATAAATTCATTATTGTTAATTTTAGTAATTTACAAATTGAAAATATATTGATTTATCTCTCATAACAACATTAATTGAAAATTCTTTAATTCAAACTATGTATTAAGTATAAAAAATATTAAATAAATTAACTACATTGGTTTCTCTCCAATACAACATAACTCTAGATCTATAATCATAAATCAAATTAAAAAAAAGAGATTAAAACGACGTAAAAATGTATACAAGTGATGAATAATTGTGAGGATGGTCGTATTTCTTCATTTGGGAGAAAGAAACACTGTAAACGGAAGAATATTTGAAAATTTCTATTCACAAACCCTAAACTAGTAAAACACTAATAACTCATTATATACATGATTAAATACAAAATAAATGTGATATTCGGCATTGATTTACCTCCTAGAAAGAAATCCTTCAAAAGAAACAAAAACAAAGTAATGGGGGATTGGTCCCGATCTTCCGTTAGGTAAGGATAACTTGGATTGGTGGAGAATCTCGATGTTGACGATCCAAGGCTCCGGTCCGGCGGATCAAAACCTTGCAATCGCTACATCACCGTCTCCGTTGGTTATCAACCACGCAGGGCGCGATTGACCTCGCCACAAGGGCTAGTTCCTGCAAGCGAACCTAAGAACACAAGAAAGAACAGGAAGGATACAAGTCGAATGCCAAATCACAGATAAACTATGAAGAGGAGAGGTTTCACAAACGCTGATGCAGCAGCCAATCGGTCCGGTGCAGGAGCGGGATCTAAACACACAAGTGTAGATGCAAACAAAGCAAAACCTAATCCTAAAGGCGGCTGGCGTGAGTATATAAGGCGTGGGCAGCCTGTAGAAGACGTACAGACTCGGACTATGGGCTAGAAGACGTACAGACTCGGACTATGAGCCAACACGGCCCAATTCTGTCACGCAGGACTGTTTCAAACACATAGGACGGCTCGAGACTCCAAATGAGGCGAAACCAACGCCAAAAGATCCATCTTCTCCTTAGCTTTCCAAAAAGTCCAAGAACGCGCCAATCGGACTTCGTATGAGGAAGTTATCCCCATTTTGGTGCATGGTGGTCGATGTAGTCCGAACCAGCGAATTCTTGACTTCAAATCATCCGTGCGACTCCGTCTTCAACTCCAACTCTCCTATTCCATCTCCCATGTTCCTAAGCAACAAAATATCACTAGTATTCAGTAGCATCCCATCCAAACAAATATTAACATAGTTGCTAAGGAAAGAATTAACCTCATGGTTCAAGCGACGGGCACGGGCGCGTGTGATTGGTCCTTGTAATTAAATTGTAGGTGGAGGCTCCATGTGAGTATCATGCGAAGTGATGTCCTCATCATCCTCCCCCTCTTGAATTGGAGTCGTCCTCGACTCAAGCCCATCATCATCTCCCAAATAGGGCTTTAAATCTGAAATGTTAAATGTGGGACTAACCCCAAAAGCTGCAGGCAACTCAAGTTTATATGCATTATCATTGATCTTCTCAAGCACACGGAAAGTACCATCAGCACGGGGCATCAATTTAGACTTTCTCAAATCAGGAAAACGATCCTTGCGCAAATGCAACCAAACAAGATCACCTGGTTCAAATGTTATCGCTTTTCTACCCTTACTACCATAAGCACGATATTTCTCATTCATTTTCTCTATATTTTCTTTAGTAGTTTCATGCATCTTAAGTAATATTCAGCACGTGTAGTAGCATCAAAATTCAAGTTTTCAGATGGTGGTAATGGTAGCATGTCAATAGGAGCACGCGGATTAAAGCCATAGACCACTTGAAACGGACTTACCTTAGTAGTGAAGTGTACTGACCTATTATATGCAAACTCAATATGAGGTAGACACTCTTCCCAGAGCTTCAAGTTGGTCTTCAAAACAGCCCTCAACATGGTGGACAATGTACGGTTGACGACCTCCGTTTGCCCATCCGTTTGGGGGTGACAAGTAGTAGAAAACAGCAGCTTCGTCCCTAGCTTATGCCACAACGTCCTCCAAAAATGACTTAAGAATTTGGCATCACGATCTGAAACGATGGTATTGGGAACTCCATGCAAGCGTACGACCTCTCTGAAAAACAAATCAGCAACATTGGTAGCGTCGTCGCTCTTGTGACAAGGTATAAAATGCGCCATTTTAGAGAACCGATCTACCACCACAAAAATACTATCTCTCCCCCTCCTAGTTCTAGGTAATCCTAACACAAAATCCATAGAAATATCCTCCCAAGGTACACTAGGAACGGGCAGAGGCATATAAAGACCATGTGGGTTTAGATGGGACTTAGCTTTATTGCAAGTAGTGCATCGTGCCACATAGCGCTCAACTTCTCGTCTCATCCTAGGCCAATAGAAGTGTGTGGACAGCACATCTTCAGTTTTCTTTGATCCAAAATGACCCATCAAACCACCACCGTGTGCTTCCTGCAATAACAACAAGCGAAGAGAGCTAGCCGGCACGCATAACTTGTTAGCACGAAAAAGATATCCATTATTCAGCACATATTTGTTCCAAGCACGGTCATCTGTACAATTTGCAAAAGCATCTTTGAAGTACAAATCAGTAGCATACATGTCCTTCAATGTTTCTAAACCAAAGATCTTATAATCAAGTTGTTGGAACGACGGATCGGACCAGCAGGTTTTCTTAGTGGAAACGAGAGTAGTGTATTCAATGCTCCTCGAGCCTGTGTCTTACAACTACAATTGAGGGGTATTTATAAGGCGCCCCGTCCAGAGGACCAAGTGCCTCTGGACCGCCAACGGCTACATGGCCAGACGCCGGTCGGTAGTACAGACAAAACGGACGATACACAGTACAGACAAGAAGATTCGACTCTGACAGCATATCAGTCGTGTCGGACGCTGTCTGCGCCGCCCGACACGGCTTAGAGGATCGCGATCCTCTCTCCGTATATTTGTCCAGTCCTTTTCCCGCCAGCACTCCCTCTGGATTCACTACCGCGGGCCGAGGGATGGCCCCCGGCAAACTTCTCCCGGAGGGTGGCCTCCGGCATCCTTCCCCCAGAGTGTGGCCTCCGGCATCCTTCTCCCGGAGGGTAGCCTCCGGCGTCCTTCCCCCGGAGTGTGGCCTCCGACATCCTTCTCTCGGAGGGTGGCCTCCGGCATCATTCTCCCGGAGGGTGGCCTCCGGCATCTTTCTCCCAGAGGGTGGCCTCCGGCATCATCTCCCGTAGGTCCTGGCCCCTCCGGCACCAGGCTTCGGACCCCCTGGTTGTGGGCCCCCTTCAGCCGTCGAGATTATCTCCCCCAACAGTAGCCCCTCGCTTCTTTCCTCTCGAGAGCCCTGCGTTAAGAGAGGGTGGAAGCGCACGTGATAATTCCGACAACTTTCATAAGGAACGTAACTTACATTGGGGTGCTGGATCTAGCAGCGGCGTGGCCCCCCTTTGACCGACGCGGAGGAGCTTCGAAGCGGGCAGGCGCGATCAGACCCGGAGGTTGGGGGCCGCTTCGAACCCTCCTCCCGGTGGGTTGAGAGGAGTTTGACCGGGCCCGCTGGGTACCTGCGCACCTTTGACCATGGGGTTCTGGCCCCGAGGAGGCGGCCAAACGCCACCTGAAGCAATTAAAGTCACGCGTGTGTAAACGGCGTTGGGGAGGCGAACCGCCAGGGGGCCACCGCGCCCCAATGCGCCGGTTTGGCCTTAAATGCGGGTGCCATGCAACCGCCACGTTCACACGCTGAACGGACGGGAAAGGAACCGACGGCCTTGTGCTTAAATAGCTCCCGTCGAAAGGCCTGTTCTCCCTCCTTCACTTTGCCGCGCCCACTCTAGTCGCCTCAGGCAGCACCCGTCCTGCTCCCTGAGCGCTAACTCTTCTCTCGCCTCCTTGCGCGATGGTGAGGAGCGCTACTCCAACCATGGCGATGGACCCGCGCTTCTTGCAACGCAAGATGGCGGCGGCAGGGGCGGCGGCGGCGGCGACGACGGCATTGGGCCCGTCGGAGACGCGTAGCTCGCGTGAGCTACATCCCGACTAAGAGCGGTTCCGGGAGCAGACCCTGGAGCTCGGCCCATCTGCGTGCACGGATACGTCGATCGAGCAAGCAACCAGGGCTCGTCTTGGTCCTGAGACGCCGGCGAGGAGGCCAGGTCGAGAGACGACCCCGCAGCCGCGAGAAGGCGAGGTCGTCGTCTTCGAAGCTTTTTTTGACGTGGGGCTGGGGTTCCCCGCTTCGGAGCTCCTCGCCAGGGTGCTAGATGCATTCCATCTGGAGCTTCCGCAGTTGTCCCCTAACGCCGTGGCCCGCCTCGCCATTTTCGAGTGGGCCATGCGCACCGAAGGCTGCGAAGGGAGGGTAGAGGTCTTCGCGCAGATGCACGAAGCTCTCTACCAGCCGAAGAAGGGAGGCCAGATACTGGCCTTCGGGAGCATCAATTTCCAGCTCCGGAGGAAGTACGCAGACTCCTTCCCAGTGAAGGCCATCAACGAAAGATGGTATTCCAAGTGGGTGAACCGGTGGTTCTACGTCCGCGTGGGGCTCAATTCTGGCCTCGCCGGGATCCCGCACCACATTTGGTTCCGGAGGGAAGCACGCATCGATATCGACGCAGGCTCGATCTCCGCGAGGATCCAGCTTCTCCAGATCGTCGCCCGCTGAATGAGCATGCACGACCTGGCGGAGGAGTTCGTGGCCCTCGAGATCCCTCCACTGAAGGAAGAATGGTCGGCGTCGCTCCGGACCAGCCGGGACGAGTAGATGCCAGCGGAGCTCTCCCGCCAGCTTGGTAAGTGTCCACACCTACTAACTTTGTTCTCGTCTCTCGTGCTCGGAGGGTACCCTGGTTCTGATCTTCGAACGCAGGGTTGCTCATTGCTTGGACCCCCAAGGAGGTGGCCCGCATGACGGAGAAGATTCTTGGAGCCCCTACCCCAGCCGAACGCACCCGGTGGCTGGAGCTGGTGGGCTCCTAGGAGCACTCCAATAGAGTATGGGGGGCGCTCGAGCTCTCGCCTCCACCTCTTCCGGAGGGTGAGGTCCTCCAGGCTGTCTCGAAGAGGAAGGTGGGCGACCCCGATGATTTCCTATCCCCCCGGTGCCCCCCCAAGAAGAAGAAGATAGTGAAGGGCCCAAGGCGGCTTTCTCCGGGACACTGCTCCGCCTCCCACTCCGAGTGGGGAGGTTCTAGCGACGGGGCCCAATCGGAGTCGGGGGACCCTCCGGTAATTCCGGACCCGACCCCGCCGGTCCGACCGAACGCCGGAAGGATCGGAGATGCTCCCCCTCGCTCGGGCCCCACGGAGCCCGTGCCGAGGGCCGAGCAGGAGGCGCCCATCATCGGGGTGATGTCGCCTCCTGAGACTGCTCCCTCGTGCGAACCGGCTTCGGAGGAGGGCTCCGCCGGCTCCCATAGGAGCAGGGAGACGGACAGCTTGGACCGAGGGGGGTTGGCCGACCCGCTTGGCGCCATCGAGGGGAGCGCCGACATAGAGGCCGAGCTCGCCGCGGTGGCGGCGGGCTCCCTGGTGAACTCGATCGACAATCTTTTCTACCGCCCGAGCCCGTCGGGGCCCGCCCATCTTTCGGAGGACCTTGCCGAGGCCGCGGACGAAGGTATGATAACTTACCCATCCTTTCCCCAAATGCTGGGGCCTTCTCGATCTTAGCCTTTGCTCGCCTACGCAGGCACATCTGCCCGGGGCATCGAACCAGTCGTTCCGCTTCCCGACGACGCTGCGGATATAAGGTCCGGAGCCCTTGTCAGCACAATGAGGGTTTTGGGGCAACGGGACGGAACAGAGTCTGAAGCCTCCGAAAGGGTCTCTCCAGAGGCCGTCGAAGACGCAGGGAACCGACCTCGGCCCCCTTTCGACTCTCGAGGCGCGCGCGCCACCGTGCCCCTCTTGCGCCCCTTCCTGGCGGACGGTGAGGACTTCGCGTCCAGGGTGGCCCCAGTCCACGACTACTACCTACGGCTGCGCGAGGCCCCGGTGATAGATGAACTGGGGCTATCAGATGGCCTGGACCTTGGCAGGGCCATCGAGACCGCAGCGGGCCAGGTACTTTCTTGGAGTGCCTTCAATGAGCCCCTAGCTCTTCTTCTTATTATCTTCCCTGCGCGCAGGTGGTTGCATTGGCGCAGGGTTCGCTAATTGCCCCGCTCTCCGAGCTCCAACGCCGCGAGGCGGGCGCCGCGGGACTTGCGGCCCGAGCGGATACCGCGGAGAGACTGGCTCGCGAGCGAGCAGTGGAGGTCGAAGCCCTTCGGCTCCAGGTAGCAAAGGTCGAAGCGCTCGAGGCCCAAGTGGCGGAGATGGACTCCCTCAAGGCCCGCGTCGCGGAGCTGGAAGGGCTCCGGGCTCGAGCCGCGCTAGCCGACGAGCTGGAGGCAGAAATCGACGCCCTCCGGGCCCGAGCTGCCGAGGCGGAGGGGCTTCGGTCCCGGGCCGCAGAAGTGGAGCAGCTCGAAGGGGAGGTTTCCGTGCTCCGGGCTCAAGTCTCGGAGGTAGGCAAGCTCTGGGAGGCGGTAGCTACCGCCGAGGCCCTCGGGGCCCGAGTGGCCCAGATGGAGCGGGTCAAGGTGGACCTCGCCGCCCGGAATGGGGAGATGACCGAGGCGCTTGCCGAGGCGGGGAAGATGGCGGCTGACACTGCGGTGTCCCTCCGAAAGGTGCTGGCGCGCTACGGCACCGGATGTGGCGCTTTTGACATCGCCCGGGAGCCCCTGGTCCGTCGGGTGAAATTTATCCAGTCCGCCGTTCAGCAAATACACCTTACCGTAGCGCAGTACGGCGAGGTATCTGCTCGGGTGGCCGCTTACGGGATTCTTCGACATCTCGAAGTGTCTGGACTTCCTCTTCCTTCGCCTTCGAGCTCGCATCCGGTCACTTTCGTGGGGGATCACCTCCGAATGCTGAGCCCTACGCTGAGTCAATCTTGGAGGGCGCTCAAGGCGGTTTTGGCAGACTGAGGGTCCCGAAGCGATCAAGACTTGGCTAGAGGAGGCGCTCCGCGCCCGCGGTCCTCCGGCTCCCTCGAAGCCTTCGGTCTCGGCCCGCCAGCCGGACCCGAAGGTGTAGCTTCTTCGAGACCCTCTCATTGTATTAGCCTGTAATAGCTTTTGAAAACTTAGTCATATATTAATAAAGAGTACCTTCTGGGGTTCATTCAGGGTGTCCACGATTATGACTGTGATGTCGAAGTGCTTGAATTTGACGACGCTCTTCGACATCGATGGGCTATCTTCGAGGCTTTGAGAGCGAATCGGCCTGCGCGGTTCATCCTTCCCCGTAGTAGCGACGGACACGCGGACCCCGACGTCCTCCGAGGGGTTCTGAACCTTGTCAAAGAAGAAGAAATAGGGCCCCGCTCCTTGTCTTCGTCTCCCGAACCGGTGGACTGGTCTGATACGGAAGCCGACCTAGACGAAGCGCCCCCCGGGGGGACAATCTGCGCAGCTGGGCCCAACTTCAAGAAGACCAAAGGGCCTTTCGTGCTCAGAAGAAGCAGGAGGAGCGAAGGAAGAGGAGAGAGAGGTCCGCGCGAACCGTGCCTGGGCCTCTGGCCGAAGCGCGCTCTGGCCTAGGTGGCCCCTCCGACTGAGGGGGCCTTCGGTTCTTGCTTGGCCTGGATGAAAACTTCTCTTGATCCTTCTCTTCTGTCTTTGATTTGTAATAAACATTGTACGCCCTCTTTGTTTGTCTTTTTCCAATATATGTGGTTGAAGCCTTTCTCCTTGCTCCTTCCCTTCCCCCCTCCTTAGCGGGTAGTCGGTGTGCCGGCTGGGCGCTAACCAGCTAGGAGGAAGGCGCGGTGAATGTATCCCACCTACAAGGGTAGGATACTTTGAACGGGAGCTTGAAATCTGACTGAGTGCATCTTGGGCCGGGGCTCGGGTTCAAAGTTCGAGGCTACGTCGAGTTAGGGCTCAGAATCTGATTGCGAGGGTGCATCGAGCCGGAGCTCAGAACCCGATTGCGGGGGTGCGTCGAGCCGGAGCTCGGAACCCAAGCGCAAGGGTGCGTCGAGCCAGAGCTCGGAACCCGAAGGTGCGTCGAGCCGGAGCTCGGAACCCGAGTGCGAGGGTGCGTCGAGCCGGAGCTCGGAACCCGATTGCGGGGGTGCGTCGAGCCGGAGCTCGGAACCCGAGAGCGAGGGTGCCTCGAGCCGGAGCTCGGAACCCGAAGGTGCGTCGAGCCGGAGCTCGGAACCCGGTTGCGGGGGTGCGTCGAGCCGGAGCTCGGAACTCGAAGGTGCGTCGAGCTGGAGCTCGGAACCCGAGTGTGAGGGTGCGTCGAGCCGGAGCTCGGAACCCGATTGCGGGGGTGCGTCGAGCCGGAGCTCGGAACCCGAGAGCGAGGGTGCGTCGAAACTCTTAGAGTCGTTGCGCGTTTGCCATGGGTGAAAATATTTGCCTGATGATTTTATTACGCAATTTGGATACAAAAGCAGGCGCTATCAGCCGCTAGCGGAATACACGTATGAAACTACGGAAAGTAACGCTTCAGGTGCTCTGCGTGCCAAGCATGCTTCAGCTCCTCACCTTCCAAGGTGGCAAGCCGGTAAGAGCCCGGGCGTCCGGACCTTGTTACCATGTATGGTCCTTCCCATTTGTTGCCCAGTTTGGTGGGAGCGGCCACCACATGAAGGACGAGGTGCCCCGGTTGGAACTCATTGTGTTTGACTTTGGGATCGTACCATGCCTTTGTCTCCTTCTGATACTGGGAGAGGTTGGCAATGGCTCGGAGCCGCGTCTCTTCGGCCAGGTCGAGGGAGATGTTGCGCTCTTCATCGGTGTCGGGTGCTGTGACGCGTAGCGAACCGGCTCGGAGCTCCGTTGGGGTCATTGCTTCGTCGCTGCACAGGAGGCGGAATGGGGTGAAGCCGGTAGCTCGGGAAGTGGTGGTCCGGATGGACCACAAAATCTTCGGCAGCTCATCGGGCCACGATCCTTTAGCTAAGCCCACGACGCGTTTGTTGAGGCCTGAGAGGATGTGCCCATTAGCTCGCTCCACAGCCCCATTAGACTGGGGATGTCACACCGCGGCGAAGCAGAGCTGGACCCCCAATTCATCACAGAATGCCCGGAAAGCCCCAGCATCGAACTGCGTTACGTTGTCCAATGTGAGCTGCCTGGTGAGGAGCCATGCTGAATAGCGTGGGCCTCATGGCTCTAGAAGTGATGAGTCATTGTCAACGATAGTCAAAGAGGACTGAAGAAGAGAGGAGATCTGCTGTTTTATGGGCCGCGTGTGACTCAGGTACACGGGCAGCGAGCGACTGTCGGGCAGAGGAGGCTGCGAAGTCGGGCTGGCCCAATCCGGGTGCATGGGCCAGAAGCAGTAGAAGACCCACTGGGCTGTTGACCAGGATTGACTCAGGTACACGGGCGGTGAGTGATTGCCGGGCTGAGAGAGCTGCGGAATCGGGCCGGCCCAATCCGGGTACCTGGTGCAAAGTCGGTGGAGGCTTTGTCAGTTTCGGCGCAAAACTGACGACCGTCGATCTTGTATCCGACTGTCCAGAAGAGAAGCCGTAGTCGCTACGAAAACTTAGCTTCCGGATAAGTCATCTGTAACTCTAGGCCCACAGTCAGTCTGTCGTGTCTGTAAAAATACCTAAGGGCAGTAGAGTCTTTTCCTTTATTTTTGAGTCTGTAAAAACCCTAAGGGGCAGGTAGAATATTCCTAGTGTTGGGCTGCCTATAAATAGGACCCCAACCCCTAGGGTTTGGACTACCCTTTTGCTGAAAATCAATACTACTCCTTTGGGTCATTTTGTTTCTTGCATTCTCTCTCCCCTGTTCATGCGTGGGTCACCAGGCAACAAGCCTTGTTCTTCCTGAAGTTTTTAAGTGACTTTTTGTTGTCTAGGAGAGCTTTTAATCTGGCTGTTTTTGCTTGTGCGAAGCATTTTTGTGCACTGCAGTTCATTCTCTGTGCGTGCGATCAATTTATTTGGAACAGAAGCTTCTCTGTTGTATGTGTTCTTCGTGAGAAGTAGTACTAGTTCTTGCCGTTGCAAGTAGTACTACTACTCTGTAGCAAGTAGTACTACTTTCCTGTAGCTACAGTATGCTAGTACTTTAGCCTTGCTTTTCCTGTGTTGCTTTTTGATCGAGTTGGCAGGGTCAAAGTCCCTTTTCTTGTGTGAAGTCCAACTCTGTGTTGCAGACTTCGAATCTGCAAGCTTCGAATCTGCAGGCTTCGAATCAGCAGACTTCGAATCAGTAGACTTCGAATCAGCAGACTTCGAATCTGCAAGCTTCGAATCTGCAGACTTCGAATCTGCAAGCTTCGAACCTGCAGACTTCGAATCAGCAGGCTTCGAATCAGCAGACTTCGAATCAGCAGACTTCGAATCTGCAAGCTTCGAATCTGCAGACTTCGAATCTGCAAGCTTCGAACCTGCAGGCTTCGAATCAGCAGACTTCGAATCAGCAGACTTCGAATCTGCAAGCTTCGAATCTGCAGACTTCGAATCTGCAAGCTTCGAACCTGCAAACTTCGAATCAGCAAACTTCGAATCTGCAAGCTTCGAATCTGCATACTTCGAATCTGCATACTTCGAATCTGCAACCTTCGAATCTGCATACTTCGAATCTGCAACCTTCGAATCTGCATACTTCGAATCTGCATACTTCGAATCTGCATACTCAGAATCTGCAACCTCAGAATCTGCAACCTCAGAATCTGCAACCTCAGAATCAGCAAACTTCGAATCTGCAGACTTAGTCAATCTGTTCTCGCGTTGCTGTTTAGTTTTTCTTTTTAAAATGCGTTGGGTTTTGGGAGCAGGCCATTGATTCGAAAGAATTTTTAGGCGCCCATTCACCCCCCCTCTGGTCGCTACTTTCGGTCCTACAAGTGGTATCAGAGCGAGGTTAGGGTTTTTCCATACCTTAACCGGTTCTAAACCCCAGTAGTGACTATGACGTCTCCTGGCAAGGTCCCGTCCTTGGAAGCCTATGGCTATAATTATTGGAAGACTCGCATGCGAGCCTATCTCATGAGCCAGGGTTCGGACATATGGGACATTTGCGTTCACACCACATTTGTCATTCTGCCAGTTACTGAGCAAGGTACTGCTGGTATCATTGCTCAGCATCTGAGCAACAGTAAGGCTGTGAACATTTTATTTTCTGGCTTAGGTCCCACTGAATTTGAGCGAGTGAGTCATCTCTCCACTGCGAGAGAGATCTGGGCTACCCTCAAGGCACACCATGAGGGAACAGCACAGGTCAAGGCTCGGCTCTATCAGACCTACCGGCGTGAATATGAGAATTTCACACAAAAGCCGGGTGAATCTGTTGAGGCTTTGTTTGGTCGCTTTCAGTCGATCATTAACAAGCTTCGGGACAACAAGGCTGAGGCTGCTCAGTTAGTCTCAGATCACGAGCAGGCGCTCAAGGTTCTTCATACCTTGGACCCGAAGATCTGGGAGATCAAGGTATCATCAATCGTTGAGAGTACTTCTTACGATACCTTGACCATTTCTGAGTTGTTTAGCAAGCTGAAGGCCACTGAGGTAGATATCCAGTTGAGATCAAATCTCACTGGTTCTGGATCAAAATCCCTGGCCCTTGCTACACCTTCTGTTGATACTTCTGCTGTGAGCTGTGCTGGGTTATCTTTGATGTCTATCACTGAGGACCAGCTTGAGTTGTTGGGAGATGATGATTTGTGTCTGTTTAACAACCGGGTGCGTCGTGTCTATGATAAAAGAATGTTCAAAAGACACGGCACAAAATCCGGATGCTTTGAATGTGGTGATCCAGGACACTTCATCGCCGACTGCCCCAAGCGCAGTGGATACAAGAAGGGCGCCGGCAGCAGCTTCCACGACTCCGGCAAGCATGAGAGCCCCTCCTTCAACAAGGGCAAGCCGAAGACCCGGTTCTTCAAGAAGGCCCTGAAGGACTACCGGCGAGAGAACAAGAAGCGCGACAAGGCCTTCTTCGCCGAGATGGAGAAGAGCTACTCCAAGAGATCCACGTCTTCTTCCTCTTCATCGAGCTCAAGTGATGAGGAGATCACCATCAAGAAGGGGAAGGACAAGGATGATCCGGCGGGCCTCTGCTTCATGGCCTTCGGAGACAAGCCGAAGAGCCGCTCACACCAGCGCCGAAGATCCCGCAAGAGCTTCTGCTCCATGGCTCTTGGGGATAGAGAAGAAAAGAGCTCCTCCGATGACTCCGACGACGACGATAGCAAGGTATCATCTTATGAGCGCGAGATTGTAGATTTACTTGAGTGCAATCGTCAGGAGTTGAAGTATCGGGAGAAACTGCTTAGGGGGGCTAAGAAAAGGATAGACGAGTTAGAAAGTGAGCTTGCCGTGGCCAACGGTAGAATAGAAAGTCTATCTTCTTCCCCTTGCTTGGGTGATAGCAGTGAGTGCCCGAAGTGTGAGGTGCTTCTGTGTGACCTGTCGACTTTGAAGTCCAGGTACACAGAAAGGGTTGAGGAGAGGGACGCTTTGGCCACTGAGCTTGAAAGCGCTCAGCTGGAGCTGAAAGATGCTCAAGCCACTGTCGTCGCACCCTGTGTTGATTGCCCATCTCATCTAGCTACTTTAGCTGAGCTGAAATCCAAGGGCGATGAACATTTGGGTGCTTTAGAGAGATTGAGAGCTGAGCTTGCGCAGACTAGGCTAGAGCTTGAGACACTGTCAGTTCCACCCACTGTTTGTGAGAACTGCCTGTCTCTTAGAATGGAATTAATTAAGCTGAAAGCCGAGAAGTCTGTCCAGGTAGAGAGTGAGTGTGAGACCTGCTTGTCTCAGGTGGAGGTTCTAGCTTCCTTGAGAGAGGAGCTAGCAGATTCTCAGAATGAGAACTTTTACCTCCGTTCCATCCTGAGTTGGATCAGTGCCAGAGAGCCACAGCTTGGCATGATGATCCAGCAGTTCAAGAGGAAGGATGGGTTTGGAGTAGGTTACACCTACACCAAGGCTGACTTTGAGAGTGCTCTCAGCCGGGCAGTGGAGTGGAGTAAAATGACTCCAGAGCAGAAGTATCCCAAGACTCACTCCACTGAGACCTCCCAGGCTTGTCAGCCCAAGGATGGAGTGATCCATGAACCACCCAAAGCTCCACCCAAGAAGCCTATCTGGGTTCCTAAGCCCAAACACCTCCACTCTTCTCTAGACTCTCTTCCTGGACCCTCTAAGCCCAAGAAGACCACACCAAACACTACCAAGCCCAAGAACCCCAAGCCTCAACCACATCCCAAGAAGCCTACCTATCATTGTGAGTATTGTCAGAGAGACGGGCATCTTGCGGAGTTTTTCTTCAGGAGAAAGCGGGTTGAGAGAGCAGAGAGGGCTCGTAG
The DNA here is from genome assembly GCA_019279435.1 of Zizania palustris. Taxonomy (NCBI): domain Eukaryota; kingdom Viridiplantae; phylum Streptophyta; class Magnoliopsida; order Poales; family Poaceae; genus Zizania; species Zizania palustris. The sequence goes on from JAAALK010000286.1 coordinate 7,357,246, forward strand.
TGATCAGGTGCAGTTCTACCAGCAGGGTGGTAGACTGCGTGTTCCTCGGCGCGGGGAGAGGCTAGAGGCCAGGCCGCGTCGTGTAGGTGGTGGTAGAGGAGACGGTTTTCCTACCCGTGCTCCAGTTGGTGGTGTTCGTTCCGGCAGGGTTCCAGACCGTGTTGGCTACGGTTCTGGACCTCGTGGCCGCAGGGTTAGGAAGGACCGTGGACCGCGCTTTGAGCCGCGTGTTGGTCCAAACTCTTTTGATGGTTTTCGCTTTCCATCTTTTGAGCAGATGGCTCGACACTGGTTTAGCTCTTTTGCTAAACCTGGTGTCGAACCATTTGCTCCCACTTACAGACATTGATTATGCAGGACCGGGGACTGGAGGATGTTTGGATCATGGACTCAGGATGCTCTCGCCACATGACGGGACATCGCAGATGGTTCTCCAGTCTCACTCCCCCGAGCTCCAAAGAGTACATTACATTCGGGAACAGCGGTCAAGGGAAAGTAAGTGGCATAGGCTCAATCAGCATCTCAGACCATTTCTCTTTAAAGAATGTTGCTTTGGTCAAAAATCTGAATTTTAATTTAATTTCTGTGTCGCAACTTCTTGAGGATGGTTTGGAAGTGCGTTTTAAGAAGGGAAATTCTTCTGTGGTTGATTCTAGAGGGTCTTTAGTTTGTCAGATTTTACCCTTCGGTAAAGTTTTTCTAATTGACTTCTCTAGTTCTTTTGGCCCTTCTCGCTGTTTGATTGCTGGATCCTCCTCTGAGCTCTGGAAGTGGCATAGGAGGTTAGGTCATTTGAGTTTTGATCTGCTAGTCAGGTTAAGCTCTATGGACCTCATCCGAGGATTGCCCAAGCTTAAGATGGAGAAGGATCTAGTGTGTCATCCCTGTCGTCATGGAAAAATGGTTGCCGCTTCTCATTCACCTGTGACTCAGGTGTTGACCTCGTATCCAGGCGAGCTTTTACATTTGGACACTGTAGGTCCAGCTCGGGTACGCTCAGTCGGTGGGAAATGGTATGCACTTGTGATTGTTGACGACTTTTCTCGTTTCTCGTGGGTTTTCTTTTTGGAGTCTAAGGATGAAACTTTTCAATTTGTCCATGACCTAATTTTGAAGCTGAAGAATGAGAACAATGGCCGGATGCGAGCAATTCGCTCCGACAATGGTTCTGAGTTAAAGAATTCTCAGTTTGTCAGCTTCTGTAGTGATCAGGGTCTGGACCATCAGTTTTCCTCTCCTTACACTCCCCCACAGAACGGCGTTGTGGAACGAAAGAACCGCACGCTAGTCGAGATGGCCAGGACGATGCTCGATGAGCACAGGACTCCTAGGCGTTTTTGGGCTGAAGCCATGAACACGGCTTGCTATCTGGCCAACCGCATTTTTCTTAGAGCTTACCTAGGTAAGACATCATATGAGTTGCGGTTTGGCAGACAGCCCAAGGTGAGCCACTTGCGAGCGTTTGGCTGCAAGTGCTTTGTGCTCAAGAAGGGAGGGCATTTGGACAAGTTTGAGTCTCGCTGCTGGGATGGTGTTTTTCTTGGTTATGCTTTGCATTCTCGAGGTTTTCGTGTTTGGAACCTCGAATCCCAGCTGCTTGTCGAGACTTGTGAAGTTTCTTTTGATGAGTCCATGCCTTCTTTGACTCCTTCGTTTGAGCTTTCTGGTGATGATGAGCTCGGAGAGTCCATCTTTGAAGAAGATGAGGATACTCCAGCTGCTGATGAGGGTGGGCCTTCTGCATCCCCCGCAGAGCGCACACCTTCTGAGACTTCGACTGATGATGAGGGCGGACCTCTGATCACTTCTTCCACTTCGATCGAGCCCCCTCAGTCGAGTCCAGAGGTGCCAGCTGCTGACTCAGGTGAGGTGACTTCAGATCACCAGGGAACCCGAGCAGTTCAGCGTGACCATCCCTCAGAGCTCATCATTGGTGATTTGACTGAGAGAACTTTGCGTTCTTCTGCCTCTCTTGCTGTGTTTGCTGAATCGGCTTTTGTTGCATCTTTTGAGCCTAGAGACGTCTCTCATGCTCTTTCTGATTCAAATTGGATTAATGCTATGCAAGAAGAGCTTGAGAATTTTGTCCGCAATCGGGTTTGGACATTAGTTGAGCCGCCATCAGAATGCAACCCCATAGGCACCAAGTGGGTGTTCAAGAACAAACAAGGTGAAGATGGGGTTGTGGTGCGCAACAAGGCTCGACTAGTTGCCCAGGGTTATTGCCAGAAGGAAGGTATTGACTTTGAAGAAACCTTCGCTCCTGTTGCCCGTCTTGAGTCCATTCGCATTCTTTTAGCATTTGCCGCTTCAAAGGGTTTTAAGCTTTTTCAAATGGACGTTAAGAGTGCTTTTCTGAACGGGTACATAGAAGAGGAGGTTTATGTTAGGCAACCCCCCGGTTTTGAGAACCCTAAGTTTCCTCGACATGTTTTTAAATTGCACAAAGCTTTATACGGGTTGAAACAAGCCCCCAGGGCTTGGTATGACCGGTTAAAGCAGTTTTTGTTGGGGAAGGGTTTTGTGATGGGTTCTGTGGACAAAACTCTTTTCTTGCTCAGAGATGCTTCAGATTTCTTAGTTGCTCAGATTTATGTGGACGATATTATCTTTGGCGGTACTACTGATTCTCTTGTGTCCAAGTTTTCTGAGCAGATGCACAGTGAGTTCGAGATGAGCCTCATGGGTGAGCTCAAGTACTTTCTAGGGGTCCAGATCAAGCAGACCAAGGACGGCACCTTCATCCACCAAGGTAAGTACACTCGTGACATGTTGAAAAAATTTGACTTTGGTGGTGAGCTGAAGCCGCAGATGACCCCGATGGGCACTTCTGGGGGTCTGGACAAGGACGAGAGCGGCGTCAAGGTCAACGAGAGAGAATTTCGAGGGATGATCGGGTCGCTGCTGTACTTGACGGCGACTAGGCCAGACATACAGTTCGCCGTGGGACTGTGCGCGCGCTTCCAGTCTTCACCACGCGCGTCTCATCGGCAGGCTGTCAAGCGCATCTTCAGGTATCTCACTTATGCGCCTGATCTTGGTCTCTACTATTCAGCATCATCTTCTCTTGATTTATCTGGCTTTTCGGACGCTGACTTTGGTGGGTGCCGGTTGGATCGCAAGTCGACTTCTGGTACTTGCCAGTTTCTTGGTTCTTCTCTTGTCTCTTGGTCTTCTCGAAAGCAATCTGGAGTTGCTCTTTCGACCACAGAGGCTGAGTATGTAGCTGCTGCTAGCTGCTTCTCACAGTTGGTTTGGATGATTTCCACTCTGCGAGATTTTGGGTTGTTCTTTCCTACCAGAGTTCCTTTGTTTTGCGACAGCACCAGTGCTATTAGTGTAGGGAAAAACCCATGTCTTCATTCAAAAACCAAACACATTGATGTGCGCTTTCACTTTTTGCGGGATCAATATGAGAAAGGTGTCATTGACCTTGTTCATGTTGATACCCATCATCAGTTGGCTGACATTTTCACCAAACCCCTAGATCAGTCTACTTTTGAGCGTTTACGAGGGGATTTGGGTGTTGTGTATCCTTTCTAGGATATTTTGCGTCAGTTTTTCTTTCTTCTTTACTCTTTTCTTGAGTCTTTTTGTGTGTGTTCATATCATACATATTCACATATCACACTTTTGAGCCTGCTTCTGTTATATGATTAAACTGCTTTACTTATTCTAGCTGGTACATGCTTTTGATTACTCGTCGATGATCATGCTTTGTTTCAGTTCATTTGATATGTCTGATATCTGTCATATGCATGGCTTTTACGCTTTCAACTTGAAAAATGATCACCATTGCTTCTGGTAACTAGCATGTGTAGGCTGAGTGCTTTTGCTATCTGTTACATGCCTTGTAGCTACTTCATCACATAGATGCAGATATGCAACTTGGACATCTTTATGCTTTAACATGGAAAATATGCTATAAAAATGATAAAAAATCAAAAAATGAATGAAAATTCCATGCCTTTTTATGCTTGAGTTGAAAAGATCCAAGTGGGTTTGCTTTGTCGCATTGCATTGTTCTGGACTGCTTACCATAGCACTTTGGTATGAACTAGGACAGTGTAGTGTATGCCAAGACCAATGTCTTAAGCTTCCGATGGTCCAGTTTTGGCCTAGGCTTGACTTGGTCGGTTAGCATAAGGTTTGACATGCAAATAACCCTTGGCACAAATGAAAAAGGAAAAATGAAAAAGCCTGAACTTTTAACAAGATAACCAGTTTGCTGAAGCACTTTGTTTTGAACAATGTTTATCTTGGTAGACATCAGTTAGCTTCTGCATCTCATGCTTTACCTTGCTTATTAACTAGGAAATATGGTGATGTTTTGTTTTGCAAAAACTGAAAAATGCGTGCTAATGACTTTCTTTAGATATCATCTGTTGCACTGATCATGCCATGTGTCTTAAGACAGTATGTCTGTTGCTATACTTGTTAGATGTTGTAATTGCAGTCAATCATATCTGAGAAGCATGCTTTCTACACTCCACCTACACCCCAGCTGAATTCACTGCATATTTTGAGGGGGAGTTGCTTTTCAGGGGGAGTCTGTGTCTCTTTTGAGTGCTTGATGAGTTTACTTGTCAACAAGGGGGAGAAAATTTGGGATCAGAGTTTAAGGGGGAGTTAGTTCTTACTCTGTCGATATCCTTGTTGTTCTGAAATCACACTCATTTTGAGCTTTTACGTTTTGGTTAACCATAATGACCGTTTCTTGCTTTTGGTTGGCTTTTGGTCATTAGGGTTAAACTTTTACCTCATTTCTTCTTCTTCTTTGTTTTCTTGTGTTTTGTTTTCGTGTTTCCACATTTGTTCACAGGTGTTGAAGAGCTGAGAATTGAGGAGTGTTGACAATGCACTCATCAAGGGGGAGATTGAGGAGCCATGCTGAATAGCGTGGGCCTCATGGCTCTAGAAGTGATGAGTCATTGTCAACGATAGTCAAAGAGGACTGAAGAAGAGAGGAGATCTGCTGTTTTATGGGCCGCGTGTGACTCAGGTACACGGGCAGCGAGCGACTGTCGGGCAGAGGAGGCTGCGAAGTCGGGCTGGCCCAATCCGGGTGCATGGGCCAGAAGCAGTAGAAGACCCACTGGGCTGTTGACCAGGATTGACTCAGGTACACGGGCGGTGAGTGATTGCCGGGCTGAGAGAGCTGCGGAATCGGGCCGGCCCAATCCGGGTACCTGGTGCAAAGTCGGTGGAGGCTTTGTCAGTTTCGGCGCAAAACTGACGACCGTCGATCTTGTATCCGACTGTCCAGAAGAGAAGCCGTAGTCGCTACGAAAACTTAGCTTCCGGATAAGTCATCTGTAACTCTAGGCCCACAGTCAGTCTGTCGTGTCTGTAAAAATACCTAAGGGCAGTAGAGTCTTTTCCTTTATTTTTGAGTCTGTAAAAACCCTAAGGGGCAGGTAGAATATTCCTAGTGTTGGGCTGCCTATAAATAGGACCCCAACCCCTAGGGTTTGGACTACCCTTTTGCTGAAAATCAATACTACTCCTTTGGGTCATTTTGTTTCTTGCATTCTCTCTCCCCTGTTCATGCGTGGGTCACCAGGCAACAAGCCTTGTTCTTCCTGAAGTTTTTAAGTGACTTTTTGTTGTCTGGGAGAGCTTTTAATCTGGCTGTTTTTGCTTGTGCGAAGCATTTTTGTGCACTGCAGTTCATTCTCTGTGCGTGCGATCAATTTATTTGGAACAGAAGCTTCTCTGTTGTATGTGTTCTTCGTGAGAAGTAGTACTAGTTCTTGCCGTTGCAAGTAGTACTACTACTCTGTAGCAAGTAGTACTACTTTCCTGTAGCTACAGTATGCTAGTACTTTAGCCTTGCTTTTCCTGTGTTGCTTTTTGATCGAGTTGGCAGGGTCAAAGTCCCTTTTCTTGTGTGAAGTCCAACTCTGTGTTGCAGACTTCGAATCTGCAAGCTTCGAATCTGCAGGCTTCGAATCAGCAGACTTCGAATCAGCAGACTTCGAATCTGCAAGCTTCGAATCTGCAGACTTCGAATCTGCAAGCTTCGAACCTGCAGACTTCGAATCAGCAGGCTTCGAATCAGCAGACTTCGAATCAGCAGACTTCGAATCTGCAAGCTTCGAATCTGCAGACTTCGAATCTGCAAGCTTCGAACCTGCAGGCTTCGAATCAGCAGACTTCGAATCAGCAGACTTCGAATCTGCAAGCTTCGAATCTGCAGACTTCGAATCTGCAAGCTTCGAACCTGCAAACTTCGAATCAGCAAACTTCGAATCTGCAAGCTTCGAATCTGCATACTTCGAATCTGCATACTTCGAATCTGCAACCTTCGAATCTGCATACTTCGAATCTGCAACCTTCGAATCTGCATACTTCGAATCTGCATACTTCGAATCTGCATACTCAGAATCTGCAACCTCAGAATCTGCAACCTCAGAATCTGCAACCTCAGAATCAGCAAACTTCGAATCTGCAGACTTAGTCAATCTGTTCTCGCGTTGCTGTTTAGTTTTTCTTTTTAAAATGCGTTGGGTTTTGGGAGCAGGCCATTGATTCGAAAGAATTTTTAGGCGCCCATTCACCCCCCCTCTGGTCGCTACTTTCGGTCCTACACCTGGGCACTCCAAAATGGCACATGATATTCTGCCAGAAGAATTTCTGGACGCTTCGCGACGTGATGGAAGTCAGTGGCTCAGCCTCGACCCACTTGGAGAAATATTCGACGGCGACGACAGCAAAGCACAGGTTGCCTTTCGCTCTAGGAAGTGGTCCAATGAGGTCCATACCCCATCGGGCCAACGGCCACACAGGAGGGATGGGTAGCAGGCTGGTTGGGGGTCGGTGACTGCGCCGCCCCATCCACTGACAACCTTGGCAAGTGCGGATGAGTTCTTCAGCGTCGGCAACGATAGTGGGCCAGTATATGCCTTGCCGGAGAGCTTTGCTCACGAGGGCCCGTGGTGCCAGGTGGCTCCCGCACAGCCCCTCGTGGATTTCTCGGAGCATGGTCACTCCGTCCGAGTGAGAGATGCAACGGAGTAGCGGAGAACATACCCCCGACTTGTATAGGATGCCGTTGATGACCTGGAAGGACCTTGCACGGAGCTGGAGGCGAACTTGGTCTAGGCTAGGATGATCGTCTTCGCTGCCTGCGAGCGTGCGCGGGATGGGCTCCCGCCAATCGCCATCGACCATACATAGGACTGGAGCTAGCCGGGGTGATGGCGGGGGCGCATCCGAGGCGGAAGTGGATGCCTTGCTGCGAGGAGGCGCCGAAGGTTGGATGATCTCCTCGAAAAAAGCGCCTGGTGGCAAGGCTTGAGCTCCTGCCCCGGCTTTGGCGAGGGCATCAGCTTGGCCGTTTTCGCTTCGCGGGATGTTTTGGACGGATATACCCTTGAAGGAAGCTTCGAGTCTGCGGATGGCGTCGAGGTAGGAAGCGAGGTCCGGGTGCCTAGCCTGGAAACTCTTGTCAATATGCCCGGCGACTATTTGGGAATCGGTCTTGATGATGACACGTGCCGCTCCTAGGGCGTGCGCCTTGCGGAGACCTAAAAGGACTCCCTCGTACTCGGCGATGTTGTTGGTAGCCTTGAAGTTTAGTCGAGCGGAATACAGGGCCTGCTGGCCGGAGGGGGAGACGATAACTGCTCCGGCCCTAGCCCCCGAAGCCTGATAAGCACCATCCGAAAAGACGGTCCAGACCCCCTCGCTTGCTTCGGTGCCTGCGCGATCAGAGGCCATCGTCCACTCCGCGACTAAGTCGGCGAGGATTTGGGACTTGATGGCTGTCCGGGCAATGAAGGAGATCCCAAATGGGGCCAACTCCACCGCCCACTTCCCGATGCGGCCGGCGGCGTCCTTGTTCCGGAACATATCGCCTAGTGGGTAGGCAGTCGGGATGATGACATCATGAGCCAGGAAGTAGTGCCGAAGCTTCCGGGATGCCATGACGAGAGCGTAGGCCACCTTCTCGATCTCGGAGTACCGAGCCTTAGCTCCGGTGAGGGCTTCGGAAACGAAGTAGACGGGGCGTTGAATCAGCTTCCCGTCGAGTTTCTCCTCTTGGACTAGAGCCGCACTTGCCGCACTGCCGGAGGCGACGAGGTAGACCAATAAAGGACTGTCGGCCTGGGGTGTGGCGAGGGCCACGAGATCGGAGAGATATTCCTTGATCTGCTCGAAGAAGTCCTGACATTCGGGGGTCTACTCAAAATGCTTAGAACCTCGAAGCGCCTTGAAGATGGGCAAACTTCGCTCTGTTGATCTTGCTAAAAATCGGCCGAGGGCTGCCAACCGTCCGACCAGCTTCTACGCTTTCTTCAGGTTCTGAGGGGGGCATGTTCTGCAATGCATTAACTTGTGTCGGGCTGGCTTCGATGCCCCGGCTGCAAACCAGATACCCAAGCAGCTTCCCTGCGCGCGCTCCGAAGACACACTTTTCTGGATTGAGCCAGATTCCACACCGCTGGAGGCTGTCGAAGGTCTCGGCTATGTCCGAGCCGTGATGGCTCTTGGTGGTACTTTTGATGACGATGTCGTCCATGTATGCTTCCACATTATGCCCCAACTGATGACCCAAGGCTTTGGAGATCAATCTTGAAAAGGTGGCCCCCTGCATTGCAGAGGCCGAAGGGCATCCAGAGGTAGCAGAATACTCCAGCGGGGGTGACAAAACTTGTTTTGACTTGGTCTTCGGGCTTTAACCAGATCTGGTGATAGCCGGAATAAGCGTTGAGGAAACTGAGGAGCTCTGCTCCGGCTGTGGAATCAACTAGTTGGTCAATTCGGGGCAAGGGGTAGGGGTCACGGGGGCAAGCTTTATTCAGAGAAGTAAAGTCGATACACATGCGCCATTTTCCAGATGTTTTCTTCTGGACAAACACTGGGTTAGACAACCAGTCGGTATGACTCACTTCCCGGATGACCCCTGCTCGAAGAAGCTTCTCTGTCTCAGCCTTGGCGAGCTCGGCCCGTTAGGTGGAAAGCCTCCGAATCCCCTAGCGGACCGGCCGCGCCTTCGGGTCGACGGCCAGTGAGTGCTCGATGATCGAGCGGTCGACGCCGGTAATGTCTTCATCGGACCATGCGAAGATGTCGAGGTTGCCGCGGATGATGGCCTCGAGCTGCGCCGACACCTCCGGCTATAGACCCCCTCCGAACTTGATTGAGTACTCCTTCCCGTCTTGGGTTAAGATCTTGGTAATGACCTCCCCCTCCGGGAGAGGTTTTGCTGGGCGGCCCTTCTGCCCGAGGTCCCCGCCTACGGGGAGGCTGGCTCCTTCGGCGCCTTCACGGACGCTGTGAATCTGTCGTGGCTCCAATGGCGCCGAGTGACCGTACTCGACCCGGCGGGCTGCGGCCTGGTCACCCAGGATTGACAACACCCCTCCTGGAGTCGGCATCTTGAGGCATAGGTAGTTGTGGTGCGCGATGGCTCCGAAGCGGTTGAGCATTCCCCTTCCGAAGATGGCGTTGTAGGCGTACGGAGCATTGACTACGTCGAACAGGAGCATCGAGCGGGGGGCCTGCGAAACCTTGGAGCGGACGTGAAGCCGGCAGTAGGTGCTTGCGCGATAGGCACAGCTGATCGAAGGCCTGCACGAAGATGATGTCAGCGGAACTCCCTCCGTCAACCAGTATGCGACGCACCTCAACTCCGGCAATGTCTGCTGAGATGACGAGGGGGTCCGTGTGCGGGAACTTGACTCCGGAGGCATCTTCAGCGGTGAAGGTGATGGGAACATGGGACCATTCCGGGAGGGCCGAGGGGCCGGACGTGCCGATATGCCCGACCTCCCGAACGTAGTCCCGGCGCTGTCGCTTAGACAGAGCCCCTAGGGCTCCCCCTCCGGATATGGGGAGGACCACTCGCTTCCCCCGATCCGGCGCACCCTCAAGCTTGGGGGTCGCGACCCCGCCGAACTCCAGGGCCGGGCCCATGACTTCCGGCTCGTCGCGGCGCCCGACTACCTGGACCGCTTCTGGGAGAGGGATAGGGATCCCCCTATCGGTGGAACCGCGACCAGCATTGCGCTCGAGGTAGTCGCTGCGGAGGGCGAGTATGGTCCGGCAGGAGTCGGTGTCGTGGCTCCGGTTCTCGCCGTGGACACTGCAGTAGAAGGCTCCTCCGGAGGGCGCTCGAGGCGGAGCCTTGGCCCCGACGGAACGGCTTCTGCTGGGCGTGTGCAGATGCTTGGCGGGGGCTCGGGGGTAATGCTGAGGACTTCCCCCCGAAGATGCTTTCGGCCTCGTCGAGAGTCCCGGTGGACGGAGTCCTGCCGGCCGGACTCTTGGCGGCGGAAGTCGGGAGCGGGGCGTGCTCCCCGGCTAAGGTCCGGTGGGGCTTCATATGTCCTGGCGCTCGGGGCCCGGATAGGGACTATCATCGCTTGTCGGCGCATCTGGCCCTCCTCGGACTGGGCATATTCCTCGAAATACGTCATGAGTTGTGCCACCGAGGAGATGGGCTTCCAGTGGAGCTTGTCGAGGAGGCCTGGGTGGGTGACGCCTTCTCGGGCAGCATCGATGACAGAGGAAGCCGAGAGCCCCTTGATCTGGGCCTTGGTGTGCGCGAAGCGTTGAGAATACTGCCGCAAAGTTTCTCCGGGCTGCTGCTTCACTTGGAAGAGGCTCCCGGTGGACATAGGGGCCACGAAGGTCCCTTGGAAATTGTTGACGAATTTCTTCCTCAGTTGATCCCACGAATGGATGGTCCCATGTCGGAGTGACCAGAACCACCGGAGGGCGATCCCTTCGAGCGCCAGGGGGAAGCATTTAGCCATGGTGTCCCGGCTTCCCCCGGACGCTTCTATCGCCAGGGCGTACGAACGGGAGAACTCTCCGGGGTCGGAATCCCCAGAGTACTTGGGAAGCTTGGCGGCGCGAAACTTTGAACAGAAGCGCACCCTCTGAAGGTCCGAATGCAGGGGGGACTCCTCGTCGTATGACGGATTTTCTTCATCCGCTGGATCTTCGTCATCGCTCAGCGCCACGGCCACAGCTTTCGCGGCGCGGAGGGGCTCCGGAGGGTGGAGCGACGCCTCCTGGCGCCACAAGGCCAGTTCTGCCTTCAGCCGAGCGTTCTCGGTGGCCAGGGCGTCGGCTTGGCTCCCGCTTCCTCCTGAAGCGGTATCGGGGTCCCGCGAGCGGACGTAGTCGGTCCGAAGGGACACCACCGGGGGTCCGCCCAGAGCACGCTGCTCCAGCGGCTCCTCTGGCAACCCCGCCAGGTTGACGGAGGTTGGCTCAGGTACGCCGACAGGGCCCTACGCCTCGGGCATCCCTTCCGGCACCTGGGTTGGCTCTAGGGAGGGCGCCCCAACGGGCGCAACAACGGGGGCCGGAGGACTGGGGTCGGGGATCGGAGCGGGCTCGACCCCGGCGGTGCGGGCTGACCGGCGCAGGGGGACCGTGCTTGCTCCCTTCCGACCTGACATGCTTTGGTGAGTGGGTGTAGAGGACGCTAGCTTCTTGAACTAAGGTCCCCACGGATGGCGCCAACTGTTGGAACGACGGATCGGACCAGCAGGTTTTCTTAGTGGAAACGAGAGTAGTGTATTCAATGTTCCTCGAGCCTGTGTCTTACAACTACAGTTGAGGGGTATTTATAAGGCGCCCCGTCCAGAGGACCAAGCACCTCTGGACCGCCAACGGCTACATGGCCAGACGCCGGTCGGTAGTACAGACAAAACGGACGATACACAGTACAGACAAGAAGATTCGACTCTGACAGCGTATCAGCCGTGTCGGACGCTGTCTGCGCCGCCCGACACGGCTCAGAGGATCGCGATCCTGTCTCTCCGTATATTTGTCTAGTCCTTTTCCCGCCAACACTCCCTCCGGATTCACTACCGTGGGCCAAGGGATGGCCCCCGGCAAACTTCTCCCGGAGGGTGGCCTCCGGCGTCCTTCCCCCGGAGTGTGGCCTCCGGCATCCTTCTCCCGGAGGGTGGCCTCCGGCATCCTTCTCTCGGAGGGTGGCCTCCGGCATCCCTCTCTCGGAGGGTGGCCTCCGGCATCTTTCTCCCAGAGGGTGGCCTCCGGCTTCATCACCCGTAGGTCCTGGCCCCTCCGGCACCAGGCTTCGGACCCCCTAGTTGTGGGCCCCCTTCAGCCGTCGGGATTATCTCCCCCAACACAAGTTGAGAAAGCAATGTATAACATCTAGATAAAGCATCGGCAATCACATTATCTTTCCCTTTCTTATGCTTAATGATATATGGAAAAGTCTCAATAAATTCTACCCATTTAGCATGTCGTTTATTCAGATTTGCTTGACTACGTATATGCTTCAATGCTTCATGATCCGAATGAATAATAAACTCCTTAGGCAAAAGGTAATGTTGCCAAGTTTCAAGCACACGCACTAAGGCATATAATTCCTTATCATAGGTAGAATAATTCAATTATGGACCATGTAATTTCTCACTAAAATAGGCCACGGGTTTACCTCCTTGTAGCAGCACACCTCCTATTCCAAAACCACTAGCATCACATTCTAACTCAAAAGGCTTACTGAAGTCGGGTAGTTGAAGTAGAGGTGCATGTGTAAGACGATCCTTGAGTGTGGCAAAAGCTTGTTCTTGTGCTGGTTCCCAAGTAAAAGTGACTCCCTTCTTGGTCAACTCATGCAAAGGACCGGCTATGGTGCTGAAATCTTTCACAAAACGCCGGTAGAAACCTGCAAGACCAAGAAAACTACGTACTGCAAAGTTAGTTTTAGTTGCAAGCATGACACGTCCTTTCAAATTAATAACTTGTGATGAAGGAGAAGCAACTTTATCTTTTTGTTGCCTTGAAAGTGTTTTAGCTACTTGCTGATTTTCAGAAGGTTGTTTGCTCGTTTGTGCGTCCTTAGCATGTTTTTCTTGTTCAAACTTCACAATTTCAGCAGGAGTCATAGGAAGCAATGTAACTTTCTTTCCTTTATACATAAATGTGTACTTATTGCTCCTACCATGGTGTGTAGCATCAGTATCATACTCCCAAGGTCTACCAAGTAATAGAGAACATGCTTGCATTGGTACTACATCAAAATCAGCAACTCTGAAGTATGTACCAATGGAAAATTCGATGTGAGCAGTTTGTGTTACCTTGACCTTACCGCTATTGTTGAACCATTGCACATGGTAAGGGTGTGGATGTGCACGTGTGGGAAGTTGAAGCTTAGTTACCATGTCGTGGCTCACCAAATTGTTGCAACTACCGCTGTCTATGATGACACGTACACGGCGGTCATTGACAACGAAGAAGGTCTGAAACAGATTGTTCCGTTGTGCCCGGTCGTCCTGGTCCATGTGAGTGCTCAAGACACGTTGTACAATAAGTGCTGCCATGTTAGTGAAAAGACCAAACAACAAAGAATAGTCCTTATGGAAAACAGCTAGGTGGGGTGGTGGGTGTGTGGTGGAAGCAATCCGTCAAGCGCCTTACCCACGCTTGCAAGTGTTCTTACCATGCCGCAGTGAGGTCACCGGCCTACAGGTGATGAACCAAGTGGAGGGTGGTGTGCAATTGCAAGAAATGAACCTGTCCTGACCAAGAGAAAGGTGTAGCTTGGAAGGCAAAGTGAGTAGCAAGGATTAGCGATAGTAATAACAGTTAAACCAAGTTCAATAAGTGTTCCCTAGTACTCGTCAAAGTTGCTGGCCTTGGTGCTCCCAAGGTGAAAATTCAAGCAATAGAGGGAAACTATGTGCACAAAACTCAAGTGGATCGGACAAGGGATCGGACAAGAGATCGGACAAGCAATCGACAGGACCGCTGCCGCTGATCGGACAAGGGATCGGATAAGAGATCGGACAAGAGATCGGACAAGCAATCAACAGAACCGGTTTGCCGCTACCGCTGATCAGACAAGGGATCGGACAAGAGATCGGACAAGCAATCGACATGACCGGTTTTTTTTCTTTTTTTTAACAAGGATGACAATAGATGCAACCACGAAAATTCGCACATGTAACTGAGGTGGGATGTGGTTTACAGAAATTCAACAAGTTCGCTGAATGGCGAGCAAAAACTTTGACCAATTTTTTTCTTTATCTTCCTGATTTTTTTTGGCAATTCTAATGAAGGCTAACAGGGGAACCCGTGTTAGGGTAGGCTCCAAATTGGGTCAAGAAGATGCTCAAAAAATTTAAGATTTTTCTGCCAAACGAGCGAAAAGTTATACCTGTTTTACCGAAGGGGGTCACAAAGACTCGATGTGGAAAACGAGTAGGGCTGTGGGGGGGTTCGGGTGGGGAAATTTTTGAGACACAAGACCAACTACTACTCAAACGACACAAAGGGATTACTAAACCAGCAACAAGACTCGACCAAGAACACAAACTCAACAAGGTTAAAAACTAAAATTAAAATCGCAAGGCACAAAGGGGTTTTCGGTGGGGATTTTTTTTGTGAGGGTTTTCTGGACTCTAGTAAAACAAACGAAGATCGAGGTTACCTAACGGGAAATCTGAGCTCTGATACCAACTAATGGGGGATTGGTCCCAATCTTCCGTTAGGTAAGGATAACTTGGATTGGTGGAGAATCTCGACGTTGATGATCCAAGGCTCCGGTCTGGCGGATCAAAACCTTGCAATCGCTACACCACCGTCTCCGTTGGTTATCAACCACACAGGGCGCGATTGACCTCGCCACGAGGGCTAGTTCCTGCAAGAGAACCCAAGAACACAAGCAAGAATAGGAAGGATACAAGTCGAATGCCAAATCACAGATAAACTATGAAGAGGAGAGGTTTCACAAACGCCTATGCAGCAGCCAATCGGTCCGGTGCAGGAGCGGGATCTAAACACACAAGTGTAGATGCAAACAAAGCAAAACCTAACCCTAAAGGTGGCTGGTGTGAGTATATAAGGCGTGGGCAGCCTGTAGAAGACGTACAGACTCGGACTATGGGCTAGAAGACGTACAGACTCGGACTTTGGGCCAACACGGCCCAATTCTGTCATGCAGGACTGTTTCAAACACATAGGACGGCTCGACACTCCAAATGAGGCGAAACCAATGCCAAAATATCCATCTTCTCCTTAGCTTTCCAAAAAGTCCAAGAACGCGCCAATCGGACTTCGTATGAGGAAGTTATGCCCATTTTGGTGCATGGTGGTCGATGTAGTCCGAACCAGCGAATTCTTGACTTCAAATCATCCGTGCGACTCCGTCTTCAACTCCAACTCTCCTATTCCATCTCCCATGTTCCTAAGCAACAAAATATCACTAGTATTCAGTAGCATCCCATCCAAACAAATATTAACATAGTTGCTAAGGAAAGAATTAACCTCATGGTTCAAGCGACGGGCACGGGCGCGTGTGATTGGTCCTTGTAATTGAATTGTAGGTGGAGGCTCCATGTGAGTATCATGCGAAGTGATGTCCTCATCACAAAGCCTCGCCCTCTTTTTCTAGATTTTTGTCACCATTGTACAGACCAAAATGCGAACTCCGGTAGCCTCGAGCTCGGGGAGGAAGAAGTTTTGTATTTATAGCCAGAATAATAGTGGCAGTCGTAGGTGATGTCATCAATACATTAGTGGTGGACAGTGTAGCAGTGGCGGGCAATTTTCTATCCGCCACTACTAGTGGCTATACTAGTGGCAGTCACTGGCGCGGCAGCGCCTGATACCACTGTAGTGACGGGCCTCTAATAGCCCACCACTATAGTGTTTTTGCCCAACATCACTACAGTGGCGGTTTGTAGTAGTGATATATATTTCATATATTCAAAAAAAATGTCCAAATATAGTATTGTTTTAGTAGTATCACTACTACAAACTGTCACTATAGTGGCGTTGGGCAAAACCACTGTAGTGGCGGGCCATTAGATGCCCGCCACTAGAGTTGCTGGTGCTGACGGCAGCACCAGCGCCCGCCACTATTGCTGGTAAAGTAGTGGCGGTCGGTGATGACGTCAGCCCGGACCGCCACTAATGTACCAATAGCAGTGGCGGGCGCTGGTGCTGCCCGCCGCTGCTAAGATGGCCGCCACTAAAGTAATGATGACATCACTTGCGACCGCCACTACTATTCTAGCTATAAATGCGCAGCGTCTTCCTCCCCGAGCTCTACTGGAGTTCGCATTTAATTTTGTCCGTACAATGGCGACAAAAATCTAGATAAAGAGGGGGGAGGCTTTGTTTTCGTTTCTTTTGAAGGATTTCATTCTAGGAGGTAAATCCATGCCGAATCTCACATTTATTTTGTATTTAATCATGTATACAATGAGTTATTAGCGTTTTTCTAATTTAGGGTTTGTGAATAGAAATTTTCAAATAATCTTCCATTTACGGTGTTACCTTCTCCCAAATGAACAAATATGACCCTCCTCACAATTATTCATCACTTGTATATTGATTTACGTCATTTTAATCTCTTTTTTAATTTGATTTATGATTATAGATCTAGAGTTATGTTGTTTGGAGAGAGAGAGAGAAACCAATATAGTTAATTTATTTAATAATTGTTTCTGCTTAATAAGTAGTTTTAATTAAAGCATTGAGGATTTTTAATTAATGTTGTTATGAGCGATAATAAATCAATATATTTTCAATTTGTAAATTACTAAAATTAACAATAATGATTTTATTAATATTTTTTCAAATAATATATGTTTTAGATGGAGCACAGGTCCTGGATGTACTCGTCCAACGACGGAGATGTGGTGGCATATTTTAACAGAGTAACTGAATTTACTGAAGCTGCCGCACAATATGCTTCCCGTCAGAGTGAAGAGGCAATATATTGTCCTTGTAAAGTTTGTAAAAACGAAGCGATGTATCCGTGTTCTGATCGTGAAACCATACGATTTCACTTGTTGAAAAATGGTTTCGTGAAGAACTATTATATATGGACGAAACACGGTACAATCGAGCTTGGACAGCCTCCACGAAATCGAGATGGCAAATTTCTATTCGAAATGGTAAAGAATATCAAAGTTGTTTTCGGAAAGAAGAGGAAGAAATCTGAAAAAAATTCAAAGGACGCTCCATTTAAAAAGCAGTCGATCTTCTTTAGATATTTGCCCTATTGGAAGGAGTTGGAGATTGGTCATGCTATCGATACAATGCACGTTGAGAAGAATGTCTTCGAAAGCACTATCGGTATTTTGTTAGACATACCGGGCAAATCAAAAGATGGACTCAAAGTACGAAGGGACCTTCAAACTCTCGGAATTAGACCCGAGCTTCACCCACAGGAAAGGGCCAATGGAAAATTTTTCCTTCCGGCTGCTAGCTATAACCTCACAATTGACGAGAAAAGATCAATCTGCAGGTGTCTACATGGAATTAGAGTTCCAACAGGATTCTCAACGAATATAAAGAATATTGTCTCCGTAGCAGATTTGAGGATGAGCGGCTACAACACTCATGATTGTCATGTTATGCTTGGGCTATTCCTCGCCATCACAGTAAGAGGAGTCAAACATTCATTTCTGAAGATGGTGATAACACGCATGTGTCACTTCTTCAATGTCATATCAAAGAAGGTGATCGACACTGAAGAGTTAAATGAATTACGTAAACAAATGAGGGAGACTATGTGTCAGCTTGAGATGTGCTTTCCTCCTTCATATTTTGATATTATGGAGCACTATATGATACATATAGCAGACCAAATCTTTGTTCTCGGTCCAACGTACCTGCACAATATGTATGCGTACGAGCGTCTAATGGTTATCTTCAAGGGTTACGTACGAAATCGTGCTTATCCAGAGGGTTCCATGATAGAGGGCTACACGACTGAGGAAGTCATTGAGTGCTATGCAGATTACATAAGAGATGGAAGACCAATAGGAGTTCCCGTGTCGCGGCACCATGGAAGACTCACCGGTAAAGGAACTAAAGGCAGGAAAATCATACGAGACAATAGTTATCAAAGAATAAGAGAATCACATTACAGTGTAATGCATCAGTTGGCGATTATGAGACCATATGTTGAACAACACCTACAAGAGCTTCGTGAAAAGAATGAAGATCACGATGAACAATGGATTATGAAAGAACACAAAATCTATTTCACATCATGGCTGAGGGATCTAAACCTTTCGATCGGAGAAACCGACAAAGAGATGATGATAAATAAATTGTCTTACGGTCCATTGAGCATGGTTAAAACATGGCAAGCGTATGACATCAATGGTTTCACATTCTATACCAAAGCAAAGGATCAAAGGAGTCAGCGCCAAAATAGTGGTGTC
The DNA here is from genome assembly GCA_019279435.1 of Zizania palustris. NCBI lineage: Eukaryota > Viridiplantae > Streptophyta > Magnoliopsida > Poales > Poaceae > Zizania > Zizania palustris. Next base: position 7,375,422 of record JAAALK010000286.1, read on the forward strand.
AGAGGAGAAGCAGAAGATAGCACTGGACAAAAGAATGCTTACTATGGATACATCGAAGAAATATGGGAACTTAACTACGGGAACTCTATAGAAATCCCTGTATTTAAGTGTCAGTGGGTGAGACATCCAGAAGGTGTGGAGGTGGATGATTACGGGTTTACGATAGTTGACCTTAATAAGGTGGCTTATAAAGATGACCCTTGGATACTCGCTCAATCCGTGGCACAAGTATTTTACATACTTGATCCTAAAGATGAGAAAAAATACATCGTTGCTCCAGGAAAACAAAGAATTGTTGGAGTTGATGGAGTCGAAGACGAAGAAGAATACAATCAGTTTGATGAGGTGTCGTTTTTCGTTGACATATCAAGGATCAATGTGGTTGAAGCAAAACTGTCATTTGGCAGTGTGATTCCTTATCTACGCACCAATGGCGATGGAAAATTAGTTCAAGGCTAGATCATTTATGTTTAGTTGTAAAATCAATTATGTCATTTATTATTAAAACATTTTCAAGATCAAATGAGGATTGAGTGTTGTGAATTATTTCATGTCTTGTAGTTCAAATTGAACTTTTTTTGACTTTGATCATAAAAACACACTTAATGAAATAAAAACAGTAAACTAAGGGAGAAAAAGTAAAGTGAGGCAGAATAATACCAATTTTTTAAATTTGATAAGTTATGATGTATTTTTATTGTTAAAAAAATCAAGTTCAAACTAGAATTTAATTATGAATAAAAAAGTCATGAAAATTAGAATAGAAATGTAAAAAAAATGTTTAGATGCTAGCAGTAAGGTTCGAACCTCAAACCGCCTGCAGGCAGCAAGGTTCGAACCTCGAACCGCATGGCACCAAAGCAACCCCCGCACCACTGCGCTACTAAGTCTTTCTCGACTTGAGTGGCAACGTATGCTAGATAACCCCACCAACGGCGGATTAGTAGTGGCGGGCATGATGACGTCACCAGCCCACCACCGCTATTCTTTTAGTAGTGGCGGGCATGCTGACGTCATCATGCCCGCCACTACTAAGACACCTATATATACTTTCCACTCCCGCCGTCCGAAAACCTAGTTTCATTTTCTAAACCCTAAACTCGCCCCCCTCCTCCCGTCGCCGCCGTCGACGTCCCGGAGCACGTCGCCGCTGCCCTCCGCCCGTCGCCGCCTTCCTCGGAGCCCGTCGGCGCCGCCCGTCGTCGCCGCCATCCAGTCGATCAGTAAATAATTATTAACCTACTTCTTTGGTCTTATTTTATTCGAGCTTAGGGTTAAAATGATGGAGGATTGTTATATTAATTTATGCGTGGTAATATAATTTAGTATAATATTACTAGTAGAATGCACTATAACAATAATGTTTTTAATCTACTGTAAAAAATTTCTGAGAAAAAAATTTCCACTATAACAATAATTTTTTTTAATGTACTATAAAAAATTTCTGAGAAAACAAATTCCACTATAACAATAATGTTTTTTAATGTACTATAATATTACTATCTTAGGGTTTTTTAATGTTATATCAATGTGACAAAAAAAATACAGATGGCTCCTCCTAAGATTGAACCAACAAACAGTCGATCCTCAGACTCTACATCAAGTGGCGTGTGTGAGGTTTGCAAATGCGGTAAACATAAGGTACATGATGGTATAGTTTGCAGTTGTTTGGCGAAGAAAGTGATTCTCATAATGGACTCCGACTCGGAGGACGACTCGCGATCGCCGCAACCAGATAGGGTAAGTGTTGGGAAGAATGATGAGACAACCGGTGGTAGAGGGAAACATGCCGAGGCTAGCGGTGGAAAAGGGAAGCATGTAGAGCAATGCGGCAGCAAGAGCAGGAAGGAGGCAAGATCCTCTTTTTATGCAAATTTTATATTTTTATCATCCAATTCAATCATTGATAATAAGTTGTTCTCACTATCACCGCCGCGTGTATTTTTTTGTTCAGGAACATGGAGAGCAGTTCAGACTGCCTGATGATGCCGATTTGGTTGAGGATTGGCAAGTTGAGGCTTTTAATCTGTTTAACCAGAAATAGGTTGGGTTTGTGCCGATTTGGGTTTGACCAGTAGTGCGTTTCGATGTGTAAGCTGGTTTCCCTAGCCTGGACTTGTGTTTGTTTACTTGCTTTCAAATAAACATGATATGTCAAGCGAGCCCCCGCACCACCGCGCTACAAAGTCTCGATCATATAGTAACAACATGTAATAAAAACACATTTAATGAAAATAAAAACAGTAAACTAATTAAGGGAGAAAAATATCAGTTTTTGCAATTAGATAAGTTATGATGTATTTTTATTGTTAAAAAATCAAGTTCAAACTAGAATTTAAACATGAACAAAAAAGTCATGAAAATGTAAAAAAAATGTTTGGATGCTAATAAAAACACACTTAATGAAAATAAAAACAGTAAACTAATTAAGGGAGAAAAATATCAGTTTTTGCAATTAGATAAGTTATGATGTATTTTTATTGTTAAAAAATCAAGTTCAAACTAGAATTTAAACATGAACAAAAAAGTCATGAAAATGTAAAAAAAAATGTTTGGATGCTAGCAGCAAGGTTCGAACCTCAAACCACCTGCAGGCAGCAAGGTTCGAACCTCGAACCGCATGGCACCAAAGCAACCCCCGCACCACTGCGCTACTAAGTCTTTCTCGACTTGAGTGGCAACGTATGCTAGATAACCCCACCAACGGCGGATTAGTAGTGGCGGGCATGATGATGTCACCAGCCCGCCACCGCTATCCTTTTAGTAGTGGCGGGCATGCTGACGTCAGCATATGCCCGCCACTACTATACTTTTTTCCACCCGCCCAGACTAAACCCTAGTAGTGGCGGTCGGTGACGTCAGCGGCCCGCCACTACTATGTCTTTGCCCGCCACTACTACGATAAATATCAGTGGCGGGCAAGATGACATCAGCGTGTGCCCGTCACTGCTAATCCACCTATATAAAAGTTTCGCTCCCGCGTCTAAAACCCTAAGCCCTAATCTTCTCCTGCCAGTTACTACCGCTCCCATTGCCCGCGCCGCCACCATTGGAGCCCGTCGTTGTCGTCCCCGAAGCCTGTCGCCGCCATCTCAGAGCCGTTGGTGTCCCCGGACCCCTCACCGCCACCTCGGAGCCATCGCTGCCGTCCCCGTCCTCGACGCACGCCGCCATCCCCGTCCCGGAGCCCGCGCCGCCACCCTCGAAACCCATTGCCGTCGTCGCCCCGAACTCCGCCGGAGCCCACGTCGCTGTCGCCAGACCCCGCGCCGCCGTCCCCGTCCCCGGTGAGTACTTTCCGGGCATCCTCTTTTTCATCCCTCAAGCATATTAACTTGTGATTCATGTGTGCTTGGTATGTGTGTGTGGATATATGAAATCACGGACATCTATGTAGACCCTTTTCTCTGAAAAAATCTTTGGTAAATTCTGAGACTGAGTAGTTGCAGCAATAATGTATATTAATTCCAATGCAAGGTTGTACTCCAATATATATTGCTACTAGATAGCTAACTGTTTTTAAATGTAGTAAATAGAGGACAGTCATGTGGAGTATATAATAAGAGCAGCTACAGTAATGGGCAGGTTGCATGTTTCAAAGTCAAGAGCTATGTATATCTAATAGAATTATTTATGGATATCTCACCGTTTGGATGCCAAATATCCACATCCAACATTTATGCCGAAATATAACTGCATGCATGCTGGAATGAGTAAATTAGGCATCTATATGTATTTTTAATGCAGAGCTGTCTGTCTATACAACAAATAATGTTGCATATGCATTATGCAAGCAAATAGCTAGTTTCCGTAGACACAAGATCCCATGTTGTTAATGCATACAGAAAATATAGATAAGTGGAATGGTGTACGTATATCATTCTATTGAAGTGTTGTGGTTTGAGTGTTTTGATGAGGATACATGCAGAGAGATGATCTCATCTCTTGTGGTGCTCATGTGCGTAATTTGTGCGATTGATTGTTTGGTTCTGTACTGGTGGTTGTTAATATTAGGAGAAATTCATGTTATTTTTTGTTGTCTTGGATGTGGTTCCCTCTATGAGAAGTTTTATTTTCTCACGCGCTATATATTTGGATGAGTAACCATCGAAGTAGATAAACCATGATTGGTTATCATGTAATTTTGGTGAGTGTTTCTGAGTGTAACTCCAATGATTGGTTATCAATCATAGGTTTTTTATTCATTAAAATAATTCTACTTTACGGGTCTTAAAATTTTAAAAGATTTAAACTTGGGGTTTAATAATATTACATATATGCTTGTTTACTTCATTTGAAGAGTGTTCACTAACTCCTGTGCGCCGAACTCTGCCCATTGCCACCGCTCCCGGAGCCCACGCCGCCCTCGGAGCCCGTCGTCGTCGTCCCCGAAGGCCGTCGACGCCAAACTCCGCACGTCGCTCCCAAAGCCCACGCCACCCTCGGCTACCCTTGAAATCATTGCAAGGTGTTTAGATAATTAAGTTTGTTTAAATTCTGATTTCTTGATTAGACATAAAGATTAAATAGCAAGTTTGTGATGTACTCTTTAATTTGACTCATTGGAGCTAAATCTGTGATTAAGTTTGGAGGAGCGTTGGGTGTTTTGAAAGGGCCATCTAATTCGAAAGAATTTTGTCGAGGCGCCTATTCACCCCCCTCTAGTTCTTGAGTGAAGTCTTCTATATCTAAGTTATGCCATGAGAAATATTGCATACCACATTACCACTTTTTTAGAACAACTTTTAGAGGCCTATGATGCAAATAGTAATTGAGTTATCGCATGTATGTCATCAAGTCGTGGGACACATCCATTCCGGTCAACAACTTCTTTCTCGTGTTGCTGACAGGGAATGGATGTGCTCACGGTTCCATGGCAGCCATGAACATTTTGAAAAGCTACACAAAATATGCTGAGGCCTAAACAACATTGTGACCAGTTTACTACCGCTATTATTTCTAAGGCTACTATATACTAATCCTCAAGTTCATGCATCTGGCTGAAGGCCAACATTAGATTCTGCAATTCTTTTTAGGGGCCTATGATGCAAATTGTAATTGAGTTATCTCATGTATGTCATCAAGCCGTGGGACACATCCATTCCGGTCAACAACTTCTTCTTTCTCGTGTTGCTGACAGGGAATGGATGTGCTCACGGTTCCATGGCAGCCATGAACATATTTGAAAAACAACACAAAATATGCTGAGGCCTCAACAACACAAGAGAGAGAGAACAACACAATCTCCTAACTTGAGGATTAATATAGTAGCTTCAGAAGTAATAGCTCACTACTGTAGCCAAGAAGAGTGTTCATACATTTTCCACCTTTGACACTGTGATCAGTTTACTACTGCTATTACTTCTGAGGCTACAGTAGTAAACTGATCACAGTGTCAAAGGTGGGAAATGTATGAAAACTTTTCTTGGCTACAGTAGTCAGCTATTACTTCCGAAGCCACTATATTAATTCTCAAGCTAGGAGATTGTGTTGTTCTCTCTCTTTAGTTTTGTTGATACCTCAGCATATTTTGTGTTGTTTTTCCCTCTAATGTTCCATGGCAACAAAATATGCTGAGGCCTCAACGACATTGTGATCAGTTTACTACCGCTATTATTTCTAAGGCTACTATATACTAATCCTCAAGTTCATGCATCTGGCTGAAGGCCAACATTAGATTCTGCAATTCCTTTTAGGGGCCTATGATGCAAATTGTTATTGAGTTATCTCATGTATGTCATCAAGCCATGAGACACATCCATTCCTGTCAACAATTTCTTCTTTCTCGTGTTGCTGACAGGGAATGGATGTGTTCATGGTTCCATGGCAGCCATGAACATTTTGAAAAGCTACACAAAATATGCTGAGGCCTCAACAACATTGTGTTCAGTTTACTACTGCTATTATTTCTAAGGCTACTATATACTAATCCTCAAGTTCATGCATCCGGTTGAAGACCAATATTAGATTCTGCAATTCCTTTTAGAGGCCTATGATGCAAATTGTTATTGAGTTATCTCATGTATGTCATCAAACCATGTGACACGTCCATTCCTATCAACAACTTCTTTCTCGTGTTGCTGACAGGGAATGGGCGTGAACATGGTTCCATGGCAGACATGAACATTTTGAAAAACAACACAAAATATGCTGAGGCCTCACCAACACTAGAGAGAGAAAACAACACAACATCCTAACTTTAGGATTAATATGACATCAGACCTTTTTTGCATAACCAAAATTCTGATACATTAGCCTCTTAATATGAATAGTTTATCTATGGCGGAAGAAGGACGTTCCATCGAGGAGCTCATCTACGAGTCTCCCGCAAAAACAAATAAAGAGGGTTCATCTGAAGGATCCTCCGATAGCGAATCTTCGTACCACTCTCCGGAGAATGAACATCCAATGGAGCCTAGGAAGAAGAGAACGAGAGAAGACGCCGATGAGGATTACATTCCTGAAGCTCAAGCGGAGGTAATTATTACGTTAGTAACAAGTCAGAGCAGCTTCTAACCGAGGATTACATTCCTGAAGCTCACATTGTCTATCATCGTAGGATCGTCCAAAGCGAGGAAGCAAGCGTCGATTATTCCAAGTCGAGAAAAGAACAACTATTGTCCCAGCTATTGAGTCAGCTGAGCGAACAGATGTTGAGCCCGCTGCCACAACATCGTCTGCAAATGCGAAGAGGAGAGGGAAACGGGAGAAGAACAAGCTACATACAGCTATCTATGAGGTTGAAGAAGTGCATGTTGATGGGGCTCCAAAGAAGCCAAAAGAAATCACAGCGAAGTGGCGTAACGACTGTGGATGTCTCGCCAGGGAGCGATGTAAGATAGTTTGGAAAAATTGGAAGACTGTCCCTGAAGCTACAAAGAACGAATTGTGGCAGCATATAAAAGCGCATTATAAATTCCCGGAAGACCGCTTAGAAGACGCTAAAGCTGCCACATTGAAGACTATCGGGAAGGCTCTCCGTACATTTAGGACTAAACTGAACACACAATACCTTCAGAAAGATGAGTCGCCACTCAACGACTACGGCTTTATAACGCCAAATGAATGGAATGAATTCAAAATGCAGCATTGCTCCGAAGAAGCCAAACAAGAGAGCATAATGTTCAAAGAACTTAATAAGAAGAATAAGTTCCCCCATAAACTTGGGCCAGGTGGATATAAGGCTAAGGAGGATGAGTGGAGTAAAAAGGAGGAGGAGGACCGTGCGGCTGGGTTACCTGAATAGTTTTCAGGTGCTGATCAGCGCACTAAGAGATGGCTCCTAGGTCGAGCTAAAAAAACACCCGAGGGCCAATATATGCTCTCCGACTCACGGACTAGTGAAGTATTCCAGAAAGCACAGGAAATCGCTGAGTTGGAGAAGACTGGAAAGTTCAAGCCCGAGGGATGTAATGACCAGCTTACATCTGCTCTCGGAAACGAGGAACATCGAGGGCGCACCCGAGGTGTCTCTTCTATAGCACCCTGGAAAAATACTTTCAAGAAACAGGAGGGTGCCACATACAAGAAGCGTCAAGCACGCACAGACGACGCACGTACCAAGCAGTGTTGGCTCAGTACAAGACAAATTTCCTGTAAATTATATTAAAGAGGACACACCCTGCAGCCTGCATGTACCGATAGGGCTCAAAGGGCATTCCCAAGAGGCTGCACGAGGCATTGCTATGCTTGGGGATTTATTTCACAATCGGCCTATTCCTGCTGACTATACCAAGGTTCAGGTCAATGAGATCACCAACGACAGATTTATTAATGACCCCTTGGATCTTCCAATGCCTGATGAGGGGATTGAGACAATCGGAGATGCTCTAAATAACTTTGTCCTATGGGCGAGCCGAGATATCAAATTACTACAGACAAGTTCTCAGAGTAAATCACCTATTGTCTCATCACAATCCCCCACATATCTTTCATCTCAGGATGTGCAAAATATAGGATCATTATCACCTGTTGATGAGCGTGAAATAGAGGAAAAGGCAGAGGAAGAGCCAGTGCCCAATAAAGTGGCAGAAGTGATAGAATCGAAAGTGACTTCTGATCCTCAAGTGACAAAGCTAGTGCCAGTGCTTGAGCCCACTGATGAGCCCAACACAAATGTGCCAGAGCCAGATCAAATGCCAGTGCTAGTTCCGACTGAGCCTCAAGTGCCAGTTCCGGCTGATCCTCAAGTGCCAGTGCTAGTTGCTGCCGAGCCTGAAAAACAAGATGCATGCCCAAAGCCAGCAATCCACAAGATAACTGTTCAAGCTGGGCAGTGTTCTGCGCTGAAATCTGAGATGCATAAATTTTTTAATACTTTGGGGCAAACACGTTCTATGCCCGAAGCGGCTCCCATAAAGGCTCCAGTACAAAAGCATGCGGGCTCACTTTCTGTTGATAAGAGGACCTACGGAGACGAGGATTATATCGAATACGAACCAGGCAAACCATTATTACCCCAAGGAGTACTTAATTGTATGCCTTGGACGATGAAAACATTTCATGACTGGTACCTCGAAGCGTCTTCGTTAGGTGTAACACAAATAGAACTGACGGTTCCACAAGAAATATTCAACTGCCCAGAGTTTAAGCTTGCACTATTTTTCGACGACTTCCATCGGATGTTTCGTCTGAAGCGAACCGACATCACAAGCATGATGCTCTGGTGCATGTAAGTACTTTATACTTTGTCAATACAAAGAAAAAATAAATAATGTCTTATATTGACTATTGTTTTATAACATATGCAGTTGTAATTCACGCGGTGACGAGTCTAAATTGTATGGGTACTTAAACCCATCATTAATAAGCCAAAGTGCGCTGAACCCGACACTAAACCAGAATGATAGCAAGTACTGGACTGCGGGTAAGAAAAAATTTCAAAGAAAGATGTTCAATAAAGACGAAGACAAACTTAAGAAGAACAAAAGGAGTTGTGCCGCGTTGTATATTGCGCGGTGCATGTATCAATGGAAGGAGAGAGAAATTATATGTGGGGCATATAACTTTAAGTAAGTATACCCACTATATCCACTTAAACACGTTTTATCGATTATGAAACTAACATAATCATATATTACTTCTTTCGATAGTGATCATTGGATTGCACTTCTGATATACCCAAAAAGCGCAAGGGTTTATGTGCTCGACTCACTCGACAAACCCAAAAAAGAATATCAAGATATATTAAATGTTATTCAGAGTGCATATAGATACTACGTGGAAAAGTTAGGTGGCCCACATGATCCACAGAGGCCGAAAGAAATGCTTATCAGAACCAACTTTCCGATAATATTATATTTTTAAATTTGTTAATTCAATTGATAAAGCCAAACTATATATCGTTCTAACTTTGTCTATTTTGAAGTGTCACAAACAATCTCTTGGTTCCATGCATTGTGGCTACTATACTTGTGATTTCATGAGCAATAACTTAGGAAAGTTTGGGCGGACAGTATCTGAGGATACTAAAGAAGTAAGTTGATTTCTTGTGTGTTAATCTAATATAACTTGCAGCGTATGTACTTATATTTTACGTATGCAGGCGTCAGGTCCATCAACCGTTGCCCAGAAGAGCCAACTCTCTGAATTACAAATGTACGAAATCGTATCAAGGATGTGCCGCTTCACGATGCATGAGATTCTTCATGAGCTTGGAGTATTTTTCGATCCTGAGAGTGAAGTGGCCAAGCATCCAACTCTGTATGATTGGGTCGGAAGAATGAAAAGGCGAACCAATTAAGATATGAGTTAGCCTTCCAAGAAAACATAAACCGCATGAGCATGTATTTGTGAAACAATGAATTGTGTTGATGGATGTTTATTGTGAAACATAAACCGGAAGAATGTAAACATTGTGAATTTTTGAAAATTGATGAGATTGATGGTTGTTGTGTTGATGTGTTGTTGTTGTGGATGTGTATGTAGATATGTGGATGTTTTGCTGCTGTGTATGTGGATATGTGGATGTTTTGCTGCTTAGTATGTGGATGGCTGTGTGAAGCATATAATTTCTGTGTTTTGGTTTGTGGGATCACAGCATTCTGTGTTATGGCTTATACACAGCAGTGGCGGGCAGATGAGGTAGCTTGCCCGTTACTGCTGTTGACATAGTGGTGGCGGGCGTGCTGACATCATCTGCCCGCCACTGCTGTTGACATAGTGGTGGCGGGCGCGCTGACATCATCTGCCCGCCACTGATATTGATAATAGCAGTGGCGGACCGATGAGGTCAGCGCGCCCGCCACTGCTGTTGACACAGCGGTGGCGGGCGCTCTGACCGCCACTGCTAACCAGCGATAGCAGTGGCGTTAGAGCAGTGGCGGACTGGATGCCCGCCACTATAGGTCGATTTTGCCCGCCGCTACAGTGTCGCTTTGTAGTAGTGTATTTTCATGTTTTAAGTAATATATTTTTTCATATATGTGGTATTGTATTATTGTAATATCCAGTCCAAGTGACAATATATTAATATAAATGTCCGTTGTGTTTGTGAAATTTTTCTTGCATTCCCTATGACATTTCTGAAATGATTATTGTAACAAATTTTTCTACATTTCCTGCACTATCGTATAGTTTTAGAGCTGAGCGTAAAAAATATATATGCAATTGATATTGCCCAATCAGCTTCATTTTAAACATTATATCAAGAGAAATTTTAAAAATAAAAAAATCAAGTGCAAACCTCACATTAAAATTATATGACACATGGTAGATAATGCATCTACTACACTTGTGTAGACTATGCACCACCTATATGAGATCTACATGACACTATGTTCTCATGATTATCTCTCTTAATGTCACATTTTCACATATACAACATAATGTTAACACAAAGGAATATGATAGAGAATCTACTGATTTTCAGATTATGTTTCATATACACTTATAAAAGATCTACACCATTTTTTGGTGATTATCTTCAAATTGTTAACATAAAGAGGTCTACATTATCCAATAATGACTACCTCATATAAGTTCGAAATCTACACCAAAGAGCGATTATTTGTTACTTTATATATGAAAATTGAGGTCCACACTAATAGTAAATTCAAACGATGGATTTTACAATACTTTGCAGTTTTTTACAACACTATCATACTGATTTTAATAAAAGTCATTGGTTTCTACACATGTAGGATACCATAATGGCCAAAGAATTTGATATACTCAACATTGACGGTCGTAATTACCTAACATGGGCTATGGATGTCAAGGTTACTCTTTCCTCCCGTGAGATATTACCAACAATTGTCCCTCTCCAGGAGGGTGCACAAGACAAATTATCAGATGTCAAGAAGTATACCGCATTAGCCATTATACGAAATCACATCTACCCGGATCTGAAAGCTGAATATCTTTAGGAAGAAAATTCGCACACTTTGTGACTTGCCCTAAAAACACGATATGAACAGAAGACAATAATTAATTTTACCTAAAGCTAGCCATGAATGGACTCAACTCTGACATTACAAGACTTCAAATGTATCGGAGATTACAATCATGTCGTTCATAGAATATGTGCTAAATTACGTTTTTGCGAAAAGGAACATTTAGAGGAGAGTAAGATTGAAAAGACACTTTCAACCATGCTCCCCACTGATAGGATTTTAGAGCAACAATACCGTGCCCGCAAATTCACGCAATATTTTGAATTAATACATGTTTTACTTGATGCCGAGAAACACGATGAACTCCTTGTGAGAAATCATCACCAGCGTCCCATTGGCACTAAACCTTTGCCTGAGGTACATGCAAATTTTCGGAAATCAAACAAGTTCAAGGGGGCGTCAAACCGTCCTTCGAGTTCTAATGATAATCACAAACATATGACAAGAACAATAGTCGTATTAAGCAAAAAATATGACAAATCAAAGCTTTGTTAAAAGTATGGTTGCTATAAACACACGATCAAAAAGTGTCGGACCCCAAAGCATTTAGTGGATTTATATCTCAAATTTATGGGGGGCAAGAGAAACACTCAAGGCGATGGATATTAAGCTCACTTCAATATTCAAGAAGATGTATTCAGGGATGTTGAACACTCCTAATAAGTCCCTACTACAACTAACGACAAACCAATGCTCCCGGTGTTTGGTGACATGAAGAGCACATAAGATATGATTGTGGAGTATACCTCAAATGTAATATTTGGAGATTTCAATTAGAATCTCCCTCCATAGCTATAGATATAATTATCAATCTATGTAGAACCTTAATGTAATCAAGTGTTGTAATAAATATATGTCATCTTATAATATTGTCCAAGCACAATATTTACATACTTGTAATTTAAAATTATATCAATATATGTGTTTGATATATATATATATATATCTTGCAAATTTACTTAAATCTTTGTCTTTCTAATTATATATAGATCATTTACGGGAACAATCATGGATGAGGAATTCTGTTTAGTAGACAGCGGCACTACAAACACTATACTTATGGAAAAAAGTAGTTCCAAACACTTACAAAAACAAAAGGAAATATTTTTACAATCACAGGACGTGATACTATAATTGTTGGTACTGGTCATGCCATTATTACATTCCCTATGGGTACACAAGTAACAATCGAGAATGCATTATTGTATCTCGACTCAACTCGTACTCTCATAAGGTATCATGATATCCATCTCAAAGGGTTTCATCTAGAAACTCAGGATGACAACTAGAAGGAATACCTTCTCATGACTCAAAATAATGGATATGATAAGCATATTCTTGAAAAAATTCCATGTCATCATCTGGATTGTACTACACATATATTAAACTCATACCACTTGTTGCTTATAAAATAATTTTCCAAAATATTGACCCATTCCAAACGTGGCATGATCACCTTGGACATCCAAAAGTGGGTATGATGCAGAAAATTATTAGCAATTCTATTGGTCATACTCTAAACACATCAAAGTTCCCGCAATCTTCGGATTTCATGTGTACTGCATGTGCACAAGGCAAGCTAATTTTAAGATCCTTTAAACTTAAAATAAAAGGTGAACCACTTAAATATCTTCAACGCATTCAAGGAGATATTTGTGGGTCTATTTCACCATTAACTGGATCATTTGGATCATTCAGGTATTTCATGGTTTTAGTTGACGCATCTACAAGATGGTCTAACATGTCTTCTTTACACACAAAACCATGCTTTCACCAAAATAATGAGCCAAATAATAAAATTAAACGCTTATTATCTAGAACACCGAATTCAAACAATTCGAATGGACAATGTTGTCGAATTCTCCTCTAAGGCTTTCAATGACTATTGCATAGCTTTAGGGATCGACCCACTCAGTTCCATATGTCTATACTCAAAATAGTTTAGTTTAATCCTTGATTAAGCGACTTAAGTTTATTGCAATACTACTTTTACAAATTTGCAATTTACCAATATCATGTTGGGGTCACGTGATTTTACAAGCTGTAGACTTAATCCAATTGTAACAACTGCATATCACGAAACATCTCCTCTACAATTAGTACGCGAAAATCCACCTAGTATTTCCCATCAGTGTAAGTTTGGATGTGCCACTTATGTACCAATCTCACCACCACAACGTACCTCAATGGGACCACATAGAAAAAGGGGAATTTATGTGGGGTGCAAATCTCCATCAATAATAAAGTATCTTGAACCTCTAACAGGGGATCTATTCATTGCCCAGTACGCAGACTACATCTTTAATGAGGAGCATTTCCTAGCATTAGGGGAGAATTACAAAACCACAAAGAATGCCCTGAAATCAACTAGGATGATAAAAGTATCTCAACCTCTGATCCACGTACACAAGAAACTGAACTACAAGTTTAGAAAATTATAAACTTGCAAAACATAGCAAATAACATGCCAGATTCTTTTGTAGACTATAAGGGTGTTACAAAATCCTATAATCCTGTCAGAAATGTGCCAAAAAGAGTAGAGGTACCGATCATAACTACTCACACTCCTACTCCTACAATCCAAAGGAATAGGGGGAGAAGTACGACCCAAATTTATAATTCAGCTACCAAAAAGTCAAAGGAACCAAAGAAGAAAACTTTTGAACATAAAGTGACTTCCATCAAGCAACAAAGGAAACAAAAGAAAAGTACTTATGATACACCTTCTACAAGTAGAATTCAACCACGATATAACAATAATAAATTAGGTAATATACACCCAGTGGAAGGGGAACCTCCACAAGAGCTTAGCTCAATAGTACACACAATCTATGACGCTGGAATATCAGAAGAAATATCCACTAATTATAGTGAATCTAGAGAATCATTTAATTGTCAAACTACAATAGTCAACACATATTTCTCAAATAAGATTGCAAAAAACATTCTAAGAGATCACGATCCGAAGTCCATGGCAGAGTGTAAAACAAGCTCCGATTGGCCCAAATGTAAGGAAGCAATTCTTGCAAAAATCACCTCGCTTTACAAAAGGAAGGTATTTATAAAAGTAATACCCACACCTCCAAAGGTATTCCCTGTAGGATCCATATTGGTTTTCGTCCGTAAATGTGATGAAAATAATATAGTGGTAACACACAAAGCAAGGCTTGTAGCCTAGGGTTTCATGCAGAGACTTGGTATTGATTTTAATGAAACATACTCTCTAGTTATGAAAGAAATAACATTCTGATACTTAATCTCTATGGCTATTCAAAATCATCTACCTATGCAGTTGATGGACGTCATGACCGTCTATTTATATGGGTCATTAGATTCGGATATCTACATGAAGGTTCCTAAAGGAATCTCAACTCTTAATGAAGGCAAAATGCAACATGTATTGTGTAAAACTCAATAAGTCACTATATGTCTTAAAACAGTCGGGACAAATGTGGTATAACCGACTAAGTGAGTTTTTTCTTCAGAAGGGTTACTCAAACAATGATGATTGCCCTTGTGTTTTCATTAAGAAATCACACACGGGATTTTTCATTATATTCATGTATGTTGATGATTTAATCATCATCGACAACGAACAGGATATTGATGAAGCACGCAATCATCTCAAGATGGAATTTGAAATGAAGGATTTGTCCAAAACCAAATTTTGCTTAGGATTACAACTTGAGCATCTTCATTTAGGAATACTTGTTCACCAAGCTGCTTATATCCAAAAGGTCTTAGAGAAATTCAACATGAATAATTCTTATCTATCCAAAACTCCTATGGTGGTTCGATCTCTAGACATAGAGAAAGATCCATTCAAACCAAAGGAAGATGGAGAAGAGATATTGGGTTCTGAATATCCATATCTCAGTGCCATTGGAGCATTAATGTATTTAGCAAACTGCACTAGGCCTGATATCACATTTGCTATAAATCTATTAGCAAGACATAACGCTTCTCCAACTAAACATCATTGGATGGGAGTCAAGCAAGTTGTTCGATATCTCCAAGGTACGAAAAACTTAGGTCTACACTTTAGTTTCCAAGAAAACCAAGACCACAATATGAATGGATACACAAATGTTGGCTATATGTCTGATCCTCATAGTGCCAAATCGCAAATAGGTTTTGTATTCCTATTTGGTGGAACAACCATCTCATGGAAGTCTTCTAAACTAACTTTAGTAGCAACTTCCACCAATCATTCTGAAATAATAGCCTTATACGAAGCATCAAGAGAATGTGTATGTATGGCTTAGAAGAATGATAAACCACATACAACAATAGAGTGGTAAGGGTTCTATCGAATCTCCAACTATTATCTACGAAGATAATGCTGCTTGTGTTACACATATGCAAATGGGTTATATCAAAAGCAATATTACAAAGCACATTGCACCAAAATTATTTTATCCTCATGAGCATCAACAAGGTGTTTTCCTAGCTAAATTCTTCCAGTTTCCATGCAGATATCTCGGTTTCCCTATCCACTTTGTTAGGACGCGCAAAGATCACCTTTAGCCTCTAATCGATAAGACAACAAGTAAGATGGCTAACTGGAAAGGGAAACTCCTGAGCAAAGCAGGTAAACTATCCCTTATCGACTCAACCCTTTTGGTAGTCCCAATCTTCCATCTGGAAGTGATCCCTGAGAACAAATGGATTTACAAGCAGCTTGACAAGATTAGCCACAAGTTCCTTTAGTGGAAATCAAGCTCACAAGACGCCACTAGAGAAATTTGCCTTGTAAATTGGAAGCAAAGTTGCCTCCCAAGAGAGCTTGGGGGAATAGGAATTTTCAATATCACGTGCATGAGTCGTGCACTGATACTTCGATGGCTTTGTCTTAGGTGGAAAGACCCCACTCAACCATGGTCGGACCTCCTTCCACACTGCTCAGCAAAGGATATTGACCTCTTTCGTGCGTCCACGCACATTCAGCTGGGCAATTGTAATAAGACCAATTTCTGGCATGATCATTGGGTGGGATCGACGCCTATACATCTTACTACCCCAAACCTATATGCCATTTGTACAAGGAAGCACATTACTATGAATCAGGCGCTCCACTAGAATTACTGGGTAAGAAGCATTCGGCGGGCTTCCACCACCAAGCAAATACAAGAACTGATTCTTATAGCGATGGCTACTGTAGACGTTGCTCTTGATGATTAGGCAGTGGACGAGATAAGCTGGCGTTGGACAGTGAACGATGAATACACCGTAAACTCAGCCTATAGATGCCAATTTGCAGGCATGCACAAACTAATCATTGACTCACAGTTGTGGAAAGGAAGGGCAGAGCCAAAATGCAAATTCGTTTCATGGACTCTAGTCAAGCATAAAATTTTGACAGCATAAAATCTCCTCAAGCGAGGATGACAGTGCTACCCTTTATGTCACTTGTGCTTAACCGAACTAAAAACATCTCAACACCTTGCATGCGGTTGCTCGTTCACAATGCAAGTTTGGTCCCGGGTGGTATCACATTTTCAAATTGCAGGCCTCCCACCCATGCCAACTGATGACTCACCGCAGGTGTGGTATCACATGGCATCCAAGTCATTGTTGATGGCTATCCGAAAATAATTCAATGGACTTGTTACCTACTTGTGGTGGAACATATGGAAGGAAAGGAATAGGCGGTTATTTCGCTCGTGTTTCAAGTCGATCCTACATGTAAGCGAGTTGGTTATCTCTGATTTCACAACCTTCATCCATCTGAGATCGTCTGATCTCTAAGATGTTCATCCAGTACTGCTTAGTTTCGTTGGTTGGTTGGTTTTTTATTTTTCTCTCCCTTGATATGTAACGTAAGTGTGTAACTCCTTCTCCGAGGTTTTTACCCTTCTTAATATAATTAGCGGTGAATCTCTCTCTTGCATTCAAAAAAATCTTTAGCAAAGTGGAGAAATAAAAATCTTGCGAACCAAATCATGTGATAACCTCGTAGATTTATTTACAAAATCCTTAACGAATTCAACATTCCATAAATATGTTCATAGAATTGGCATGCGACGATTAAAAGATTTGCAAGAATCAGGGGGGAGTATCCACCTGATATATAACCTAATCTAAGCATCATATTGTAATTTTCTACTTATGATTTTCCTATCGAGTTTCTTGTAATAGGTTTTGATGAGGCGATAGCAATACAAGAAAGTTGACATATCATCTAGTTCCCCAATGAGTTTTTGAGAGTTTTCAAGATAGAATTCCAAGATAATTCAAGATTAAGTTTACATTATAATCAAGGACAAATTGATCAAGAGGGAATATTGAAGATTAAAATTAATGATCTAATTAGCCTTAGATTAACATAGATAGTTACTCCTTGCGAGGAACGTGATGAACCATCGTGTCGTTTCACGCAATGAACCATTGTGTCATTTCACTGTACAAAACTGCCACATCTTGGTGGCCATAAATTTTATGTTAGAGTATTAGGCAATTTTACAACTAATTTCCACACAAGATAATTCATGGCATCCACTAAAATTAGCATGTTCAAAATAATCATGTTTTCGCAAAGCAGGATAAATAATCGTACAGAAAAGTAAACCATGTATTGTACGGTTGTTAAAGACGAATCTCTAGTCGGTGCATAAGTACTACTTCTGATGGTGTCGGATCGTAGCACCCGACGGTGACCGACAGTAGACATAGACGGTATACGCGTTGTGATGACGAACTTGAGAAGTCACGCCGAGCGCTTCCCAAAAACCTTATTCTCCCTCTCCCGATGTAGGATCGCAAGGACAACATATTTTGTAGACCTTCTCTCCCATTTCCGGTGCACGCCGGAGGACGGGATGGAGTAGACTACAACGGCAGCACAACAGAGAGAAGACAACCAAAACCCTAATGTGGTTATGTTATCTATCTCACTATTTCGGCCAAATCTACGGGTATTTATATGGGAGCAATCAGATCTCGTGTCACGATCATGATCTCAATCAAGTTGGTTTTCATATAGTCATATCCCGTAAACTTCGCCATGATGCCATAGAATCACAACAAGAAAAGGAAAGATCACGTCCCCTCAGAATAGGGAGTCGGATTTAGGAATCACGTGGTCCGGCTCGGCGGGCTGACTCCCGACTCCTTGGTCCCGACTTAGATTAAGCACTCGATAGTGCTAACCCTGACTCCCGAGTCATTTGATTAGATTTAGCACTCAGCAGTGCCGACTGTCGAGTCTGACATCTGACCATTCAATATTCCTTTTCTTGTTTCGGGCCTTTGAGATTTATTTAGGATTTTTTGAAATATTCATATGGGTCTATCCCAAAATTCCAGCAACCCCCACCAAATCTCAAATGCCCTTTTGAAGATTTGTCTTATTCCCATTGTTGTTTAATATACTAGTGTTTTGGCGAGGACTGTTAAGTTGAACTCCCGCCTAGAACTTCAAGCTACACTCATTCACAACTTGAACAATGAATTATGCCTTAAATTGCAAGTTTTCTGTGAACATGTTTCAATCAAAGCCTTAACTAGTACTCTACTGCCAGTAGCCTACCCCTCAGGTGGAGCATATGCGTCGTACTCCTTCATCTCATAATGAGCTTACTAGAGATCACCCAAGTCTCGTGGACTGTGACATTAGACAATCAGGCTCATATATGTGTATTCTTTCAAGAACGCTCGATAGGATAACATATTTGTTAATTAAAGCCATTAGAATACATTAATGCATTAAGCCAACTTGCCTTATAGTTTCTGAGAGTGTTGCATTTGGAGATGGTTCGGTAATAATAATTACTCTCCTCAGTTAAATTATAGCTTTGTTGGACTGAAAAGGGCGACTAGAGGGGGTGAATGAGAGCTTTTAAAATTTCATACTAAAAATAGCTTTCTGTTTTAAACTTCAGTCTCCTATGGAACAGGCTTCGAACACACTCTTCAGAGGTCTGGTTCGGAGGTATTTTACAGCTCTAAAACCAGGTGTTGGGGGAAATTACTCCATTTCCAGGGCTTAAAGATTAATCCTTCAAAGGCTGAGGAGAACTCTGAAGCTAGTGAGCAGCTGTTCGAAGGATGAGTCGCCACGCCGAAGGGTGCAGCGATGCGGAGCCTTGGAGAACCCTCCGAATGGAAGATGGAGGCCCCGAAGCCAAAGGACAAGATGGATGGGATGTCCAGCTTATCCATCTACCTTGTAGTATTTTACCTTTTATAACCTTGTTCCTGGTACCGAATAGGTTCCACTATGTCGGTTGTAATCTAGGGGTAATTTGGTATTTTCCTTATGCTTTCTTACCTATAAATGCCCCCCTTCATACCCTGTAAAAAGGATCCAGAACAAGTTATTCATTACACTCATTTGGACTACTCGAGTTATTATCCAATCCGGAGGTTCGAGGTAGTCCTAAATCGCAAACTCCTTGTTTGTTCGTTCTTGATCTCAGAGAACCTGTTGGTGTAACATTTGCACCAACAGTTGGTGCCGTCTGTGGGGAGCCAGTTCTAGAAGCTTGTTCTCTGCTGCTGACTGCACTTCGAAGACCACTTACGGAGGGAGCCTCGGAGTTTCAGGATTCCGCGCACCCTTCAGTTAAGGGCTTCTTAGTGCAGCCCGAAGACCTTCTCTCGACTTCCCGAGTCGTTCGAAGTCCTTCGTCTCCAAGACCTCTTCGTGGCTAGCTATGCCTCTGAAGCGGAGTCAAACTTCGGGTCCTCTCCGAAGGTCCCCTCGAACCACAGGAGCCGGACCCTCGTCTACTCCGGTGATTCCCGCCGAGGCCGCTGGGCGTCGAGTACCCAGAGGTCCTAGAGCTCCTCCTACAGTGCTTCAGACTGATTACATCAGTTCCCAGGACCCGGAGTTACCTTCAGAAGAAGGCGAAGGCCTTCCTGGAACCGAGGCTACCCAACTAGCCAGGCTTCATGAGGAAGTAGCCAGGTGGAGGCAGGAGGCTGCTGATCGCCTCCACACCCAAGCCTCCACCGAGACTCCTGAAGAGCCTCAAGACGGTGGTGCTCACAACCGCCCAAAAGTCGTCCAAATCTCGGAAGAAGCCGAAAACGCATCTTTCAATGAGGAGTCCCTGTTACACCTGGACTTGCAAAGAGTCCCCTTTGATCCCAGGTACAAGGCTTCGAAGTTACACAAGTACTCCGGGGGGTCAGACCCCGCTCATATGCCCTGGCAATAGAAGCAAGCGGGGGGTGCGAAGCACTATGGCAAAATGCTTCCCCCTCGCTCTTGAAGGCGTGGCGCTCCGATGGTTCTGGTCTCTGAAGCCAGGATCAATCAGCTCTTGGGAGCAGCTAAAGAAGAAATTTGTGAGCAACTTCCAAGGCACCTTCGTGGCCCCAATGTCCACAGGAAGCTTGTTCCAGATGAAATACGGATGGGAGAAACACTCCGAGAGTACTTCACGCGCTTTGCCCACACCAAGTCGCAGATTAAGGGCCTGTCTACCTCTTCGATAGTCGACGCCGCCCGCGAAGGAGTGCTGAACCCCGACCTCCTCAGCAAACTCCATCGGAAGCCGGTGATGTCTGTGGCGCAGCTGATGGCATACTTCGAACAGTATGCCAAGGCAGAAGAAGGTTGTCTTCGGCGCGCTGAAGCACCATCGTCCACCCTCCGGGAGGTCAAGAAGGAGCCCGAGTCTTTCGCTCCCCTACAGCTTCCTCAAGACAACCGCTTCAATGAGCACAAGCGAGGAAAGAAGCATTTTCGTTCGGAAGTACTAAACATTGCGCCTTCTGCTCCGAGGGCACCTGCCAATTTCCAGCAGGCGAAGAATTTCAAGGCCGGGGCGCCAAAGCCTCAAGAAAGGATGCCTACCAGGCGTCAGAGTTTTTTTGTTGCGTGCATGGTGACAATAGGAGCCATGACACAAAAGATTGCAAGGCAGTATTGGCCCTTCGGGGCGACTACCTTGAGCGAGGTACCAGGCGGGGTGCTTCGGACCAAGCCCCATCATCAGCACGGTCGGAGCCTGTGCAAATTGTGGCCCGAGCCGGTGCCCTTAAAACCCCCATACGGTTATCGGTGGCCAATATTATGCCACCACCAAAGCAGGAAGACCCGCAAGACCATGGCAAGCGAGTGGTCCTACCCATCTCCGGAGGAGGGACCCTCGGGAGCATGTCCAAAAGGCAGCGGCGCGAGTACGTCCGAGAGGTCGGGCACATTGGGACCTCGAGTTCTGCCGAAGCAATGCCAGAGTGGTCCCACGTGCCCATCTCGTTTACCGCCAGCGATGCCGCGGGGGTGAAGTTCCCCCACGCTGACCCCTTGGTCATTTCTGCTGATATAGCAGGAGTGGAGGTCCGAAGGATTCTAGTAGATGGCGGAAGCTCCACAGACATACTCTTCGTCCAGGCCTTCGATCAGATGTGCATACCCCGGAAGCATCTGCTTCCAGCAGCCCGGCCACTTCAAGGGTTCTCAGGACCGCCTCTCGATGCCCTCGGCCAGATAGGCCTCGAGGTTGCCTTCGGAGAGGGGCCTTTGGCCCGAGTAGAAGAGGTGATCTTCGACGTGGTCGACGCCCCATATGCTTACAACGCTATCTTCGGCCGAGGGATGCTAAACCAGTTCGGGGCTATAGCGCATCATAACTATCTTTGTCTCAAAATGCCCACGCAAGGTGGAGTGCTTACCATTTCAGGAGACCAAGCTATAGCCCGAAGGACAGAGTATGGCCACGGACAGCCATTGGACCCTCGGCAAGTACAAAATGTGGCGAAAAGCATCGAAGAAGTGCCGGAGGCCTCGAACCCTTCGAATGGGCTCTCTCTCAAGCCAAGCCCGGAGGGTGATGTTGAGACAAGAATAATTTCGAAAGATGGCAAAGAGTACCCAGTACAGTTCGGCAAGGGGCTATCCCCGGAAATAGCTGCCTCATTAGAAGATGTCGTCAGGAGAAATTTGGACGTCTTTGCTTGGACTGACGAAGACATCACCGGGGTCGATCGAAGCATCATCGAGCATAGTCTGCTCGTCATCCCGAAGGCCAGGCCAGTATGCCAGGGGCTTCGCAAGCTATCAGCAGAAAGAGCAAGCCTCGCCAAAGCCGAAGTAGAAAAATTGTTAAGAGCTGGCATCATCAGGGAGGTAGCCCATACCGAGTGGTTGGCTAACCCTGTTTTTGTAAGAAAGAAGGACTCGAACAAATGGTGCATGTGTATTGACTTCACTTCATTAAATAAAGCATGCCCGCGAGACCCCTACCCGATGCCCCGAATCGATCAGCTGGTGGATTCCACAGCCGGCTCTGAATTGCTAAGCTTCCTCGACGCTTATTCTGGGTATCATCAAGTATGGCTGAAGCGCGAAGACGAAGCCAAGACAAGTTTTATAACTCCTTCTGGAATATTTTGTTATGTAAGAATGCCTTTTGGATTGCGGAATGCCGGAGCCACCTTTTCACGCTTAATAGCTAAGGCGCTAGGTCATCAGATAGGCTGGAATGTCGAAGCCTATATGGACGATATTGTAATAAAAAGTGCTCAAAAGCACCAGCATAGCTTAGACCTAGCTGAAACATTTTAGAGCCTCCGAGCATGTGGAGTACGCCTCAACCCGGAAAAATGTATATTCGGGGCACAAGCAGGAAAGCTGCTAGGGTACTTAGTTTCGAGCAGGGGAATTGAAGCTAGCCCAACACAAATAAGCGCACTACAAAGGATGGCTCCACCAGAGAATTTGAAGCAAGTGCAGAAGCTAGCAGGAAGACTCGCAGCACTTAGCAGGTTCCTGGCCAGGTCAGCAGAGCGGAGCCTCCCAATTTTCAAGGCACTAAAGGGGTCCGACAGTTTTAGTTGGACACCGGAGTGCCAGAAGAGCTTCGATGATATAAAAGCATACCTCGGAAGATTATCAACTTTGACCGTTCCCCTCCCAGAAGAAACACTGCTCCTATATCTTGCAGCAACAGGTTCAGCAGTGAGTGCAGTGTTGGTCCGGGAAGTTGAGCTTAAAGGAAAGCTGGTGCAGAACCCAGTTTATTTTGTGTTGGAGGCTTTGTCCGGAGCTAAAATCAGATACTCCGAGCTCGAGAAATTTGCTTATGCCCTAGTAATGGCCTCGCGAAAGCTAAGGCATTATTTCTTGGCGCATAACCTGATTGTCCCTACATCGTATCCTCTTGGAGATATGCTCCGAAACAAAGATTCTATGGGCAGGATTGGAAAATGGACGGTCGAGCTAGCACCCTTCGGAATCTCCTTCACGGCGAGAACAGCTATTAAATCCCAAATCATAGCCGATTTCGTAGCAAAGTGGACTCCATCTGCCATTTGGGCCCCGGAAGAACCCTCCGAAGGTTTATGGACAATATTTTCTGACGGAGCTTATCAAGCATCCGGTGCCGGAGCAGGGGTCGTCATCATATCACCATCAGGGCAGAAGGCCATGTATTCTGCGAGGCTCAACTTCAGAACCACTAATAACATCGCAGAATACGAAGGAATCCTCCTAGGCCTTCGAAAGGCTAAAATGCTTGGAGCTGCAAGGATAGTAATTAAGACAGATTCCCAAGTCATCGCAGGGCATGTTGATAAAAGCTTTCAAGCAAAGAATCCACATCTAGCACAATACCTTCAAGAAATCCGCAAGGCCGAAGCAGCATTCAGAGGATTTACAGTTCGGAGTATCCCTCGTGCAGAGAATCAACTTGCAGATATTCTGTCCAAGGCCGCAGTAGGGGCGATGGACCTTCCGGAGGGTGCCTTCTACGAAGAACTAGCGCAGCCAACAGCTGTTCAGTTACCCCCTTCGGAAGTGTTGTGCATCCCAATTACAGATTGGAGGGCTCCAATTATGAACATGTTGCAAAGTAACATAAACAACCTCGAAGGTCCAGAAACCCGAAGGTTGCAAGCAAGAGCTCGGAATTACAAGCTTATCGATGGAGTGTTATACAAAGCTAGCGTGTGTGCACCTCTACTTCGATGCATCTCCCAGCCCGAAGGTCAAGACATACTTCGAGACATCCACGAAGGCTTGTGCGGAGGTCATTTAGCCCCTCGTGCACTAGCTGGCAAGACACTTCGGCAAGGGTTTTATTGGCCAACTATAGTAAGAGATGCGGAGGAATTGGTTCGAACATGCCAACGCTGCCAATGGATGGGCATACGAAGCCACCGCCCGCCAGTCCAGCTTCAGGTTATCGCCCAGTATGGCCAATGGCTAGATGGGGCATGGACCTCATAGGCCCTTTTCCAATGGCGAAAGGCGGCTTGAAGTTTGCCGTAGTAGCAATCGAGTATTTCTCTAAGTGGGTTGAAGTGGAGCCATTGACAGCTATCACCTCGAGGAATGTGCAAAAAATTTTCTGGCAAAACATTATATGCAGGTTCGGAGTGCCAAGAGAGTTGACGGTGGATAATGGAACCCAGTTCGAAGCTGACACCTTCCAAACATTTTGTGAAGATTTGGGCATTAAGCTGTGCTTCGCTGCGGTGCGCCATCCACGGTCCAACAGAGCCGTTGAGCGAGCCAACGGGAACATCCTCTCCGGGCTGAACCGCCGGATCGTTGGCTTGGCCAAGGGGCTGTGGATCGAAGAGCTCCCTAAAATCTTGTGGTCCATTCGAACCACTCAAACCAGGTCAACAGGTTTCACCCCATTTAGATTGCTGTTCGGAGATGAGGTCATGACTCCTACGGAGCTCAGAGGTGGATCGCTTCGCGTAGTTCAATCTGAAGACGAAGCTGAAAGGAGCACTTCGCTGGATTTGTCAGAAGAAACAAGGCTTCGAGCTGTCGCTAATCTGACTAAGTACCAGGACCACACAAAGACGTGGTATGACCCGAAGATAAAGCTAAAAGAGCTAAAACCTGGTCATCTAGTATTGTGAAGTGTAATAGCTCCGGGGAAGCTAGGAAACAAATGGGAAGGACCATATGTTATCTTACGCTCAGGACGCCCCGGATCGTTTAAATTAGCTAATTTAGAAGGGGAAGAGTTGAAGCATGCATGGCATGCGGAGCACCTTAAGCGTTATTACGCTTAGGGGCTCCTTGTAATCACTTATAAAACCTTCCTTTCTATAAATAAAGATAAGGGTCGAATTTTGTTTGCTCTTCGAATATCCCTTACTCCTGATGGACGCATTTGGAGGACGGAGATGTTTGTAGAGCCAAGCATTTTTCCCAAGACCCAGGCAGCTGCCTTCGAACCATCGGTTCAGAGGCTCCACCGCCACCCTACGGATTCCAGGCTCCAGCTTGTTAGGATCCGTAGAAGAGTCTAAGGACTTTAAAGAAAAACAGACTTTCGGCCTCCGGGTGCGAAGTATCTGTAAAATAGCCAAAGGTGGCCACCCTACGGATTCCAGGCTCCGGCTTGTTAGGATCTGTAGAAGAGTCTAAGGACTTTAAAGAAAAACAGACTTTCGGCCTCAGGGTACGAAGTATCTGTAAAAGAGCCGAAGGTGGCCACCCTACGGATTCCAGGCTCCGGCTTGTTAGGATCCATAGAAGAGTCTAAGGACTTTAAAGAAAAACAGACTTTCGGCCTCCGGGTGCGAAGTATCTGTAAAAGAGCCGAAGGTGGCCACCCTACGGATTCCAGGCTCCGGCTTGTTAGGATTCGTAGAAGAGTCTAAGGACTTTAAAGAAAAACAGACTTTCGGCCTCCGGGTGCGAAGTATCTGTAAAAGAGCCGAAGGTGGCCACCCTAC
Source organism: Zizania palustris (assembly GCA_019279435.1). NCBI lineage: Eukaryota > Viridiplantae > Streptophyta > Magnoliopsida > Poales > Poaceae > Zizania > Zizania palustris. Next base: position 7,401,467 of record JAAALK010000286.1, read on the forward strand.
GGATTCCAGGCTCCAGCTTGATTAGGATCCATAGAAGAGTCTAAGGACTTTAAAAGCGAACAGATTTTTAGTCTTCGGGCGCGAACTATCTGTACAAGAGCCGAAGGTGGCCAAACTATGGATTCCATGCTCCGGCTTTGTCAAGATCCGCGTAAAAAAATATTAATAATAGGAGAGCCGCGAAGTAGTACTGCTAAAAGTACAAATGATAAGTCAATTCGAAGCATTCGGTGGTTCGGAGCCTCATTGTGCCTAGTGCACCCTTTTCTATAGTAAAGGATCCACCACCCACAAGGGGGGTCGGAGGATAGGAACCACACAACATACTATCGAAGCATTTCACATTAAATCATTATACTTTTACATCAAGAAAAGTTTTGGTCCAAGCCTAGAAAAAATCGAAGACCCTGTCGACATCCAGAGCTACCCCTCTGGCTACTCTGCCCTTCAGAGCTCGAAGCTGACGGCTTGGCCCTCTTCGTTCGAACACTTCTCTTCTTCTTGGAGGCTCGTAGTTTCTTTTGCTCTTCTTGAAGCTCCTCCCATGTCAGGAGCCTTTCGGAGTCAGCCTCCGCAGGGTCTTCGGCCCGGTACTCCGAGTCGGACCATTCCATAGGTTCGGAGGACGAAGATTCATCCGCCCTCTCTTCCTCTTTAATATAAGCTAAGACATCTTGGCAAACTTCAAGGGTGATCTCTCCTCCGTCTCCTCGAGGAACAGAGAAGCGAGAGCGGCGGTAAGGCCTCAAGCCCTCGAGATTTGCCCACTCCTTTCGGAGTTCATCAGTAATTGTCAAAAGTTCGAGGTCAGGGCTCGAAGGGCATGACAAAACCTAAAAAAGAGCAGAACACCCAAGACAAGTTCTTGTTTATGGATTTTTCATTAATAAAAAGAGGCTTTACAAGGCTTCGTATGCATAACAACCCTAAGTAGCTAGACCTGCGGGTCAGTTGGCGGAGCAGGAATGGCAGGAGCTGGCGAAGCAGGAAGTGGTGGCCTTGTTTGCGCCTGCTTCTGCCGGCGGGCCTCGTCAATCCAAGCTTTAGCTGCGACCTTGTGGTCCGTCTTCCAGGTTGACCGGAAGGCTTCCCAGGCCAAAGCCACATCCGAAGATGGCCGCAGCAAGTCGTCGGATGCGAAGCCTCCAGGGGTCGAACCTCCGACTGAGCCGAGGGGATCTGAAGAGACTCAAGGTGACGAAGAACCCCAATGCCGGCGCACTGCTTGGAGATCTCTCCGTACCGAATGCCGGAGTTCATCATCAGCGACGAAGCCACTTGGATCCTCGTCAGCTTTTGGTCAAGGGGCTCGTAGGTCGCGGCAGAAGACGAAGGGCACATAGTGCCAAAGTACTGCAAGGTACCCTGAAGAGCCTCCAAGGTACGGTCCGCCATGCCGGAATTCTTCTTTTCCACTGCTTCCAGCCCTGCAGCAGCCGTAGATACCTCGGCCACCTGGAGCATTAAAGAGCTTTTCTGGGCCATCGCCTGGTTAAGAGCTGTAACAGCCCCAAAATTAAAAGGGAATAAAATAAAGGAAAAATAATATTAAATGAATTTCTGTATTTGGTTATTAATTAAAATTCTAAAAGAGCCCTATTAAAGCCAAACAGAGGTAAATATTCAAAATTTGGACTTGAAAATTTTATGGGATAAACTAGAGGCCAAGAAATATTTTTGAGAATTTTTACAAAATTTTAGCAACAGTGCTTCTAGCCTTAATCAAATAATTGATATCCTGGAATTATTTTAATTGGAAAATACATTTTAAAACTTAATGGGCCGCAACCCCCGTTTTCCCTACGAAGGCCTTTCGGCCCAGCCTATTCTGGCCGCGCCCACCGACAGGCGGGACCCACCTGTCGGCGCGCGCCCTCCCTCTCTCTCCCGCCACTCGCGCCCAGCCAGCCCACCTGCCAGCCTCTTCCACGCCCCTCCGCTGCCGCTGCCACTCCGGGCCCGCTCGTCATTCCCTCACTCCTCCGCGCGCGCTCACTGACAGGTGGGACCCACCTGTCAGGGTCGTCTTCCTCGATGGTAGTTTTCCCCTTTCCTTTTGCCGGCGCCCCTCCCTTGCTTTTTTCGCCGCCGGCCGCCATATCTCGACCGGATCTGCCAAATTGATCCCCTGCCGAGACTTGCCATACTCTGGTGAACACTTTCCCCCATAAACCCGACGCAATCTCGTCTCGGTTCAAGGTAGCCACGCGCATGGAATGCTTGCCGGCACAAGATTGGAAACCTTCGGGTTTCCTCGGTTCACCTTCCAAATCCACACCGTCGGCGGTCCTATATAAACTCTGGCCTTCACCGCAGCTCAGGCCACCCACAATTAGCCTAGCCACGCCTTCCCGAGCCGCCCCTTCGGTTTTTAGCTCTTTTGCCCGGCTACAACTCCGGCAGGCCCTCGCCGGCGCTCCGAGCCAACGCCGCCCTCGCCGCCGCCCCCGTCAGGACCGCCATCACGCCCTCTGCCTCGGCCCCACCTCCGTTGGACCGAAGCACTACCGGAACTCGCCGTCGCCATTGGACCCGAGAACCTCGCCGCCCCCTCTCCTCGCCGGGTCGCCGCCGGTCACCTTTCTCCGCCGGCTCCGGTACGGTCGTGACCCCCTTCCCCTCCTCTTTCCATTTTTGCCAACACCGAGGGCATTGGGCCGCCGCACGCCATCGCCGGAGCTCACCGCCGCTCGGCCGGAGTCGGGGACGAAGGCCTTAGCCTTCCCCCATGCCGCGCGCGTGCCGGACGGGCACCGAACCCTCCGATCTGAGATGGACGGCTAGGATTAAAACCCCCCGGGTTTAATCTGGGCCGTCCACTCAGTCAAAGGGGTATCGGGCTCCCTGAGCCGTCGATCGCCACTTAAGCGCCCCGATCGGCGACCACCCGTGGGATCTGGATCCAACGGTCCTGAGTGGTCCGGCTCACGCGTGCAGTCACTGGTCCACCGTGGGCCTAGCTCACCGTGGACCACAGACTGATTCCTGTTTAAAATAAATTCCAGAAAATTAGTTTAAACTTTAAAAATTCATATCTTGCTCAATTTAACTCCAAAATTCACCATTTTAATTCTGGAAAATTTGTATTTTCATCCTCTACACTTTTATGCAATAAAAATAATATGTTTATTTGGCACATAATAATCTTATTAAATAATAAAGAAAAAACCCCTTTAGAAATTAATTAATATTTCAATAAAATAAATCAGATAAACCCTTAACAATTTATAAAATAATATCAGAAGATATAATGGCTCTATTTCACTGTTGTTAATACAATAAAAATGGAATAACCATTTTGTCCATGACATTTTATTAAATTACATTTCTAAGTCCCCTTTAGGATTTAAATCATATTACATTTAAATAATCCAGAAAAATCCTTAAATATATATATATATTAATTTCTGGGGACACAATGACTCCCTTACACTGTGTATAAGCCAATAAATATATAATAATTCATTTTGCTCATTTTAATTTATTAAACAACATTTCCAAGACCCTTAAAAATAAATGATTAATTCATATAATGGAAATACAACACTTTACAAAAATATCATGAAAATGACATAATAAATTCAAAGGACTTAATGACTTGATTCTACTGTTTTAATGCAATAAAACTAACATGTTCACTTTGCCCACTTTAATCTATTAATTAACATTGCAAAAGGCCTTGTAGGGTAATTAAGTAATTCAGATAATAGAAGTTAAACACTTTATAAACATGTCATGACAACTTATATAATAACTTCAGAAAACCTAACAACTTGAGTTCACTAGTTTTAATACAATAAAAATAGAATATTCATTTTGCCCACTTTGTTCTATTAAATCACATTACAAAAACCCTTTTAGGATTTAATTAATTCATGTAGTAAAGATCCATACTTTAGGAAATTATCTTAAAGCTATATAACCAACCTCAGAAGACTTAATAATTTAAAGTCACTATTTTTGATACCACAAAAACATCAAGGCTAATTTATACCTTTTATGTTCACCTCTAAAAAGGGGAAATAAAAACCCCTAGGAAAAATAAATTACAACAAGTCATAAATTCAGAAATCTCATTAGGAATCAACCTTAAATATTTAAGTAACAATTCCCTAGAATTTAAGACTCTATCTCCCTTACGTAAATCCAACGACAACTTGTATGCTTGTATGCTTGATTTTGGATTGTTTATTGAATGTTGTGTTTACTTTTCCGTATCAAGAAGACTACAACGTCGTCGAAGATCCCGAGTCTTACCCCGAGGTTCCACCTTCACCATTCACGGATCAAGGCAAGTCATCGACCATCTCTGTGGAAACAGTTGATCATAATTGAGCCCATGTTTTAACAAACTAACGCTATAACTCATAGGTTAATATTGCATTAGTCAAATATCAAGCCTTACACTTATATTTATTAGATCCCCGTCCTTGTGTGCAAACCCAAGCCATGCTTATTGAGCCTTAACTCCTTGTCACTCTACAAATATTACATTAGCTAGTGCCCAATGTACCGGCACAACTGCTATAGGAGATAAAGAATGAGTCGTAGTTAGATGGATTCTGGTATATGAAATACCCCGTTATTCTTGTCTCTGGACTCTGTTGGAGTTAGGTATGTTATAAGTATGGTGGGTTCCGGGTGCAAGCTCGGGTTTTGGTATGTCGCACCCGGGGCACTATAAGGACCGGTCTGCGGGATCTGTTGCAAAGCACTTCCGTACCAACCACAAGTCTAATGGGTAAGTCCTAACTGGAAGTGTGGAACACTCCGTCTCTCGGCACCATAGTGGAGGGGGCAAGGGGCAAGCCTGCGGGCGACTTGTACCAAAGGAGGCTCAAGGGGGGGTATGGTGGGGCACCGACGCGTCGGGACACCATATGAAACCTATAAGAGGGTGTTGTTGAGTCGGGGAAGACCATATGGAAGGTTTTGGCACGAGTTCCCGTGAAATGGGTCATCTCGTTACACTTCGGTGTAAGTGATGAGTGCGTGCCTTGTGGGTACAGTGGTACATCTCTGATCAGAGTAAAAATCAATCTTTTCGAAAAGCCGAGCCCACGGTCAAGGGCGGGTTGTGTGACTACTCGCAGTTAGTTTACAATTGGTTGAATGTTTGAGTTATTCATGGCATGTAAGGACTGTTGTGCGAGGAGGTGAAACGTACTCCTCGAGTTAGAAGATGATGATGCATACACATGTTTACTTTTCAGTACTAATAAATTGATCACACTTAATGCTTTACAATTATGCTGCTTCCGCAAAACTAGCCACTTTCTCCCTTGTTATTTACCTTGCATTATAATTGCATTCGGTGGCTTGCTGAGTACATCTGTACTCACCCCATTGACTTACACCATCAGAGCCCGTCTACTACGAGGAGGATGCAGGTCTGGAGTAGCGACCCAGTCAAGGCGAGACTGGAAGGAGGCGTTCATCTAGGACCCTTATTTTATTAGTTTCTCTTCACCTTTATTCACTTTTGTATTAATGCGGTCTACGAACCATGAATGATTGCCCGTATTGTACGTGGTCGCATGATGAACGTCTTGTTTTATTGATTTTCTATGGAATTTCAATAAAGTCCTGATTTATTAAATCGGGGCGCGACAAGATGGTATCAGAGCCGACTTGACTGTAGGAAGCCAAATAGACTTGACCTTAGGGCCTATATATTCACTATATTTTCTTACAAAAAATTACTTATCCTCTCATCTCCCGAGATTTTTCACAAAAACTTTCTCTCTTTTGTAGATGCCGGTCCATACCATGAGCGGGACTCTTCGTGATGAGGCCGGATTCATCCGCGAACTTCGCGTGCTCGTCGACTTCTTGGGGTTTCCCCATGAGCCTGCGTTCCACGGGATCTTTCCCGATGCGAACGAGAGCTACTGTGAGGTCACGGTTGTTATCCGCCCCTCCTCCACGCAGCCACCCTTCTACACCCATGGAGTCGGAGGACCTTCCTTCGTGGTGGCCAGCCAGCGAGCCGCTCTTCAGTCCCTCACCGAGCTTCGACTGGTCTACGACTGCCACCTCCGCGACACCGTCTACCGCTTCATGCCCATGCGCACACCCGGGAGTCACCGTAGCATCTACATCAACTCCCTCCCTCAGGACAACTCTGCCATCGCCCGCACCATGAGACTCTTGGAGGCTATGGACAACCTCCACACGGAGGCCGTCCTCGACGCAAATAGTCAGCACGACACCATTGACTTCTACCGCCACACTTCAGAGAACCTGACCCGCGAGAACGCCGAGCTCCATCGACAGCTTGAGCAGAACCCCCAGCTGACCCTCGAGGTGGAGGAATTGAGGTGCCAGAACGAGCTTCTACGTCAGGGCGCCATGGTCAACACCCAGCTCCGCCAATAGCTCAAGGAACTAAAGAAGGATCTTGAGGAGATCGCACCTCTTCTGCCTCGCAAGAAGAAACCCCTTCGGATCCCCACCGTGAGGCCCAAGAGGATCTCCCGCAGTGCCCCACCCGCCGAACCATCCAGCTCCTCGACCCAGACCGTCTCCCACAAGCCTGTGATCGGGCCGTCCCCCGAGCTACCATAGACGTAGATTTACGGTTGATTGCTTTTCTTTGATTGAATTACCATTCATGTCAAAAATAAGGCATGAATGAAGATATAAATAAATGTAATCGCAAGAACGATACATTCTGAAATAAAAGCTTAATCCCATTTCCTCATATACCTATTAGGTCATAATCCCAACCTAAAGGAGAGAATCTACCTCTAAGTTTCAACTCAACAAGATTCGTTCGTCACCGTTCTGCAAGGTCAACTCCAATCGTGAAGTCAAGACACGTTATCAGGAAAGCCCTAGCATAGCCAAACCCAATCTATGAAAATGTAGATTTAAAGCCTCTAGTGTAAAGAAGTGATTCCTAGCTAAAACATATCCATGACTTTCTAGCCTTTCCAAATCTCGGGACGAGATTCTTGTTAAGGAAGTTAGGATTGTAACACCTTGATTTTCGCGAGGCATTAAAAATAAAATTTCCCCTTAATGAATAAATTTCAAGAAAAGGATTTAGCATAAATCAAGAAAGAAGAAAGCTAAAATACAGGCCTAAAAATTTCATTTAAAAATAACAATTTGCTAGAGTATTTTCCTAAAAATTCTCCTAAGCATTAAAATGCGTTCCAAAAATTTTCTGAATTTTTGGTACCAAGGAATTCAATGAGATATAATCAACATCACTTCATCTTAAACCTCTAACACTAATTAATAAAATATATTACAACAAAAATGTTGAGTGAATAAAGTACATGATAAATCATTTAGATTAAAAATAATATAAGGCCTGAGTGTGAAAGATGATAAGGAACTAAAATAAGATATGTAAGCATCTAGGTCAAACTATTCATCTTGGCCAATAAAATCAACAAAAATTTCCCCTTAATATTGGCACCTTCTTTTTGAACCCTTCAACTTCAGGATGGCCCATAACCAAGGATCAGAAGACCCACGCGACGGAGACACCTCAGGCAACCTGCCTCAGTGGGGTAAAGCTGGACGTCAGCAGACCCCTGTTGTCTATTGTTGGCGTAAAAGATTACGCTAACAGGTTTCTGTAGAAAAGAAACTAACAAACGAAGTGTTTGCGAAGCAAACTGTTCTAAGCCTCCGAAAGGATAATAACTTAGAATAGTTCGAAAGTGTGTATTGATTCACTTGTCATCGGTCCTCATTACAGGGTGAAATGGGGGGTATTTATAGGTCTAAACATTAAGGAAAAGACCTATTTACCCCTCTATTACAACCGACATTAAGGAAACTATTCGGTTTCCTTAATAGGGCTAAAATAGTAAAAGACTAATCTAATAGGATAGAAGATAAGTCTTCCATCTTAGCTGGCAGAAAAGATCCTGAAGAGCTTTGGTTCGAAGACATACTTCGAACCAATGCCAGTCTTCGGACTTCGAACGAGGTTCTGGGCATCTTCGAAGATGGTCTTCGAACAATCTTCGAATTGGTTGGCTGTCTTTATGCTGCTTCGGCAATAACCCCGAAGATGAGATATTTTCCCCCAACAGTAGCCCCTCGAATACGCTTCTCCGTTCGACCTGCAACGTTAGGAGAGCAGTATACGGAAAGAAAAGATAACCAATTATAGGGGTTATTGATTTTCGTTTTATCTCCGAAATGCATGGAGATAAGAACTTCAAATCAGTCATAAGGTAATTACCTTTCGAACTATCTTAGAACTGACTCAGAAAGTTCGAAAGTCTTTTCAGACTTAGAAGAAATAGCCGTTAGTTTCTGTTCCTAACGGCAGTTATAGGAGGCGTTATTTTCGGAGGAAAATAACAGGCGGGAATGCGAAAGGGCAGAGCCCAAACGGTAACAAACGGAAAGATTAGGCTATAAATAAAGAGCCTCAAAACTTACCCGATTACCTTTTCACTGCTCCTCCTCAGTCAAAAGCTTTTTAGCCCTTTGAGTTCTTGAGCCCTAGCTTTCGAGTTCTTGAGCCCTAGTCTCCACTCTCTCAGATCGATCCAGCGATTGCGATGGCGAAGACCAAAGGCTCTGCACCTCCTTCGACCTTGGTTCGTCAACAAGCGGCTGCGGCAGCGGCAGCGGCAACAGTGGCGGCGACGCCTTCGATGCAGGCGACAACTTCCATGGCGGCAAAGGGAAAAAATCCCCAAATCGCCGATGATCAAGGTCTGTGCCCTCCATCGACCAAATATTTGGACCAATCCTTTGAATTGGGGCCTTCAACCTGCAAAAGAGAGTCCTTGGCAATGGCAGTAGGAGGAAATATTGGTGCGGGAGTTATGATTCGGAAACCAGGGAAAGAAGTGATTCCAGTGCCCAAACCCGGAGAAGTAGTAGTGTTCGAAGCTTTTTTCGAAGCCGGTTTGGGTCTTCCTGCAGTGGACTTTTTGGCAGAGGTACTCGAACTGTTTCATATAACTCTCCCCCAATTATCTCCGAATGCAGTAGCTAGATTAGCTATTTTTGAATGGGCCTTAAGAGCAGAAGGATGTGAAGGAAGGGCGGAAATCTTCGCTGCATTACATAGAGCAACCTGCCAACCAAAAACCTTCGTAGCTCCCGGAGGTGAAAAAGTAGTAACGTCTTTTGGCAGTATCAACTTTAGACTTCGAGATGAGTACGCCCTTCGCTTTCCTGCTAAAGCCATCAACGCTAGGTGGTATACCGACTGGATTTTGAAATGGTTCTATGCCGAAGTTGGGGCAAGCAATCCTCTGGCCGGACCTCTTAGAGAAATCCAATTCCGAAAAGAAGCTTTGGTGCGTCCTGACGAAGGCCAATTCGAAGCCCGTCTGAATTTGCTTGAAAAAGTTAGCCGAAGGCTCAGTATGCGAGATTTGGCCGAAGAATTCATCGGTCTTCAAATTCCTCCACTGATGGCCGACTGGCCTATTATCTTCGAAGATGATTCCGAAGGTGGTCTTCGCAGAATTAACTTGACTTCAAGTCCTACAGGTAACTTCGAAAACAACATGCATTAAACATATTTGCTTCGAAGAAAAAACTGACTTGAATTATTTATTTTGTAGAATCTTCAGCCCCTGTTACTTCAGAACAGATTATAAGGGCTTCGGAAAAAATCTTGGGTGCTCCAACTCCGACCGAAAAAGAGTGGCGAATTAAGCTGGTTGGGAGTTGGGAAAGATTTAACAGAGTATGGGGAATGCTGAAACTCACTCCTCCCCCTCTAATGGATTGGGCGCCTTTGGAGAAAGGGCCTCAAAAAAGGAAAGCCGAAGCTGGAACTTCAAGTTCAGCAAAAACTCCGGTGAAAAGGGTGGCTCGGAAGCCGAAGAACCTCGCACCTTTAGATCCTATACCTTCGAGCTCAAGAGCTTCGGTTTCCGATTCCCAAGAAGAAATGGAAAGGTTACTTGGGCACCTAATGGAAGAGAACGAAACTCAAAGGGCCGCACAGGCCGAAGTATCTGTGAACGTACCGGAGTCTGGAGAAAATGTTGATCAACCAAGGACTTCGGTAGTTCAAGAAGAGGTAGCTCAGGACGAAGTTCCTGTGAATGAAAGTGGGGTCGAAGTCATTATGGCTTCGATTCCCGAAGAAACAGCGAGGACTACCCAGGACGATGCTCCTGCAGTCCACGATTTAACGGCTGATTCAGATGAAGAATTAGCTTTCGATCCACCAAACAGTCCGACAATGACTCCTCCGCAAACTGCCGAAGGTAGATTTCGAAGAACTTTTGTATTTATTTAAATTTTATACTATATATAATACTTTTGATTACTTTGCAGAACCCACTCCTATGGAAGAAGTCCGCTAGGAGGAAATAATTCCTGAGCCTTCGACGACTTCGGAGCCAGCCCCGAGAGTTACTCAAAAGGGGCCTGGAAGAGGCAAAAGACAAATAGAGCCCCTGCCTGCTATAAGCTCCGAATCAACTCCGTCTGATTCAACAGACGAGAGCCAATCTTCCAGGGAGGCTCGAACTCCAGTGGCTCCGAAGACCGTAGGCCAAAGCTCCGGTCCTTCGTTGAACGAAGATGACCAAGAGGCAATAAGCATGCTCCCCTTGCTGGCTCCTTTCTTAGGGCAAACAACTGGTCTTCGGACTTTGCTCGAACCTTTGGATCGAGCTAGTCGTGACATAGGGGAGACCGAATTAGTGGCCATCCTGCGCAAGGCTGACAGGACGGAGCTTAATGCCATTATTGAACGTACAGCTTATCAGGTACGAAGCAACTGCAAATTATTATAGAATTTATCTTCGAATGAATATTTACTTTAGTTTCTATTTTGACAGCAAACTGTCTTGGCCCGAGCTGCAAGTCTATGCAACGACGAAGAAATCGCTCGGCTTCGGGAAGAAAATAGCACTCTTCAAAGGAATTTTAACATCTCTGAAAGTCGAGTGACTCAAATGGACAATATAATATTAACAGAGCGAAGGGCCAGGCAAAGCTTGGAAGCTGTAAAGAAAGAGCTCGAAGCGGAAAGGATTGTGCTTCGAGCAGAGGTTGACAAACTGCGGGCGGAGCATGCTACTGCAGGGTCTAGGCTCGTCCGGCTTGAAGAGGAAGCTAGCCAATTGTTGACACAGAAAAACACTTTGACCACTGAGAATGCTAGGCTTTCTGGGGTTTTGGACGAAGTTACTTCGGCGAAGGATGCGCTGAACGAAGATAAGTTGAAGTCTGAGAAGGTGGCTGCGGAGGTTATGAATCAGTTGTTAGAAGTCCTGGAGTACTTCGGTACTACTGGAATTCTCCCTTCTGATGATAACATCAGCCTTTTGCGCCGGTTAAAAAGGATCCAAGGGGTGGCGAAGCAGATGAAGACAGCGGGCATTAGATACGGAGAACTCTCCGGACAAGTGTCTGCTGTTGGTCTACTTCGCTATTACGAGGATTTGGGCCGATCAATAGCTCCGGACGCAGGAAGAGGTCCAATCACCTTCGACGACGACCGACTTCTCAAACCTTCCGAAGGTGTAGCTGCTGCTTGGCGAGCCTTCCAAACTTCATGGAGAGCCGAAGGTCGTTCTGCGATCAAAGCTTGGATTGATGAAGGCCAACGCCAGAAGCAAGTTCGAAGCCAAGCTTCGAGCAGTCAACCTCCTTCGAACCCGCAGGTTTAGAAATATTTTAGGATTTCTAATCATGTAAAGCTTTATGCTTGTAAACATTTATCAATGAAAATCTTGTTTATCATATTTTTAGGCTTTGCCTCTTATGGAAGATATCGAAGTGTTAGAACTTAACAGCGAACTTCGCTCACTGTGGAACACCTTCGAACTTCTAAAGAGTTATAAGCGTCCTCGATTCCTTATCCCTCGAGATGACTCCGGCGTTATTGCGCCCGAAGTAATTAAAGACGTATTGTCTTATATTAAAGAGGAAGATAAAGAAATCGACGCAAACACTTCGTCTTCTGAAGACACTAATTGGTCCGAAGACGAAGGTGAAGCCCAAAAAAAAGATCTGAAGGTCTTAGAAGCTGGGAGAGAAGTCCTGAGCGGCTTCGAACTTGGGCCGAGCTTCAACAAGAACAGAAGGATTTTAGAGCTTCGAAGGGGAGGAAGAGAGTTAAACGCAAAGTTCTTAGAACTTCCGATGTTGGAACTAGTGGTTCCACCCCTAGCTCTCGGGACCGAAGAGGTCTCCGATTCCTTCTTGGTATAGATACCAATTTTTCATAATGTAATCTGTAAACACATTTGTTTCAATAATGAATGCCGATTTAAAATTGTCTCCATATTTACTAGCCCCTCTTTGGGTATAAGCAACTTCGAACTGTATTCAAAGATGGTTATGCGCAAAGAAAAAACTTCGGAGTACAATTTTTTGGGGGTTCGGAGCCCCTCTGTCATTTTAAAGATCTTTTGAAATCTTATGAAATGTCTTTGACCTTTGTAGTCAGAAGAATGGTAACTTGGTACCTTTGTTTGCTTTACGAAAGAAATCAATTAAGATAACTTCGAGGACACTTTAGTGTCTTAAGAAATTTGTCACTTTGGACTTATATGAACAAACATTCGAAGCTCATGGCTTAAATGCTGTTTTGCTTTAGCCACCTTCGGCTGTTTTTTGCAGAAATCTACCAGCCGGAGCTTGGATTTCGCAGAAATTGTAGCCACCTTCGGCTATTTTTGCAGAAGTCTACCAGCCGGAGCTTGGACTTCGTAGAATTTGGCCACTTGGGCTCTTTTTTGCAGAAGTCTACCAGCCGGAGCTTGGACTTCGCAGAATTTGGCCACCTTCGGCTCTTTTTACGGAAGTCTGACAAGCTGCAGCTTGGACTCCGCAGATTTTGGCCACCTTCGGCTCTTTTTACGGAAGTCTACCAGCCGAAGCTTGGACTCCGTAGAATGTGGTATTGGCTCTTTTACGGATGCCTACAAGGTATCAGCTTGGGCTCCGGATGGATTTCAGCCACCACACCGGAGGCCTCGACTTTATGGGTACGAAGTCCGGAAATACAGCCCTGCTTGATGACACTTCCCTCTCGAACGACTTCTGTCCCAGCGCGTCCGCTCGGGAAACTAGGAGTGTCAAGGGGAAGGCAAGCTACAGGGTGTATGCTTTATTAATTTAGAGGTGATTACAAGCGAATTACAAGGAGCCCTTATGCGAAGTATCGCTTTAGGTGCTCCGCATGCCAAGTATGTGCTAACTCTTCACCTTCTAAATTAGCTAATTTAAATGAACCAGGGCGCCCCGAGCGGACGATTAGATATGGACCTTCCCATTTATTGCCTAACTTCCCTGGTGCTATAATGCTTCGTAGAACAAGATGACCCGGCCTTAACTCGCTGAGCTTAACCTTCGGGTCATACCAAGTCTTCGTCTGCTGATGATATTTTGATAAATTGTCTACAGCTCGAAGCCTTGTTTCTTCTGACAAATCTAACGAAGCTTGTCTTTCTTCTTCGATGTCTGGTTCGGTGCTGCGAAATGAGCCCCCTTTGAGCTCCGTTGGAGTCATAGCTTCATCTCCGAATAGTAGTCTGAACGGAGTAAAACCTGTGGACCTTGTTTGCGTAGTCCGAATGGACCACAGACTCTTCGGA
>JAAALK010000286.1:7415116-7449369 GCA_019279435.1 Zizania palustris
CAGACCTTCTCAACACAATGAGATTGTGAAAGTGTAATCCCATTCTCGTCCTTATTCAGTTTGATGTTAAGAATAACATAAACTTCTCCCATATCTTTCATATCAAAACTCTTTGATAGAAAAGACTTGACCTCATTGATGACATCAATGTTTGTGCCAAAAATCAGTATGTCATCAACATACAAACATAATATAACTCCTTCACCCCTACCATGTCGATAGTATACACATATATCGGCTTCATTTATGACAAAGCACACAGAAGTTAGAGTTTTGTCAAACATCTCATGCCATTGCTTAGATGCTTGTTTCAGACCATACAAAGACTTTAATAATGTACACACCTTGCTCTCTTGACCCTTTATTACAAACCCATCAGGCTGATCCATGTAGATCTCCTCATCCAACTCTCTATTTTGGAAAGTTGTCTTTATATCTATTTGATGGATGATAAGACCATATGAGGCTGCTAGGGAAAGCAATGCTCTGATTGTGGTCAGTCTAGCGACGGGTGAATAAGTATCGAAAAAAGTCTTCTCCTTCCTTTTGTCTATAACCTTTGGCCACAAGCCGAGCTTTGTACTTCTCAACAGTACCATCAGGCCTAAGCTTCTTCTTGAACACCCACTTGCAACCCACAGTTTTGCAACTATACGGCCGATCAGTCAATTCCCACGTACTATTGGATAGAATCGAGTCCATCTCATTATGGATAGCTTCTTTCCAATCATCTGCATTAGGAGATGCATATGGCTCGATAATGGTAGTAGGAGTGTCATCCACAAGGTACATAATGAAATTGTCACCAAAGGATTTTGCAACCCTTTGTCTCTTACTCCTTCCAGGAGCTTCACTGTTATCCTCCTCAATGATTTCCTTGAATTGATTATGTTGTTCAGAAGACTAGAAATTAATCAATGTAAAAGGTTAAGAAATTATCTCAGTGGAATATCTAGCAATGTTATGCATATCTTTCAAAGGAAACACATTCTCAAAAAATTTTGCATCACGTGATTCTAAAATAGTATCAACATGCATATCAGACACCTTAGATTTTACTACCAAAAATCTATATGTTGTACTCCTCAGAGCATAGCCTAGAAAGACGCAATCCACTGTCTTAGGTCCCAACTTACGTTTCTTCATAATTGGAACATTGACTTTCGCCAAACATCCTCACGTACGCAAGTAAAATAGTAATAGTTTTCTCGCAATCCATATCTCATAAGGAGTTTGATCTTTATTCTTGTTAGGAACTCTATTTAGGACATGACTTGTAGTTAATAGAGCCTCCCCCCACCATGCCTTTGATAAATCGGTAGTATCTAACATGGCGTTAACCATGTCAGTTAGTGTGTGGTTTTTCCTCTCAGTAATTCCATTCGACTAAAGCGAATAGGGAGGCGTCCTTTCATGAATAATACCATGTTCCTCACAGAATTCATCAAATATTTTGGGAAAATATTCACCACCCCGATCAGACCTTAGACGTTTGATCTTTTTCTCTAGTTGATTTTCAACTTCAGCTTTATAGATTTTAAAGTGGTCTAATGCCTCATTCTTAGTTCACAAAAGATATACATAACAAATCTAGATACATCATCAATAAAAGTCATGAAGTATCTCTTTTCACCCTTTGTCAACCCGCCATTCATCTCGCAGAGATCAAAGTGTTTGTTTTAATTGCACACAACTATGGCACTTAGAACCTTTCACATTGGTGAAATTTGGAATTAAACGCATGCTTGACAAACGAGAAATCAAACTAAAATTAACGTGACATAAACGTGAATGCCAAATACTCGCATCATTATTAATGTTGCCACAAATATGGTTCACTGACTTATTGCTAAAATCAGAAAGGGAAAAACAAAATAGACCTCTGCAATCATAGCCTTTACCAATGAATTGTTCATGTTTTGATAAGACTAATTTATTGGACTCTAAGAGTGCCTTAAACTCGTCCTTCAACAAAACGTAACCGCTTACAAGATTCCTTTTGATAGTAGGGACATGTTGCACGTTCCTCAATTGCACGATCTTTCCTGGAGTAAACTTCAGATCAACCGTGCCAACACCATGAACAGAAGCATGCGACCCATTCCCTTTTAGGACGAAAGAATATGGGACGGTGTGATAGGAATAAAACATAGAGATGTCACCACTCACATGAACATTGGCACCCGTATCAAACCACCAACTGGTAGTCTGAAATACTGAAAGCACATTAAATAAATTACCGTACCCATTATCAGTATTGCCGACAATCATCATGTTAACATTTTTAGCCTTTTGCCCTTTACGGTCTGCACGGTCTGGACAACCCTTTGAAAAATGTCCTAGTTCACCACAAGTGAAGCAATTCAACTCGGTTATATTTTTCTTCTTCTTAAAGGTAGTGGTTCTCATAACCTTGTTGGGCTTATATTTCCCTTTACTGTTGTTGTGTGGGGATTTCTGCACCAAGTTGACGCTGGATTGACCCTCGCCTCCTTTCTCAGAAGCGTCTTTTTCATGAGCTTTCTCTTCAACATCAAGAGATGCTATCAAGTTTTTAACTAATATCTTCTGTCTCTGATGTTTTAGAGTAGTGGCAAAGTTCCTCCATGAAGAAGGTAACTTTGCAATAATGCACCCAACCACAAATTTGTCGGGTAGAGTACACTTAACGAGGTCAAGTTCCTTGACAATGCACACAACCTCATGAGGTTGTTCTACCACAGAACGGTTGTTCACCATCCTATAGTCGTGAAAGCTCTCCATGAGGTATAGTTCACTGCCTGCATCTAATGCAACATATTTTGCAATCAGACCATCCCATAATTCTTTCGCATCTGTCACAGTGATGTAACATCACACAGACGATTAGAGAGCACGCATAGAATGCATCCCACGAAGAGATTATTGGCCTCTGTGAACTTCTTCTACTCATCAGAAGAGAGTTCACCTTCAGGTTTGCCAAGTCTCGTTTCCTATATATTCATAGCAGTAAGACAGAGACGGACTTTTGCTTGCCATCTCTTAAAATGCACACCAGAGAATTTCTCTGGCCTCAGTGCATCCACAAATCCAGTCATTGAATTAATCGCAAATTGTCTAAAATAAGGTTTTTGGATTGTTGGAGTATTAGGCAATTTTACGACTAATTTCCGCACAAGATAATTCATGGCATCCACTAAAATTAGCATGTTCACAATAATCATGTTTTTCACAAAGCATGATTAATAATCGTACAGAAAAAGAAACCACGTACTATACGATTATTGAAGACGAATCTCTAGTCGGTGTAGAATTACTTCTTCTGATGGTGTCAGATCGCAGCACTCGACAGCGATCGACGATAGGTGTAGACGGTAAACACGTCGTGATGACGAACTTGAGCAGTTGCGCTGAGCACTTCCCAAAAACCTTATTCGCCCTCTCCCGATACAGGATCACAAGGACGACATATTTCGGAGACCTGCTCTCCCGTCTCCGGTACACACCGGCGGATGGGATGGAGTAGACTATGACGGCAACACAATAGAAAGAGAAGACAACCAAAACCCTAATGTGGTTTTGTTATCTATCTCACCTTTTTAGCCAGATCTACATGTATTTATATGGGAACAATCAGATCTCGTGTCGCGATCACGATCTCAATTATGTTGGATTCCATATAGCCATATCTCATAAACTTCGTCACGATCCCATAGAATCACAATAAGAAAAGGAAAGATCACGTACGCTTAAAACAGAGAGTTGGATTTAGGAATCACGTTGTCCGCTCGGCGGGCCGACCCCCTACTCCCGACTCCCGACTCAGATTGAGCACTTGGCAGTGCTGACCCCGATTCTCGAGTCGTTGGGTCAGATTTGGCACTCGGCAGTGCCGACTGCCGAGTCCGATTTCTGACCATTCGGTATTCTTTTTCTTATTTCGGGCGTTTGAGATTTATTTATAAATTTCTAAAATATTCATATGAATCTATCCTAAAATTTCAGCATTTTAAACCGACGTAAGGACACATTTTACTCAAATCTTTACACCGTTCAGCACCTCGGTTGTTACGCATACGAAGAGCGTCGTTCAACTAGCGCGTGATCACTTCCCGGCCCATTTACGAGCTAATTCAATTGTTGGACCGTATCGAGAAAAGCCCGTAAAAGTGAAGGGAAGGTTCCACGAAATGCTACGTCGTCACCGCAACGGGCAAACTCCACCGCGGAACTAGCCAAACCCTCCAGCCTCGATCGGCCGCGCGGCACCACTCCAGTCTCCCGTTCTCCCCTCCCTGACCACACCGATCGCCGGGAAGCGTGAAACGATGAGCGCCGCCGCCTCGGCTACTAATGTCGCTGTCATCGGGGGCGGAAGTAAGCAGCGCAGCCCATTCCCACCCCGCGTCCCTTGATCCGATCGGCCCCGTTCGAACTGATGTGTGCGATCCCCTTGTTCCCCACTGCAGTTTCGGGCGCCGTATGCGCGTCGCTCCTGGCCGCACGCGGCGTGGCGGTGACGCTCTTCGACTCCGGCCGCGGGGCCGGCGGCCGCATGGCGCAGCGGAGGTGCTCGACCAATTTACTGCCCGGGCCACGGGTGTTGCTTCCGCGCTGATCGGTGCTTTTTGTTTGTCCTTTCTGGTTCGCGTGGACGCAGGGAGGTGATGGAGGACGGCACGGAATTGCGTTTCGACCACGGCGCACCCTACTTCACCGTGAGCAACAACGAGGTTGCTCGTGTCGTCAACGGGTGGGAGGCGCGGGGGCTCGTCGCCGAGTGGAAGGCCATGTTCGCGTGCTTTGATCGGGAGGCCGGCAAGTTCACTAACTACGAGAAGGTCAGAGGCTTTAACTTGCATGTCTCGTATCTGGTGATAGCTGGACCGTGGTAAAAGAGATAATTAAGGGGTGTTTGGTTTGTGGTTAGGGACTAAAGTTTAGTCTTTTTACCCTCTAAATTGCTAAACAAGCTGACTAAAGTGGGTCTGATTAAAGTTTAGCCTTTTAGTCCCCAAGAACTTGCTAAAAGGGACTAAAGTTTGTACTTTACAGGATATGCCCCTGCTTCCACCTGCTGCCCTCGCTCTCTCCCGAGCCATTCCCCATCTCGTCCCTCCCGGTCGAGATATTTGCAAACATGACACTCCCTTCAGTGGGCTTCGCAAAAACAGCACCTCAAGATTGACAATTGCAAATTTGACATTATAATAGTATAGAGTTTGAACATTTGGCATTGCCATCCACTAAACAGATTTTTTCATGTGTAGTACCGGTTTTGCCCTTCCAGCTCCCACAAGACAGCTCCCGTCCATCCACTGAAGGGAGAGAGAGCCAAAATCGAGCTTCCAGAGGAACCCTTCTGGTTCCCCCCGCCGCCGCCCGCCGCTGGGCTCCTCACTGCGCCTCCGCCGCCGTCCTCGCACCCTACCCTCCCCGCTGCCCCATAGATCCTTGTGCCGCCACCGCCACTGCTACCACTACTGCTCCTCCCCTTGCGTCCGCCGCCGTGCCCGCTCCTACGGTCCAACCCAAGATGGATCCACCATGGCCGGACACGGGAGTGAGGAATACCGGGACTATTTTTCTTCTTTGTCGGCAGTTCCCTGCTTCCTTCGACGCCACCACCGACGACGACATGGATCTTCTCTCCCAGGCGTCTCTAGGCTCACAACACGGCCTCTTGAATCGGAAGGTGCACATGGAGACTCTAGATCTCAACTCCTAGGATGAGGGTTTCCTTTCGTCGACCAGTACTCAGGTTACCTGCAGCAAGGGATTCCTCGTCTTGGACCGAGCGGAGATGGCGGCAGATTCGCCGCATTCCAGCCTCCTCGACGGATCAACACTAGAGCGGGATCCAGTCGAGGAAGATCGTAGGCTACGTGTGGCCGCCGCAGTAGGGCCGTCAACAATGGAGCGTGATCCAGCCCCCAACCAGTTGGATCTGGTCCCTAGGTTCATGCTCCTGTCCTCTGTGCTAGCAGCCCGCCACTAGTGTCCGCCATTTGGTTGGGAGGTAGAGGCCGTGGGAGAAACGGTGCCTAACCGCATCGTCCGTGGAGCAATGTCTGTTGGGATGAACGTCTCTCCTGCAGAGGATGTTGCCGTTCAAGATGACATCGAGGATGAAGATGACAACAACTCCTAGTTGGTAAGTTCCACCTATCCTGAATGTTCTTACATATATGTGTGAAATGAATCCTGAATGTGTATTGTCTAGTTTAAACTGCTTATATATCCTGTGAACTTGCTGTATTTTTTTGTGTAATAGAACCATTATGCCAAACACGGATGGATTGTTTAATAGGATGTAGCTCATATGTTTTGTAATAATGAGATTTGTGTATTCCATGAACAATATTTGGCATAAATGTGTATTTTCATTTGGCATAACAACTGGCTAGCAGCATGGCGAGGCGAGCATTCCAGTGGCAAAGAATGGCAGGAGAAAGGGCAGCAGCAGTTTGGCATTGATTAGGGGTATTTTAGACTTTATGCAACTGTTTTAATGGCCTTCAGTCCCTAGAACCAAACAGTGAGGGACTAAAGTTTAGTCATGTAAAAAGGATGAGATTAAATTTTAGTTTAGTCCCTAAAGCATGGTTGTCATGGCGCCCCGGCGAGTCCAGTCGCCAGGGGGCCGACTGGACGCCTAGGCGCCTAGGCGGGCGCCTAGGCGTCGCCTAGGCGACCAATTAAATTCAGCACACAACCACACATAGTTCATACTTCATAGCACAATTAAATTCACCTAGGCATATTCCATAGTTCATACTTCATAGTTCATAGCACACAACCACACATGCAAAATAAAGTTTCACACAATTCACACAAGTCCATAGCAAGCAAACAAAGTAAAGGTTCAAACTTCAAAGTTCAAACAAGCAATGAAACTCTCCTAATGGTTCTAAACTTCTAATCAACATCAAACTCTATATCATCGTGGCCACTCTCATTGGCATTCCGTGGAGCACAATCTTGAGGACTAGATGGTGGTTGGCCAAAATCATCTTCAATATCAAGGTCATCGGCCACATAGTGATCTTCATCATCTTCCTCTCTTCCAGATACTTGTTCTTCTTCTTCAATAATTGAGGTAGAAGCTGGTACACTTCGACGAGTACGAGCATACGTCCTAGTTATCCTAGGTGCCCGAAGTGATTCACTTGCACCAATGGCTTCATCAACATGAGACCAAAAGAGATCATCTCCAGGATGGACTTCATCATTTCCCATCAAGTGAACCCATTCATTGTCCCATTGGAACTCTTCTAAGATCAATGGGTTGAAATTTGTTCCTTCAACCCGCATCTTTCTAAACCTTTCCGCAATCTTCATGTTGTATTGAATATAAACCAAGTCATTCAGTCTTTTGTGCTCCAAGCGATTCCTTTTCTTTGTATGGATCTACAAAGTAATTAATAGTTACTACTTAGTACTTACTAATATAGCAATCTATGAATGAAAGACAAGTACTCAAGTAGACATGATTTGTAGTCGCTTACAAATTCAAATATGCTCCAATTGCGCTCACAACCAGAAGCTGAACAACAAAGACCAATGATGTGTCTTGCAAAAGTTTGTAGCTCTCTACTTAGTCCACCAAAAGCACCCCACCAATCAACTACAGTAGTTGTACAAATATGTTAGAGCTAGAAGTCTAGAACACAGAATATAGTAAGAATAGTATAGGATTGTAGGTCTTACGAGGGTTTTTGGTTTTTTGTTGCTTCACTGCCAATGGCTTTGCAAAGATCCCCCTTGTGTTCTCATAGTCATCCGCTTGATTACTTATTTGTACAAGCAAGACATCATCATCAAACATCAGAGTCTCAAGGACATCATTGAAGGCAACTCGGAGTCTAGAAGCCTCATTGTCATCTTCTTTGGAGATGTCAAAAAATTTATTTGGATTCAAAAATAGTGCAGCCCCATGAAGTTTTTGCTCCATTTGATTCACCCACCTTGTATCTATGATGTCCAGTACCTTCTTTAGAACCCTAGGCTTGCTTTCAAGAGCGGTGCTTATCTTTTTTCTTGCTAGATACATAGCTGCAGCAATCTCTGGCATGGCAGGCTTCTCATCCCCATCAGCAATCCTCAAAGCAATAAGCAAAGGTTGGGATGCTCTAATGCAATCCATTACGGTATTCCAGAACTGAGTGGAAATCACAATATCAGTAGCTTTCTTCCCAGCCTCCGTGAAAGCCAATTTGGACCTAGTCCAATCATCACTAAGAAAGAGCTTCCTCAAAGCATCCTTATGTAGACTTTGCAAAGTGAGAAAAGCAGTGGCAAACCGAGTGGCTGCGGGTTTAACCAAATCTCTTCCTCCTGTATGCTCTCTCATTGCATCAAGAAGTCTCCCATGCCTATAGATGAAGGTAGTCAACCGCTTGGCATTGTTGATGCCCTTCTTGAAGTCCCTTATGTTTGCAATGTCCTCTAACATAAGGTCTAAACAATGTGCAGCACAAGGTGTCCAAAAGATTTTAGGATACTTGTTCCTAATAATTGCACCAGCAAGCTTAAAGTTGGCCCCATTGTCAGTGACTATTTGAACTACATTATCCACACCCACATCAAGAATCCTCTTCTCAAGCATATCTGCCAGGACTTGTCCAGTTGCCACCTGGGAGGATGCATCTACAGACTCTAAGAAGAAGGTCCCTTCAGGACAATTGACAAGGAAATTTATCAAGTGTCTCCTCTTATCAGTCCATCCATCAGACATGATTGTGCAGCCATATTTTCTCCATGCAACCTCTAGCCCCTCTCTTATAGCTAAAACCTCTTTTTTTGCCTTGGCAAGTAATGGCACCCTTAGCTCATGGTAACTAGGAGGCTTGTACCCATGCCCATATTGTCCAACGGACTCCATCATGATCTCATAGCTCCTCGAATTAGCAGCATTGAATGGTATGCCACATTGATAAAAGAAGTTTGCAACATGCCTATCCACCCTCTCTTTTTCTTCCTTGGTTCTCATGCATTGCTCTATGGATGTTTGGGCAGGTTGCTTTGAATGCCTTTCCTCAACCACCTCTTCTGGAGTCTTCTTTAATATTGAAGCAACTGACTTTGTCACCTTAGGCACCGGTGTGAAACTAAGAGCAGCCGCCTTCCTTTTTGCCGCTGTCCCTGAACTTGGGATACTAGAAGACGCGACAGACGCCTTTGATGATGCAGCAGCTTGATTTTGATTGACCTCAACCTTCTGAACCTCATCATCTTCCTCATCATCATCTAAAATTATCCGGCTTGATCTTGTAGTTTTCTTCATGTACTCTTGCATCTCTCTCATTATTGCCGTGGTTGTTTGCTACATGTTTGCACATCACCAAAACCAGCGGCAAGGTGTTGCTTCAACCTTTTGATACCTGAATGCATTTGCTTCCCACATAAAGAACATTGCACCAAATCTTTGTTTGTCAAGTCCGGCCAAAATCCATACTTCCATCCAGGATCCTTCGACTTAGCCTTTCGCTTCGGATCCTTTGATGGATCATATGCAACCTCCCCCTGTAGGGCACCACTACCTTCACCATCTGCCATTGTGCTGCTTGCCTTGCTAGTTGTTGCCTTCTCTGTTGCTGCCTAGTGCCTTCTCTGTTGCTGGCTTGCTGCCTGCTACACTACTGCAGTACTGCTTGCCTTGCTGCCTGCTGCACTACTGCAGTACTAGGGGAGCACAGGGGAGGGAGCACAGTGGAGCCGGGGAGCACAGGGGACTAGGGGAGGGAGCACAGGGGAGCCGGGGAGCACAGAGCAACTGAGCACAAGGGAGGCGGGGAGCACAGGGGACTAGGGGAGAGAGCACAGGGGAGCCGGGGAGCACAGGGGAGGCGGCCGGTGGCCGGTGGCCGGGCGGCGCAACTGCGCAAGGGGAAGCAGCGCAGCTGCGAAGATCTGGCGGCCGGCGGCGCAAACGAACAGGAGATCCGGCGGCCGGCGGAGCAGATCCGGCAGCCGGTGGGCGGCGGCGCAAGGGAAGAAGAACCTAAAGCCGAAAGGGCCTGGGCACGCGGGCTTAGAAAATAGACTCACGGACCCTAGGCGCCCGCCCAGAGTCTCCTAGCGACCGCCTAGGCGCCATGGGCGACGCCTAGACTGTCCAGGCGGGCGCCTAACTCACCCAGGCGAGGCGTTTCAGCTAGGCGTCCGGCGGCCACCGCCTGGACGCCTAGTCGGCGCCTAGGCGTCGCCTAGGCGACGCCGTGACAACAGTGCCCTAAAGGAACCAAACATGGCCTTACTATCACTAGAGAACCCCTTATTACCTGAATGGAGAATGAGGTAGTTTGAACTTGGAATATTATCATATTTTTCTGTATCTTACAACTTACAGTATACACTTCAAATAGAAGCGAAGAATATCTCTTCTTTTTAGGAAAAAAACATGGAATACCAAACCTTCTTTCAGTTGCTAAATCTGCTCTTCACTGAATATAATGTGCATTATTTGAGGTGTTTTGTAGATAAGATCAAACTCTCATTGCTTTGATGTACATAATTGGTTTTCATCTGTGAAGTCTCTGATGTTGATGATAGTGTTGATCCTTAACAGAGCATGGAGTTGGGGTGGATTAGAATAATGTTGGATGGTATGGCTGCATGGTTAAAATGACACTTCCTACTTTTTGACATGAGCTTCCTCACATATATTCTTACAGGAGGAAACAACTAAGAAATATGTGGGAGTACCAGGCATGAACTCGATATGCAAATCACTCTGTCTGGATGATGGTTAGACTTACTTTGGAGCATTATGCCTCTTCAGTATCAAGGCATCTAAAACATGATGCCCATACATGCTACCTCTTGTGCTTGTTAGGTGTGGTGGCCAAATTTGGTGTCACCATTGGCAAGATGGACTGGATTCAAGATAGGTGTTCATGGTCACTGGCTAGTTTGGATGGGAGAGATCTTGGCAATTTTGATTATATTGTAGCAACAGATAAGAACATAGCATCTCCAAGATTTTATGGACTAACTGGAAGGCCACCACTTCTTGGTTTGTTTTATTCGATAATCTGCATAGGATGCACTACCATAACACAAATTTCACAATAATGGGTTTCTGACTTTTATTTATGTTGGAAAGGCAGTCTTATTGATTTTCAACAAGTTATATTGATATTATCTAAAAGAATGTTAAATTTGTCGGGAGGGCTAACACTATTGATAGTTATAATAACAATTCTTTTACCATAGCTGATGCATTTCACTATTTCACCTCTTTGGTTCCAATTTCATAATGATTTTTCTAACATGTTTGACTAGACTCATATAGGTTGCACATTGATATTGTTCCTAATTACTCAGAAGAGCAGCACATTTTTATTGATATATGAGCTTGATGACTTAACAACTGCTTTTTTTCCTTCTCAGATTTGTCATTGCTTCCACAATTGTCAATGATGATTCAAGATATCCCTGTCCGCCCCATTTTTTCTCTTATGTTAGCATTTGCAGATCCTTTGACTAAGGTAGATGCATCCTGCAATATTATTATCTCCAAACCATCACCATTCCCCTCGCTTATTCTTCTACTTCTCCATTTTATTATTTCGTTATGAGATAAGGTCAAGATTGCCATGGCAATTTTGTACAGTCAGTTCATACTTATCAGTTATTACTATGCATCTCTCGCTGCTATTCTATCCAGTTGAATAAAGTTATATTATTTTTTGTACAGTTGGATAGGACCATTAGTTAAGAACAAATTAAATGTCAAATAATTTAGCACTACAGGGATCTTCAACCGCACTTATTATCCACATAATCTAATCAATCCAGCGAGTTCTTGATATACAGCGTAAATCCGGATGATTGATGGAAGAAACACCAGACACGAAAGGGGAACTAGTTCGTAATATATGAGGCTTTTCCGTAGTTCTTGATAAAATTTATCAAATTTCGTCCAGTCACATTATTCTTCTGTGCCATGATATTTTAATCAGGTACCTGTTCAAGGCTTCTCATTCGATAATTCTGATTACTTAAGCTGGGCCTTTTGTGATAGTAGCAAGCCAGGACATGCTCATATACCTCTTAACAGGTGCATATTTGTTTTGAGGCTTTTGTCCACACTGATATTTTTATTGCTCTGATTTTCATTTTCATTAAGTTTAACTATGTGTATTCAGTCAGTCTTGGGTGTTGCATTCGACAGCTGAGTATGCTTCGAAGGTAATCAACATTATTGGTCCACGGAAACCTTCAGCTGATGATCTTGCTAAGGTGGCTGAGGAATTGCTCAAAGAATTTCAGGCTACAGGATTGAACATTCCACATCCAATCTTTATGAAAGCCCACAGATGGTCAGTATTCTAGGTTAGAGTATTAATGCTATATTCCCTCCATGCTGCTATTTTCTTATTTTAAATAAAATTGCAGGGGCAGTGCTTTCCCAGCCACCACTGTAGGTGGAGAAGATAAGTGTATTTGGGACAAGAGCATAAAATTGGCTATTTGTGGAGATTTCTGTGTGAGTCCAAGTGTGGAAGGAGCCATCCTTAGTGGCATGAGAGGAGCCTCTAAAATAATGGGGTGTTTAAACTTTCCATGAGGGCTGTGACTTGTGGCCAACCTACAATTCTTCTGTTTCCTCAGTTTGTATTTATGTTCATCTATTTTTAAAGAAACAGTGGATCAAGCCCCAACTAAGAGTTGAGGGATATTGTTTGCTAAGCAATTTGATATGAAATAGGAAATTGATACCAATGGAAATATTTTCTTTGTATTTTTTCCTGAAGATTATTTGATTTATTCTCTGATTCATGTTGTTCATAAAAGCCAGGTTGGTGCCACTGGAAGTGATGTTTCTCTGCTGCCCTGCTATGCCATGGACCAACACACTAACATCGAGTCTAGGTTGTCTGCCAGAGTGAACCCTGTATGAGTGCATGTGATGAAATGCATAAAAGGTGCCGTAAAGAAGACACATACCAACCACTCTTGTTCTCTGGTGGTCTATCATGGAATGACACCAAATATTACTAAGTGGTTATGGAACATGCTTCTGGTGGTTGGACACATACCAACGTAACCAGCCACTCTTAGCATGCAAGTGATTAGCAGAATAGCCTCTGGTGGTCGGTTGATGCTTGCTGAACATGTTGTATTGACAAGAAATGGATAATCAATATAATATAATCTATCACCCTTTTTACTGTCAGTTGGTCTCAATCTCAATTCAGTGATACTTTACATAGAGAAATAGTGTTGTATTAATATTTTCCTAAAAAGTACTCCTGAATGCGTGGAAATGTTCCCATACCATCTATAACGGATTCTACTTCCTAAAAGAAAATCAGAATTTAGCATATTCCGGTCAACCTGACCATCGTATGGCATTCCCAACCCTCTACGACCCTCTACGTAGGATAATGTCTTAGTCATTTATTAGGTTGCCATGTAGGAAATAATATGATTTTGTAATGGAGTTAAAGAAAAGAGAAAATAAAATTTAAAGAAACCATGTCTTAAGTAATACACTGTCTTAATCATATCCAAGACATGGATGAAAAAGGGAGAGAAAAAATAGTAGTATAAAAAATTTATTATAGATGCATACTAAGAAATTAGGGTTGAGAAAATAGTTTTTAGATATATTATCTTGTTGACATGGCAAAATAAAACATCACTTAAGACACTATGAGTTGGGATTGCCGTGATGCTTCAAATGCAAGTTAAATATCTTTTCATGTAAACATTTAAGAACCCGTGTTATCGAGCACAAAGTTTTGCATATGTCATCTCTATCCTTTAAACCTCCCCCCATTTGCTCTTCCCAGGATGAGCCACGTCATCGTTTTGCACAAAGATCTCTCAGCTTTTCGTAATTTGTCACAACTCCAGCGAGTTTTGGCTGGCGTGGCAGCTCCGCGGGCCACCACGTCGCCCCGGGCAGCGCTGGATTTTTGCATAAAAATCCTCGTGTTTCTCGCTAATTGTGTTAAAATCCAACGTCCTGCCTTCCATAGCTCTACGTTTTTGCGTATGTACCCTCGGTTTTTTAAGATTTTCTACACAAAGAAGAGGAGGAGCGCACTCTAAAACCTAAAAACACAACGTTTTTTTCGAAAACGTCCTGGACCGCTGGGACTGGGAGCCCCGTCCCCGTCATTCCCCCATCCGGCCACCCCATCCCCAATCCCCCGCCTAACCCTACCAGCATGTGCTCCCTCTCCACCGGTGCTCGCCGCCGGTCTTCTTGTGTCGCCGCTCCCGACCCTTGCTCCCAGATTTCTCCCCGTCCTCTCCTTCCCCTCCTATATCTCTCAATCTACCACTTGCATGCCGTCGCGGCACGACCAGGCTCACACATGAGCATGACAAGCGGTCGTGAAGGAACTTCGGCGGGCGGAGGCACGGATGCTCTCCCCCAGCTCCACTAGAGGCCTCTCCCCCAGATCCTCCAGTGTCCTCCACCTATACCGCCTCTAGATCTGCCACTCTACCCTTGGGTTCGGCTGCGCTCCCACGCGTATCCCCTCCCTGGCAGTCACTTGCCTCTACCCTGGACGTCCCACGACTATCCATTGAATCAATAAGGCATCATCGGGCCTCGGGCGTCGCCCGCTGGCCAGCATGACGCTAGGGCAAGCTACCTCCGAAGATCGGAGCGGCGTATGAACATTGCCTCTGTTGGTTCCAGAGCATGCACCAATGCTTAACATCTCCATTAGAAAGTTTCCTTTTTTGGTTGCAATCATTAATCAATGTTTATTCCGTGGAGACATTTTGAAACGGCTTATTACATCTATGCACACCTTTATACCTTAAACTAGCTTCCGATTAATACCATTGGAACTGCTCTGCTTCATATCTGTGTATCATTCTCTGTATTCTTGACACTTATGTTTTACAGATCAAGCACAAGGAAATTGCAGTGAACACAAAACCTCTAGAAGAAGCAGTTAAGATTTCACTGAAGGACTGTCTGGCTTGCAGGTTTTTACTGTTGTTTACTGTTCATTTCCATCAGTTACTTCTCCAAATTCAAATAACGCTGATTGTTTCATTTTGATCCCATAGTGGTTGCATAACATCAGTAGAGACAATTATGCTTGAGAAGCAAAGCTTGGGTGACTTCGTTACTCGTATCAACTCTGGCAAAGCTGTTATAGTATATGTCTCTCCACATTCAAGACCATCACTAGCTGCATTCTTTGGTCTTTCTCAATCACAGGTGATTAAGTATTTTTCACTTATTTGCGCCTCTTGTAAAATCTATCCCTATAAAACATGTTCTCCCAAATGTTAGTTTATCTGAAAATATCACTGCTCAAGATGCATAAAAAGAGTTCATTTTAATTATTATCAATTTATCATGGTGACAAAAGCAGAGCGTAATACCTCTATGTTCAGGTTTTCAGAAAATTGACTGTGCTGTTCAACTCGATGGGTGTAAAGGCAGTTTACGACACAAGTTGCAGCCGAGATCTGTCCCTTATCGAAGCATGTATTGAATTTGTCGCTCATTATCAGAAAAATCAATTATCTAATGGCCGAGAAGCAGGAAACAACCTTCCAATGCTTTCATCTGCATGCCCAGGTAAAATTCTGGCTCATCCTACTATGTACTGTAGGTGTCACGAATTCTGCACTCCATAATGCTTGTAGTTTGACATTGGTAGTTTGTTTAGTTGCATTCCTTTTATAGACAACACAAACAATCAATTTAAAAATATATGTGGATCTCTTCCACTTGCAGGTTGGATATGTTATGCTGAAAAAAACTCTCGCTTCATATATATTGCCTTACATCTCATTTGTGAAGAGCCCGCAACAGGCTATTGATGCTTCTATCAAGCATCATATGGTTGAAAAACTCGGTCTCAAGTGAGCACTTTTCCATAGCTCTTGATTGAAGGTGTTATCTTCATATTTTATACACTATTGGTTTTTTAAATATTTTGACTTACTATTGTACATGTATTTATTGTGTAGGCCACATGATTTTATCATGTAACTATGATGCCCTGTTATGATAAAAAGCTAGAAGATGTCCACGATGTTTTTGTTTTCTCTAATGAAGACAAAGCCATCACAGAGGTAGATTCAGTATTAACAACCAGTGAAGTGTTAGATTTGATACAAGTAATTGGATTTTTTCTTGTCCTTGCTTGTAGTATGTATTTGAAAACTATGAGAAGCTTAATACCATTTTCATGGTTATGCAGTCCAAATCTGTTGATTTCATGACCCTAGAGGAATCTCCCTTGGATAGATTGTAAGTCTCCTGCATGCTTTTTTGTCATTTTGCTCCTTTAGGTGAAGTTATCTGGAAACTCACATATAGTTGTATTCATTGTAAATCCAGACTAACCAATGTTGATGACGATGGCCATCTATATGGGGTTTCTGGTGGCTCATGGGGTTACGCAGAAATAATATTTTGATATGCAACACACACACTCTTCAATAGAGAAGTACAAGGACCACTTGATTTCAGAATCATACGAAATTCAGATTTTCGTGAAGTTACACTGGGGGTAGGTTCACCCCCTTCTCATGTTCTTTTTGATCCCCTTCCCCTTCCTTATCCTCTCAACTATTTGCTCCATATGCCCAGAAATTCTTATGTTGATAATATACCCCCCTCACTCCGTTGGTTTCTCTGGCCTGCTACCAATATGTGTTAATTTTGTATATTCCATACTTCTCTTACCACTGCCTATGATCCAATTACTTACAGGCACGGGAAAAATGTGGCAAACGTGAATTTGGCATCTAGCTCAGAACAAAATATTGCTTGCATTATTCTAGTGCTCTCATTATTGACATACTGCTATGCCAAGATATGGGAACAATATGATCTTATGATAGTTATTTATATGTTTCTGATGCCTTACCCTCGTCGAGCACTCTACCGCTAAAATGATGTCTTGATAAGTATGGTTTGTGTTATATCTGTCTTCTTAGTCTTATGAATTTCCTTCATTTTGCATTCAGGAATAATAGAAGATTCAGTAGACCGCATAGTTCTTGTGGCAAGTGAACAGGACTCTGATATCTTGGCTGAGAATGAGCAAGCTCAACTAAAGTAACACATATCATTGTCTTTGTAACTGCTGAAGCTTCTCTTTATGCTAAGTCAAGTGGACTAAGAGATGTTTGTGGTTCACTGCAAATTGCTCTTGCTTCTCGTGGTCACCGTGTGATGGTTGTATTGCCAAGATACATAAATGGGGCCTTGAAAAAACAGAAATACATTTTACACTCGGAAGCATATTCTTTGGTGGAGAACATTAAGTTGCTTTTTTATGAGTACAGGGATTCTGTTGATTGGGTGAGTATTCAATCTCCTTGCCATTTTTTTATGAAAAGTGCTATCTACTTATCTTTTTTTATTCTTCCATTGGAGACATGATCATATTCTGTACTTTCTTTCTATGTCTGTACACTCATGCATTTGATTGAAACCGGTGTTTTCTAAATTTAAAATGCAGAGGATTCATTTATATGACTTGGTGTATACATTAAAGTCTCAAGTATTTGTGGATATGCCTTTGTACTTTTGTTTGCAACAAACATTCAATATTTAAGAAGTTTGCTTTTATTTACCAATTGCATCCATAGTCATCAGGAATGAAATTCTATACTTTAACTGCATTTTTGTTTCTCTAAAAGTTTTATATGTTGTTGCAATTAATTTTCCGTATCTAATATAAACTAATGTTACTTTTCGTATTATATTGTTCAATAATTTATATGCATTCAAATAAGTCATTTTCATATTCGAATTTACAATATTAATAATTTTGGTTTTACATGCTTATTGATATGGCGCCCGAAGGGCGCCTCGCTGCCTAGCCTCTATACTTTAAACCTCCTCCCCTTTGCTTTTCCCACATCCTTCCACGTCACCATTTTACGAAAAATACCCCTCAACCTTTTGTAATTTGTTAGGCCTCTAGGCATTTTGCCTGGCGTGGTTGCTCCGCGTGACTCCGCGTCGTGTCGGGTGGAGCCGTTGTTTTTTTTAAAAAAAACCCTCATTTTTATAACTAATTTCGGGAAGCCCCGGCACCGTACTCTTCGTGAGTTGCGTTTTTACGTCTGAGCCCCCATTTCCTGGTATTTTATATGTGAAGGAGAGGAAAGTCGTAAATTTGGAGTGCGCTCTAAAATTGAAAAATATGAGGGGTTTGTTGCAAAGCGTCCAACCGCTAGGAGTCCAGATCCCCGCGTGCTTGCTCTCCCATCCTATCCCCGACTCCCCTTCTGGACCGTCCCATGCCTAACCCTAGCTGCGTTTTCCCCAGCCAGCGCCGATGTCGACCCCATCTTAGATCCACCGCCAGCGCTATCCTCGCCCGCCGTGTCACCCTCGAGACCCCGCCGCACCACCCCAGATCCATTCCCAAGCCAGATGCGTCCGCACCGGCGACGAGCGCGTCTTAGCTCGGGGACCTTGATGCCCTAGGAGCCCTCCTCGCCGTCGACACCTCCCTCTGTGCCACCGTGGTGCTCGGCCTGTTCGTCGTCGTCCGCAGCGGTAACGCCCGTGCAATCGAGCAGGCTGTTCACTGGCTACATCCAGTGAAAGGGTGGGAGGAAGAGGCCACCACCTAAGAATGCGCATGACGATGTGTTTTTGAGAGTAATTTTTATTTCGATAGCTTTTGGGATTTGGGAATGTAAATTCGGTACATTTTGATGTTTTGCTTAATTCTGGGATAGGAAAAGCCACTACTTTTCATTTCCTGTTTAACTATCTTGAGTTTAGCTTCAATGTGAGGATGATTGCTTACTCTCGTGCATTTTCTGGGCTAATTTATGGTTTGGGTAGGAAAAGATTCATTCTTTTTTACTCGCTTCAACCAAAAAATTGAGCTTTTTCTTTAGATATATTTCTGTCATGGTGTCAGAAGCCTGAACTTTTCCACGTGTGAGTGTTCTCAAGCTGTAGTTGATGTGTGCGCTGTGATGTATGGTTGCAAGTTTTCAAGAGTACAAGGCATGATGGTGGGTTTAAGGGGGCAATGTATATCTACTGCCCCAGAGAGCCTTGCTTCCTCTGCAAGATGCCAGATTCTTATATCCTTCTTCTCTGTATGCTTGGTTTGTTTTTCTTTTGCAAGCAGACAAGTATTTTGATGGTAATGCAGTAGATCTGGAAATATCCTCCAAATCAAGTGTGAGAGCCTATTCAAAGGAGCAGTCTGACACCGACGGCAGTTCTGGGTGTACGGATAACCAACTGGACTTAAAATACAAGGAAGTCCAACATGAATATGGAATTCAGGATAATCTTGTAATGGAAACTATTCCTCAGTGTGATACTCTTGAAGGGTCTGGCAATTTTTTTTCAAAGATACAACCATTGATCAATCTGGGATTAAACTTCATGAGCCGGATTATGTACCAGTTATCCTGAATGAATCTGGTACCGCGGAAAATTGTGGCAATTTTTTGTAGGGTGATGTGGATGATGAACAGCTTGACATCATTGTTAATGATACTATTCTGCCTCTTATGCGATCCTAAATTTGTGAAAGCTATGAATCATCTCCAAGGTATGTTATTCTCCATATAAATAAGGCTCTAGCATGCTATTTACATAAACTGTTGCATTGCTTCTTGAATACTAATATTGTCACTTTAAATCTTCTTGTTACTTATAACTTCTGAGCTTTAGTAGTTCAATGGAATCATAAAGTAGTTAGCACTATCTATTGCAGTTCCCAGGACTCTCCTTCTGAAGGCATACATTTCAGGAGTGATACCCATGAAATGGCTTTGGAGGAGCCATCATCCTGGTCATGAAGATTTTGTTGGCCACAACAATACATTACAATTGGCTAAGGTTCTATATGCATAAACATTTGGTCGGTTGCAACTGTTTGGTACTGGTTGTTGCAACTGTTACTACCGGTTCTTGTATTTAGCAGCAAATATTTGTGCTTTGCGTTGCCCATGATGTGAACCTTGAAAGAGGGAAGTGTGTTATCTGCCATTTTTTCCTGCCAGTCGATTTTGAGGTTGGTATTTTAAATTTGTGGCAATCAATTTTGCTACCACATGTGGCCCTGGAAACAACCTGGATTGACATTTTAATTGAGATAAATATCTATTTAGAATTGCAAGGATATGCATCATTTATTTAGAATTACAAGGATCTGCATCATTTACTTAAGTGTCTCAATCTCATCATCTCTTTGGTGCTTTTGCACTGAATTAGCTTTCTATTCGCTTGTGGATGTATATTAAGATTTATATAGCAAAAATGTGATGTTTTTAATTAATCGTGTCATCCTCATCTTAGTTAGAAAAATGAATTTCTAGGTTCTATTTAGCAATGAAAAAAAATCAGAACTGATATTGGAAAAACAAGATATGAGGCTCAAGTACAAGCTGCTGAAAAAGCTCTCCAAAATTTGGAAAGTAAGTATACATCATATGCATCTCAGATATTACAAGCTTGAAATTTTACAATTTTTAATTGCTTGTGAGTATAATGTCCCTGGCAATGCAATAGCTAATTATTTGTTGTGTGGTTAGTATATTTTGCTTTATCGTACTACTATTTATAGTGTTTTTCCTTATATGCTATTTTTGCTTTGTTTTAATTTGGTGTGCTTTTTTAATGGAAGAGTGCATTTGGGAATAAAAAAGGAAGGTGCTTTAAGTCAAGCAATTACATTTGTTTAAGTTTTTTTTTGAATAATCTACCTCATCCTTGCAAACATTAATGTCAAATAACTTAACAAAAATACATGCTTATATCATGTAGTTTTAGATAAGAGCTGCTTATAACGAATTGACATCAATGTACTACAATAATATTTTAAAAAAACACAAATTTGCATCATAGGTTACATAATATCATGATAAACAATGTCAAAATATTCTCATGAAAAATGATTGGAATTTGTGATAGTTTACATTGTTCAGTATGTATAAGATGGTTTATCTTGTTTTACATGTAAACCATCTGATATAATTTCTTAGCTGTTGCATTCTCGTCTCGTGCATTGGTGGTGTTCGGTTTCTTGAATTTATAATTTATTTGTTTGGTTTCAGCTATAAAAATCTGATTGAACTAATTCGATTTCTGAACCTTGTGCCAATTGACAAAATTATGGATTGCATTTACCAAAGGAATGTGGCTTATCGATGGGGCGCCCAACGGGCGCCTCCCTGCCTAGTCTCTATACTTTAAACCTCCTCCCCTTTGCTCTTCGTAGGACGGGCCACGTCATCGCTTTGTAGAAAAGTCTCTCAACTTTTTGTAATTGGGTTAATTTTTTTCGTGCCATTACAATTTTTGCGGTTTGCCAATATGCCATCGATGTGTCACTGACATATGGGGGCCGCCACAGTCACTGACAGTGGCATATAGGCAATTTCTGAAAATTATAATGGCATGTGAGTAATTTTCCCTTTGTAATTTGTCACGACTCCAGGGCATTTTGGCTGGTGTGGCAGCTTCGCGCGTCGCCACGTCGCCTAGGGTGGGTCCGGTTTTTTTGCGAAAAAACCCTCTGGTTCATTGCTATTTGCACGAAGGCCCAGCGCCATGTCTTGTGTTTTTTGCGTATGAACCCACTTTTTCTAAGATTTTATGTGCGAAGAAGAGAAAATTCGTAAAATAGGTCCGCGCTTTGAAAACGGAAAACCTAGTGGTTTTTTTGTAAAAATTTGTAGGCAGCAGGGAACCCCCAACCCCCGAGTGCACCGTTCCCCATTCGTTCTTCCCATCTTACACCTAACCCTAACCGCCGCTCCTCACCGTCGCTGCCCCCATCGTCGTGGCACCCGCCGGAGCCCTTCACGCCGCCAGCCTCCACCTCCTCCCTCTTCGACGCAACCCGGGCGCCCCCTGGTCGCACGTCCGCTCCTACCTCATCGCAGCCAAGCCTCATTCCTGCCCTCCCCCACCACCGCCGGCGCCTCCCTCTGCCGCCACGACGCCGCACTTCACATCCCTCATCGTCGGCCCTGTAGTCAGGAGGGGCGGCGCGGTCGGAGGTAGGAGGGGCGATGCCGCATGCTCTCCTGCTCACCGACGTTGCTCTCCCCTCTTACTGATTCCCTCTTCGCACTCCTCCCCCTCTTCCTTGCCTCCAGGTACAAAGCCATAAAACATCTCCTTGTTCCTCCCTAGAGGCATCCTCCTCGTTTCTGCTTTTGCTGAAGTGGATTCCTGGCTGCTTGAAATTTTGTACTAATTGACTAATTCGTAATGTAGTTCTTCTATGGTCGCGCTGACTTGCGAGGTGCTAGGTGCAGCGGCGCTTCAATCCATGGAGGCTAGCGAGATGCTAGCGTCCGATGCCTGCATTGCAAACGGCTTGGCACGGGCGCTGGGGAGTGGGAGCCAACAAGTAGCTGATGGTGCCTGTAATGCTATAATGGATCTACGTGTTTCTTCTGTTGGCATGGAGCATCTCGCTGGCTCAGCTATTCTGCCGAGCATATTGTAAGCATATGCATCTCATGGATCTCTCTTATTTTTACTGATTGGTATGATTGTCTCTCAAGTTTCAAATTCAGTGTATTCTTCGATTTACTAGCTTATGTACTTAAAAAAATTGATCATATACCCTCCACGATCAAATCTCCCTCTGTGGTTATGCATATACTCCTATATATACCATTAAATGTTAAAAGAAATATTTAAGCAATTGCTTGACCCTCATGTCCACAAGATCAATTTAAGCCTTATGCCCTCAGTTAGCATATCATGATGATGGCTCAACAGTTTATAACTAGGTGAGAATATTTAAATTTGATGAAAGAGATGTTCTTTGTTTGTACTGCTGAATATCTTTGACGAGTTAAATTTACTTTCTGTAGGTATCTATTTTCTCGGGTTGAATCTGTTTCTGGAGTCACTGATAGCAGAAGCACCGAGTACTCAAAGAGTGATTATAAAGCAAACAAGGCTCGTTTTGTCAAAAAATAGTAAATTACAAACAAATTTGCTTCCATTAGTTTGATCTCATGAAAAAAAAGAAAAACATAAAGTGCGGATCTGTGGAACAATAGCTTTTTGTCAATAACAATCTCAGTTTCTCGAGCAAGTTCATTGTGTTTGGTGGAATTGAAGTTATGGGCTAATTGAAATAGTCTTTTCCACATAAATCCTAACCCCTTTGTTTTGTGGTTACTGTTCTTGTTTACTGCATACTATTCGTGGATTGAAGCACCAAAGTAAAAAAGGAATATTTACTGTGCTGGATTGATCTTGTTGGGGGAAAATATTCCATCTTCAGGATTATCGTAGCAACAAGATAGAGACTGATGGTTAAGATGATGTCAGATATATAATTTCGGAGATGCATCCAGTCAAGTTCGAATTATGATGATGGGCTCTAGTTCGAAGTATATCTTCGAACATAGACTCTTCCAGGAACCTCTTTGCCAGCTAAGATGGAAGACTTATCTTCTTTCTAACTAGATTAGTCTTTTACCATTTTAGCCCTATTAAGAGTACCGAATAGTTTCCACTATGTCGGTTGTAATAGAGGGGTAAAAAGGTCTTTTCCTTAATGTTTGGGCCTATAAATACCCCCCGTTTTACCCTGTAATGAGGACCGAAACAAGTTATTCAATACACACATTCAAACTATTCTAAGTTATTATCCTTTCGGAGGCTTAGAATAGTTTACTTCGCAAACACTTCGTTTGTTAGTTTCTAATCTTCAGAAACCTGTTAGCGTAATCTTTTACGCCAACAGTTGGCGCCGTCCGTGGGGAACTTAGTCCAAGAAACTTCGTTCTCTACCAACTTCTTACACCATGCCTCCTAAGCGGAGCGCAACTGGTAACCCTGTTCGGAGGTCCCCTCGGACCTCCGGAGTGATATCTCCAGACACAGTTGAGGTCGGAGGACCTTCGACGTTTCCTCCACCTCAAACTCCGGAAGGGATTCCTATTCCTCGAGCATACGGAGTTCCTCCGCCAACTCCATCTATACTTCGACTACCCGGAGTTCCTCTTCCACCTCAAGTTCCACTCCGAACTGATCCTTACAGTTCTCAAGACCCGGAAGATCCTTCTGGAGGAGATGAAGACAATCTTGGTGATATGGCCGCTCAAATGGCCAGTCTCCAAGCTGAAGTAGCGAGATGGCAGCAAGAAGCTGCAAATAGACTTCGCTCTCAAGCCATCCCAATTATTCCGGAAGTGCCTGAAGACGACGAACCTATCTATCCTGAAGCCCCGGAGAACGCCTCCTTTGATACCGAATCTCCGCTACATCTTGAACTACAAAAAGTTTGCTTCGACCCGAAGTTTAAGACTTCGAAGCTTTGCAAGTATGCCGGAGATGAAGATCCTGGAGAATTTGTCTGATCTTATGCTTTGGCGATTGAAGCCAGTGGAGGAGTGCGGAACACCATGGCAAAATGTTTTCCCCTAGCTCTTCAGGGAGTAGCTTTGCGATGGTTCTGGTCTTTAAAACCAGGATCAATCAGTTCATGGGGACAATTGAAGAAAAAGTTCGTGAGTAACTTCCAAGGCACCTTCGTGCCTCCAATGTCGACGGGAAGTCTTTTCCAGGTGAGGCAGCTCCCTGGAGAAACCTTAAGACAATACTTCAAGCGCTTTGCTCATACGAAGTCGTAGATCTAAGGGTTAACTACGTCTTCAGTAGTTGACGCAGCTCGGGAAGGAGTCATTCATCCAGGCCTCCTTGATAAACTCCACCGGAAAAGCATATCTTCTGTTTCTCAGCTGATGTCCTATTTTGAAGAATATGCAAGGTCAGAAGAGGGCTGGCTTCGAAGAACTGCAGCTCCTCCGTCCATACTGGAGGAAGTAAAATTGGAAGTGAAAACTTCGGCACAGCCGTGGGAACCTGTCTTCGAAGTTCAGCATGATAGGAGAAGGGGGCAAAAGCATCCTCGTTTAGAAGTTCTGAACATTGCACCCCCGCAGAAGTTTGCCCAAAGAGCTCCACAACCTTCGGGAAACAAGGTCAGCGGCTGGAGGCCGCCAGGGAAACCGACTGGCAAGGGCCAGACCCTTTTCTGCTGTATTCATGGTGAAAACCGAAGTCACGCAACTGATGCGTGCAAAGCTATACTTGCCCTGAGAGGAGAATATCTAGAGAGAACTTCGGGTCGAGGTACTACTGACCGAATTCCAGCTGAAGTGCGTCCGGAGCCTGTCCAAGCTGTGGCGCGGATAGAAAACTTCGAAGCTGCAAAACGCCCTCCGGTGGTCAATATTATGCCACCTCCGAAGCAAGAAGAGGGGCAAGACCGAGGAAAAAGAGTAGTCCTCCCTATCTCCGGAGGAGGTACTCTCGGAAGCATGTCAAAAAGGCAGAGAAGAGAGTATGTCAGAGAAGTGGGGCACATTGGAACTTCGTCATCTGCAGCTGCTATGCCTGAATGGTCCCATATGCCAATATCTTTTTCTGCAGAGGATGCAGCTGGCATTAAATTTCCACATGCAGACCCACTTGTCATTACTGCCGACATTGCAGGAACTGAGATTTGAAGAGTGTTAATTGACGGAGGGAGTTCGGCAGACATTATTTTTGTTCAAGCATTCGATCAATTGTGCATCTCCAGAAAGCACCTTCTTCCAGCGGCTCGTCCTTTGCAAGGCTTCGCAGGACCTCCGCTTGATGCACTCGGCCAAATTGGCCTGGAAGTTACCTTTGGAGAAGGATTGTTAGCCAGGACAGAGGAAGTAATCTTCGACGTCGTGGATGCTCCATATGCCTACAACGTCATCTTCGGAAGAGGCATGTTAAATCAGTTCGGAGCTGTGGCACACCACAATTACTTGTGCATGAAGATGCCCACACAAGCAGTAGTGCTCACTATCTTCGGAGATCAAGCTACCGCCCGAAGAGCGGAGTATGGTCACGGCCCCCCTCTTGATCCAAGACAAGTGAATAGTGTGCAAAATAATCAAGAAAATTTTTCTGCTCCTAGCGAATCTTCGAAAAAATCCTTCCCAAGACCAAGTCCCGAAGGAGAGATTGCAACGAAGGTTATTGTTAAAGATGGTAAAGAATATTCATTTCAATTTGGTAAAGATTTACCTCCAGAAGTTGCTACCTCCTTGGAAAAAGTAGTTGAGGAGAATTTAGATGTCTTTGCTTGGTCTGACGAAGACATCACCAGAGTCAGTCGGGATATTATTGAGCACAGTTTACTTGTAAACCCGAAGGCCCAGCC
Source organism: Zizania palustris (assembly GCA_019279435.1). NCBI lineage: Eukaryota > Viridiplantae > Streptophyta > Magnoliopsida > Poales > Poaceae > Zizania > Zizania palustris. The sequence goes on from JAAALK010000286.1 coordinate 7,441,252, forward strand.
TGTTCGGCAAGGACTCCGAAAAATGTCTGCAGAAAGAGCTGTTCTTGCAAAAGACGAAGTTGAAAAATTGTTGAAGGCTGGGATTATCAGAGAAGTGGCTCACACAGAATGGTTAGCCAACCCAGTCTTCGTCAAGAAGAAATCCTCCGGGAAGTGGCGCATGTGCATTGATTTCACATCCTTGAATAAAGCATGCCCTCGTGACCCCTACCCCATGCCCCGAATTGATCAATTGGTCGACTCCACCGCAGGTTCGGAGTTATTAAGCTTCCTTGACGCGTACTCCGGTTATCATCAAATATGGTTGAAACGCGAAGATGAGATCAAGACAAGCTTCGTAACTCCCTCGGGAGTCTTCTGTTATGTAAGAATGCCTTTTGGCTTAAGAAATGCCGGGGCTACTTTTTCGAGGTTAGTTGCTAAGGGTATTTAGTTTCAAGCAGAGGGATTGAAGCTAGCCCTACTCAAATAACTGCCCTACAAAAGATGGCTCCTCCAGAAAATTTAAAACAAGTGCAAAAGCTGACTGGTCGTCTGGCAGCACTTAGCAGATTTTTAGCAAGGTATGCGGAGAGAAGTTTGCCCATCTTTAAAGCATTGAAAGGGTCTGAAGATTTTGCATGGACACCGGAGTGTCAGAAAAGCTTCGAAGATATTAAAGAGTATCTCAGTAATCTTGCTACACTCACGGTGCCTACTGCGGACGAAACCCTACTCCTTTACCTTGCAGCTACAGGCTCTGCTGTCAGCGCAGTCCTTGTCAGAGAAATGGATTTCAATGGGAAGTTGGTACAAAATCCAGTTTATTTTGTGTCCGAAGCATTATCAGGAGCAAAGACAAGGTATTCCGAGCTCGAAAAGTTCACTTATGCTCTGATAATGGCTTCGAGGAAGTTGAGACATTATTTTTTAGCTCATAATGTAATTGTACCAACTTCGTATCCTTTGGGAGATATGCTCCGAAGTAAAGATTCCACTGGAAGAATTTGAAAGTGGGCAGTTGAACTAGCACCCTTCGGCATATCCTTTCTGGCAAGGACAGCAATCAAATCGCAAGTCTTAGCAGATTTTGTAGCAGAATGGACTCCCCCTGCAACGTGGGTTCCGGAGAAGTCAAGTGAAGGTGGACTGTTTTTTCTGATGGGGCTTTCCAAGCATCCGGAGCAGGTGTTGGAGCAGTTTTAATTTCGCCTTCAGGGCAAAGAGCAATGTACTCCGCAAGACTCAACTTTAAGTCTACCAATAATATAGCGGAGTATGAAGGGATTTTACTGGGACTCCGAAAAGCACGTGCTCTAGGGGCTACAAGAGTTGTTATAAAGACAGATTCTCAAATAGTAGCAGGGCACGTAGATAAAAGTTTTCAAGTTCGGCATCCACAGCTTGCAAAGTACTTAGAAGAAATCCGTAAGATCAAAGCACAATTCAAGGGTATTTCAATTCAGAGTATACCAAGAACAGAAAATGTGCAAGCGGAAATCTTAGCAAAAGCTGCAGCCGGAGCTATGGATATATCAGAAGAAGCTTTTTATGAGCAGCTCAGTACACCTTCGGTGCCACAAATTCCCTCCGCAGAGATTCTTTGCATTCCAAGTACGGATTGGAGAAATTCGATCATGGAACTTTTGCAAGGAGGAGCAAATTCGTTTGAAGAGCCACAATTTTCAAGATTGAAACTCAGGGCTAGGAAATATCAAATAATCAACGGTATTTTATACAAGGCCGGAGTATGTTCCCCTTTACTTCGATGTATATCCCAAACCGAAGGCCAAGATATTCTTCGAGATATTCATGAAGGGCTTTGCGGTAGCCATTTGGCCCCTCGAGCTTTGGCAGGGAAAACACTTCGCCAGGGGCTTTATTGGCCTACGATAGTAGCAGATGCGGAGAACTTAGTCCGCACATGCCAAGGATGTCAGTGGATAGGTCGAAGGAGTCATCGCCCACCAACAGCTCTTCAAGTTATTGCTCCGGTATGGCCCATGGCCAGATGGAGTATGGATTTGATTGGTCCCTTTCTAGTAGCTAAGGGAAATTTAAAGTTCGTAGTGGTAGCTATTGAATATTTTTCTAAGTGGGTACAAGCAGAGCCCTTAACAGCTATCACTTCGAACAATGTACAAAAATTCTTTTGGAAAAGTATCATTTGCCGGTTCGGAGTGCCTAGACAACTCACAGTTGATAATGGAACACAGTTCGATGCAGAACCTTTCAGAAAGTTCTGCGAAGATCTAGGCATCCAATTATGTTTTGCTGTAGTGAGGCATCCTCAGTCTAATGGAGCTGTAGAAAGAGCCAATGGAAATATTTTGTCAGGGCTAAATCGAAGGATAATAGGATTAGCAAAAGGACTGTGGACCGAAGAACTTCCGAAGATTTTATGGTCCATTCGGACTACGCAAACAAGGTCCACAGGTTTCACTCCATTCAGATTGCTCTTCGGAGATGAAGCTATGTGATGAGGACATCACTTCACATGATACACACATGGAGCCTCCACCTACAAATCAACTACAAGGACCAATCACACGTGCCCGTGCCCGTCGCTTGAACCATAAGGTTAATTCTTTCCTTAGCAACTATTTCAATATTTGTTTGGATGGGATGCTACTGAATACTAGTGATATTTTGTTGCTTAGGAACATGGGAGATGGAATAGAAGAGTTGGACTTGAAGACGGAGCAACGGATGTTTGAAGTCAAGATTTCGCTGGTTCAGACTACATCGACCACCCTGCACCAAAATGGGCATAACTTCCTCATACGAAGTCCGATTGGCGCGTTCTTTGACTTTTTGGAAAGCTGAGGAGAAGACGGATCGTTTGCCGTTGGTTTCACCTCATTTGGAGTCTCGAGTCGTCCTGTGTATTTAAAACAGTACTACGTGACAGAACTGGGCCATGTTGGCCCATAGTCTGAGTCTGTACGTCTTCTAGCCCACAGCCCATGTCTGTTCGCCTTCCACAGGCCGCCGCCCTATATATTCTCACGCCAGCCGCCTCTAGGGTTAGGTTTTGCTTTGTTGCATCTACACTGTTGTGTTTAGATCCCGCCTCTTGCATCAGACCGATTGGCTGCTGCATTGGCGCTTGTGAAACCTCACCTTATCTTCGTTTGTCTGTGATTTGGCATTCGATTTGTATCCTTCCTGTTCTTGCTTGTGTTCTTGGGTTCGCTTGCAGGAATTAGCCTTCGTGGCGAGGTCAATCGCGTTCTGCGTGGTTGATAACCAACGGAGACAGTGGTGTAACGATTGCAAGGTTTTGATCCGCCGGACCAGAGCCTTGGATCGCCAACGTCGAGATTCTCCACCAACCCAAGTTTATCCTTTACCTAGCGGAAGATCGGGACCACTCCCCCATCAGCTGGTATCTTCCTCCCCCTCTTGAATTGGAGTCGTCCTCGACTCAAGCTCATCGTCAGCTCCAAAATAGGGTTTTAAATTATCAGCACGGGGCATCAATTTAAACTTTCTCAAATCAGGAAAACGATCCTTGCACAAGTATAACCAAACAAGATCTCCTGGTTTGAAAAACATCTTCTTTCTTCCTTTATTTGTCCTTTGAGCAAAATAGCGTGCATCCTTTTCTATAACTTCGTTGGTCTTCAGATGCATAGCTTTCACAAACTCTGCACGCTTAGTTGCCTCCATGTTTGCTCTCTCTTGAAAAGGAAGTGGCAACAAATCAAGTGGTGTGATTGGCTTAAAACCATACACCACTTCAGACGGGCACAATTGTGTTGTTGAGTGAACAGCTCTATTGTATGCAAATTCAACATGTGGAAGGCAGTCCTCCCATTCCTTCAAGTTCTTCTTAATCATTGTTCGCAGCAACATGGAGAGTGTACGGTTTACCACCTCTGTTTGACCTTCAGTTTACGGGTGACAAGTTGTTGAAAATAGCAATTTTGTGCCAAGCTTGTCCCTCATTGTCTTCAAAAAGTAACTCATAAACTTCACATCATGATTTGAAACAATGGCTCTAGGCATCCCGTGCAATCTCACAACTTCCCTGAAAAATAAATCAGCAATATGTGAAGCATCGTTGGTCTTGTGACAGGGAATAAAGTGTGCCATTTTAGAAAACCTATCCACTCTTACAAATATGGAGTCTCTCCCCCTCTTTGTCCTAGGCAATCCCACAATAAAGTCCATGCTAATATCTTCCCAAGGTGCACTAGGAACAGGAAGTGGACTATACAAACCATACGGGTTAAGTTTGGACTTAGCTTTATGGTATGTGGCACAACGCTGCACAAATCGTTCAACATCTCTCCGCATCTTGAGCCAATAAAAATTATTGGACAGCAGGGCCAAAGTCTTTTCTCTCCCAAAATGTTCCATTAATCCATCGCCATGTGATTCCTGCAATAACAGCAAATGTACGGACGAATCTGGAACACATAGCTTGTTAGCATGGGACAAGAAACCGTCATAAACATGAAATGTTTTCCAGTCTTTCCCCTCATTACATTTAGTGTATGGTTCAGCAAATTCTTTATCTACAACAAACAAATCTTTCAAACTTTCCAAATCTGGAACGTTAATATCAAGTTGAGATAAAAGAACAACCATGCGAGACAATGCATCAGCAACCACATTTTCTTTGCCATTCTTGTATTTCACAGTGTATGGGAAAGATTCAATAAATTCAACCCATTTAACATGTCTACGGTTCAGTTTAGCTTGCCCTCTCAAATATTTGAGTGCGTCATGATCAGAATGTATAATAAACTCCTCAGGCAAAAGGTAATGTCGCCAAGTCTTAAGCACACGCACTAAGGCATATAATTCACACTCATAGGTAAAATAATTCAATTGTGGACCATGCAATTTCTCACTAGAATAGGTCACGGGTTTGCCTCCTTGTAGCAGCACATCTCCTATTCCAAAATCACTAGCATCACATTCTAACTCAACAGACTTACTGAAGTCGGGTAGCTGAAGTAGAGGTGCACGTGTAAGGCGATCCTTGAGTGTGGCAAGAGCTTGTTCTTGTGCTGACTCCCAAGTAGAAGTAACTCTCTTCTTGGTCAATTCAGGTAAAGGACCAGCTATGGTGCTGAAATCTTGCACAAAACGCCGGTAGAAACCTGCAAGACCAAGAGAGCTACGTACTGCAAGGTTAGTTTTAGTTGCATGCATGACACGTCCTTTCAGATTAATAGCTTGTGATGAAGAAGGAAAAACAACTTTATCTTTTTGTTGCCTCGAAAGTGTTTTAGCTACTTGCTGATTTTCAGAAAGTTGTTTGCTCTTTTGTGCGTCCCTAGCACGTTTTTCTTGTTCAAATTTCACAATTTCAGCAGGAGTCATAGGAAGCAATGTAATTTTCTTTCCTTTATACATAAATGTGTACTTATTGCTCCTACCATGGTGTGTAGCATCAGTATCATATACCCAAGGTCTACCAAGTAATAGAGAACATGCTTGCATTGGTACTACATCAAAATCAGCACTTCCGAAGTATGTACCAATGGAAAATTCGATGTGAACAGTTTGTGTTACCTTGACCTTACCGCTGTCGTTGAGCCATTGCACATGGTAAGGGTGTGGATGTGCACGTGTGGGAAGTTGAAGCTTAGTTACCACGTCGAGGCTCACCAAATTGTTGCAACTACCGCTGTCGATGATGACACGCGCACGACGGTTATTGACGAGGAAGATGGTCTGAAATATATTGTTCCGTTGTGCCTGGTCGTCCTGGTCCATGTGAGTGCTCAAGTCACGTTGTACAATAAGTGCTGCCATGTTAGTGAAAAGGCAAGACAACAAAGAATAATCCTTATGTAAACAGCTAGGTGGGGTGCTGGATGTGTGGTGGAAGCAATTCGTCAAGCACCTTACCCACGCTTGCAAGTGTTCTTACCATGCCGCAGTGAGGTCACCGGCCTACAGGTGATGAACCAAGTGGAGGGTGGTGGCAATTGCAAGGAATGAACCTGTCCTGACCAAGAGAAAGGTGTAGCTTGGAAGGCAAGTGAGTAGCAAGGATTAGCGATAATAATAACAGTTAAACCAAGTTCAATAAGTATTCCCTAGTACTCGTCAAGTTGCTGACCGTAGTGCTCCCAAAGTGAAAGTTCAAGTAATAGAGGGAAACTATGTGCCCAAAAATCAAAAAGGAAGCAAAAACAGGTCAAAATCAGCTCTCTATAGATCGGACAAGGGATCGGACAAGAGATCGGACAAGTGATCGGACAAGGGTATGTGCAAATTTTTTTTTTCTGCTGCTGTTCGGATCGGACAAGAGTTCGGACAAAGGTTCAGACAAGAGATCGGACAAGCAACAAACAGCCAAAAACTGCCTCAGATTGGACAAGAGTTCGGACAGGAGTTCGAACAAAAGATCGGACAAGCAACAAACAGCCAATGCCTGCCTCAGATCGGACAAGTGTTCGGACAGGAGTTCGGACAAGAGTTCGGACAAGCAACAAACAGCCAAAGACTGCCTCAGATTGGACAAGAGTTCGGACAGAAGTTCGGACAAGAGTTCGGACAAGCAACAAACAGGACTGCTTCTCTCTTTTTTTATATTTTTTTTTCTTTTTTTTTCACTCTATTTTTTTTGAACAAGGATGACCAGGGATGCAACCACAAAAATTGGCACCTACAACTGAGGTGGGATGTGGCTCACAAAAATTCAAACAAGTTCGCTGTCCGGCGAGCAAAAACTTTGTCCAATTTTTTTCTTTATCTTCCTGATTTTTTTGGCGAGTTAGGGTACCCACCCAAATCGGGTCAGGAACACGCTCAAAAAATTTCAGATTTTTCTGCCAAACGAGCGAAAAGTTATGCCTGTTTTACCGAAGGGGGGTCACAAAGACTGGATGTGGAAAACAAAATGGGGTTGCGGAAAGGGGGGGTTTCGGTGGGGAAATTTTTTTCTGAGACACAAGAACAACTACTACTCAAACGACACAGAGGGATGACTAAACCAGCAACAAGACTCGACCAAGAACACGAACTCAACAAAGTTAAACTGAAATTAAAATCGCAAGGCACAAAGGGGTTCTCGGTGGGGAATTTTTTTTGGTGCGGTTTTCTGGACTCTGGGTAAAACAAAAAGCAGATCGAGATTACCTAACGGGAAATCTGAGCTCTGATACCAGCTGATGGGGGAGTGGTCCCGATCTTCCGCTAGGTAAGGATAAACTTGGGTTGGTGGAGAATCTCGACGTTGGCGATCCAAGGCTCCGGTCCGGCGGATCAAAACCTTGCAATCGTTACACCACTGTCTCCGTTGGTTATCAACCACGCAGAACGCGATTGACCTCGCCACGAAGGCTAATTCCTGCAAGCGAACCCAAGAACACAAGCAAGAACAGGAAGGATACAAATCGAATGCCAAATCACAGACAAACGAAGATAAGGTGAGGTTTCACAAGCGCCAATGCAGCAGCCAATCGGTCCGGTGCAAGAGGCGGGATCTAAACACAACAGTGTAGATGCAACAAAGCAAAACCTAACCTTAGAGGCGGCTGGCGTGAGAATATATAGGGCGGCGGCCTGTGGAAGGCGAACAGACATGGGCTGTGGGCTAGAAGACGTACAGACTCAGACTATGGGCCAACATGGCCCAGTTCTGTCACGTAGTACTGTTTTAAATACACAGGACGACTCGAGACTCCAAATGAGGTGAAACCAACGGCAAACGATCCGTCTTCTCCTCAGCTTTCCAAAAAGTCAAAGAACGCGCCAATCGGACTTCGTATGAGGAAGTTATGCCCATTTTGGTGCAGAGTGGTCGATGTAGTCCGAACCAGCGAAATCTTGACTTCAAACATCCGTGCGGCTCCGTCTTCAAGTCCAACTCTTCTATTCCATCTCCCATGTTCCTAAGCAACAAAATATCACTAGTATTCAGTAGCATCCCATCCAAACAAATATTGAAATAGTTGCTAAGGAAAGAATTAACCTTATGGTTCAAGCGACGGGCACGGGCGCGTGTGATTGGTCCTTGTAGTTGATTTGTAGGTGGAGGCTCCATGTGTGTATCATGTGAAGTGATGTCCTCATCACTATGACTCCAACGGAGCTCAAAGGAGGATCACTTCGCAGCACCGAACCAGAGATTGAAGGAGAAAGAAAAGCTTCGCTGGATTTAACAGAGGAGAC
>JAAALK010000286.1:7450369-7730761 GCA_019279435.1 Zizania palustris
AGTTGCATGCATGACACGTCCTTTCAGATTAATAGCTTGTGATGAAGAAGGAAAAACAACTTTATCTTTTTGTTGCCTCGAAAGTGTTTTAGCTACTTGCTGATTTCAGAAAGTTGTTTGCTCTTTTGTGCGTCCCTAGCACGTTTTTCTTGTTCAAATTTCACAATTTCAGCAGGAGTCATAGGAAGCAATGTAATTTCTTTCCTTTATACATAAATGTGTACTTATTGCTCCTACCATGGTGTGTAGCATCAGTATCATATACCCAAGGTCTACCAAGTAATAGAGAACATGCTTGCATTGGTACTACATCAAAATCAGCACTTCCGAAGTATGTACCAATGGAAAATTCGATGTGAACAGTTTGTGTTACCTTGACCTTACCGCTGTCGTTGAGCCATTGCACATGGTAAGGGTGTGGATGTGCACGTGTGGGAAGTTGAAGCTTAGTTACCACGTCGAGGCTCACCAAATTGTTGCAACTACCGCTGTCGATGATGACACGCGCACGACGGTTATTGACGAGGAAGATGGTCTGAATATATTGTTCCGTTGTGCCTGGTCGTCCTGGTCCATGTGAGTGCTCAAGTCACGTTGTACAATAAGTGCTGCCATGTTAGTGAAAAGGCAAGACAACAAAGAATAATCCTTATGTAAACAGCTAGGTGGGGTGCTGGATGTGTGGTGGAAGCAATTCGTCAAGCACCTTACCCACGCTTGCAAGTGTTCTTACCATGCCGCAGTGAGGTCACCGGCCTACAGGTGATGAACCAAGTGGAGGGTGGTGGCAATTGCAAGGAATGAACCTGTCCTGACCAAGAGAAAGGTGTAGCTTGGAAGGCAAGTGAGTAGCAAGGATTAGCGATAATAATAACAGTTAAACCAAGTTCAATAAGTATTCCCTAGTACTCGTCAAGTTGCTGACCGTAGTGCTCCCAAAGTGAAAGTTCAAGTAATAGAGGGAAACTATGTGCCCAAAAATCAAAAAGGAAGCAAAAACAGGTCAAAATCAGCTCTCTATAGATCGGACAAGGGATCGGACAAGAGATCGGACAAGTGATCGGACAAGGGTATGTGCAAATTTTTTTTTTCTGCTGCTGTTCGGATCGGACAAGAGTTCGGACAAAGGTTCAGACAAGAGATCGGACAAGCAACAAACAGCCAAAAACTGCCTCAGATTGGACAAGAGTTCGGACAGGAGTTCGAACAAAGATCGGACAAGCAACAAACAGCCAATGCCTGCCTCAGATCGGACAAGTGTTCGGACAGGAGTTCGGACAAGAGTTCGGACAAGCAACAAACAGCCAAAGACTGCCTCAGATTGGACAAGAGTTCGGACAGAAGTTCGGACAAGAGTTCGGACAAGCAACAAACAGGACTGCTTCTCTCTTTTTTTATATTTTTTTTTCTTTTTTTTTCACTCTATTTTTTTTGAACAAGGATGACCAGGGATGCAACCACAAAAATTGGCACCTACAACTGAGGTGGGATGTGGCTCACAAAATTCAAACAAGTTCGCTGTCCGGCGAGCAAAAACTTTGTCCAATTTTTTTCTTTATCTTCCTGATTTTTTTGGCGAGTTAGGGTACCCACCCAAATCGGGTCAGGAACACGCTCAAAAAATTTCAGATTTTTCTGCCAAACGAGCGAAAAGTTATGCCTGTTTTACCGAAGGGGGGTCACAAAGACTGGATGTGGAAAACAAAATGGGGTTGCGGAAAGGGGGGGTTTCGGTGGGGAAATTTTTTTCTGAGACACAAGAACAACTACTACTCAAACGACACAGAGGGATGACTAAACCAGCAACAAGACTCGACCAAGAACACGAACTCAACAAAGTTAAAACTGAAATTAAAATCGCAAGGCACAAAGGGGTTCTCGGTGGGGAATTTTTTTGGTGCGGTTTTCTGGACTCTGGGTAAAACAAAAAGCAGATCGAGATTACCTAACGGGAAATCTGAGCTCTGATACCAGCTGATGGGGGAGTGGTCCCGATCTTCCGCTAGGTAAAGGATAAACTTGGGTTGGTGGAGAATCTCGACGTTGGCGATCCAAGGCTCCGGTCCGGCGGATCAAAACCTTGCAATCGTTACACCACTGTCTCCGTTGGTTATCAACCACGCAGAACGCGATTGACCTCGCCACGAAGGCTAATTCCTGCAAGCGAACCCAAGAACACAAGCAAGAACAGGAAGGATACAAATCGAATGCCAAATCACAGACAAACGAAGATAAGGTGAGGTTTCACAAGCGCCAATGCAGCAGCCAATCGGTCCGGTGCAAGAGGCGGGATCTAAACACAACAGTGTAGATGCAACAAAGCAAAACCTAACCTTAGAGGCGGCTGGCGTGAGAATATATAGGGCGGCGGCCTGTGGAAGGCGAACAGACATGGGCTGTGGGCTAGAAGACGTACAGACTCAGACTATGGGCCAACATGGCCCAGTTCTGTCACGTAGTACTGTTTTAAATACACAGGACGACTCGAGACTCCAAATGAGGTGAAACCAACGGCAAACGATCCGTCTTCTCCTCAGCTTTCCAAAAAGTCAAAGAACGCGCCAATCGGACTTCGTATGAGGAAGTTATGCCCATTTTGGTGCAGAGTGGTCGATGTAGTCCGAACCAGCGAAATCTTGACTTCAAACATCCGTGCGGCTCCGTCTTCAAGTCCAACTCTTCTATTCCATCTCCCATGTTCCTAAGCAACAAAATATCACTAGTATTCAGTAGCATCCCATCCAAACAAATATTGAAATAGTTGCTAAGGAAAGAATTAACCTTATGGTTCAAGCGACGGGCACGGGCGCGTGTGATTGGTCCTTGTAGTTGATTTGTAGGTGGAGGCTCCATGTGTGTATCATGTGAAGTGATGTCCTCATCACTATGACTCCAACGGAGCTCAAAGGAGGATCACTTCGCAGCACCGAACCAGAGATTGAAGGAGAAAGAAAAGCTTCGCTGGATTTAACAGAGGAGACAAGACTTCGAGCTGTAGCCAATTTATCAAAGTATCATCAGGAGACGAAGGCTTGGTTTGACCTGAAGGTTAAGATCAATGAGCTTAGACCGGGTCATCTCGTTTTACGAAGCATCATAGCGCCAGGAAAATTAGGAAATAAATGGGAAGGTCCATACTTAATTGTTCATTCAAGACGTCCTGACTCTTTTAAATTAGCTAATTTGGAAGGTGAAGAGTTAGCACATACTTGGCATGCGGAGCACCTAAAGCGATACTTCGCATAGGGGCTCCTTGTAATCATTTGTAATCATCCTCTGAATTAATAAAGCATATGGTTCAGATAGTGCCTACCCCTCATAAACATCCAGCTTCCGAGTGGACGCACTGGAACCGTGGAGTTGACCGAGAGGGAAGTGTCATTAATTTGAATCATATTTCGGGCTTTGAACCATTGGTTCAAAGTTTCCGACCTGGGGGCTGAAATAATCCGGAGTCCAAGCCACCGGCTTGTAGGCATCCGTAAAAGAGCCCAAAACCACATCATACGGAGTCCAAGCCATCGGCTGGTAGATATCTGTAAAAAGAGTCCAAGGAGACCAAATCATGCGGAGTCCAAGCCAACGGCTTGTAGACATCCGTAAAAAGAGTCCAAAGAGACCAATGCGAACTCCAAACCACCGGTTTGACAGAATTCACAAAAAAGAGCCGAAGGAGGCCAAAACAAAACAGAGTTTGAGCCATGAGCTTCGAATGTCTGTTAAGAAAGTCCAAAGTGACAAATTATCTAAGACACTAAAGTGTCCGGAAAGTTATCTCAAGTGATTTCTTTCAAAAGCATAAGGTGTTAAGTCGCCATTCTTCAGACTACAAATAGTCGAAGACATTTTATAAGATTTTAAAAGATCTTTAAATTACTGAGGGGCTCCGAACCCCCAAAATTGTACTCCTAAGTTTTTCTTTGTGCCTAACCATCTTTGAACACAGTTCGAAGTTGCTTACGCCCAAAGAAGGGCTAATAAATAGGGATACAATTTTAAATTGATATTTATTATTCGAGCAAATATGATTACATCATGAAAAATTGGTATCTATATCAAGAAGGAATCGAAGACCTCTTCGATCTCTAGAGCTAGGGTTGGAATGACTAGTTCCAGTGCCGAGAGTTCTAACAACTTTGCGTTTAACTCTTCTACCTCCCTTCGAAGCTCTAAAGTCTTTTTGTTCTTGTTGAAGCTCGGCCCAAGTTCGAAGCCTTTCGAGACTTCTTTCCCAGCTTCTAAGTTCTTCAGGATTTTTACTTTTAACATCATCTTCGTCTTCGGACCATATAATGTCTTCAGAAGATGAAGTTTCCAAGTTAACTTCATTTTCTTCCTCTTTAATACAAGATAGTATGTCTTTACTTATTTCAGACGTAATTGCTCCGGAACTATCTCGAGGAATTAGAAATCGAGGACGCTTGTGAAGTTTTAAGATATCGAAGGTAGCCCATAATAAGCGAAGTTCATCGTTAACATCTAACACTTCAACATCTTCCATATGAGGCAAAGCCTAAAAACATGATAAACAAATCTTCATTCATAAATGTACATAAGTGTAATGCTTTACATAGTTGAAGATCCTAAGGTAATTCTAAACCTGCGGGTTTGGAGGAGGCTGACTGCTCGAAGCTTGGGACCGAGCCTGCTTCTGGCGCTGTCCTTCGTTAATCCAGGCCTTAATCGCAGAGCGACCTTCGACTCTCCATGAAGTTTGAAAGGCTTTCCAAGCAGCGGCCACACCTTCGGAGGGAGTAAGAAGCTGGTCGTCATCGAAGGTAATAGGACCCTCTCCTGCGCTCGGAGCTATCGATCGACCCAGATCTTCGTAGTAACGAAGTAGACCAACGACAACCACTTGTCCGGAGATTTCTCCGTAACGAATGCCTGCTGTCTTCATTTGCTTCGCTACTCCTTGAATCCTTTTCAGCCGGCGCAGTAGGGAGATGTTGTCATCCGAAGGAAGCGTCCCAGTAGTACCGAAGTACTCCAGAACGCCTAACAATTGGTCCATGACCTCCGCAGCTACCTTCTCAGACTTCAGCTTATCTTCAATTAACGCATCCTTCATCGAAGTTAGCTCTTCTATTACTCCAGAGAGCCTAACCGCTTCCGTAGTTAAGGAATTCTTATGATTCAATAGCTGACTAGCTTCTTCTCAGAGCCTAACAAGCTCGGCCCCCGCAGTAGCGTGCTCCGCCTGCATCTTTTCAATTTCTGCTCGAAGCACAATTTTTTCTGCTTCGAGCTCCTTGTTCGCAGCCTCCAAGCTTTGTCTTGCCCTGCGCTCTGTTGAAACCATGTTGTCCATGTGGACCACTCGACCTTCAGAGATAGTCAGATTTCGTTGAAGAGTTGCATTTTCCTCTCGAAGGCGAATGTTTCCACATTCATTGGAGATGTTCGCAGCTCGGGCCAAGACTGTTTGCTGCGAAAAGAAAAAACCAAGGTGAGAGATTATTCGTATATAAATTTGATTCTGTTTTGCAAATACTTCGTACCTGGTATGCTGCGCGTTCCATGGCAGCATTAAGCTCCGAACTCTCCGCCTCGCTCAAAATGGCCACCAAGTCCGTCTCCCCGACTTCGCGACTAGCTCGATCCAAAGGCTCGAGCAAAGTCCGAAGCCCAGTTCTTCGCTCCAAGAAAGAAGCTAGAAGGGGGAGCATACTTAAAGCTTGTTTGTCATCTTCGTTTGGCGAAGGTCCGGAGTGTTGAGCTGTGGTCTTCGGAGCCCCAGTAGACTGGCCCCCCTTAGTAGATTGGCTCTCGTCTCTTGACTCAGACGGAGTTGATCTTGAGTTTGGAGCAGGGAGGGAGTCCATCTTCCCTTTGCCTTTTCCAGGCCCCATTTGAGTGGCTCCTGGAATTGGCTCCGAAGTTGTCGAAGGTCCAGGAACTGTATCTTCGGGATGGACCTCTTCCATGGAAATGGACTCTGTAAAAACAAAGGTATTATACATTGTATAATTTCGCAAAAAATGATAAAAGAATTATTCGAAGTTTACCTTCGACATTTTGGCGGCGGGTGAGCATTGGACTGCTTGGCGGATCGAAGGTAAGATCTTCGTCAGAATCAAGCATCAAATCTTCGACTGTCGGAGCATTTTCCTGAACAGTCGTTGTTGCTTCATCCGGAATCGAAGCCACAGTGACTTCGACTACACTCTCATCCACAAGAGCTCTGTCCTGAGGTAAATCTTCTTGAACAGCCGGAGTCCTCACTTGCTCAAGATTCTCTTGAGACTCCGGCACGTTCGTAGTTTTGTCAATTCGTACAGCTCTTTGAGCTGCATCCTCATCAATCAACCTCACAAGTAACCTACCTTCATCCTCCTGAGAATCGGAGATTGAAGCTCTTGGGCTTGAAGGCGCAGGAACTTTTGGCTTTCGAGCCACCTTTTTAACCGGAGTCTTGGCGGAGCTCGAAGTTCCAGCTTCGACTTTCCTCTTCTTGGGCCCTTTCTCTGAAGGTACCCAATCCATCAGAGGGGGCGGAGCAATTTCCAGCAGTCCCCACACTCTGTTAGATCGTTCCCAACTTCCAACCAACTTGATTCTCCATTCTTTCTCGGTCGGAGTTGGAACGCCTAAAATATTCTCCGAAGCCCGTACGATTTGTTCCGAAGTTATAGGGGCTGAAGAAGCTAAAAAACGAGTTAAGTTTGTTAATTCTTCGAATAAATATACATAGAGTATGTTGTTCTCGAAGTTACCTACAGGACTTGAATTTGAGGAAATTTTTCGAAGACCGCCTTCCAAATCCTCTTCGAAGATGATAGGCCAGTTGGCTATCAGGGGAGAAATTTGAAGCCCTAGGAATTCTTCGGCTAAGTCCCGCATGCTCAAACGACGACTGGTTTTTTGAAGCAAGCTCAAGCGAGCTTCGAGTTGGCCTAGATCCGGGTGCACCAAGGCTTCATTCCGGAAGTGGATTTCTCGCAGAGGTCCAGCTAGGCGGCTACTTGCTCCAACTTCGACGTAAAACCATCTCAAGATCCAATCAGTATACCATCTAGCATTAATGGCCTTGGCAGGAAACCGGAGAGCATATTCGTCCCGGAGTCTGAAGTTGATACTTCCGAAGGCCACTACTATCTTTTCACCTCCGGAGCCTACGAAGGTCTTCGGTTGACATGATGCTCTGTGTAGTGCTGCGAAGATCTCCGCTCTTCCTTCACAACCTTCGGCTCGCAACGCCCATTCGAAGATGGCAAGGCGTGCTACCGCACTCGGAGAGAGTTGGGGGAGGGTGACATGAAACAAGTCCAATACCTCCACTAAAAAGTCTACTGCCGGAAGCCCCAACCCAGCTTCGAAGAAAGCTTCGAAAACAACCACTTCTCCGGGTCTCGGTGATGGAATGATTTCCTTCCCAAGTTTGCGAATCATAACCCCAAAACTGATCTTGCCCTATACTGCGGCCGCAAGTGATTCTCTTCTGCAGGTTGAAGGCCCTAGCTGATAAGATTGATCCATATATTTTGTCAACGCTGGACAGAGGTCTTGATGGCCAACATTTTGGGGATTTCCCCCCGCTGTCGCCATTGTTGCTGCTACAGGTGTCAGAGCAGTCGTCGCCAATGTAGCGGCCGCCGCTGCCACCGCAACTTGCTGCCGAGTCAAGGTTGAAGCCGTTCCCGGACCCTTGAAGCTGGTTTTTGCCATTAAATCTCTTGGGCTACTTTGAAGGAGAAGGGGTGTCTAGGGTTCGAGAGTTGGTCTGTTTGCACGAAAGCGGTGGAAAGGTACAAGAAAGGGTCGGGTCCTCTATTTATAGCCCAGACCTCAATTTTTTACCATTTGCTTATGCCGTTTCGCATTCTTGACTGTTACTTTATTCCGGAATTAACGCATTATGTAACTTCCGTTAGAAGGAAAAAGCCAACGGCTATTTTTTCCAAGTCTAAAAAGACTTTCGGATTTTCCAAGATAATTCTAGAATACTTCGAATGCAATTCATTTAGAAAATAATTTGAAGTTCGCATCTCTATACATTTCGGAGGTGTATTGAGTCTGCTAATCTCTGCACATGAATATGTTTCCTTGCGTATACTGCTTCCCTAACATCACAGATTTAACGGAGAAGTGTATTCGAGGGGCTACTGTTGGGGGAAAATATTGCATCTTCAAGATTATCGTAGCAACAAGATAGAGACTGATGGTTAAGATGATGTCAGATATATAATTTCGGAGATGCATCCAGTCAAGTTCGAAGTATGATGACGGGCTCTAGTTCGAAGTATATCTTCGAACATAGACTCTTCCAGGAACCTCTTTGCCAGCTAAGATGGAAGACTTATCTTCTTTCTAACTAGATTAGTCTTTTACCATTTTAGCCCTATTAAGAGTACCGAATAGTTTCCACTATGTCGGTTGTAATAGAGGGGTAAAAAGGTCTTTTCCTTAATGTTTGGGCCTATAAATACCCCTCGTTTTACCCTGTAATGAGGACCGAATACAAGTTATTCAATACACACATTCGAACTATTCTAAGTTATTATCCTTTCGGAGGCTTAGAATAGTTTACTTCGCACACACTTCGTTTGTTAGTTTCTAATCTTCAGAAACCTGTTAGCGTAATCTTTTACGCCAACAGATCTCTCTCAAGATTTTGTCGTCAACTTGTTCTGGAAATCTTCAATGGCTTCCAGGACTGATGGATCCAATATTTCGCCTACTAATAATTAAAAGATGGATCCAGTAAATACATTATGGTCAGTCGGTGGTAACGGAGACCGATAGGAGAATAAATTGTCATCAAAGTATAACTACCTTACCTGCCCCTAGCTCATTGTACATCGTATGTGTTTCTCGACGTAGCTATGTGCCCCGCCATGCTCCATGCATGGTGCATGTTAAGCATGTTTGTTTATCAAAATTAATATTAAAAATTATGGTATGTAGAACTGTAAATTTTCCGCACAATAATGTTATACATCAATAAAATTGTTGAATGTCGTTCACACAACAGTACTCATGGTGGATTCTTGTCACGTTGATAGCTTGCATAATCTGAAACATGATCTAATTAGGAAAGTTCTGCCTTTGTTATATAAAATCTGGAAGAAAGGTGGTACCCTGGGATCATCGACTGACTGCATCTACTCAAAGAATCAACTTCAAAGTTCTGAATATGATATATCTGAAGTTTTTTAGGCTTTCGATGAATATTGCCTATGTGTTCCACCTAGAACCCGACGAAGTCAGGATACCTTGTCACCTTTTGATTATGATAATTTAATTCCTTTCTAAGGTTTGGAGATGGTGATGCCTTGCAGTTTTTCATTAGTACATTAATGCATCATGAAATGGTAGCAAAATAATGTAAATGCATGGGTACTGCTGATAACCGTTGATGCTATTTCATTAGCATGTTGTCGGTGTTTCTTATGTTGTGTATATGGGTTGTTTTTAGTTAAGCTTTTCCAAACTTGAATTAAAATTTAGGAACCTTAATGCATATATTATCATTGTGTTTTATTTATTTATAGAGTTATCAAAAAGATTAGTTTTTGTTGTGTTTTTCCAGGGGTGAGAACTTTTCACCTTTTACTCAACTTATCTAAAATATTAGCTTTTATTGTGTTTAGAATTCCTGTTTTGCAAGATAGAACTGAGTTAGTGAAACTGTAAAAGAATATGGTGAGACTAAACCATATGGTTTGTTAAATGTCATCCTTTGAAGGTGTCACAATCTTTCTTGTTTGTTCTATGGCTCAATTTGCTGTTGTGCCTTCATTTTATCACTATGACATTTATCTGCATCTATTAATTATTTTTTATCTTTAGTAGCATTCAAGTATTAAATACGTGTAAGATGTTATACCACTGTATGTAGCGAGGGTATATCATGTTCCTTTTTGTTAAATGTAAGCCATAAATTCATATTTAACCTTACACATGTACTGGAGTGTAATTTTGTAATTGTTTTGTCTTTAGAGAATAAGTGGTAATAAAGCTATATTGTATTCTACTATTCTATTTCCAAAACACTGTAATTTATTGTCTTTCTATTTAGAAGCATGGTAATTTATTGTCTTATTTCTTTGTTCGTTAAGTTAAATTATAAGGAATGGACTTAAGTGAGATGTATTCCAAAATAATTTCAATGTTACTACTAGTGAATTTACTAATATAAATATACAGACGATATAAATAAATTGGATTTATTAAGAGAATGTGGCTTTTCTTGCCTAGTATTATATAATACTCCAACTATTGTTTCTTAGCATCAGGATCCTGGAAATCCTATGATTTTGTGGTCCTAGGTTAACCTAGATATTCCTGGAAACTGGCAGATTTAGATATTCCTAGGTTTAGATATTTAGGTAAGGACCATGGTATATTGGAACTGCCAGATTTATATATTCCTTAGAACTATTTTTATTTTATAGTCTACCCCCTTGCAATGATATTAATATCACACTGTATGATGTGCCCATTGTAGCGTCCAAGACAACCCATGAAGGAGTCTGATGCTAAGAAGGAAGCCTATCACCTAAATAGCCAGACACAATATTTAGTATTAGAGATTATATATATGGTTTCATTAAAAATTTAACTTTGAAATTGAAAAAAATAAAAAATAAAAAATCCTAAAAATAGTCAGTGAATTAATATGATTTATGGTGAAGTTAGTTCTAAAAAAATATTGAAGTATCATAAAGTTTTGAACCGAGCAAAATAAATAAAATATAAAATACAAAAATAATTCATTTTTTCAATCTTCTTCACTCGTTACTATTTGATTCTTTGCGTGCAAGCCTCTTAGATTCTTTACGTAGCTTACAATTAATATCTACAGATGAATACAACACCACTTATAATCAATGAAGCCAACAATAATAAGTTACTCGAATTGCCAATTAAGTATATTGTTTTATAATTTGTATTTTATTGCAAATTTATAAAATTTATGGTATTGTAAGTTTTATATTTATCTCAAAATTATTTCTACGATTTTACAAAAAAAAATCCATAAAAAATATTTGATTGGTACCACAATAACTGAGCCCGGACCGCGATAACAAAATTTGAAATCATTTTGCAAACTAATCTAAATTCATAATTTTAAATACAAAATTTTATCAAAATTTTTCGGTAATTGTTCGGTTACCGCAATAATCGTTATCTCGATCCTGAGCGGTATCCGATCTAAAAATTTCGGAAACGGCGACCAGAGGGGGGTTGAATGGGAGCTTTTAAAAATTTTGGGCTAAAAACTTAGCCTTCGGTTCAGTTCTGTCTTCTGCGGAACAGGCTTCGAACACTACCTTCGAAGGTCAGGTTCGGAGGAACTTCGACAGCTCCGAACGCAGGCTTCGCAGGAGCAAAAGTTCGAAGCCAAGAAGACTTCGCTCCACTTACAACCCTCGGAATTCTACTCTGCTAAGTCAGTGCAGGCTCCGCACACGGGGTGCTTTGAGCAGGCTTCGCACTTCACCCTTCGCAAGAGTGGACAGCCCTCTGAGGACTTCGACCAAGTACTTGGCAGCAGCAACTGGTGCTGGGCTTCGTACTCGAAGGTCTACACGCACACAAACGGACTACACTAAGAGCTTCGACACAAGAAGCAAAACGGGCCTCGGTTAGGGCTCCGCTAGTAAGCAGCGAGGTCTCGCCTCGTGTTACACAGAGCGAACGCACACTGACAAAACACACTTCGCACAAAAACAACCTTCTCCTCAACAGGCTTCGGTGCACTACAACAGGCGAGGTATGTAACGCGAGCTCAAGCAAAAAGCACAGGAAGAAGGGCTTCGCCGCTTGAACAAGGAACACAAAATAGATTGAACTCTGGATGAAATACAACGAAGTGTGTGGCTACAGGAGCTCAACAGTAAATGCTCAAAGTGTTAAATGTTACCTACCGAGCCCCCATATTTATAGCCCACAGTTCACCCAAAGGAAATGACTACTTTACCCCTAGGGTTTACAAAGGATTTGACTCTACAGAACTAAGGGGTACAAAAGGTAGTCCACTTTTATTCTGGAGGCTTCTCTGTCAGCTTTGCAGAGGGGATGTCAGCCTTTTACAGAACAGACAGTGTCAGCCTTTGCAGTCTTTGACCTTCTGGAATCCTCCCTTCGCACGCGAGGGTGCGGTAGCTTCGGTGAGAATCCTGAAGCCAGATGGCCTTCGCTTCGCCGAAGTCAGTCTCCGATACACTGACGGTTTTGAGCCGAAGCCGTCAAAGCCCTTGAGCCTTCGCACCAACACCTCCGGAGTGGACCACCACGGCTTCGCAGCTTCACCCAGCTCGAACTCCGTCAGTCCGTGTACCGAAGCCATGCAGGCCGAAGTACCTCAAGTCAACCTTCCTCCGGAGCTAGCCTCGCTCCGAAGCCTTCCTCACTCCGAAGCCCCACCTTCGGAGTACCACCCTTCGAAGTCCCTCCTTCGTCCAAGGCCTCCGCATGAAGCATTCCATGAGCCCTTCGTCGCAGTGCCTCTCCCTGAGCACACTCCTCGACGAGCCTCACCCGGACCATGCCTTCGATGCGCCTCGACTTCTGAGACCTTCGTCGGGTACCTTCGAGTGTCTCCCTCCGGAGCACACTTCGAATTCCTTGCCTCCGCAGAGGACTTCTTCCAACCAACTCCGAAGTCACTCCATTCGGAGTACCTTCGAAGTGCCTCACCTCCGAGGACTTTGTCTCGGAGTACCTTCACCAGGAGCCACGCTCCGCACTCTCTGCCTTCACCTGGCACGCCTCGACCTGAGGACCGACCCGGACCACCTTCGCAGCCACCGTGACGGAGCTCCCCGCTTCCCTGGCATCAGGCCTCCCGCTTGACCCAGGTTCACCTGCTGCGAACCTTGTCCGTCGCCTCTGAAGTCCCTGCGCACCACAGACAAGCAAACAAGTGTATCCAGTACTCCGGAGACCTCTCCGGGTTAGCAACCTCCGGTACACACTCCGGTGTACCGCCCAAAGTACCGAAGCCCCTTCGGTACAAACCAAATCATTGTGTACTGTCGGACCCCACCGACAGGCACACTCCGCTGCACAGCTGCAGCAAGCAAACACCGAACACCCTTCGGTGAAACCACCTCCGAAATCCCTTCGGAGGTATCACCTCCGAACAACCTTCGGAGGTCTAACCTCCGAACCCCCTTCGGAGGTACCCTTCGAACAGAGGGTAAAAAGCATGTCAATCACTCATCACAAACACTGAAACCAACCCTTGGTTTCTCAATCTCCCCCTTGATGAGTGCATTGACAACCAAAACCAAGTTCAAGAAAATGTAAAAAATTTTCAGCACACAAGTGACCATAAAAACTCAGAAAAGAGCCAAATCATGTCACTTGACAAAAGAATTGTCCTCCCCCTTTCTCACAAGAGTGAAAAGCCCCTTTGGCAATAAAAACTCCCCCTGAGTTAAATTTTCCCTTTGGCAACAAGGAACCTTCTCCCCCTTTATGGCAAATTTTCTCCCCCTTTGGAAATTATGCCCCCTTGCGGCAGAGAACGTGGCAAGTCTCTTCGGAATTTCTCCCCCTTTGGCAATGCAAGCATCAAGGAGCATGAAAAAGATGCAAAGCTTTGAAATGAGCAGAATTGCAAAGACATATAAAGCAAAAATATGCCAACAGTAACACCAATGATCATGGGCTCAGCTCATATTAATTTTCTCTAAAAGCATGATGAAGCATGTGATTTGATCATTTTTTAAATAAAAGCATCACCACTTAGTCAAGGAAACTAGACAAGTAAGAGCAAGGACTGCGCAAAGCTAGTCAATTTCTACTCTAGACAGACAAGTCCAGTTCAAATGGAGCTTGAAAAGCAAACTTGATAATCAATGAATTTTTGTTGTTCTTTTCTTAGTGCCAGGGGTTATTTGCTTGTCCACCTTATACTTTCCAATCAGGCCAAGCCTAGGCATGAAAGCCATAAGAAGCTTAAGGCAAAGATTTTGGTATACACTACACTATTCCAGTTCAGACCAATGTGCAATGGTAAGCAGTCTAGAATAGGGTAGTGCGACAAACAAACCCACCTGGATCTTTTAACGTAAAGGATGCAAATCATGGAATTTTTGATTTTAACCAAGTGAACCAATTGTTTGGTACTTTATGAATATCCATGAAAATTGAGAACAATTTTTCAAGTTGCAATTTTTAGCATCCAAAGAAATGTGTCTCGCTATCAAGCAGATAAAAGATAGCTAAAGCAGTCCTGCCTAAACATGCTAGACTCAAGACTAAGCAGTGAGCACGTTTTGATTTTGAAAATAAAACACCATGCACATGAATGTTCCAGATGAATTAACAAGAGCTGAGCTGACATGATTTCATGAATTATAAGCAGGCATATAAGTGCAAAATATGTAAATGCAATTTCAACACAATTAGACAAAGGCACATCCATCTAAATAGCTCCCCCTCACAAAATGCCGTAAGGGTGACAAATGCCAAGTTCCCCACGCAAGTAAGCAAAACAAGAAGCATCGAGGGGTTTTGTAAAAATGTCGGCAAGCTGGTGTTGGGTATCAACATATTGGAGTTCAATATCACCCTTCTCATCGTGATCTCTGAGAAAGTGATACCGTACATCAATGTGTTTGGTTCTGGAGTGCTGAACCGGGTTGTTTGCAATACAAATAGCACTAGTGTTATCACAGAAAAGTGGAACACTCTTATAATCTAACCCGAAATCCCGCAAAGTGGAAACCATCCACAAAATCTGAGAGCAACAGCTAGCTGCAGCAACATATTCGGCCTCAGCCGTCGATTGTGCAACACTAGACTGTTTGCGGGAAGACCAGCAAACCAGAGATGTACCCAGAAAATGACAAGTACCAGAGGTACTCTTCCTATCAATTCTACACCCAGCAAAATCCGCATCAGAATAACCTCGAAGACATAAAGATGAAGACGCTGAATACCATATGCCAAATTCAAGGGTGTGTTTGAGATACCTTAAGATGCGCTTAACCGCTTGGCGGTGCGAAGCTCGTGGTGAAGCCTGAAAACGAGCGCACAGACACACAGCGAAGTGTATGTCTGGCCTCGTGGAAGTCAAGTAGAGGAGGGAGCCGATCATGCTCCGGAACTCATTCTGATCCACGGCTTCTCCATCTTCGTCAGGGTCCAAAGCTACAGAAGTAGCCATTGGAGTGGCGAGGGGCTTCGCATCGGACATGTCGAACTTCTTGAGCAGGTCCTTGGTGTACTTTGTCTGGTGGACAAAAGTACCTTGTTTGTTTTGCTTGATTTGCAAGCCAAGGAAAAAGGTGAGTTCACCCATCATTGACATTTCAAACTCCCTGCTCATGGTATCTGCAAACTCGGCAACCAAAGCATGAGAAGAGCCACCAAAGATGATATCATCCACATAAATCTGAACTAGGAGGAAATCTTTGCCATGCTTGAGAGTAAACAAAGTTTTATCAACAGAGCCCATCAAATACCCTCGCTCAAGCAGAAAAGACTTAAGTCTATCATACCAAGCCCGAGGGGCCTGCTTGAGTCCATAAAGAGCCTTATGAAGTTTAAGGACTTTATGTGGGTACTTGGGGTTTTCAAAACCAGGGGATTGTTTTACATAAACATCTTCACCTATGAAGCCATTAAGAAAAGCACTTTTGACATCCATTTGATAGAGTTTGAATCCCCGGGATGTTGCAAAGGCAAGCAAAATCCTAATGGCCTCAAGGCGAGCAACAGGTGCAAAAGTTTCAGTAAAATCAATCCCTTCTAGTTGAGAAAAGCCCTGAGCTACAAGTCTAGCCTTGTTCCTAACTATAGTCCCATCCTCCCCTTGTTTGTTTTTGAAAATCCATTTTGTTCCAATGAAATGAACATTTGGTGGAGGATCAACTAAAGTCCAGACTTGGTTTCTCTCAAAATTTTCAAGTTCCTCATGCATGGCATTGATCCAACTAGAATCAGAAAGTGCATGACTAACATCTAAAGGCTCGAAAGAAGCAACAAAAGCAGCATTAGTGAAATGGGCGTGAGAACGTGTTACCCTTTGATCAAGCTCACCAATGATCTGCTCGGGAGGGTGCATCCTTTGAACATGGTGTGGAGCCTCGCGGCGGGATGCAGTCTCCCCCTCAACTTGTGCGTTGGAGTGGTCCAAGATGACCGATGTTGAGGTAGTCGCTTCGGGACCTCGTGCCGAAGTAGTTGAAGCGGGGTCAGCTTTGGGGGTTGTTGTCGAGGGTAGTAGGGGTTCATCCTCGAATTCTCCGGGATCTTCTTCTTCAAATAAGGTCTGTTCCATGTCGTGTTCATTTGCCTGTTCAAAAGCAGAACTAACAGAGGGGGTTGATTCATCAAAAGTCACATCACATGACTCGATGACAGTGTTAGTTTCCAAGTTATAAACACGATAAGAATGACCATGAGTAGTGTAACCCAAAAAGATCCCGTCAGAAGATCGCGACTCAAATTTATCCAAGTTACCACGTTTTAGGATAAAGCAGCGACAGCCAATAACTCGAAGATGAGTAACCTTGGGCTGTCTCCCAAAACGCAGCTCATAAGATGTCAAATTTAAAATTGAGCGCAAGAAGATTCGGTTTGAGATGTAGCAAGCAGTGTTCATGGCCTCAGCCCAGAATTTTCTAGGAGTCCTATGCTCATCAAGCATCGTCCTAGCCATCTCAACCAAAGTGCGGTTCTTCCTCTCAACAACACCGTTCTGTTGAGGAACCCGCGGAGCAGAGAATTGATGTTCTATGCCATGCTCCATGCAAAAGTCAACAAAGAGACTATTTTTGAACCCGGTGCCATTATCACTTCGAATGAATTTCAATGCACCAGGGAGTTCAGTGAAAAGTCTCAAAGCCAAGCTCCGAAAGTGTGAAAACACTTCATCCTTGCTGGCAAGAAAGAAGACCCAAGAGTAGCGAGAGAAATCGTCGACAATAACTAATACATACCACTTGCCGCCTAAAGAACTAACCCGAGAGGGACCTACAGTGTCCATATGGAGAAGTTCTCCGGGTTGTTCAGTCATCACTGTGGTGACTGGCGAATGCGAAGCGGCGATCATTTTTCCATGACGACAAGGAGCGCAAACTAAATTCTTCTCAAACTTGAGCTTGGGCAATCCTCGGATCAGACCTAGGGCGCTCAAACGAGCGAGCAACTCAAAGCTCATATGCCCTAGTCTCCTATGCCACTTCCAAAGCTCAGAAGTCGAATGTGCAACAAGACAATGAGAAGAACCAGATGACTCTGAAAAATCTGCTCCAAAAACTCTCCCAACTCTAAAGATCTTACACACCACAATGCCATCAAAATTGAGCACTTGCGAAGTATCACGATGGAATCGCACTTCGAAGCCCTCATCAAGCAACTGAGATACAGACAGCAAATTGTATCCCAGGATTTCAACCAAGGCAACATCTTTGAGAGTGAAGTTCGAATTAATTCTTACCACACCTTTACCTTTCACTCTACTCCTTCGATTGTTTCCGAAGGTGATATGTTCCCTTTGCTTGGTTGTGGTGAGGCTGGAGAACCAAGCTGCATCTCCGGTCATGTGGCGCGAACAACCGGAGTCCATGATCCACGTGCCCTCCAAGCCTCGGTCTGTCGCCTACACACGATAAGAATGTCTCGATCGCTCAGTGCTGGGGTGAGTGAAATAATGACGAGGCATCCAGCACTGAGTGACACGAGTAGTAGGCACAGTAAAAGCAGACGGTCTACGCACATAATAATCAGAATGATGCAAAGTGTGAGGTCTACCTACATGCTGTGAACGAACAACATGCCGAGGTCTCCTACTCTGACGAGGTACAAATCTGCTAGCCCGAGGTCTACCACCATATGGAACATGGTGAAAACCTCGAGGAGCAAAACCTCTCCGAGAAGCACGAGGACCCTCAAAAGCAGGACGATAGTACATCTCAGACTCATGCATACCTAAAGATGGGTAATGCATGTCCTGGTAACTCATCGCCTGTGCGCGTCGCTCATCCTTGATGCGACGAAAACAGAACCCAACCAAATGACCCGCCCGCTGACAATAGGAACAATGAAACACTCTCCTGGGGGCACTCTCATGGGTCACAGGAGCAACTCTTACAGGCTCCTTGGGTTTCTTCTGTGTGGTTTTCTTGGGAGGATTTTTCTTGGCAGGAGGTGTGGTTTTCTTTGGTGGATGGGTAGGCTTTTTGGCTGGTGGGGTGTCTAACAGAGCTCTCTCTTTCTCTAGGGTAGTGGGAGAGGTGAAAACAGTTTTGGTCTTACTGTCTGAAGGTATTCTCTCAAAACCCAAACCTAGAGCTACCCCGGCTCTGTCAGCACACAACTTGGTCTTAGCCAAGAGCAAATCCATCCTACCCTTTCCCTCAGTGCATTTATTAACCACGGAAAGGAGGTATTCATTTTCTGACATGAGGTTCTCAGCTCGCTCTCTAGCAGTGCCTAGCTGGTCCTTAAGGGTGATGCAAGTGTCACACACAGGCTGCACATCCTTAGAACTACCGGCCCTCTCCAATCTAGCCTCTAAATCATGAACATGCTTATCACGTAAATTAATGCTATCGCGTAATAAAGAGCAGTTCATGCAATCAATAATATCATGAGGTCTAGAATCCACCTCCAAAAGCTGCTTCTGTGCAGTCTCAAGCTCAGAAAGAGTTTGAGCATGAACAAAACGCAACTGAGCAAGCTCACTCATGACAACAGAACAAGACTCACATTCAGCATCATTAAACTTAGACTTAAGCATGGCATATTCAGTAGAAACATTTTCTAGCCTAAGTCTAAGGTCTTTTCTTTCTCTAGCGGCTTGCACAAGTAATCTATCCTGACCAAGCACTACTTCATTCAGCTCATCTAATTTAATTAGTAGCTGGTCAGATGATAGGTTTACCTCAGATGAGTCAAGCTCATCGCCGTTGTGATCGCTGTCGGCCATGAAGCAAAGGCCGGTGAAGTCACGTCCCTTCTTGTCCTTCTTGTCCTCCTTCCTTGGGGACTCCTCCTCCTCAGAGCTCGACTCCTCAGTTGAGGAAGTGTCGATGTCGCTGAGAGCAGCAACAAATGCTCTGGAAGCGGCTTTGGCTACTTTCTTAGCCATCTTGTCGCGCTTGCCCTTCACAAAAGGCTTCCTCTCCTTTTTGTGGTATTTGGGGCGCTCACTCTCATCTCTCTTTTTGAGCTTGGGGCAATTGGCCTTAATATGAGAGGTGTCGCCACATTCATAGCAACCACTAAAACCACTTCTCCTCTGATCCCGTCTCTCATGATGAAAGCGGGTGAACCTCCGGGCAATGAGAGCAAGCTCATCATCATCTAGAGTGTCCACCTGCTCCTTTGTGACGGAGACCAGGGAGGACAAAGCAAAACCATCTGCAAGAACACAAGTGCCAGATGTGCTTGGTTCTGCAGTGGTGCCACGGCTAGTGCTAGAAACCAATGCCAATGGCTGTGGCAAAGAGCTTCTGTGCACTGCAAGAGATGCCTTGGCAATCTCTGTGGACTTCAGCTTGCTAAAGAGCTCATCACAGGTCAATGTGTCATAACCTGTGGACTCCTCAATGCTGGATATCTTTACTTCCCATATGCTACGGCCAAGAGCATAGAGAAGCTTGATAGCCCTATCATGATCACTGTAAGCAAGCGTCCCGTTGGATCGCAAGTTACTCACTATCGCGTCAAAGCGAGAAAACATGGCATCTATAGATTCACCAGGTGCCTGCACAAACAGCTGATACTGTTGATTGTAGGTGCTTTGGCGCCTGGCCTTGATCTGAGTAGAGCCCTCATGAAAGACAGTGAGCGTTGTCCAAATCTCCCTAGCAGTCCTAAGGTGCTGCACCCTATCGAACTCACTTCTACTCAAACCGATAAACAGTATATTTCTTGCCTTGGAATTGGCATTATACTGATCCTTCTCAGTCTGAGAGGTGCGAGTCTCAGGGATGGTGTATTGTGAGTCCACAATCTCCCAAATTGCATTTCCTTGGCTTAACAGGTAAGCCTCCATGCGCACCTTCCAGTATGCGAAATCTGTCCCATCGAATAGAGGAATTTTACTGCCTCTATCCATGTCGCCAACAGATCACAAAACCGGTTAAGGTCAACTGGTGATCTTAACCTGCTCTGATACCAATTGTTGGACCGGAAACGGCGACCAGAGGGGGGGTGAATGGGAGCTTTTAAAAATTTCGGGCTAAAAACTTAGCCTTCGGTTCAGTTCTGTCTTCTGCGGAACAGGCTTCGAACACTACCTTCGAAGGTCAGGTTCGGAGGAACTTCGACAGCTCCGAACGCAGGCTTCGCAGGAGCAAAAGTTCGAAGCCAAGAAGACTTCGCTCCACTTACAACCCTCGGAATTCTACTCTGCTAAGTCAGTGCAGGCTCCGCACACGGGGTGCTTTGAGCAGTCTTCGCACTTCACCCTTCGCAAGAGTGGACAGCCCTCTGAGGACTTCGACCAAGTACTTGGCAGCAGCAACTGGTGCTGGGCTTCGTACTCGAAGGTCTACACGCACACAAATGGACTACACTAAGAGCTTCGACACAAGAAGCAAAACGGGCCTCGGTCAGGGCTCCGCTAGTAAGCAGCGAGGTCTCGCCTCGTGTTACACAGAGTGAACGCACACTGACAAAACACACTTCGCACAAAAACAACCTTCGCCTCAACAGGCTTCGGTGCACTACAACAGGCGAGGTATGTAACGCGAGCTCAAGCAAAAAGCACAGGAAGAAGGGCTTCGCCGCTTGAACAAGGAACACAAAATAGATTGAACTCTGGATGAAATACAACGAAGTGTGTGGCTACAGGAGCTCAACAGTAAATGCTCAAAGTGTTAAATGTTACCTACCAAGCCCCCATATTTATAGCCCACAGTTCACCCAAAGGAAATGACTACTTTACCCCTAGGGTTTACAAAGGATTTGACTCTACAGAACTAAGGGGTACAAAAGGTAGTCCACTTTTATTCTGGAGGCTTCTCTGTCAGCTTTGCAGAGGGGACAGTGTCAGCCTTTTACAGAACAGACAGTGTCAGCCTTTGCAGTCTTTGACCTTCTGGAATCCTCCCTTCGCACGCGAGGGTGCGGTAGCTTCGGTGAGAAGCCTGAAGCCAGATGGCCTTCGCTTCGCCGAAGTCAGTCTCCGATACACTGACGGTTTTGAGCCGAAGCCGTCAAAGCCCTTGAGCCTTCGCACCAACACCTCCGGAGTGGACCACCACGGCTTCGCAGCTTCACCCAGCTCGAACTCCGTCAGTCCGTGTACCGAAGCCATGCAGGCCGAAGTACCTCAAGTCAACCTTCCTCCGGAGCTAGCCTCGCTCCGAAGCCTTCCTCACTCCGAAGCCCCACCTTCGGAGTACCACCCTTCGAAGTCCCTCCTTCGTCCAAGGCCTCCGCATGAAGCATTCCATGAGCCCTTCGTCGCAGTGCCTCTCCCTGAGCACACTCCTCGACGAGCCTCACCCGGACCATGCCTTCGATGCGCCTCGACTTCTGAGACCTTCGTCGGGTACCTTCGAGTGTCTCCCTCCGGAGCACACTTCGAATTCCTTGCCTCCGCAGAGGACTTCTTCCAACCAACTCTGAAGTCACTCCATTCGGAGTACCTTCGATGTGCCTCACCTCCGAGGACTTTGTCTCGGAGTACCTTCACCAGGAGCCACGCTCCGCACTCTCTGCCTTCACCTGGCACGCCTCGACCTGAGGACCGACCCAGACCACCTTCGCAGCCACCGTGACGGAGCTCCCCGCTCCCCTGGCATCAGGCCTCCCGCTTGACCCAGGTTCACCTGCTGCGAACCTTGTCCGTCGCCTCCGAAGTCCCTGCGCACCACAGACAAGCAAACAAGTGTATCCAGTACTCCGGAGACCTCTCCGGGTTAGCAACCTCCGGTACACACTCCGGTGTACCGCCCAAAGTACCGAAGCCCCTTCGGTACAAACCAAATCATTGCGTACTGTCGGACCCCACCGACAGGCACACTCCGCTGCACAGCTGCAGCAAGCAAACACCGAACAGCCTTCGGTGAAACCACCTCCGAAATCCCTTCGGAGGTATCACCTCCGAACAACCTTCGGAGGTCTAACCTCCGAACCCCCTCCGGAGGTACCCTTCGAACAGAGGGTAAAAAGCCTGTCAATCACTCATCACAAACACTGAAACCAACCCTTGGTTTCTCAATCTCCCCCTTGATGAGTGCATTGACAACCAAAACCAAGTTCAAGAAAATGTAAAAAATTTTCAGCACACAAGTGACCATAAAAACTCAGAAAAGAGCCAAATCATGTCACTTGACAAAAGAATTGTCCTCCCCCTTTCTCACAAGAGTGAAAAGCCCCTTTGGCAATAAAAACTCCCCCTGAGTTAAATTTTCCCTTTGGCAACAAGGAACCTTCTCCCCCTTTATGGCAAATTTTCTCCCCCTTTGGAAATTATGCCCCCTTGCGGCAGAGAACGTGGCAAGTCTCTTCGGAATTTCTCCCCCTTTGGCAATGCAAGCATCAAGGAGCATGAAAAAGATGGAAAGCTTTGAAATGAGCAGAATTGCAAAGACATATAAAGCAAAAATATGCCAACAGTAACACCAATGATCATGGGCTCAGCTCATATTAATTTTCTCTAAAAGCATGATGAAGCATGTGATTTGATCATTTTTTAAATAAAAGCATCACCACTTAGTCAAGGAAACTAGACAAGTAAGAGCAAGGACTGCGCAAAGCTAGTCAATTTCTACTCTAGACAGACAAGTCCAGTTCAAATGGAGCTTGAAAAGCAAACTTGATAATCAATGAATTTTTGTTGTTCTTTTCTTAGTGCCAGGGATTATTTTCTTGTCCACCTTATACTTTCCAATCAGGCCAAGCCTAGGCATGAAAGCCATAAGAAGCTTAAGGCAAAGATTTTGGTATACACTACACTATTCCAGTTCAAACCAATGTGCAATGGTAAGCAGTCTAGAATAGGGTAGTGCGACAAACAAACCCACCTGGATCTTTTAACGTAAAGCATGCAAATCATGGAATTTTTGATTTTAACCAAGTGAACCAATTGTTTGGTACTTTATGAATATCCATGAAAATTGAGAACAATTTTTCAAGTTGCAATTTTTAGCATCCAAAGAAATGTGTCTCGCTATCAAGCAGATAAAAGATAGCTAAAGCAGTCCTGCCTAAACATGCTAGACTCAAGACTAAGCAGTGAGCATGTTTTGATTTTGAAAATAAAACACCATGCACATGAATGTTCCAGATGAATTAACAAGAGCTGAGCTGACATGATTTCATGAATTATAAGCAGGCATATAAGTGCAAAATATGTAAATGCAATTTCAACACAATTAGACAAAGGCACATCCATCTAAATAGCTCCCCCTCACAAAATGCCGTAAGGGTGACAAATGCCAAGTTCCCCACGCAAGTAAGCAAAACGAGAAGCATCGAGGGGTTTTGTAAAAATGTCGGCAAGCTGGTGTTGGGTATCAACATATTGGAGTTCAATATCACCCTTCTCATTGTGATCTCTGAGAAAGTGATACCGTACATCAATGTGTTTGGTTCTGGAGTGCTGAACCGGGTTGTTTGCAATACAAATAGCACTAGTGTTATCACAGAAAAGTGGAACACTCTTATAATCTAACCCGAAATCCCGCAAAGTGGAAACCATCCACAAAATCTGAGAGCAACAGCTAGCTGCAGCAACATATTCGGCCTCAGCCGTCGATTGTGCAACACTAGACTGTTTGCGGGAAGACCAGCAAACCAGAGATGTACCCAGAAAATGACAAGTACCAGAGGTACTCTTCCTATCAATTCTACACCCAGCAAAATCCGCATCAGAATAACCTCGAAGACATAAAGATGAAGACGCTGAATACCATATGCCAAATTCAAGGGTGTGTTTGAGATACCTTAAGATGCGCTTAACCGCTTGGCGGTGCGAAGCTCGTGGTGAAGCCTGAAAACGAGCGCACAGACACACAGCGAAGTGTATGTCCGGCCTCGTGGTAGTCAAGTAGAGGAGGGAGTCGATCATGCTCCGGAACTCCTTCTGATCCACGGCTTCTCCATCTTCGTCAGGGTCCAAAGCTACAGAAGTAGCCATTGGAGTGGCGAGGGGCTTCGCATCGGACATGTCGAACTTCTTGAGCAGGTCCTTGGTGTACTTTGTCTGGTGGACAAAAGTACCTTGTTTGCTTTGCTTGATTTGCAAGCCAAGGAAAAAGGTGAGTTCACCCATCATTGACATTTCAAACTCCCTGCTCATGGTATCTGCAAACTCGGCAACCAAAGCATGAGAAGAGCCACCAAAGATGATATCATCCACATAAATCTGAACTAGGAGGAAATCTTTGCCATGCTTGAGAGTAAACAAAGTTTTATCAACAGAGCCCATCAAATACCCTCGCTCAAGCAGAAAAGACTTAAGTCTATCATACCAAGCCCGAGGGGCCTGCTTGAGTCCATAAAGAGCCTTATGAAGTTTAAGGACTTTATGTGGGTACTTGGGGTTTTCAAAACCAGGGGGTTGTTTTACATAAACATCTTCACCTATGAAGCCATTAAGAAAAGCACTTTTGACATCCATTTGATAGAGTTTGAATCCCCGGGATGTTGCAAAGGCAAGCAAAATCCTAATGGCCTCAAGGCGAGCAACAGGTGCAAAAGTTTCAGTAAAATCAATCCCTTCTAGTTGAGAAAAGCCCTGAGCTACAAGTCTAGCCTTGTTCCTAACTATAGTCCCATCCTCCCCTTGTTTGTTTTTGAAAATCCATTTTGTTCCAATGAAATGAACATTTGGTGGAGGATCAACTAAAGTCCAGACTTGGTTTCTCTCAAAATTTTCAAGTTCCTCATGCATGGCATTGATCCAACTAGAATCAGAAAGTGCATGACTAACATCTAAAGGCTCGAAAGAAGCAACAAAAGCAGCATTAGTGAAATGGGCGTGAGAACGTGTTACCCTTTGATCAAGCTCACCAATGATCTGCTCGGGAGGGTGCATCCTTTGAACATGGTGTGGAGCCTCGCGGCGGGATGCAGAAAGTGCGGAGGGTGGCTCCGACAGAAGGTACCTGGAGGCAAAGTCCTCGGAGGCGAGGCACTTCGAAGGGTGACTCCGAAGGAGTGACTTTGAAGATTGGCGGACGAAGTCCTCAAGAATGAGGCAAGGTTCTAGGTGTGCTCCGGTCGGAGACACTTAGAAGGACACCTGACGAAGGTCTCATAAGTCAAGGTGCATTAGAGGCATGGTCTAGATAAGGGTCTTCATGGAGTGTGCTCGGGGTTGAGACACTCTTTGTTGCCTTAGATTGCTTTGGTTTCCAGTCCTGGCAGTGGCACCTCATCTGGAGGTAGTGTGTATGGAGTTTGCGCTTTATTTAGGGGTTTTGCCATGTCTCCATTGGTCTCTATCACAAAAGAACAAGTGGATACATTGGACGGTGAAGAGCTTTCTCTTATAGTCAAAAAGTTCACTAGGTTCTAAAATGATAGAAGAGATCAAAGAAGAGGAGGCTCTCGAGGGTGTTTTGAATGCGGTGATCTTAATCATATTAAAGCAAATTGCCCAAAACTGAACACAAAGAATGAACATGAACACAAACACTAGAAAAGAGACAAAAACCCTTCTTCAAAGGCAAAAGAGGAAAAGTGGCTAAAGGGATGGCTAGAGCTTTCGTGGCTGCACTCAGCGACATCGACAACACCTTGAGTGAAGAGCCAAGCTCTGATGAAGAAGAATTTTACAAGAGTAAAGAAAATAAGGAAAAGACGAAGGACTTCAATAGCCTCTGCTTCATGACCAACGACAAGTATAGTAGCGATGAGCTTGACTCATCTGTGGTTAGTCTATCACATGACCAATTACTTGTTCAAAACGATGAATTACATGATGCAATTTTTTCACAAGATAGACTGCTTAAACTTGCTGCTAAAGAACGAAAGGAACTAAAGCTTAAAATTGAATCACTTTCTACTGAACTTGCTTTGTTGAAGTCTGAGTCTAAAATTGTTGAATGTGAGTCTTGTCTTATCGTTATGGATGAACTTGCTCAGTTGCGTCTGATTCATGCTCAAAACATTGAAAAACTTGAAAATGTTCAGAAGCAACTTTTGGTGGTGGAGTCTAGTCCTTGTGTCATCAATGAATTCTTAAATTTCTCTTTACTGATTGAAAGCATTAATCTAAGAGATAAGCATTATTGGCGTAAAAGATTACGCTAACAGGTTCTCGAAGATTAAGAACTAACAAACAGAAAGTTTGTGTTGAGAACTATTTCAAGCCTTCGAATAGGATAATAGCTCAAAGTAGTCCGAAATTGTGTATTGAATAGCTGAGTATTCGATGCCTATTACAGGGTAAGAAGGGGGGTATTTTTAGGCAAAAAGTCTAAGGAAAAGACCTATTTACCCCTCAATTACAACCGACATAGTGGAAACTATTCGGTACCCCGAATAGGGTTAAAATAGCAAAATCTATCCGGAGAAGGTAGATAAGGCAGACGTCTTATCAGTCTTGCTGTTTTCCACTGTAGCTTCGGAGCCTTCGGAAGATGCCTTCGAATCATGAAGCCGAAGCATCATTCGGCTTAGAAACTTCATCATCTCCGGAGATGAACACAAGCTTTGATGCTGATAAATTATCTTTGACTGTTGATCTGAGGATGAAGTATTTTCCCCCAACAAGCATATTGATGAGCTTAAGGCCAGATTGGAGAGTGTTGAGTGTTCTAAGGATGTGCAACCGGCGTGTCCCACATGCATCACCCTTAAGGATCAACTCAGCTTTGCTAGAGAGCAAGTAGAAAAACTTAAGTGTGAGAATGATTATCTGCTTTCCATAGTAGACAAATGCATTGAAGGGAATGGGAAAATGGATTTGCTTTTGGACAAAACAAAAATGTGCGCTGATAGGGCAGGGTTAGCTCTTGGGTTAGGTTATGAGAGAACTTCATGTAATACCCCAAGCCAAACTGTGTTCACTCTACCTACTACCCTTGAGAAAGAGAGAGCCAAGTTAGACACACCTCAAAAAGCCAAAAATCCTACCCAACCCAAAATGATAATCATTCCACCATTCAAGATAGACTCCAAGCAAAAACCTAGGAAAATTGTGAGGTTTGCGCGAGAAACCTATAAACCTACACCCAAAAAAGTTTTTCACTACGCTTATTTGTAGGACCGAAAGTAGCGACCAGAGGGGGGTGAATGGGCGCCTAAAAAATTCTTTCGAATCAATGGCCTGCTCCCAAAACCCAACGCATTTAAAAAAAACTAAACAGCAAAGCGAGAACAGATTGACTAAGTCTGAAGATTCGAAGGTTGCAGATTCAGAGGTTGGAGATTCGAAGGTTGCAGATTCGGAGGTTGCAGATTCGAAGGTTGCAGATTCGGAGGTTGCAGATTCGAAGTCTGCTGATTTTGAAGTCTGCTGATTCGAAGTCTGTGGATTCGAAGGTTGCAGATTCGAAGGTTGTAGTTTCGAAGCCTGCAGATTCGAAGTTTGCAGATTCGAAGTATGCAGATTCAAAGCCTGCAGATTCGAAGTATGCAGATTCGAAGTATGCAGATTCGAAGCTTGCAGATTCGAAGTCTGCTGATTCGAAGTCTGCTGATTCGAAGTCTGCAGATTCGAAGCTTGCAGGTTCGAAGTCTGCTGATTCGAAGTCTGCTGATTCGAAGCCTGCAAATTCGAAGCTTGCAGATTCGAAGTCTGCTTCACAGAGTTGGACTTCACACAAGAAAAGGGACTTTGGCCCTGTCAACTCGATCAAAAAGCTATGCAGGAAAAAGCAAGCCTAGAGTACTAGTGTACTGTTGCTACAGAGAAGTAGTACTACTTGCAAACAGTAAGAACTAGTACTACTCAGTGAAGAACCGAAGCAACAGAGACTCAGTTCTCGGGAATAGAAGTTGCTGCGCATCAATAAAGACCATAAAAACACTGCAAACCGAATGACAAGAGGAGGGAAGAGAATCTCACAGATTCAAGAAGAACAAATGGAATGCAGGAATTAAATCGCAGGGAACAAGAGCCTGGCGGCGCACAACAGGAGAGAGAACGCAGGAGACAAAATGACCCAATAGATTAAAAAGTGAATTCTGGAAGGGGTAGTCCAACCCTAGGGATTGGGGCCCTATTTATAGGCTGCCCAATGGCCTAGAATATTCCACCAGCCCCTTAGGATTTTTTACAGACGCTAAAATAAAGAAAATGACTCTACTGCCCTTAGGAATTTTTACATACACGACTGACTGACTGTGGGCCTAGAGATACAGATGACTTATTCGGAAGCTAAGCTTTCGTAGCGACTACGGCTTCTCTTCTGGACAGTCCGATACAAGATCAACGGTTGTCAGTTTTACGCCGAAACTGACAAAGCCTTCACCGGCTTTGCACCAGGTACCCGGATTGGGCCGGCCTGATTCCGCAGCTCTCTCAGCCCGGCAATCACTCACCGCCCGTGTACCTGAGTCAATCCTGGTCAACAACCGAGTGGGTCTTCTGCTGCTCCTGGCCCATGTACCCGGATTGGGCCAACCCGACTTCGCAGCCTCCTCTGCCCGATAGTCGCTCGCTGCCTGTGTACCTGAGTCACACGCGGCCCATGAAACAGCAGATCTCTTCTTCTTCTGTCCTCTTTGACTATCGTTGACAATGACTCATCACTTCTGGAGCCATGAGGCCCACGCTATTCAGCATGGCTCCTCAATCTCCCCTTTGATGAGTGCATTGTCAACACTCCTCTTCTTCAGCTCTTCAGCACCTGCAAGCAAATGTGGAAACACGAAAACAAAACACAAGAAAACAAAGAAGAAGAAAAATAAGGTAAAAGTTTAACCCTAATGACCAAAAGACGAACAAAAGCAAAAAGCGGTCATTATGGTTAACCAAAACGTAAAAGCTTGAAATGAGTGCGATTTCAGAACAACAAGGATATCAACAGAGTAAGAACTCCCCCCCTTAAACTCTGATCCCAAATTTTCTCCCCCTTGTTGACAAGTGAACTCATCAAGCACTCAATAGAGACACAGACTCCCCCTGAAATGCAACTCCCCCTCAAAATATGCAGTGATTTCAACTGGAGTGCATAAGGAGTGTAGAAAGCATGCTTCTCAGATATGATTGACTGCAATTACAACATCTAACAGATACAGCAAAAGACATACTGTAACGATACATGGCATGATCAGTGCAACAGATGATATCTAAAGAAAGTCATTTGCACGCATTTTTCAGTTTTTGCAAACAAAAGCATCACCACATGTTCCAATAAACAAGCAAGGTAAAGCATGAGATGCAAAAGCTAACTGATATCTACCAAGATAAGCATTGTCCAAAAAACAAAATGCTTCAGCAAACTTGTTATCATGTCAATTTTCAAGCTTTTTCTTTTCCCCCTTTTTTTTTATTTTTGCCAGGGGTTATTTGCATGTCAAACCTTATGCTGACCGACCAAGTCAAGCCTAGGCCAGAACTGGACCATCAGAAGCTTAAGACATTGGTCTTGGCATACACTACAGTGTCCTAGTTCATACCAAAGTGCTATGGTACGCAGTCCAGAACAATGCAATGCGACAAGACAAACCCACCTGGATCTTTTCAATTTTAAGCATAAAAAGGCATGGAATTTTCATTTTTCTGGTTTTTCATTATTTTATAGCACATTTCCATGATTAAAGCATACAGATGTCCAAGTTGCATATTTGCATCCAAGTCAGGAACTAGCTACGAGGCATGTAACAGATAGCAAGAACATTCAGCCTACGCATGCTAGTTATCAGAAGTATGGTGATCATTTTTCAATTTTAAAGCATAAAAAGCCATGCATATGACAGATATCAGACTTATCAAGCAAACTAAGACAAGACATGATCATTGACAAGTAATCAAAAGCATGTACCAGCTAGAATAAGTAAAGCAGTTCAATCATATAACAGAAGCAAGCTCAAAAGTGTGATATGTGAATATGCAAGATATGAACACACACAAAAAAACTCAAGAAAAAAGTAAAGAAGAAAGAAAACTGACGCAAAATATCCTAAAAAGGATACACAACACCCAAATCCCCTCGTAAACGCTCGAATGTAGACTAATCTAGGGGTTTGGTGAAAATATCAGCCAACTGATGATGGGTATCAACATGAACAAGGTCAATGACACCTTTCTCATATTGATCCCGCATAAAGTGAAAGCGCACATCAATATGTTTGGTTTTTGAATGGAGACATGGGTTTTTCCCTACACTAATAGCACTGGTGCTGTCGCAAAACAAAGGAACTCTGGTAGGAAAGAACAACCGAAAATCTCGTAGAGTGGAAATCATCCAAACCAACTATGAGCAGCAGCTAGCAGCAGCTACGTACTCAGCCTCTGTGGTCGAAAGAGCAACTCCAGATTGCTTTCGAGAAGACCAAGAGACAAGAGAAGAACCAAGAAACTGGCAAGTACCGGAAGTCGACTTGCGATCCAACCGGCACCCACCAAAATCGGCATCCGAAAATCCAGATAAATCGAGAGAAGATGATGCTGAATAGAAAAGACCAAGATCAGGCGCATAAGTGAGATACCTGAAAATGCGCTTGACAGCCTGCCGATGAGACGCGCGTGGTGAAGACTGAAAACGCGCGCAAAGTCCCACGGCGAACTGTATGTCTGGTCTTGTTGCCGTCAAGTACAACAGCGAACCGATCATCCCTCAAAACTCCCTTTCATTGACCTTGACGCCGCTCTCATCCTTGTCCAGACCCCCAGAAGTGCCCATCGGTGTCATCTGCGGCTTCAATTCACCACCAAAGTCAAATTTCTTTAACATATCACGAGTGTACTTACCTTGGTGGATGAAGGTGCCGTCCTTGGTCTGCTTGATCTGGAGCCCTAAGAAGTACTTGAGATCACCCATGAGGCTCATCTCAAACTCACTGTGCATCTGCTCAGAAAACTTGGACACAAGATCATTAGTAGTACCGCCAAAAATAATATCGTCCACGTAAATCTGAGCAACTAAAAAATCTGAAGCATCTCTGAGCAAGAAAAGAGTTTTGTCCACAGAACCCATCACAAAGCCCTTCCCCAACAAAAATTGCTTCAACCGGTCATACCAAGCACTGGGAGCTTGCTTCAACCCATATAAAGCTTTGTGCAACTTAAAAACATGTCGAGGAAACTTAGAGTTCTCAAAACCGGGGGGTTGCCTAACATAAACCTCCTCTTCTATGTACCCGTTCAGAAAAGCACTCTTAACATCCATTTGAAAAAGCTTAAAACCCTTTGAAACGGAAAAAGCTAAGAGAATGCGAATGGACTCAAGACGGGCAACGGGAGCAAAGGTTTATTCAAAGTCTATACCTTCCTTCTGGCAATAACCCTGGGCAACTAGTCAAGCCTTGTTGCGCACCACAACCCCATCTTCACCTTGTTTGTTCTTGAATACCCACTTGGTGCCTATGGGGTTGCATCCTGGTGGCGGCTCAACTAGTGTCCAAACCCGATTGCGGACAAAGTTCTCAAGCTCTTCTTGCATAGCATTAATCCAATTAGAATCAGAAAGAGCGTGAGAAACGTCTCTGGGCTCAAAAGATGCAACAAACGTAGATTCAGCAAACACAGCAAGAGAGGCAGAAGAACGCAACGTTCTCTCAGTCAGATCACCTATGATGAGCTCTGAGGGATGGTCACGCTGAACTGCTCGGGTTCCCTGGTGATCTGAAGTCACCTCACCAGAGTTAGCAGCTGGCACCTCTGGACTCGACTGAGAGGCTCGATCGTAGTGGAAGAAGTGATCAGAGGTCCGTCCACATCCTCAGTCGAAGTCTCAGAAGGTGTGGGCTCCGCGGGGTGTGCAGAAGGCCCACCCTCATTAGTGGCTGGAGTGTCATCATCTTCCTCGAAGATGGACTCTCCGAGCTCAACATCAGAAGGCTCAAAAGAAGGAGTCAAAGAAGGCAAGGACTCATCAAATGAAACCTCACAGGTCTCGACAAGCAGCTGGGATTCGAGGTTCCAAACACGGAAGCCTCGAGAATGCAATGCATAACCAAGAAAAACACCATCCCAGCAACGAGACTCAAACTTGTCCAAATGCCCTCCCTTCTTGAGCACAAAGCACTTGCAGCCAAACGCTCGCAAGTGGCTCACCTTGGGTTGTCTGCCAAACCGCAGTTCATATGATGTCTTACCAAGGTAAGCTCTAAGAAAGATGCGGTTGGCCAGATAGCAAGCCGTGTTCATGGCTTCAGCCCAAAAACACATAGGAGTCCTGTGCTCATTGAGCATCGTCCTGGCCATCTCGACTAGCGTGCGGTTCTTTCGTTCCTCAACGCCGTTCTGTGGGGGAGTGTAAGGAGAAGAAAACTGATGGTCCAGACCCTGATCACTACAGAAGCTGATGAACTGAGAGTTCTTGAACTCAGAGCCGTTGTCGGAGCGAATTACTCGCATCCGACCATTGTTCTCATTCTTCAGCTTCAAAATCAGGTCATGAACAAATTGAAAAGTTTCGTCCTTAGACTCCAAAAAGAAAACCCACGAGAATCGAGAGAAGTCGTCAACAATCACAAGTGCTTACCACTTCCCACCTACTGAACATACCCGAGCTGGACCTACAGTGTCCAAGTGTAAAAGCTCGCCTGGATACAAAGTCATTACCTGAGTCACAGGTGAGTGAGAAGCAGCAACCATTTTCCCATGACGACAGGGATGACAAACTAGATCCTTCTCCATCTTAAGCTTGGGCAATCCTCGGATGAGGTCCATAGAGCTCAACCTAACTAGCAGATCAAAACTCAAATGACCTAACCTCCTATGCCACTTCCAGAGCTCAGAGGAGGATCCAGCAATCAAACAGCGAGAAGGGCCAAAAGAACTAGAGAAGTCAATTTGAAAAACTTTACCGAATGGTAAAATCTGGCAAATCAAAGACCCTCTAGAATCAACCACAGAAAAATTGCCCTTCTTAAAACGCACTTCCAAACCATCCTCAAGAAGTTGCGAAATAGAAATCAAGTTGAAGTTCAAATTTTTAACCAAAGCAACATTCTTCAAAGAGAAATGATCTGAAATGCGAATTGAGCCTATGCCACTTACTTTCCCTTGACCGCTGTTCCCGAACGTGATGTATTCTTTGGAGCTCGGGGAAGTGAGACTGGAGAACCATCTGCGATGTCCCGTCATGTGGCGAGAGCATCCTGAGTCCATGATCTAAACATCCTCCAGTCCCCGGTCCTGCACAATCAGTGGCTGTAAGTGGGAGCAAATGGTCTGGCACCAGGTTTAGCAAAAGAGCTAAACCAGTGTCGAGTCATCTGCTCAAAAGATGGAAAGCGAAAACCATCATAAGAGTTTGGACCAAAACGCGGCTCAAAGCGCGGTCCTCGGTTCTGCCTAACGCGTCCACGAGGTCCAGAACCGTAGCCAACATGGTCTGGAACTCTGCCGGAATGGACACCACCAACTGGAGCACGGGCAAGAAAGCCGTCTCCTCTACCACCACCTACACGACGCGGCCTGGCCTCCAGCCTCTCTCCGCGCCGAGGAACACGCATTCTACCACCGTGCTGGTAGAACTGCTCCTGTTCACCACGAGCTCTCTCTGCTCTCTCAACCCGCTTCCTTCTGAAGCAGAACTCCGCAAGATGCCCGTCTCTCTGACAGTACTCACAATGATAGGTGGGCTTCTTGGGATGTAGTTGAGGCTTGGGATGTTTGGGCTTGGTAGTGTTTGGTGTGGTCTTCTTGGGTTGAGAGGGTCCAGGAAGAGAGTCCAGAGCAGAGTGGAGGTGTTTGGGCTTTGGAACCCAGATAGGCTTCTTGGGTGGAGCTTTTGGTGGTTCATGGATTACTCCATCCTTGGGCTGACAAGCCTGGGAAGATTCAGTGGAGTGAGTCTTAGGGTATCTCTGCTCATGAGTCATTTTACTCCACTCCACTGCCCGGCTAATGGCACTCTCGAAGTCAGCCTTGGTGTAGGGGTAACCTACCCCAAACCCATCCTGCCTCTTGAACTGCTGGATCATCATGCCAAGCTGTGGCTCTCTGGCACTGATCCAACTCAGGATAGAACGGAGGTAAAAGTTCTCATTCTGAGAATCTGCTAGCTCCTCTCTCAAGGAAGCTAGAACCTCTACCTAAGACAAGCAGGTCTCACACTCACTCTCTACTTGAACAGACTTCTCGGCTTTTAGCTTAATCAATTCCATTCTAAGAGACAGGCAGTTCTCAC
Source organism: Zizania palustris (assembly GCA_019279435.1). Classification (NCBI taxonomy): domain Eukaryota; kingdom Viridiplantae; phylum Streptophyta; class Magnoliopsida; order Poales; family Poaceae; genus Zizania; species Zizania palustris. The sequence continues at coordinate 7,484,545 of JAAALK010000286.1, forward strand.
AGACAGTGGGTGGAACTGACAATGTCTCAAGCTCTAGCCTAGTCTGTGCAAGCTCAGCTCTCAACCTCTCCAAATCACCCAACTGTTCATCGCCCTTGGATTTCAGCTCAGCTAAGACAGCTAGATGAGATGGGCAATCAACACAGGGTGCGACGACAGTGGCTTGAGCATCTTTCAGCTCCAGCTGAGCGCTTTCAAGCTCAGTGGCCAAAGCGTCTCTCTCATCAACCCTTTCTGTGTACCTGGACTTCAGAGTCGACAGGTCACACAGAAGCACCTCACACTTCGGGCACTCACTACTATCACCCAAGCAAGGGAAAGAAGATAGACTCTCAATTCTGCCGTTGGCCACGGCAAGCTCACTCTCTAACTCATCTATCCTCTTTTTAGCCCCCTAAGCAGTTTTTTCCCGATATTTCAACTCCTGACGATTGCTCTCAAGTAAATCAACGATTTCGCGCTCGTAGGATGATACCTTGTTGTCATCGTCGGAGTCGTCGGAGGAGCTCTTTTCTTCCTTATCCCCAAGAGCCATTGAACAGAAGCTCTTGCGGGATCTTCGGCGCTGGTGTGAGCGGCTCTTCGGCTTGTCTCCAAAGGCCATGAAGCAGAGGCCCGCCGGATCGTCCTTGTCCTTCCCCTTCCTGATGGCGATCTCCTCATCACTTGAGCTCGATGAAGAGGAAGAAGACGTGGACCGCTTGGAGTAACTCTTCTCCATCTCGGCGAAGAAGGCCTTGTCGCGCTTCTTGTTCTCACGCCGGTAGTCCTTTAGGGCCTTCTTGAAGAACCTGGTCTTCGGCTTGCCCTTGTTGAAGGAGGAGCTGTCGTGCTTGCTGGAGTCATGGAAGCCACCACCGATGCCCTTCTTGTGTCCATTGCGCTTGGGGCAGTCGGCGATGAAGTGACCTGGATCACCACACTCAAAGCACCCGGATTTTGTGCCGTGTCTTTTGAACATTCTCTTGTCATAGACACGACGTACCCGGTTGTTAAAAAGACACAAATCATCATCTCCCAACAACTCAAGCTGGTCCTCAGTGATAGACATCAAAGAGAACCCAGCACAGCTCACAGAAGAGAGATCAACAGAAGGTGTAGCAAGTGCCAGAGATTTCGATCCAGAACCAGTGAGATTTGATCTCAGCTGGAGATCAACCTCAGTAGCCTTCAGCTTGCTAAACAACTCAGAAATGGTCAAGGTATCATAAGAAGTACTCTCAATGATAGAAGATACATTGATCTCCCAGATCTTTGGGTCCAAGGTATGGAGAACCTTGAGCGCCTGCTCGTGATCTGAGACTAACTGAGCACCCTCAGCCTTGTTGTCCCGAAGCTTGTTTATGATCGACTGAAAACGACCAAACAAAGCTTCAACAGATTCACCCGGCTTTTGTGTGAAGTTTTTGTACTCACGCCGGTAGGTCTGATAGAGCCGAGCCTTGACCTGAGTTGTTCCCTCATGGTGTGCCTTGAGGGTAGCCCAGATCTCTCTCGCAGTGGAGAGATGGATCACACGCTCAAACTCAGTGGGACCTAAACCAGAGAAAAGAATGTTCACAGCCTTACTATTGCTCAGATGCTGAGCAATGATACCAGCAGTACCATGCTCAGCTACTGGCAATATGACAAACGTGGTGTGAACGCAAATGTCCCAAATGTCCGAACCCTGGCTCATAAGATAGGCTCGCATGCGAGTCTTCCAATAGTTATAGCCATAGGCTTCCAAGGACGGGACCTTGCTAGGAGACGTCATGGTCACTACTGGGGTTTAGAACCGGTTAAGGTATGGAAAAACCCTAACCTCGCTATGATACCACTTGTAGGACCGAAAGTAGTGACCAGAGGGGGGGGGTGAATGGGCGCCTAAAAAATTCTTTCGAATCAATGGCCTGCTCCCAAAACCCAACGCATTTAAAAAAAACTAAACAGCAAAGCGAGAACAGATTGACTAAGTCTGCAGATTCGAAGTCTGCTGATTCAGAGGTTGCAGATTTGAAGGTTGCAGATTCGAAGGTTGCAGATTCGAAGGTTGCAGATTCGGAGGTTGGAGATTCGAAGGTTGCAGATTCGGAGGTTGCAGATTCGAAGGTTGCAGATTCGGAGGTTGCAGATTCGAAGTCTGCTGATTTTGAAGTCTGTGGATTCGAAGGTTGCAGATTCGAAGGTTGCAGATTCGAAGCCTACAGATTCGAAGTATGCAGATTCGAAGTATGCAGATTCGAAGCCTGCAGATTCGAAGCCTGCAGATTTGAAGTATGCAGATTCGAAGCTTGCGGATTTGAAGTCTGCTGATTCGAAGTCTGCTGATTCGAAGCCTGCAGATTCGAAGTCTGCTTCACAGAGTTGGACTTCACACAAGAAAAAGGACTTTGGCCCTGTCAACTCGATCAAAAAGCTATGCAGGAAAAAGCAAGCCTAGAGTACTAGTGTACTGTTGCTACAGAGAAGTAGTACTACTTGCAAACAGCAAGAACTAGTACTACTCAGTGAAGAACCGAAGCAACAGAGACTCAGTTCTAAGGAATAGAAGTTGCTGCGCATCAATAAAGACCATAAAAACACTGCAAACCGAATGACAAGAGGAGGGAAGAGAATCTCACAGATTCAAGAAGAACAAATGGAATGCGGGAATTAAATCGCAGGGAATAAGAGCCTGGCGGCGCACAACAGGAGAGAGAACGCAGGAGACAAAATGACCCAATAGATTAAAAAGTGAATTCTGGAAGGGGTAGTCCAACCCTAGGGATTGGGGCCCTATTTATAGGCTGCCCAATGGCCTAGAATATTCCACCAGCCCCTTAGGGTTTTTACAGACGCTAAAATAAAGAAAATGACTCTACTGCCCTTAGGAATTTTTACATACACGACTGACTGACTGTGGGCCTAGAGATACAGATGACTTATCCGGAAGCTAAGCTTTCGTAGCGAGTACGGCTTCTCTTCTGGACAGTCCGATACAAGATCAACGGTTGTTAGTTTTGCGCCGAAACTGACAAAGCCTTCACCGGCTTTGCACCAGGTACCCGAATTGGGCCGGCCCGATTCCGCAGCTCTCTCAGCCCGGCAATCACTCACCGCCCGTGTACCTGAGTCAATCCTGGTCAACATCCCAGTGGGTCTTCTGCTGCTCCTGGCCCATGTACCCGGATTGGGCCAACCCGACTTCGCAGCCTCCTCTGCCCGATAGTCGCTCGCTGCCTGTGTACCTGAGTCACACGCGGCCCATGAAACAGCAGATCTCTTCTTCTTCTGTCCTCTTTGACTATCGTTGACAATGACTCATCACTTCTGGAGCCATGAGGCCCACGCTATTCAGCATGGCTCCTCATTATTATCATCGTGTAGGTCATTTGATTAGTTTTTGCTATCGACGCATGAAAGATGAACGTCGTGCTCATGCTTTGAACTTTCATGATTATTCTTCACTTGATTTGCATGATTGTGGTTATCATTCTTGCTCTAATTTTGAGGCTCCCCATGGGTTTGTGAGTGAGTTTGCCCTTCGTGGTGTACACCATGCTTCATATGGTGATAGACCACGTGTAAGAGGCTTTGATGCTCGACAAGTTGGGAGACCTCGTTGTTTTCCAGGTTTGTGCTTTATAGGTAGACCACACACTTTTTATCATGGCTTATCTTCTGTGCATGGTCAGTCTACTACTTTGCCCGGTTCATGAGTTTTGCGTTGCTGGATTCCAAAACAATTTTTAACTCATCCTTTCACTGAGCATTCGAGAGCTTCTAACATGTTTTGAGGGGGAGTTGTGTTGCATTGCATGAGCTTCTGTAATATGATTAATTGCTTTTACAAGTACATGCTTTGTAATGCCTTTGTAGTATTGTCTTTAATACTGTTGACTGTACTTGGCATGTCTTCATCTGAGAATTGTCATGAGCATGGCTTTTATTTGTGAAAATTTGAAAATGGTCACTGCTTAGTCTAGAAACTAGCATGAATTGGCTGAGTGCTTTTGTTGTCTTTTACACACCTAATAGCTAGGTCCTTTTCACTTGGATGCTAATACGCAACATGTGTTCATCAAAAATGAATGAAAATGAAATTGAATGAAAATGAAAAATGAATGAAAATGAAAATGAATGACATTCATGTTGTTGAGTGCAAAAATTGAAAAGATTCAGGTGGGTTTGCTTTGTTGCAATACTTTGTTCTGGACTGCTTACCATAGCACTTTGGTATGAACCGGGACATTTAAGTGTATACCGACATCAATGCTTTAAGCTTCTGATGGTCTTTTGCTTGACCTAGGCTTGGCTTGGTCGGTTAGCATAAGGTTGACATGCAAATAACCCCTGCCACAAAAATGAAAAATTTAAAATTCATTGCATATCATGTTTGGTGAAGCACCTTGCTGTGGGATATGCTTATCTAGTGTGTGCTCGATTAGCTTTTGCATCTCATGCCTTGACATGTCTAGTATACTAGTATGAGTGGTGATGCTTTTATTTGCTAAAATTTGAAAATGCTTGATCATGTCTTTTGTTTAGATGGTATTCATCTAAGCGTGTCATTCATTATTTTAGATGATATTCAAGGCGAATGATTGTTTGTACTGTAATTGCAGCTGCTCATGTTTCAGAAGCTCACATCTTTGCTTTACCCTCATGCCCCTCTTTGCATATTTTTATCTCCTTGATGTCTGCATTGTCAAAGGGGGAGAAATAGTTTACATGATGCTTTGGCTTTTGGATTGCTTGGTTAAGGGGGAGTAATTGGCTTTCATGATTGAGATGCTTTTGCTTTGCATGTTGCTCAAGAGGGGAGATTTTTACCAAGTGACATGTTTTGCTCTTTTATGAGTTTTTAATGGTCACTTGTGCGCTTAACTTGCAATCCTCATCATGTCTTTGCTTGGGGTTGTCAATGCACTCATCAAGGGGGAGATTGTGAAACCAAGGGTGGTTTCAGTCTGGATGATGAGTGATTGACAAGGATGAGCTTTTGAGCGATCGAGTGGTTGAGCGATTGGTTGTGTGTCAGGTTGAGTGCATCGAGGGGTTCGATGTGAAAAGAGGAATGGTTGCCGAGATTTTGGTGGTGCATCGCGTTGTTGTTTTGGCTTGTCTTGGATGTCCAGGGTGGAGATGCTGACCGACCGTCGACGGCGAGTGATCGAGGATCAAGCGTGGAGCTCGATGCCGAAGGATCAAGGAGGCCGGGCGAAGTTGGAGAAGATCTCAAGAGTGCACGAAGAGATCGAGCAAGACTTGGACGAACGGATGAAAGCGACGGCATGATGACCGGGTCTGCGAGAGGGAGGCCAGGGCAAGCATTCAGGAGACTCGAGGTGATCGAGAGCGGAAGTGGCTTGATGGCGCTCGGAGTCGCAAAGCGGTGTCACGAGTCTAAGGGTTGAGAGGCTTTGTCGGTTTTTGCTGAAAACCGTTGAAACGTTAAATGTTTGTTTTTAATACAATAAATAGAAGTTGAGTTTTAGGTTGAATATTCTAGTCTGTTAGTGTATTCTTTTGGTATATTTTCAGAATGGGTCTATTCTGAAAATATATTGAAAGTAGTGTCACTTTGTAATTTTTCTTTTGAGTCAAATGGGGTAATTTTCAGAATTTACAATTCTGAAATTTCCCAAGGGGTCTTTTGTAAAACAGCTTCTAGAAGATGCCTACTTAAGGGATCTTGTCCCCCAAGTATGGCTGAACCTTTTGACAGAATTTTATACACAAAAATGAGAGGAAAACACTGTTTTGGATGGATTCATGATGAGCTATAGTAATTGATGATGCGCTACAGGGAAATCAAGCAGAGAACATGCGATGAAGGAAATCTGGGCGCAGGTAACTTTTGTGGCTGAATTCGATTTTGTGCAGCATTTTTTGGTGAATCCAGTGCAAAACTTGATATAGATGTCTATATAACTTTTGTTGTGAATGTTTTGAATGATCCATTTTTGAAAGTTGCAAGTGATTTATGCAATATCTTCTTGATCTTTTTGCTGGTCAAAAGAGGCACCATAGCTCTGAAAAAATACTCTGAGAATTTGTTTGAGTTTTTGGTTTAGCCCTCTACATGTTTGATGAAATGTTAGTTCAACTATTCATCATCATCTTGTCTGATTTTTAAAGTGTTTCTTGTGTATTATCATGATTGAATGATGATCAAGTCATTTTGGAGTAGGAATCAAATTTTAATGACTCAGAGACATGTCTTTTCAGATTTGTGGTATTAGCTTTCAGGATTTATGTGTGCAAAAATTTTACCAGCATATTGTGATTCTCATGATTCAGATTTGAGTATATTTGATAAACTTGTGTTCCACAGTTTTTAATGGTGTTAAGCCTCTGAGTTCAGCACTTATGTCTATTTTACAGACTTGTTTTCATAATTGTGTCAAGATTCTATGTTACTAAGTTTTAGTACTTGATTTAAATTCAGGCTGTTTTTATTTAGTATTTGGAACTGGTTTGCAGTCTGAGTTTCCTCAATTCTGGGTTTGAAATCTGCTTGTTGCAATCTGAACTGATTTGAAATGAACTGAATGGAATCTTGAGTTGGTATTTTACTGTTGTGTACTTTACAAGTCTCAATTGATAAAGAACTAAAATCTGAATGTTAAATCATATTGAATTTGTTTGAACTCATTCTGATTTACAGTAGAAAACATTTGAGTTTGAAGTCTCTTCATCTTTGATTGCAGTTTTGGATGATTTAGCCTTGAGTAGTGGTGTTGAATTGATCAAATTTAAAGATTAGTTTCAAAGTATGTAAAACAAAAACATGTGAGAAGTCTAATTACAAATCTGATATAACTTCAAGAGTGATATTTGAATTTGTAAACTGAATTATTGTGTTCTGTTTGGAGAGTAATACTGTTGCAGAAATTTATTCAGAATTTACTGATGTGCTAAACAAAAGCATTTTCAGAAGTGGCCTGTTGTATCAAGTAAATCTGAACTGAGTTAAACTTGCAAACTGAATTCTGATTTGGTATAAAATTGAATTCTGTTCTGAAGTTGTGTTTTAAATTGAAATGGGTTTTGAATGATTCTGAAGTTGTAGTTTAAATTGGATCAGATTTGTTTGCTGTTTCTTTTGATACAATCTCTGAAATCTGATTCGAAAGTAATTAGGTACTATTCATCGTTCAGGATTTTTCAGAAGTTGTGAATTGAAACTGAAATTCATTTGAAGCTATCAGAATTACAGTTAATTGGAAATACTCATTTTGTGTTCTGATTTTAAACAAGTTGATATTGTTCTTTATCCAGTTTTCATTAGAATATCACTGGGATACTCTTTAAATTTACAAAAGAGAGTTTTGGTTTTGAATTTTCCAAACCCTCAGATTGAAATCAGAAACTGTCTTTCTGTGTTCACTATCTTGACAAGTTTCAAAATTGCTTTGAGGTTTAGTTCTAGATTTTAGCAAGTATACTTCAGTTTTTGAAAGTGTTTTTCTAAGTCATTCAATTCAGAGTTTGTTGATTAGCTCATTTAAAGGCAAAACTAATTGAATCAGTACTGTTTAGTTTGAACTGAAACTTTGAATTTCTTTTCAGTTTTAGAATTGTTGATTTAGAATTGTACTCCTTCTCTTCTAGCATGTTGTTGTCCTTCCATTAATCATCCTGTCTGCTTGTGTGACAGAAGCTGAAACTAGTAAGGTCAGTTTATTTGGTTCAGGAATTTGAGTTGAGGGTCCTTCACAAGAATCTGTTCTGGATAGTGACTAATTGCTGAATTGATATACTGTTCATTTTCAGATTTTCTATAGTGCTTGTCATGCAAACTTGAATTAAGTATTCCATTGAAAGTTGATTTGATTGCTTGAGTCTTGAAGTAATTTTTGACATTCTGATCATGTCTATCAGTTGTGCCAAGTAAGGCTTAGAGTGTCAATTCAAAGAGTAATTCAAACTTGTGAATTGAAAAGGTTTTGTTGCTCTGATTGATTTAAATTTGAAACTGATCTTTTGAGGTGCGTTGGGTGATCTGAACAAGCCATCACATTCGCAAAAATTTGTCGAGGTGTCTATTCACCCCCCTCTAGTCGCCATTCCGATCCTACACATAGAAACATCAATTCTCTTCCAGCTGTCTTGAATTTTTACATTCCTATTTTCTTCATCAAGTTTCAGTTGTTGTGCTTATGCATTTTAGAGATGAGATTTCAGATAATCTACAGTGATGTCTAAAACAGATCAAGTGCATATTGTCTGAACTGAAAATGAACTTTAGTTTATGACTGAAACATTTGTTAAATGTTGCTGAGAGTTCTGTTGTGTCTAAAAGTGAATTATTCAGAATCATGAATGTGTTGCTGAATAGTACTACAGAAAAATTTGTTGAAAAGTTGATATGAGTGCTGTTGTGACTAAAGTGTATTATTCAGAAGTTTGAATCTATTGCTGAATAGTACTGCTGTAAAATCTGTTGAAAAGTTGATGTGAGTTATGTTATGTCTAAAGAATACAAATCAGAATCATTAATCCTTTACTGAACAGAACTGCTGAAATTACTTTTGTGTGTGCTAAATTTTCTGAAATCTGTGTTTTGGTGATCTGATACAGCACTACAGATATTTTCATGAGCTTGAGCTGAATTTGCACTTTCTCATTTGATATTCAGACTTTACATTGCAATACTGTGAATCATCTACATTCAAGAATCTGTGTTTCAGCTGTAGTATACTGTTTTCAGGTTGGTACTTTTCAGGTTATCAAATAGACTATACAACATTGTTTCTTGTCATTTTGATCTAAAACTGAATGAATTGATATTGTTCTTCATCTAGTTTTCAGCAAAATTTGAATTAGATTGATTTAGCTATTTTGCTAAAGATCTGAGTATTTTCTGTTACAGTTTTTCACTGAAAGTTGTAGATTGAATTCAGTACAAAAACTCCTGAAAATACTGTTCAATTTTAGTTTGCTGTATTCAGTTTCAAAACTCTTCTTGAACAGACTTTACAGCAGATTGCAATTCTGTTGTTTGTGTGAGTTTTTCACTTCTGAAATTTATATTCAGAACTCTGAATGTTTAGACTCAGCCTCTGAATTTCTTGCTCTGATATGTCCAGGTTGAATACAATTAAACTCCAACTGAATACCTGTTTGAATTTGATCTGTTCTATTCTTTTAATCAGTTTTGTGCCATTCTAAAACAGACATACATTGTTTGATCTTGCAAGAATAGATAAATTTGAGTAAGGTTTAATTACTTGAGTTAGGTAACTAATTTGAGGAATTTACACAAAGTTTCATCTGAAAATTGTTTGAATGCTGAATTGATCTATTTGATCTATTTTCAGATTAGCTACAGTGAAAGTCCATTGAACCTGCATTTTGTATCTCATTGAACATTCGCTTTATTTCTTGGTTCTTGAAAGAGTTTTTTTGTGTCCTGGATTTGACCATCATTTCAGTTCACAAAAATTGTAGAGGCATCTATTCACCCCCCTCTAGTCGTCATTTCGATCCCACAATTGGTATCAGAGCCGGTTAGATCACCAGTTAACCTTAACCGGTTTATGATCCTTGTGGCGACATGGACAAGAATTCTAAGATTCCAATGTTCGATGGTCGAGACTACGCTTATTGGAAGGTGCGCATGGAGGTTTATCCACTAAGCCAAGGAAGTTCTATTTGGGACATCGTTGATTCCCAATATGTGATCCCTGAAACTCGCACTTCAGAGTATGATTGTAATAGCAAAGCTAGAAACATATTGTTCATCAGTCTGAGTCGCAATGAGTTCGACAGGGTCCAACATCTTAGAACTGCACGTGAGAACTGGACTACCTTGAAAACATTTCATGAGGGCACTTCTCAGATTAAGGCTAGGAGGCAAAGCACCTATAACCAAGAATACCAAATGTTTGTGCAAGGCCTCGGTGAATCTGTAGATGTCATGTTTGCGTGGTTTGATGGAATTGTTAGTAACTTGCGCTCCACTAGGATGTTAGCTTACTCAGATCATGACAGGGCGATCAAACTTCTCTATGCTCTTGATCGTAGCATATGGGAAGTAAAGATCTCAAGCATTGAAGAGTCCATGAGCTTTGACACGTTGACTTGCGATGAACTTTTTAGTAAGCTTAAGTCCACCGATATCGCCAAGGCATCTCGTTTTGAGATTGGGAACTCTTTGCCACAATCCATGGCACTAGTTTCTAGTTCTAGCAGTGGCACCTCATCTGAAGGTAACTTGTCTGGAGGTTGTGCTTTGTTTGGAGGTGTTGCCTTATCTTCTTTGGTCTCTATCACAAGAGGACAAGTGGACACATTGGACGATGAAGAGCTTGCTCTTATAGTCAAAAAGTTCACTAGATTCTACAATGATAGAAGAGATCAAAGAAGAGGAGGCTCTCGAGGTTGTTTTGAGTGCGGTGATCTTAATCATATTAAAGCAAATTGCCCAAAACTAAAAGAAAAGAATGAACATGAACACAAACACTAGAAAAGAGATTGAGAAACCAAGGGTTGGTTTCAGAGTCTGTGATGAGTGATTGATGGATTTTATCCTCTGATTCGAAGGGGTCCCTCTGAAGGGGTTCGGAGGTTGTTTCACCGAAGGGTTCAGTGGGCTTCGGTGGGCAACTGTTGCAGTGGAGTGTGCCTGTCAGAGGGGTCCGACAGTACATAATGACTTGGTTGTACCGAAGGGTTCAGTACTTTGGGCGGTACATCGGAGTGTGTATCGGAGGTTGTTTACCCGGAGAGGTCTCCGGGGTACTGGATACACTTGTCTGTCTGTCTGTGGTGCGCAGGTGACCTCGGAGGCGACAGACGGTTCGCAACAAGTGAACCTGGGTCAAGCGGGAGGCTTGATGCCAGGCGAGCGGGGAGCTCCGTCACGAAGGCTGCGAAGGGGTCGAGGTCGGTCCTCGGGTCGAGGTGCGCCAGGAGAAGGCAGTAAGTGTGAAGTGTGGCTCCGGGTGAAGGTACTCAGAGGCGAGGCACTTCGAAGGGTACTCCGAATGGAGTGACTTCGAAGTATGGTGGACAAAATCCTCAGTAATGAGGCAAGGCATTCGAAGTGTGATCCGGAGGAAGGCACTCAAAGGTATACCCGACGAAGGTCTCAGAAGTCGAGGTGCATCGAAGGAATGGTCCGGGTGAGGTTCGTCGAGGAGTGTGCTCGGGGAGAGACACTGCGACGGAGTGCTCATGGAATGCTTCATGCGTAGGCCTTGGACGAAGGACGAACTTCGAAGGGAGGTACTTTGGCCAGGCATGGCTTCGGTACACGGGCTGATGGAGTTCGAGCTGGGAGAAGCTGCGAAGCCATGGTGGCCCACTCCGGAGGTGTTGGTGCGAAGGCCCAAGGGCTTTGATGGCTTCGGCTCAAAACCGTCACTGTATCGAAGGCTGACTTCGGTGAAGCGAAGGCCGTCAGGCTCAAGAGTTCTCACCGAAGCTACCGCACCCCTCGCGTGCGAAGGGGGCTTCAGAAGGCTCCAAAACTACAAAGGATGATCGTGTCTACTCTGCAAAAGCTGATGATGTCTCCTCTACGAAGCTGACAAAAGAAGCCTCCAAATAAAGTAGACTACAAGCTGTACCCCCTGTTCATTTTGTATTCAGTCTGTGAGTTCATTTTGTGTTCCCTGTTCAAGCAATGAAGCTTTGATTCTGTTTTCACTTACTGCTTGAACTTGTATGCTTACTTTACACTGCGTGCTTTGATCTCTCTGTGCCTCACTTCTTCCTGAGTTGAGTTTGTGCATTGGGTCTCTTCTGGAGAAGTGTGTGAGAGGTCTGTTCGTGAGAAGTGTGTATTTTTCAGTGTCTATTCGCTCTGTGTAAACTGGAGGCAAGACCTCTCTAATTACTAGCGAAGCACTGAGTATTTGGTCGAAGTCCTTAGAGGGAAGTCTGCTCTTGCGAAGGATGAAGTGCGAAGCCTGCTCGAAGGCACCCACTGTGCGGAGCCTGCACTGACTTAGCAGAGTTGAGTTTTTGGTGTTGTGGGTAGAGCGAAGTCTTCTTGACTTCAAACTTTTGCTCCTTGCGAAGCCTGGTTTCGGAGCTGTGAAATACCTCCGAACCAGAACTTCGAAGGGTGTGTTCGAAGCCTGTTCCGCAGAAGACAGAATTAAAACAGAAGACTATTTTTAGTCTGAAATTTTAAAATCTCTCATTCACCCCCCTCTGGTCGCCGTTTTCGGTCCAACAATTGGTATCAGAGCATGTTAAGATCACCAGTTGACCTTAACCGGTTTTGTGATCTATTGGCGACATGGACATAGTTAGTAAAATACCTCTGTTCGATGGGACATATTATGCATACTGGAAGGTGCGCATGGAGGCTTAGTTGCTAAGCCAAGGAAATGCAATTTGGGAGATTGTGGACTCACAATACTCCATCCCTGAAACTCGCACCTCTCAAACAGAGAAGGATCAGTATAATGTCAACTCCAAGGATAGAAATATACTATTCATTGGTTTGAGTCGGAGTGAGTTTGATAGGGTACAGCACCTTAGGACAGCTAGGGAGATTTGGACTACACTCACTATCTTTCATGAGGGCTCTACACAGATTAAGGCCAGGCGCCAAAGCACATAGCAGTATCAGCTGTTTGTGCAAGCACCTGGTGAATCTATAGATGCCATGTTTTCTCACTTTGATGCAATAGTGAGTAACTTGCGATCCAACGAGACGCTTGCTTACAATGATCATGATAGGGCTATCAAGCTTCTCTATGCTCTTGATCGTAGCATATAGGAGGTGCAGATATCCAGCATTGAGGAGTCTGCAGGTTATGACACACTGACCTATGATGAGCTCTTCAGCAAGCTGAAGTCCATAGAGATTGCCAAGGCATCTCTTGCAGTGCATAGGAACTCATTGCCATAGCCATTGGCACTAGTTTCTAGCACTAGCTGTGGCACCACTGCAGAACCAAGCACATCAGGCACTTGTGTTCTTGCAGATGGTTTTGCTTTGTCCTCCCTAGTCTCCGTCACTAAGGAGCAGGTGGATACTCTGGATGATGATGAGCTTGCTCTCATTGCCAGAAGGTTCACCCGTTTTCACCATGAGAGACGGGATCAGAGGAGAAGTGGTTTTAGTGGTTGTTTTGAGTGTGGCGACACTTCTCATATCAAGGCCAACTATCCTAAACTCAAGAAGAAAGATGAGAGTGAGCGCCCCAAATACCACAAGAAGGAGAGGAAACCCTTTGTGAAGGGAAATCGTGGCAAGGTGGCTAAGAAAGTAGCCAAAGCCACTTCCAGAGCATTTGTTGGTGCTCTCAGCGACATCGACACTTCGTCAACTGAGGAGTCGAGCTCCGAGGAGGAGTCCCCAAGGAAGGAGGAGAATAAGGACAAGAAGGGACGAGATTTCACCGGCCTCTACTTCATGGCCGACAGCGATCACAACGACGATGAGCTTGACTCATCTAAGGTACCACTATCCTATGACCAGCTTTCAATTAAATTAGATGAACTGAATGAAGTAGTTCTTGGTCAGGATAGATTACTTGTGCAAGCCGCTAGAGATAGAAAAGACCTTAGATTTAGGCTAGAATCGGTTTCTATTGATTATGCCATGCTTAAGTCTAGAGTTAATGATGCTGAATGTGAATCTTGCACTGTTGTCATGGGTGATCTTGCTCAGTTGTGTTCTGTGCATGCTCAAACTCGTTCTGAGCTTGAGACTGCACAGAAGCAGCTTTTGATGGTTGATTCTAGTCCTCATGATATAATTGAATGCATGAACTGCCCATTATTACGTGAGAGTATTAATTTACGTGATAAGCATGTTCAGAATTTAGAGGCTAGATTGGAGGGGGTCGGTAGTTCTAAGGATGTGCAACCTGTGTGTGACACTTGCATAACCCTTAAGGATCAGCTAGGCACTGTTAGAGAGCGAGCTGAACACCTCATGACTGAGAATGAGTACCTCCTTTCTGTGGTTAACAAATGCACTGGGGGAAAGGGTAGGATGGACATGCTCTTGGCCAAGACCAAGATGTGTGCCGACAGGGCAGGATTAGCTCTAGGATTGGGTTTTAAGAGAATTCCTTCAGACAGTAAGAACAAGACTGTTTTTACTTCACCCACTACCTTAGAGAAAGAAAGAGCCCTGTTAGACACACCATCAGCCAAAAGTCCTACCCAAACCCCAAAGAAAACCACTCCTCATGCCATGAAAATTCCTCCCAAGAAAACCACACAGCAGAAGCCCAAGGAGCTTGTGAGAGTTGCTCCTATGACCCATGAGAGTGCCCCTAGGAGAGTTTTTCATTGTTCCTATTGTCAGCGGGTGGGTCATCTGGTTGGGTTCTGTTTTCGTCACATCAAGGATGAGCGACGCTCTCAGGCGATGAGTTTCCAAGACATGCATTACCCATCTCAAGGTATGCATGAGTCTGAGTTGTACTCACGTCCTGTTTTCGAGGATCCTCGTACTTCTCGGAGAGGTTTTGCTCCTAGAGGTGTTCACCATGTTCCATATGGTGGTAGACCCCGGGCGAGTAGCTTTGTACCTCGTCAGAGTAGGAGACCTCGTCATGCATTTGGAACATGGCATGTAGGTAGACCTCGCACTTTGCATCATTTTGATTATCATGTGCGAAGATAGTCTATTTTTACTGTGCCTACTACTCGTATCACTTAGTGCTGGATGCCACATCATGTATTCATTCACCTCAGCACTGAGCGATCGAGATGTTCTTATCATGTGTAGGCGCCAAACCGAGGCTTGGAGGGCACGTGGATCATGGACTCCGGTTGTTCGCGCCATATGACTAGAGATGCAACATGGTTCTCCAGCCTCACAACAACCAAGCAAAAAGAACATATCACCTTCGGCAACAATCGAAGGAGTAGAGTGAAAGGTAAAGGTGTGGTAAGAATCAACTCGAATTTCACTCTCAAAGATGTTACTTTGGTTGAAAATTTGGGATACAATTTGTTTTCTGTATCTCAATTGCTTGATGAGGGCTTCGAAGTGCGATTACATCGCGATACTTCGCAAGTACTCAATTCTGATGGCGTTGTGGTTTGTAAGATCTTTAGAGTTGGGAGAGTTTTTGGAGCTGATTTTTCTGAGTCATCTGGTTCTTTTCATTGCCTTGTTACACATTCAACTTCTGAGCTTTAGAAGTGGCATAGGAGACTAGGGCATATGAGCTTTGAGTTGCTTGCTCGCCTGAGTGCCCCAAGTCTGATCCGAGGATTGCCCAAGCTCAAGTTTGAGAAGAATTTAGTTTGCGCTCCATGTCGATATGGAAAAATGATTACCGCTTCGCACTCGCCAGTCACCACGGTGATGACTGAACAACACGAAGAACTTCTTCACATGGACACTGTAGGTCCTTCTCGGGTTAGTTCTTTAGGCGACAAGTGGTATGTGTTAGTCATTGTCGACGATTTCTCTCGCTACTCTTGGGTCTTATTTCTTGCCAGCAAGGATGAAGTGTTTTCACACTTTCAGAGCTTGGCTTTGAGACTTTTCACTGAACTCCCTGGTGCAGTGAAATTCATTTGAAGTGATAATGGCACTGAGTTCAAGAATAGTCTCTTTGTTGACTTTTGCATGGAGAATGGCATAGAACATCAATTCTCTGCTCCACAGGTTCCTCAACAAAACGGTGTTGTTGAGAGAAAGAACCGCACTTTGGTTGCGATGGCTAGGACGATGCTCGATGAGCATAGGACTGTTATGAGCTACGTTTTGGGAGACAACCCAAAGTTACTATCTTCGAGTTTTTGGTTGTCGTTGCTTTATCCTAAAACATGGAAACTTAGACAAATGTGAGTCACGTTCTTCTGACGGGATCTTTTTGGGTTACACCACACATGGTCATTCTTATCGTGTTCATAATTTGTAGACTAACACTGTCATCGAGTCATGTGATGTGACTTTTGATGAATCAACCCCCTCTATTAGTTCTACTCTTGAACAGGCAAATGAACACGACATGGAACGGACCATCTTCGAAGAAGAAGATCCCAGAGATTTCGAGGATGAACCCCTACTACCCTCGACATCGACCCCCGAAGCAGACCCCGCTTCGACTACTTCGGCACAAGGTCCCGAAGCAACTACCTAGACATCGGTCATCTTGGACCACTCCATCGCACACGTTGAGGGGGAGACTGCATCCCGCCGCGAGGCTCCACATCATGTTCAAAGAATGCACCCTCCCGAGCAGATCATTGGTGAGCTTGATCAAAGGGTAACACGTTCTCATGCTCATTTCATTGATTCCGCTTTTGTTGCTTCTTTTGAGCCCTTAGATGTTAGTCATGCACTTTCTGATTCTAGTTGGATCAATGTCATGCATGAAGAACTTGAAAATTTTGAGAGAAACCAAGTCTGGACTTTAGTTGATCCTCCACCAAATGTTCATTTCATTGGAACAAAATGATTTTTCAAAAACAAACAAGGGGAGGATGGGACTGTAGTTAGAAACAAGGCTAGACTTGTAGCTCAGGGTTATTCTCAATTAGAAGGGATTGATTTTACTGAAACTTTTGCACCTGTTGCGCGTCTAGAGGCCATTAGGATTTTGCTTGCCTTTGCGACATCCCGGGGATTCAAACTCTACCAAATGGATGTCAAAAGTGCATTTCTTAATGGCTTCATAGGCGAAGATGTTTATGTAAAACAACCCCTTGGTTTTGAAAACCCCAAATAGCCACATAAAGTCCTTAAACTTCATAAGGCTCTTTATGGACTCAAGCAGGCCCCTCGGGCATGGTATGACAGACTTAAGTCTTTTCTGCTTGAGCGGGGGTATTTGATGGGATCTGTTGATAAAACCCTGTTCACTCTCAAGCATGGCAAAGATTTCCTCCTAGTCTAGATTTATGTGGATGATATCATCTTTGGTGGCTCTTCTCATGCTTTGTTTGCTGAGTTTGCAGATGCCATGAGCAGTGAGTTCGAGATGTCCATGATGGGCGAACTCACATTTTTCCTTGGTTTGCAAATCAAGCAAAGCAAACAAGGTACATTCGTCCATCAGACGAAGTACACCAAGGACCTGCTCAAGAAATTCGACATGACTGATGCGAAGCCACTCGCCACTCCAATGGCTACATCTGTAGAATTGGATCCTGACGAAGATGGAGAAGTCGTAGATCAGAAGGAATTCCGAAGCATGATCGGCTCCCTCCTCTACTATACTGCTACGAGGCCAGACATACACTTCGTAGTGTGTCTGTGCGCTCGTTTTCAGGCTTCACCACGAGTTTCGCACCGCCAAGCGGTAAAGCGCATTCTCAGGTATCTCAAACATACCCTCGAATTTGGCATTTGGTATTCTGCATCTTCTTCTTTGTGTCTTTGAGGTTATTCCGATGCGGACTTTGCTGGGTGTAGGATTGATAGGAAAAGTACCTCTGGTACTTGTCCTTTTTGGGGTACTTCACTGGTTTGCTGGTCTTCTCGCAAACAGTCTAGTGTTGCACAATCGACGGCTGAGGCCGAATATGTTGCTGCAGCTAGCTGTTGCTCTTAGATTTTGTGGATGGTTTCCACTTTGCGGGATTTTGGGTTAGATTATAAGAGTGTTCCACTTTTCTATGATAACACTAGTGCTATTTGTATTGCAAACAACCCGGTTCAGCATTCCAGAACCAAACACATTGATGTGCGATATCATTTTCTCAGAGATCATAATGAGAAGAGTGATATTGAACTTCAATATGTTGATACCCAACACCAGCTAGCCGATATTTTCACAAAACCCCTCGATGCTTCTCGTTTTGCCTACTTGCGTGGGGAACTTGGTGTTTGTCACCCTTACGGCATTTTGTGAGGGGGAGCATTTTTGATTGTCTTGCATATGCTCATCATGTGTGAAATTGCATTTACATCTTTTGCACTTATATGCCTGATTATAATTCAAGTAATCATGTCAACTCAGCTCTATTTAATATATCTGAAACATTATGTGCATGATTTTTCTTTCCAAAATCAAATCATACTCACTGCTTAGTCTTGAATTTAGCATGTTTAGGCAGGACTGCTTTAGCTATCTTTTATCTGCTTGATAGCAAGACACCTTTTCTATGGATGCTAAACATTGCAACTTGAAAAATTGTATTCATGGATATTCATCAAGTGCTAAACAATTTGGTCACTAAATTAAAAATTCAAAAATCCATGATTTGTTAGTTACAAGCGAAAAAGATCCAAGTGGGTTTGTTTGTCGCACTGCTCTATTCTAGACTGCTTACCATTGTATTCTGGTCTGAACTGGGATAGTGTAGTGTATGCCAAAATCACTGCCTTAAGCTTCTGATGGCTTTTGTGTCTAGGCTTGGCCTGATTGGAAAGTATAAGGTAGACAAACAAATAACCCTGGCATTGTGAAAAGAACAACAAAAATTCATTGTTCATCAAGTTTGCTTTCAATGCTCCACTTGAACTGGACTTGTCTGTCTAGAGTAGAAATTTACTAGCTTTGTGTAGTCCTTACTTTTACTTGTCTAGTTACCTTGATTGAGTGGTGATGCTTTTATTTCAAAATGATAAAATCACATGCATTCATCATGTTTTTTAGATAATGTTAAATTGAGCTGAGCACATGATAATTGGTATTAAGGTTGGCATATTTTTGCTTTATATGTCTTTGCAATTCTATCCATTTCGAAGCTATGCATATTTTACATGCTCCTTGATGCTTGCATTGCCAAAGGGGGAGAAATTTTTGAGTTCTCTGCAGCAAAGGGGTAAAATAACTCAGGGGGAGTTTTTATCTTACAAAGGGAAGATTTGCCGAAGGAGCTTTTACTCTTTTGAAAAGGGGGAGGAAAATTCTTTTGTCAAGTTACATGATTTGGCTCGTTTCTGAGTTTTTATGGTCACTTGTGTGCTGAAATTTTTCAAATTTTCTTGAACTTGAAATTGGTTGTCAATGCACTCATCAAGGGGGAGATTGAGAAACCAAGGGATGGTTTCGGAGTCTGTGATGAGTGATTGACAGATTTTACCCTCTGCTTCGAAGGGGTCCCTCCGAAGGGGTTCGGAGGTGGTTTCACCGAAGGGTTCGGTGTGTCTATTTGCTGCAGCTGTTGCAGCGGAGTGTGCTTGTCGGAGGGGTTCGACAGTACACGATGACTGGGTCGTACCGAAGGTCTTGGTACTTTGGGTGGTACACCGGAGTGTGTGCTGAAGGTTGTTTACCCGGAGAGGTCTCCAGGGTACTAGATACACTTGTCTGTCTGTCTGTGGTGCGCAGGTGACTTCGGAGGCAACGGACGGTTCGTAGCAAGTGAACCTGGGTCAAGCGGGAGGCTTGATGCCAGGGGAGGAGGGAGCTCCGTCATGAAGGCTGCGAAGGGGTCGAGGTTGGACCTCACGTCGAGGTGCGCCAGGAAAAGGCAGTAAGTGCGGAGTGTGGCTCTAGGTGAAGGTACTCCGGTATGAAGTCCTCGGAGGCGAGACACTTCGAAGGGTACTCTGAATGGAGTGACTTCAGAGTATGGTGGACCAAGTCCTCAGCGATGAGGCAAGGCATTCGAAGTGTGCTCCGGAGGGAGACACTCGAAGGTATACCCGACGAAGGTCTCAGAAGTCGAGGTGCATCGAAAGCATGGTCCGGGTGAGGATCGTCGAGGAGTGTGCTCAGGGAGAGACACTACGACGAAGTGCTCATGGAATGCTTCATGCGGAGGCCTTGGACGAAGGAGGGACTTCGAAGGGTGGTACTCCGAAGTGAAGCTGACTTCGGAGTAAGGCTGGCTCCGGAGTGAAGCTGACTTCGGAGTGAGGCTGGCTTCGGAGTGAAGCTGACTTCGGAGTGAGGCTGGCTCTGGAGTGAGGCTGACTTGAGGTACTTCGGCCATGCATGGCTTCGGTACACGGACTGACGGAGTTCGAGCTGGGAGAAGCTGTGAAGCCGTGGTGGTTCACTCCGATGGTGTTGGTGCGAAGGCCCAAGGGCTTTGACGACTTCGGCTCAAAACCATCACTGTATCAAAGGCTGACTTCGGTGAAGCAAAGGCCGTCAGGCTCAAGGCTTCTCACCGAAGCTACCGCACCCCTCGCGTGCGAAGGGGGGCTTCAGAAGGGTCCAAAACTGCAAAGGCTGACAGCGTCTGCTCTGCAAAAGCTGGTGATGTCCCCTCTGCGAAGCTGACAAAAGAAGCCTCCAAATAAAGTAGACTACCAGTTGTACCCCCCTGTTCTGATGAGACAAAAACTGATGTAAACCCTAGGGGTAAAGTAGTCTATTCACAGGGCTAAATAGTGCCTATAAATAGTGGAGGCTAGCTAGGTCACATCAACACTTTGAGCAGCCATTGTAGAACTCCTGTGCTAGCCGCCACACTCTCGGTATTCATCCTGTGAGTTTATTTTGTGTTCCCTGTTCATGCAATGAAGTTTTGATTATGTTCTTCTTTCACTGCTTGAACTTGTAATGTGTGTTGCACTGCATGCTTTGATCTCTCTGAGAACCATCTTCTCGTGAGTTTTCTGGAGAGGTGTGTGAGAAGTCTATCTCGGTGAAGTGTGTTTTTCAGTGTCTGTTCGCTCTGTGTAAACTAGAGGCTAGACCTCTCTGATTACTAGCGAAGCACTATTCGAAGCCCGGTTTCTTTCCGTGTCGAAGTCCTCGGCGAAGTCTGTTTAGTGTGCGTTTAGACCTTCGAAGTACGAAGCCTAGCACCAGTTGTTGTTGCTGAGTATTTGGTCGAAGTCTGCAGAAGGAAGTCTGCTCTTGCGGAGGGTGAAGTGCGAAGCCTGCTCGAAGGCACTCAGTGTGCTGAGCCTGCACTGACTTAGCAGAGCTGATCGAAGTCCTTAGAGGGGATTCCGCTCTTGCGAAGGGTGAAGTGTGAAGCCTGCTCGAAGGCAGCCTGTGTGCGGAGCCTGCACTGACTTAGCAGAGCTGAATTTTTGGGGTTGTGGGTGAAGCGAAGTTTTCTTGGCTTCGAACTTTTGCTCCTTGCGAAGCCTGTTTTCGGAGCTGTAAAATACCTCCGAACCAGAACTTTGAAGGGTGTGTTCGAAGCCTATTCCGCAGAAGACAGAATTAAAACAGAAGGCTATTTTTAGTCTGAAATTTTAAAAGCTCCCATTCACCCCCACTCTGGTCGCCGTTTCTAGTACAACAGATAGACTTAAGTCTTTTCTGCTTGAGCGGGGGTATTTGATGGGATCTGTTGATAAAACCCTGTTCACTCTCAAGCATGGCAAAGATTTCCTTCTAGTCCAGATTTATGTGGATGATATCATCTTTGGTGGCTCTTCTCATGCTTTGGTTGCCAAGTTTGCAGATGCCATGAGCAGGGAGTTCGAGATGTTCATGATGGGCGAACTCACATTTTTCCTTGGTTTGCAAATCAAGTAAATCAAACAAGATACATTCGTCCACCAGACGAAGTACACTAAGGATCTGCTCAAGAAATTCGACATGGCTGATGCGAAGCCCCACACCACTTCAATGGCTACATCTATAGCATTGGATCCTGATGAGGATGGAGAAGCTGTTGATCAGAAGGAGTTCCAAAGCATGATCGGCTCCCTCCTCTACTTGACTGCTATGAGGCCGGACATACACTTTGTAGTGTGTCTGTGCACTCGTTTTCAGGCTTCACTACGAGCTTCGCACCGCCAAGCGGTAAAGCGCATTCTCAGGTATCTCAAACATACCCTCGAATTTGGCATTTGGTATTCTGCATCTTCTTCTTTGTGTCTTCGAGGTTATTCCGATGCGGACTTTGCTGGGTGTAGGATTGATAGGAAAATTACCTCTGGTACTTGTTCTTTTTGGGGTACTTCACTGGTTTGCTGGTCTTCTCGCAAACAGTCTAGTGTTGCACAATCGACGGCTGAGGCCGAATATGTTGCTGCAGCTAGCTGTTGCTCTCAGATTTTGTGGATGGTTTCCACTTTGCGGGATTTTGGGTTAGATTATAAGAGTGTTCCACTTTTCTGTGATAACACTAGTGCTATTTGTATTTGCAAATAACCCGATTCAGCATTCCTGAACCAAACACATTGATGTGCGATATCATTTTCTCAGAGATCATAATAAGAAGGGTGATATTTAGCTTCAATATGTTGATACCCAACACCAGCTAGCCGATATTTTCACAAAACCCCTCGATGCTTCTCATTTTTCCTACTTGCATGGGGAACTTGGTGTTTGTCACCCTTACGGCATTTTGTGAGGTGGAGCAGATTTTGATTGTCTTGCATATGCTCAATGTGTGTGAAATTGCATTTACATCTTTTGCACTTATATGCCTGATTTTAATTCATGAAATCATGTCAGCTCAGCTCTATTTAATATGTCTGAAACATTATGTGCATGATTCTGCTTTCCAAAATCAAATCATGCTCACTGCTTAGTCTTGAATCTAGCATGTTTAGGCAGGACGGCTTTAGCTATCTTTTATCTTCTTGATAGCAAGACTCCTTTTCTCTAGATGCTAAACATTGCAACTTGAAAAATTGTTCTACTTACTCATTGATATTCATCTAGTGCTAAACAATTTGTTCACTTGATTAAAAATCCAACAATCCATGATTTGGATGTTACAAGCAAAAAGATCCAAGTGAGTTTGTTTGTCGCACGACTTTTTCTAGACTGCTTACCATTGCACATTGGTCTGAACTGGGATAATTTAGTGTATGCCAAAATCACTGCCTTAAGCTTCTGATGGCTTTCGTGCCTAGGCTCGGCCTGATTGGAAAGTATAAGGTATACAAACAAATAACCCCTGGCTTTATGAAAAGAACAACAAAAAAATCATTGTTCATCAAGTTTGCTTTCAATGCTCCACTTGAACTGGACTTGTATTCAGTCTATGAGTTCATTTTGTGTTCCCTGTTCAAGCAATGAAGCTTTGATTCTGTTTTCACTTACTGCTTGAACTTGTATGCTTACTTTACACTGCATGTTTTGATCTCTCTGTGCCTCACTTCTTCCCAAGTTGAGTTTGTGCACTAGGTCTCTTCTGGAGAAGTGTGTGAGAGGTCTGTTTGTGAGAAGTGTGTATTTTTCAGTGTCTGTTCGCTCTGTGTAAACTGGAGGCAAGACCTCTCTGAATACTAGCGAAGCACTGTTCGAAGCCCATTTTCTTCCCTTGTCAAAGCCCTCGGCGAAGTGTGTTCAGTGTGCGTTTAGACCTTCGAAGTACAAAGCTTAGCACCAGTTGTTATCGCTGAGTATTGGTCGAAGTCCTTAGAGAGAAGTCTGCTCTTGCGAAGGGTGAAGTGCGAAGCCTGCTCGAAGGCACCCAGTGTGCGAAGCCTGCACTGACTTAGCAGAGTTGAGTTTTTGGTGTTGTGGGTGGAGCGAAGTTTTCTTGACTTTGAACTTTTGCTCCTTGCAAAGCCTGGTTTTGGAGCTGTGAAATACCTCCGAACCAGAACTTCAAGGGGTGTGTTCGACGCCTGTTCCGCAGAAGACAGAATTAAAACAGAAGACTATTTTTAGTCTAATATTTTAAAATCTCCCATTCACCCCCCTAGGGTCGCCGTTTTCGGTCCAACAGATAAGTATGTTGATGAGTTTAACGCTAGATTGAAGAGTGCTGAGTGTTCTAAGGATGTGAAGCCATCATGTTCCACCTGCATCATCCTGAAGGACCAACTCAACTTCGCTAGAGAGCAAGTAGAAAAACTCAAGTGTGAGAATGATTACCTTCTTTCCAAGGTAGACAAATGCACTGAAGGGAAGGGTAAAATGAATTTGCTTTTGGATAAAACAAAAACGTGTGCTGACAGGTCAGGGTTAGCTCTTGGGTTAGGTTATGAGAGAACTTCACCAAATACCCCAAGCCAAATTGTGTTCACTCTACCTACTACCCTTGAGAAAGAGAGAGCCCGGTTAAACACACCTCAGAAAGCCAAAATTCGTACCCAACTTAGAAGGATAATCATTCCACCACCCAAGACAGACTCCAAGCAAAAACTTAGAAAAATTGTGAGGTTTGCACAAGAAACCTATGAACCAATACACAAGAAAGTTTTTCATTGCTCTTATTGTCATCGTGTAGGTCACTTGATTGGTTTCTGTTATCGACGTATGAAATATGAACGTTGTGCTCATGCTTTAAACTTTCATGATTATTCTTCACTTGATTTGCATGATTATGGTTATCATACTTATTCTGATTATGAGGTTCCACATAGTTATATGAGTGACTATGCCCATCGTGGTTTATATCATGCTTCGTATGATAATAGACCACGTAGGCGTTTTGGTCCAAATCATTTTAGTAGACCTCAACACTTTACAAGAAGACCTCATGTTCAGTATGACTCTCATCCTACACAACTCTTGAGTAGTTCAGTGCTGGATACCTAGGCATTTTATTTCTAAACATAGCACTGAGTACTCGAGATCTTCCGTATCTACTTAGGGGAGGCATGGAAGGCTGGAGGACAAGTGGATTATTGATTCTGGTTGTTCACGCCACATGACCAGAAAGTCATCATGGTTCTCTAGCTTCACCTCAGCCAAGCAACGACAAAACATCACATTTGGAAACATTCGCAAAAGTAGAGTGAAAAGCCAAGGTATGATCAAAATTAATGAAAATTTCTCTCTCTCTCTCTAATTTTGCTTTGGTTGAGGACTTAGGGTGCAATTTACTTTTTGTCTCACAATTGCTTGATGAGGGCTTTGAGGTTCACTTTGGTCGTGATGCCTCTCATGTGCTTGATTCTTCTGGTGCTTTCATTTGCAAAATCTTGAGAGTAGAGAGAGTTTTTGGAGCTGATTTTTCTGAGTCATTTGGATCTTCTCATTGCCTTTTAGCTGAGCCTTCATTTGAGTTTTGGATGTGACATAGGAGACTAGGGCACATGAGTTTTGATCTTCTTGCGAGATTGAGTGCCCTAGGACTCATCCGAGGATTGCCCAAGCTCAAATTTGAGAAGTACTTGATTTGTACTCCATGTCGTCTTGGAAAAATGGTTGCCGCCTCGCATTCCCCCATAAACATGGTAATGACTAAGCGACCCGGTGAGCTTCTTCACATGGATACTGTTGATCCATCTTGGGTTAGCTCATTAGGCGGAAAGTGGTATGTTCTTGTTGTTGTTGATGACTACTCTCATTACTCTTGGGTTTTCTTTCTTATGAGCAAGGATGAAGTGTTCATACACTTTCGGAGCTTAGCATTGAGGCTATTCAATGAACTCGCCGGTGCAATGAAAGTTATTCAAAGCGACAACGACACTGAGTTCAAGAATAGTTGTTTTGCAGAATTTTGTCTTTAACATGGAATTGAACATCAGTTTTCTGCACAAAGAGTCCCTCAAAAAAATGGTGTGGTTGAGAGGAAAAATCACACACTTGTGGAGATGGCTAGGATGATGCTCAATGAGCACAGGACTCCTAGAAAATTTTGGACTGAAGCCATGAGTACAACATGCTACATCTCCAACAGGATCTTTTTGCGTTCTTTGCTGAATGTGACTTCTTATGAACTTCGCTTTGGGAGGAAGCCCAAGGTCACTCACTTCAGAGTGTTTGGATGCCGATGCTTCATCTTAAAGTAAGATAATTTGTACAAATTTGAATCACGCACATCTGATGGGATCTTTTTGGGCTACTCTTTGCAGGGTCACTCTTATTGTGTTTTAAATCTTAAATCTAACACTATAGTTGAATCTTGTGATGTGTCTTTTGATGAGACTTCTCCATGTGTTAGTTCTGATTTTGAACTTGCAAATGAGCATGATATGAGTGAAACACTTTTTGAGGAAGAAGAACCATCAGATGGTGAAGATCTTGATGTTGTACTATTACCTCCCTCTACGTCATCTCCAGAAGCTTCATCTACTTCAACAAGAGGACCTGAAGAGTCTACCTCTGGAAGCTTGGATCGAACTTCGGCAAGAGTTGAGGGGGAGATTCTATCGCAGAGAGAAGCACCGCTTCGTATCCAAAGAATGCATCCTCCTGAACAGATCATCGGTGAGCTAAATGAATGAGTAACCCGATCTCATGCTCATTTCGTTGATTCTCCTTTTGTTGTAAATTTTGAACCATTAGATGTTAGTCATGCTCTGTCTGATGCGAGTTGGATCAACGCCATGCATGAGAAACTTGAAAATTTTGATAGAAATAAAGTTTGGCTTCTTGTTGATCCACCCCCTAACATTCATATCATTGGAAAAAATGGATTTTCAAAAACAAACAGGGGGAGGATGGGGCTATAGTGAGAAACAAGGCTAGGCTTATGGCTCAGGGGTATACTTAAGTCGAGGGGGTTGATTTTGGAGAATCTTTTGCACCAGTAGCTTGACTTGAGGCCAT
This sequence comes from Zizania palustris, assembly GCA_019279435.1. NCBI lineage: Eukaryota > Viridiplantae > Streptophyta > Magnoliopsida > Poales > Poaceae > Zizania > Zizania palustris. The sequence goes on from JAAALK010000286.1 coordinate 7,510,764, forward strand.
TAGGATCTTGCTTGCCTCTTGTGAAAACAAGTGTGGTCGCACTGTGGTTTCAGTCTTTATGATGAGTGATTGACAAGGATGAGCGATCAAGTAAGTGTTGGTTTCTGTGCATCGAAGGGTTCGATGTATGAATGAGGTTTGTGGATGCCGAGGGGATCGATGTGCATTGCGTCTCTTGTTTTGGCTTGTCTCATGTATGCAGGGTGGAGATGCTAACCAACTGTCAGCGGCGGGTGATCAAGGGTCGAGCGGGGAGCTCGATGCCAGAGGATCAAGGATGCCGGGTGAAGTTGGAGATGATCTCAGGAGTGCACGAGGAGATAGAGTAAGACATGGATGGATGGATGGTCGAGAAAGGGTGACGGTCAAGTCAGTGAAAGGGAGGCCAGTGCAAGTGATCAGGCGGCTCAAGGGGATCGAGAGCGGGAGAGACTTAGTGGCGGTCGAGTTCGCGGATTGGCGTCACATGTCAGCGATCGAGGAGGCTTTGTCGGTTTTTGCTGAAAATTGTCTTATCTTTAAATCTGTTTCGATTCCAAGAATTAGGAGTCTTTTGTGTTTAGTTTGTTAGAGTAAGTGTAAACTTTTAGTATTTTTTCAGGATTTCACAATTCTGAAAATATATTAAAAGAGTTGAGTCAATTTGTAATAATAGTAATAGAGGTCTATGTGGGTAATTTTCAGAATTTCTAAATCTGAAAATTTGCCTTGACTATTTGTGTAAAACTGAAAAGTGCAAAGGCTATATGTAAAGCTGTTTTGGGTGGGCCTATATAAAGGGATACACACCCAAAAGATGGCTGCCACTTTTTGATCCAGAAAAAAAACATTCAGCTGTCCACTTTTTGCTATACAAAAAAATCATATGGCTGGCGTTTGTTTCTTCTTACTTGTGATCCAAGACACCTGAGATCATGCTTACTGCTGTTGGATGGGATAATCTCCTGCTTGAAGATCACCAAGATTGAGTGATTCTTAACTGGATCTGTTGCATTTTCGGATGGAAAACAGTGTCTAGAGTGATCTGCTGAGAAACTTCATTCCAGGTTCCTCTCCTATCTGTGTTTTAATCTTAGATTTACACTGATTAGATGATCATGATTCTACTGCTAAATTTGATCCATCCAAAGTTGTTGAGTAAGTGATTCTGTGCCTGAATACTATTCATTTTGTCGGTTGATTTTTGAGTTTTGAGTGAAACTTTGGTAAATGGTTCCTGACTTGCTACAGCGCTGCCCTCTTGTGTGTTTCAATTGATGTTGTGTGATCTCTTGTTTTTGGTAGCTTTATAGAGATTTATCACATCTTTTGATCATTTACAAAGCTGAAAATCATTTCTATTCTCAGATCAAAACTGTGAACATTTTGGTTCTGGTTTTGATAACTTTCAGTTCTGTTTTCTGATTTGAAGTCTGTTTGAACTTGTGCTTCAGTTTGTATCTCTTGATTCTCTTGGTATTACACTAAGAGTTAACACTTTCTGCTCTGAAATTCTTTTCTGAAAAGTTTTATTTCAGGAATCAGTGTTCTGGGTCAAGAACAGTTTTACTCTATCATGAACAACAAAATTGAATCTGGTCTTGAGTATAGTTTTATGTTCAGGATTCAAAAGTTTCGGCACAATTCTTGATGAGTCTAGATTTGAGCTATTTATGGTTGAAGTGGAAACAGTAGTTCAAAATCTGAATCATCTCAGTTTTCTTCACTGAATTTAATTGATTCAGAAGCACATTTATTCTGTTCTGAATTAACTGTATTTGCAACTTGAAGTGTTTGTTGAAGTACCTTCTCTGAAACAATTTTCTGTAAATCTTAAAAGTGTCAGTTCAGGATCTTCACTGTTCATCCTTGTTGAAATTGAGTTTTGATTTCTGATTTGAGAAACTTGGTAAAGGACATACTATTGTATTTCTCTAGTGTTTGTTGTTTAATGTTTTTGAACTTTCTATGATTACACTTCTCAGATTGAACTGATTTCAGAACTCAGCTGTTTTGACATAGCTGATAACAATTAGTAAATTCTAGAAACTACAATTAAGTTTATTGTTGTTCAACCTGTTGAGGAGCCATGCTGAATAGCGTGGGTCTCATGGCTCCAGATGTGATGAGTCATTGTCAATGATAGTCAAAGAGGACTGTAGAAGAGAGGAGATCTGCTGTTTCATGGGCCGCGTGTGACTTAGGTACATGGGCAGCGAGTGACGGTCGGGCTGAGAGAGCAGCGAAGTCGGGCTGGCCCAATCCGGGTACATGGGCCAAAAGCAGCAGAAGACCCACTGGACTGTTGACCAGGATTGACTCAGGTACACGGGCGGTGAGTGGTTGTCGGGCTGAGAGAGCTGCGGAATCGGGCCGGCCCAATCCGGGTACCTGGTGCAAAGCCGGTGGAGGCTTTGTCAGTTTTGGCGCAAAACTGACAACCACTGATCTTGTATCGGACTGTCCAGAAGAGAAGCCGTAGTCGCTACGAAAGCTTAGCTTCCGGATAAGCCATCTGTATCTCTAGGCCCACAGTCAGTCAGTCGAGTCTGTAAAAAATCCTAAGGGCAGTTTAGTCTTTTCCTTTATTTCAGCGTCTGTAAAAAACCCTAAGGAGCTGGTGGAATATTCCTAAGTGTTGGGCAGCCTATAAATAGGGCCCCAATCCCTAGGGTTAGGTGACCCTTTTGCTGAAATCACTTTTCAATCCATTCCTTGGGTCATTCCTCTTTGTTCCCTACATTTTTCTCTCTCCTATTTGTGCGCCGCCAGGCTTCTGCTCTTAGCATTTTGTCTTGCATTTATTTCGGTTCTTGATGCAGTAAGCTTCTATTCTCTATTCGTTTGCAGCAAATCTGCAACATTTTTATGGCTTCGTCTCACGCGCACAGCTATTTTTCTTGAGAAGATGTGTCTTTGTGGCTTCTGTTCTTCACGTGAGGAGTACTAGTTCTTGCTGGTTGCAAGTATTACTACTTCTCTGTAGCGACAGTACACTAGTACTCTAGCTTGCTTTTTTCTGCGTAGCTTTTTGATCAAAGTAGACAGGGCTGAGTGCCTTTTCTAGCTGTTTTCTGGCAAAGCCCCCTTCTCTGTTCGAAGCCCCTCAGCTCCATGAGGCAGGCTTCAATCTGACATCCTATGGGCTTCGCTTGAACTTCGTCCTCACTTTGTGTACTGTGTTTTTAGCTTTGAAGTACGTTTTGTGCTGTCTGTCAGCTTGACAGACTTCGACGGTTTTTGCGAAGGTGATCTCTGTCTCGAGCTATTCAAAGTCAATACAGACTTCGAAGTTAGCTTCGAAGTTTGTCACTCTGGTAGACTTCGCTCGACGTGAGTTCCTCTTGCTGACATCTTCGAAGGTCATAGTATGTAAGTTCGGAGCTTGTCCTTCGAAGTTATCCCTTGGATCGAAGGTCTCAACTTCAGTTGTCATACCTCGACCAAGCTAGCTTCAAAGGTTGAGTGTAGGCTTCGTTTTCGTCTTGCTGCCGTGTGCTAGGCTTCGCTTATCTTACGAAGGTTGATTCTCTGTGTATCGTGTTCGAAGCTGTCTGTTTGAAGTTTAGGCTTCGAAGTACACTGTTCGAAGCAAGCTTCGACACTCGCATACTTCGCTTCGAAGCATACTTCGCTCTTTGCCACCCTCGAACTAAGCTAGACCAAACAAACCTTCGGCACGTCAACGATAACCTTTGCTCGACTTTGACAAGCAACTTCGAAGCAGGCTTTGACACTGCGAAGCAGGCTTCGACCAGCGAAGCAGGCTTCGCCAAGTTTCGAACAGGAGACAAAATTTAAACAGTAACTTCTCATCTAACTTTATATACACTTAGATCTTCTATTGAGAAGTTTTGACCTGCCATGTCTTGAATATTTTGTTTATCCATTAGCACTGCATTGGTGTTTCTCTGATTTTGACACATGTTGTTTCTAGGCCAGATACCTTTAGACTTAGGCTTTCTGTTCACACTCTGCTGCTTAGTCTTTTGAGGTGCATTGGGTGTTGGGAGCAGGCCATTGATTCGAAAGAATTTTTAGGCGCCCATCCCCCCCCTCTGGTCGCTACTTTCGGTCATACACCTGTCACTATTCATTGCCATATATTCAGAAGTGTGTCAAAGCTTGTTGATCTTTAGAATTGCTGGTTGAAGCGTCTCTTTTCTTCATCTAGTTTTTAAAGCTATTCATGTGTGTATCAAAAACAATATCCATGATTTGCTACATTTTTGACTGACACAGAACTAGTGATCTTTGTTTGTTTTAAAAAGAAACTTAAGTTTATCTTCTGGAATCTTGATACATGTTTGCTGGTAGCAATGTTGAATCTAAATAATTTTACTCAGGTTTATTCAGTGAATACTAAATAGAATTTACTGTGAGCATGTTTAGCACATATTACTAATTCAGTTCATTCAGTTTATTCTATTTTTATCATTGTTTAGTTTCTTTTGTCTAAGGATGTTCTGAACTGATTGCACTGATTTGGACTGATTATTTCTGAACTTTCTATGTGAAATTGAGTGTTTGATCAATCTTGATTCAATGATTCCTGAACTGAATTGACAATCATTTTAGAGTTGTAACACAAGTATAAAATATCATTGCAAATATGATTGCTTAAGAGCTAAGTGTCTAGTTTTCTATCCTGATTATCTGCTTGTGTTTCATATATCTGATCTGAAAATAGTTCAAAATGCAGTAGCTTCAGACTGTACATCATCCAGTTTGTATCAGAAGTTGTCCTGATCTCTTTTTGTATAAACAGAAGTTCTGTATGGGAATTGAAATTGCTAAACCCTGACTGAAAATTCAGTACTGAAGATTGTAGTTATAGAATATTGTGTTTCATCTGATTAAGTGAGGTTCAAAAATCTTCTGTTCTCTCTGTTCCTCATCTAGAAAATTTCAGATTTTTGTTTTCAGTTTCAAAATCTATTTTGAACACTCTTTTCAGTATATTGCAATTCTACTGTCTAGTTAAAATTGCTCATCTCTGAATTCTGAATTTGAATTATATTTCAAATAGCATTCATCTCATTTAGTTCCTACTCATGGACAATTAGAGCTAAATTGATCAACTGTTGTTGTCAAGTGTTGACTCAAAGTGACAAGAGCAGGTGCTAAAGGAGTTTTCTGAATTTCTGATCTTTGTCGGAGTTTCAGACACCGATTTATATCTATCGAATATCCAGTTACCGATCTAATCACTGTTCGGAATTTCAATTGTCGACAGAGTGCTTCAACACTTCAACTCCGAACAAGACTAAATTCTGAATTTGGAATGATTTTGTTGCTCTGATTCGTACTGATTGGTTTAAATTTGAATCTAAAATTTTGGAGGAGCGTTGGGTGATTTGAATAGGCCATCTGATTCACGAGAATTTGTCGAGGCGCCTATTCACCCCCCTCTAGTCACCATTCTGATCCCACAATTGGTATCAGCCGGTTAACTGGTTTGTGATCCTCTTTTTGGTGACATGGAAAGAAACTCTAAGATTTCCATTTTCGATGGTCATGATTTTACTTATTGGAAGGTGCGCATGGAGGTTTATTGAGAAACCAAGGGTTGGTTTCGGAGTCTGTGATGAGTGATTGACAGGCTTTTATCCTCTGTTTCGAAGGGGTCCCTCCGAAGGGGTTCAGAGGTTGGCCCTCCGAAGGTGTTCGGAGGGTGTTTCACCGAAGGGTTCGGTGGGTTTGGTTGCTGCAGCTGTTGCAGCGGAGTGTGCATGTCGGAGTGTGCGTTTAGACCTTCGAAGTACGAAGCCCAGCACTAGTTGTTGTCGCTAAGTATTTGGTCGAAGTCCTCAGAGGGCAGTCCACTCTTACGAAGGGTGAAGTGCGAAGCCTGCTCGAAGCACCCTGTGTGCGAAGCCTGCACTGACTTAGCAGAGTTGATTTTTCGGGGTTGTAGGTGGAGCGAAGTCTTCTTGGCTTCGAACTTTTGCTCCTTGCGAAGCCTGTGTTCGGAGCCGTCAAATACCTCCGAACCAGAACTTCGAAGGTTGTGTTTGAAGCATGTACCACAGTAGACTGAATTAAAACAGAAGGCTATTTTTAGCCTGAAATTTTTAAAAGCTCCCATTCACCCCCCCTCTGGTCGCCGTTTCCGGTCCAACAATTGGTATCAGAGCCAGGTTAAGATCACCAGTTGACCTTAACCGGTTTTGTGATCTGTTGGCGACATGGACAGAGTTAGTAAAATTCCTCTATTCGATGGGACTGATTTTGCATACTGGAAGGTGCGCATGGAGGCTTACTTGCTAAGCCAAGGAAATGCAATTTGGGAGATTGTGGACTCACAATACTCCATCCCTGATACTCGCACCTCTCAAACAGAGAAAGATCAGTATAATGCCAACTCCAAGGCTAGAAACATATTGTTCATTGGTTTGAGCCGGAGTGAGTTTGATAGGGTGCAGGACCTTAGGACAGCTAGGGAAATTTGGACCACTCTCACTATTTTTCATGAGGGCTCTACACAGATTAAGGCCAGGCGCCAAAGCACGTACAATCAATAGTATCAACTGTTTGTGCAGGCACCTGGTGAATCTATAGATGCCATGTTTTCTCGCTTTGATGCGATAGTGAGTAACTTGCGGTCCAACGGGACGCTTGCTTACAATGATCATGATAGGGCTATCAAGCTTCTCTATGCTCTTGATCGTAGCATATGGGAAGTGAAGATATCCATTATTGAGGAGTCCGCAGGTTATGACACATTGACCTGTGATGAGCTCTTTAGCAAGCTGAAGTCCACAGAGATTGCCAAGGCATCTCTTGCAGTGCACAGAAACTCTTTGCCACAGCCATTGGCATTAGTTTCTAGCACTAGTCGTGGCACCACTGCAGAATCAAGCACATCTGGCACTTGTGTTTTTGCAGATGGTTTTGCTTTGTCCTCCCTGGTCTCCGTCACAAAGGAGCAGGTGGATAATCTGGATGATGATGAGCTTGCTCTCATTGCCAGAAGGTTCACCCGTTTTCATCATGAGAGACGGGATCAGAGGAGAAGTGGTTTTAGTGGTTGTTTTGAGTGTGGCGACACTTCTCACATCAAGGCCAATTGCCCTAAACTCAAAAAGAGGGATGAGAGTGAGCGCCCTAAATACCACAAAAAATAGAGGAAGCCTTTTGTGAAGGGTAAGCGGGGCAAGATGGCTAAGAGAGTAGCCAAAGCCGCTTCCAGAGCTTTTGTTGCTGCTCTCAGGGACATCGACACTTCCTCGACTGAGGAGTCGAGCTCTGAGGAGGAGGGGTCCCCAAGGAAGGAGGACAAGAAGGACAAGAAGGGATGAGACTTCACCGGCCTTTGCTTCATGGCCGACAGCGATCACAGCGGCGATGAGCTTGACTCATCTGAGGTACCACTATCCTATGACCAGCTTTCAATTAAACTAGATGAGCTGAATGAAGTAGTCCTTGGTCAGGATAGATTACTTGTGCAAGCCGCTAGAGAAAGAAAAGACCTTAGACTTAGGCTAGAATCTGTTTCTACTGATTATGCCATGCTTAAGTCTAAAGTAAATGATGCTGAATGTGAATCTTGCACTGTTGTCATGGGTGAGCTTGCTCAGTTGCGTTCTGTACATGCTCAAACTCTATCTGAGCTTGAGACTGCACAGAAGCAGCTTTTGATGGTGGATTCTAGTCATGATTTAACTGAATGTATGAACTGCCCTTTATTACGTGAGAGCATTGATTTACGTGATAAGCATGTTCATGACTTAGAGGCTAGATTGGAGAGGGCCGGTAGTTCTAAGGATGTGCAACCTGTTTGTGACACTTGCATGACCCTTAAGGACCAGCTAGGCACTGTTAGAGAGCGAGCTGAAAACCTCATGACTGAAAATGAATATCTTCTTTCTGTGGTTAACAAATGCACTGAGGGGAAGGGTGGGATGGATTTGCTCTTGGCCAAGACCAAGATGTGTGCTGACAGAGCAGGGTTAGCTCTAGGTTTGGGTTTTGAGAGGATTCCTTCGGATAATGGGAACAAAACAGTTTTTACCTCACCCACTATTCTAGAGAAAGAGAGAGCTCTGTTAGACACTCCATCAGCCAAAAAGCCTACCCGAACTCAAAAGAAAACCACTCCTCCTGTCAAGAAAATCCCTCCCAAGAAAACCACTCAACAGAAGCCCAAGGAGCATGTGAGAGTTGCTCCTATGACCCATGAGAGTGCCCCTAGGAGAGTTTTTCACTGTTCCTACTGTCAGCGGGCGGGTCATTTGGTTGGGTTCTGTTTTCATCGCATCAAGGATGAGCGACGCTCTCAGGCGATGAGTTTCCAGGACATGCATTACCCATCTTTAGGTATGCATGAGTCTGAGTTTTACTATCATCCTGTTTTTGAGGCTCCTCATGCTTCTCGGAGAGGTTTTGCTCCTCGAGGTGTTCACCATGTTCCATATGGTGGTAGACCCCGGGTGAGTAGCTTTGTACCTCATCAGAGTAGGAGACCTCGTCATGTTGTTAGATCACAACATGTAGGTAGACCTCGCACTTTGCATCATTCTGATTATCCTGTGCGTAGACAGTCTACTTTTACTGTGCCTACTACTCGTATCACTCAGTGTTGGATGCCTCGTCATATTTTCACTCACCCCAGCACTGAGCGATCGAGATTTTCTTATCGTGTGTAGGCAACCGATCGAGGCTTGGAGGGCACGTGGATCATGGACTCCGGTTGTTCGCGCCATATGACCGGAGATGCAGCATGGTTCTCCAGCCTCACCACAACCAAGCAAAGGGAACATATCACCTTCGGGAACAATCGAAGGAGTAGAGTGAAAGGTAAAGGTGTGGTAAGAATTAACTCGAATTTCACTCTCAAAGATGTTGCTTTGGTTGAGAATTTGGGATACAATTTGCTTTCTGTATCTCAATTGCTTGATGAGGGCTTCGAAGTGCGATTCCATCGCGATACTTCGCAAGTACTCAATTCTGATGGCGTTGTTGTTTGTAAGATCTTTAAAGTTGGGAGAGTTTTTGGAGCTGATTTTTCCAAGTTATCTGGTTCTTCTCATTGTCTTGTTGCACATTCTACTTCTGAGCTTTGGAAGTGGCATAGGAGACTAGGGCATATGAGCTTTGAGTTGCTCTCTCGTCTGAGTGCCCTAGGTCTGATCCGAGGATTGCCCAAGCTCAAGTTTGAGAAGAATTTAGTTTGCGCTCCTTGTCGACATGGAAAAATGATTGCTGCTTCGCATTCGCCAGTCACCACTGTGATGACTGAACAACCCGGAGAACTTCTCCACATAGACACTGTAGGTCCTTCTCGGGTTAGTTCGTTAGGCGGCAAGTGGTATGTGCTAGTTATTGTCGATGATTTCTCTCGCTACTCTTGGGTCTTCTTTCTTGCCAGCAAGGATGAAGTGTTCTCATACTTTCGAAGTTTGGCTTTGAGACTTTTCATTGAACTCCCTGGTGCATTGAAATTCATTCGAAGTGATAATGGCACTGAGTTCAAGAACAATCTCTTTGTTGACTTTTGCATGGAGCATGACATAGAACATCAATTCTCTGCTCCGCGGGTTCCTCAACAGAACGGTGTTGTTGAGAGAAAGAACCACACCTTGGTTGAGATGGCTAGGACGATGCTCGATGAGCACAGGACTCCTAGAAAATTCTGGGCTGAGGCCATGAACACTGCTTGTTACATCTCAAACCGAATCTTCTTGCGCTCAATTTTGAATTTGACATCTTATGAGCTACGTTTTGGGAGACAGCCCAAGGTTACTCGTCTTCGAGTTTTTGGCTGTCGTTGCTTTATCCTAAAACGTGGTAATTTGGATAAATTTGAGTCGCGTTCTTCTGACGGGATCTTTTTGGGTTATACTACACATGGTTATTCTTATCGTGTTTATAATTTGGAGACTAACACTGTCATCGAGTCATGTGATGTGACTTTTGATGAATCAACCCCCTTTGTTAGTTTTACTCTTGAACAGGCAAATGAACACGATATGGAACAGACTATCTTCGAAGAAGAAGATCCCGGAGATTTCGAGGATGAACCCCTACTACCCTCGACATCAACCCCCAAAGCCGACCCCGCTTCGACCACTTCGGCACAAGGTTCCGAAGCGAATGCCTCGACATCGGTCATCTTGGACCACTCCAACGCACAAGTTGAGGGGGAGACTGCATCCCGCCACGAGGCTCCACATCATGTTCAAAGGATGCACCCTCCAGAGCAGATCATTGGTGAGCTTGATAAAAGGGTAACACGTTCTCATGCTCATTTCATTGATTCCGCTTTTGTTGCTTCTTTCGAGCCCTTAGATGTTAGTCATGCACTTTCTGATTCTAGTTGGATCTATGCCATGCATGAAAACTTGAAAATTTTGAGAGAAACCAAGTCTGGACTTTAGTTGATCCTCCACCAAATGTTCATTTCATTGGAACAAAATGGATTTTCAAAAATAAACACGGGGAGGATGGGACTATAGTTAGAAACAAGGCTAGACTTGTAGCTCAGGGTTATTCTCAATTAGAAGGGATTGATTTTACTGAAACTTTTGCACCTGTTGCTCGTCTTGAGGCCATTAGGATTTTGCTTGCCTTTGCGACATCCCGGGGATTCAAACTCTATCAAATGGATGTCAAAAGTGCTTTTCTTAATGGTTTCATAGGCGAAGATGTTTTTGTAAAACAACCCCCTGGTTTTGAAAACCCCAAATACCGACATAAAGTCCTTAAACTTCATAAGGCTCTTTATGGACTCAAGCAGGCCCCTCGAGCATGGTATGACAGACTTAAGTCTTTTCTGCTTGAGCGGGGGTATTTGATGGGATCTGTTGATAAAACCCTGTTCACTCTCAAGCATGGCAAAGATTTCCTTCTAGTGCAGATTTATGTGGATGATATCATCTTTGGTGGCTCTTCTCATGCTTTGGTTGCCGAGTTTGCAGATGCCATGAGCAGGGAGTTCGAAATGTCCATGATGGGTGAACTCACATTTTTCCTTGGTTTGCAAATCAAGCAAAGCAAGCAAGGTACTTTCATTCACCAGACGAAGTACACCAAGGACCTGCTCAAGAAGTTCGACATGGCTGATGCGAAGCCACTCGCCACTCCGATGGCTACATCTGTAGCATTGGATCCTGACGAAGATGGAGAAGTCGTAGATCAGAAGGAGTTCCGAAGCATGATCGGCTCCCTCCTCTACTTGACTGCTACGAGGCCGGACATACACTTCGCAGTGTGTCTGTGTGCTCGTTTTCAGGCTTCACCACGGGCTTCGCACCGCCAAGGGGTAAAGCGCATTCTCAGGTATCTCAAACATACCCTTGAGTTCGGCATTTGGTATTCAGCATCTTCCTCTTTGTGTCTTCGAGGTTATTCCGATGCGGATTTTGCTGGGTGTAGAATTGATAGGAAAAGTACATATGGTACTTGTCATTTTCTGGGTACTTCTCTGGTTTGCTGGTCTTCCCGCAAACAGTCTAGTGTTGCACAATCGACGGCTGAGGCCGAATATGTTGCTGCAGCTAGTTGTTGCTCTCAGATTTTGTGGATGGTTTTCACTTTGCGGGATTTCGGGTTAGATTATAAGAGTGTTCCACTTTTTTGTGATAACACTAGCGCTATTTGTATTGCAAACAACCCGGTTCAGCACTCCAGAACCAAACACATTGATGTGCGATATCATTTTCTCAGAGATCATAATGAGAAGGCTGATATGGAACTTCAATATGTTGATACCCAACACCAGCTAGCCGATATTTTTCACAAAACCCCTCGATGCTTCTCGATTTGCCTACTTACGTGGGGAACTTGGTATTTGTCACCCTTACGGCATTTTGTGAGGGGGGCAGGTTTTGATCATCTTGCATATGCTCTTTGTGTGTGAAAGTGCATTTACATCTTTTGCACCGATATGCCTGTTATTAATTCATGAATCATGTCTGCTCAGTTCTATTTAATATATCTAAAACACAATGTGCATGATGTTTCTTTCCAAAATCAAATCATGCTCACTGCTTAGTCTTGGATCTAGCATGTTTAGGCAGGACTGCTTTAGCTATCTTTTATATGCTTGATAGCAAGTTACCTTTTCTCTAGATGCTACTCAATGCAACTTGAAAAACTGTATTCATGGATATTTCATCAAGTGCTGACACAATTTGTTCACTAAATCAAAATTCCAAAAATACATGATTTACATGCTTCAAAGCAAAAAGATCCAGGTGGGTTTGTTTGTCGCACTACTCTATTCTAAACTACTTACCATTGCACATTGGTATGAACTGGAATAGTGTAGTGTATGCCAAAATCTCTTTCATGCCTAGGCTTGGCCTGATTGGAAAGCATAAGGTGGACAAACAAATAACCCCTGGCATTATGAAAAGATAACAAAATTTATTGATCATCAAGTTTGCTTTTAAATGCTCCACTTGAACTGGACTTGTCTGTCTACAGTAGAAATTGACTAGCTTTGCGCAGTCCCTGTTTTTACTTGTCTAGTTTTCTTGATTCAGTGGTGATGTTTTTATTTCAAAATGACGAAATCACATGCTGTCATTATGTTTTTAGAGACTGTTAAATTGAGCTGAACACATGATAAGTGGTATTAATATTGGCATGTTTTTGCATTATATGTCTTTGCAACTCTGCCCATTTCAAAGTTATGCATCTTTTAAAAGCTCCTTGATGCTTGCATTGCCAAAGGGGGAGAAATTGTTGAGTTTTTATCTTGAAAAAGGGGAGATTTGCCGAAGGGGCTTTTACTCTGTTGAAAAAGGGGGAGGAAAATTCTTGTCAAGTGACATGATTTGGCTCGTTTCTGAGTTTTTATGGTCACTTGTGTGCTGAAATTTTTCAAATTTTCTTGAACTTGAATTTGGTTGTCAATGCACTCATCAAGGGGGAGATTGAGAAACCAAGGGTTGGTTTCGGAGTCTGTGATGAGTGATTGACAGGCTTTTATCCTCTGTTTCGGAGGGGTCCCTCCGAAGGGGTTCGGAGGTTGGCCCTCCGAAGGTGTTCGGAGGGTGTTTCACCGAAGGGTTCGGTGGGTTTGGTTGCTGCAGCTGTTGCAGCGGAGTGTGCCTGTCGGAGGGGTCCGACAGTACACGATGATTGGCTGTACCGAAGGTCTCGGTACTTTGGGCGGTACACCGGAGTGTGTGCCGAAGGTTGTTTACCCGGAGAGGTCTCCGGGGTACTGGATACACTTGTCTGCTTGTCTATGGTGCGTAGGGACTTCGGAGGCAACGGACGGTTCGTAGCAAGTGAACCTGGGTCAAGCGGGAGGCTTGATGCCAGTGGAGCGGGGAGCTCCGTCATGAAGGCTGCGAAGGGGTCGAGGTCGGACCTCGGGTCGAGGTGCACCAGGAGAAGGCAGTAAGTGTAGAGCGTGGCTCCGCGTGAAGGTACCCCGAGGCAAAGTCCTCGGAGGCGAGGCACTTCGAAGGGTACTCTGAATGGAGTGACTTCGGAGTATGGTGGATCTAAGTCCTCAGCAGAGGCAAGGTGTTCGAAGTGTGCTCCAGAGGGAGACACTCGAAGGTACCCGACGAAGGTCTCAGAAGTCGAGGTGCATTGAAGGCATGGTCCGGGTGAGGCTCGTCGAGGAGTGTGCTCGGGGAGAGACACTGCGACGAAGTGCTCATAGAATGCTTCATGCGGAGGCCTTGGACGAAGGTGGGACTTCGATGGGTGGTACTCCGAAGGTGGGGCTTCGGAGTGAAGCAGACTTCGGAGCAAGGATGGCTCCGGAGTAAGGTTGACTTGTGGTACTTCGGCCATGCATGGCTTCGGTACACGGACTGACGGAGTTCGAGTTGGGGGAAGCTGTGAAGCCGTGGTGGTCCAATCCGAAGGTGTTGGTGCGAAGGTCCAAGGGCTTTGATGGCTTCGGCTCAAAACCGTCACTGTATCGAAGGCTGACTTCGGAGAAGCTAAGGCCGTCAGGATCAAGGCTTCTCACCGAAGCTACCGCACCCCTCGCGTGCGAAGGGGGGCTTCAGAAGAATCCAAGACTGAAAAGGTTGAAAGTGTCTGCTCTGAAAAAGTTGACGTTGTCCCCTCTACAAAGCTGACAGAGAAGCCTCCAAATAAAGTTGACTACCTTTTGTACCCCTCTGGTCTGTACAGACAAAACCGATGTAAACCCTAGGGGTAAAGTAATCAATTCGCTTGGGTGAATAGTGGCTATAAATATGGGGGCTGGGTAGGTAATATTCAACACTTTGAGCATTCATTGTTGAGCTCCTGTACTAGCCACCACATACTTTGTATTCATCCAGTGAGTTCATTTTTAGTTTTCCCTGTTCAAGCAGCGAAGCCCTGCTTCTGTGTGCATTTTATGCTTGAGCTTGTTTTGCATACCTCGTTGCATACTTCGATCGTTAGTGTGTCACCTCGAGTGGCTTGTGGTAGTACCGAAGCCTGTTTGGGCAAAGTGTGTTTGTACGAAGTGTGTTTTTCAGTGCGTTCACTCTGTGTAACTGGAGGCTAGACCTCGCTGCTTACTAGCGAAGCACTGATCAAAGGCTGCTTTTCTTCCCGTGTCGTAGCCCTTAGCGAAGTCCGCAAAGTGTGCATTTAGACCTTCGAAGTACGAAGCCCAGCACTAGTTGATGTCGCTAAGTATTTGGTCGAAGTCCTCAGAGGGCAGTCCACTCTTGCGAAGGGTGAACTGCGAAGCCTGCTCGAAGCACCCTGTGTGCGGAGCCTGCACTGACTTAGCAGAGTTGATTTTTCGGGGTTGTAGGTGGAGCGAAGTCTTCTTGGCTTCAAACTTTTGCTCCTTGCGAAGCCTGTGTTCGGAGCCGTCAAATACCTCCGAACCAGAACTTCGAAGGTTGTGTTCTAAGCCTGTAGACTGAATTAAAACAGAAGGATATTTTTAGCCTGAAATTTTTAAAAGCTCCCATTCACCCCCCCCCCCTCTGGTCGCCGTTTCCGGTCTAACATTTATCTACTAAGCCGAAGTGCTATTTGGGATCCTCACACTTTCTTTCGAATGTGATGACCTAGTCAAATCACCCAACGCACCTCTAAACACTCAATTTCAAGTTTAAACCAATCAGTACAAATTTGAGCTCCACTAGATTGAACATCACAATTCAGCACAATTTGAGTATTGAATGATCAACGAATGTCAAACCTCTCACACAAAATTTCAAGTCAAAAATGTAAGAGAGAATCAGCTTGTTTCTATGTTTCAATAGAGTTTCAAATGAAAACTCAATACCTCATTCTTGTCTTGACAGTGAATAGTGACAGCAATTGTCAATAAAATTCAGCATTCATGTTTTGAATCTAATTGTATACTTCAAAATCAGTATAAATTTGATTTCAGCACTCAATAACCAGAACTAGAACTAGATGAATTTACTTGAATGTTAAATGCTGAAAACAGAACTTCAGAATTAACAAAAAAAGTGAACTTCAGAGATCAAGAGTTAAAAGATGAACTCAACAATTAGCTTTCAACTGAGAACTATATCCAATACTTGAAAACACTCTTCAGCGCTTAAATCAAACTAAACTAGACTGATTTCAATTTGTAACAGCAAAAACACATTAGAACAGTGTAACTGAGCCAACTTTCTGAAGTCACATGCAAGAACTTGAATACACAATGTGTAAACAGATTTCAACCAATTCAGAATTCAGGTTTTAATTTCAATCTCAAATCTGAAAAATTTCAGTTCTTATCAATTTCAGCACAACAACTTCAAACAGATTCAGAAATCTGATTATGATTTAATATGCTTTCTAAACATAGTTAATTTCAGCATATTTCATCCAAGCAGATGACCTTGAATGAATCTCAGATCAGACAATTCATCTACTTGATCAGACAAACAGCAACTTAGATTAAATAACCTGAAAATACCAACCTCAAGAAATATGAATGTGAGCCAATAAGAATCTCCAAAGAAAACTGACTTCAAATCTTGATCACACATTTATCAGAAGCTGAAAACAGAATATGAATGACCATGAACAGTACTTGTCAGTAATGCACTGAAGTGAGTCCAACAAACTTCACAAAACGCTGTTCATCGTCACAAATCCATTGGTAGTAGTAATTTCAGGTTTTGATCAAAAACATACCAGGCAGGATTGAATTAATTTGTGTTTAACAGTTCTCAAAACAATTTCAGTAATCTATTTCCAGAAAATAACACAAATCCAATCTCAATACAGATTCTCTTGGTCAATAGAAATCAGAAGGAAGAACACTAAAAATTTTCAGAAAACTCAAAACAACACAGCTCCTATCTTCATTCTTTCAAAGATTGAGTAAACAAAACTACAACCAGTGTTGAAAAAATCGGCCGATCAGCCGATTAATCGGCCGATTAATCGGTGATCGGCCTCAATCCATTTAATTTACAGGAAAATCGGACATAAATCGGTAGACCGATTAATCGGTCAGTCAACCCGATTAATCGGTGGTCAACCCGATTAATCGGTGATTAATCGGTGGCACCGATTAATCGGTCCGGTA
This sequence comes from Zizania palustris, assembly GCA_019279435.1. Lineage (NCBI taxonomy): Eukaryota > Viridiplantae > Streptophyta > Magnoliopsida > Poales > Poaceae > Zizania > Zizania palustris. The sequence goes on from JAAALK010000286.1 coordinate 7,527,217, forward strand.
CAGAAAAATGGGATTTTGCACACCCCACCCAGCACTTTCCATCTCTCCTGCACACTTTCCCCTTTTCCCTCTTTCCTGCGCACGCCAGATCTGGACGGAGACGTGCCCAACTTGGCAGATCCAGCGCCGCGTCCCCGCCGTCCGCGCCTGCCCCTGCTTCTTCCGCGTCGTCCGTGCCTCGTCCCCTCTTTTCCGCGCCCTATAGCGAGCTGTCCGCGCTGTCCGCGCGTCGTCCGCGCGCCGTCCGTGCGAGCGCAGTCATCCTCCGCCAAATCCAGGCCGCCGCCGCCGTCGCCATCGGGCTCGTTGGATTAAACTGTTTCCGGCATTTGCTTTTCAGTAGAGAAAAGGGAGAAGGAGATAGGAGAGAGAACAAGAGAGGTAGTGTATGCGGGATGGGCAGTGGAGAGAGAGTAGTCTTGGGCAGTGCTAACACTGAGGCAGTTGGGGGCGGGGCAGGTGCAATGAGATAGAAAAAGTAAAAGAGATAAAAAATATGCAAAAAACAGACAGGTAAAAAGTAAGGGGCTGTGAGGAGATACAATAAAAGAGAAAGAGATAGAAAAATAGGCAGGTAATATATTATTTAATTATTTATTGACCGATTAATAGGTTGACCGATTAATTCAGTTAATCCCCGATTGACCGATTAATCACTACTCGGTGGTCGACCGATCAGCTACCGATCACCGATTTTTCTAACACTGACTGCAACTCAAAATACAAATTCTAATCAAACAGCAACACTGAGATGTGTATCTATAAAGCAAATATAAAGCAAACACATGAACACCAGTTACCTCAGTTCAACAAATTACTCTTCAAAAACTCCATGTATATGAGAAGCCAAACCACAAGATATGAACTCTTGATCATAAATAGAAGTATTTTTCAAACAAGTTCAGATTAGTTTGAGTCAGATTTGCTTCACTTCTCAATTACAAACAACACTGATTCAAACTTATCACAGCAATTTGTTACTCAAAGACACACTTCAAATCAACACAACTGAACTCCAATGACAGGAACTATTTGATTTTAAGGAGTACTGAAAATACAGAGATCAGCAGTTTGAATAAACATTCAAGTTCTGACCAGCAAACTTGAAGTTAAAATTGATCAATCTGAAGGATATGTCAATTAAGTCATCAGATCATGGATGAACACTCAACAAACCAGATTAACATGATCAAACCATATTAGATCAGTGACATACAAACATTCATGGAAATAGTAAACAAGGTCTCAGGTTCAGAGAAATGTTCAGACATCACACATCTGTCCTCACAAAGTTTTCTCTAGTGTCTATGATTGAAAATCTTAGCAAAAATTTTTGTTCTCCATTCTTCTACCATGAAATCCCTCAATAAACAACCCAAGACACAGCCATGATGTTGATGAATACTTGAAGTGACATTTCATCAAACATATGGAAGGCTAGACCAAAACTTAAACAAAATTCAGAGTAATTGTTTTCAGCACTGTGGTGCCTAAAATAATTCAGAAGAAATCACAGAATTCCTTTGCAACTTTCAAAATTGGATCATTCAATTCATGAACAACAAAAATGAATTCAACCACAAAAGATGTATGCGCTGGGAGCAGAAATTACAGCCAAACAGTGTTGCCGATTTCACTGTGATTGATCCAAAAAATCCTGTAGTAGATTACTGTTCCTCATCCAAAGCTGCTGCAAACTCAAGTTTTCTCATCTTTTTCATTGTAATATTTGTCTCTAAAGCTCTCAAATGGTTCAGCCAACTTGGGGGATAATATCTCAAATGGTTTAGACTTGGGGATAATATCCTACCAACTCATGTTCTAGAAGCCCCCATTTTAGAATTAGCAATTCTGAAAATTACCCTATAAAACCTAAAAGTAAAATTATAAATTGACTCTCCTTTTAATATAATTTCAGAGTAGAACCACTCTAAAAATTATACATGTTACACTATAAAACTGAAATATTTAAACTAATACTAGACACCTATTTATTGAATTAACAAAACATTTAAACGATTCGACGGTTTTTAGCAAAAACCGATAAAGCCTCTCAACCCTTTGACTCGTGACACCGCTTCGCGACTCCGAGCGCCAGTAAGCCACTTCCGCTCTCGATCCCCTCGATCCGCCTGAATGCTTGTCCTGGCCTCCCTCTCGCAAACCCGGTCATCACGCCGTCGCAGTCAGCCGTCCGTCCAAGTCTCGCTTCGTCTCTTCGTGCACTCTTGAGATCTTCTCCAACTTCGCTCGGCCTCCCTGATCCTCTGGCATCAAGCTCCCCGCTCGACCCTCGATCACCTACCGACAGTCGGTCAGTATCTCCACCCTGCACATACAAGACAAGCTAAAATAAGAACGCGACGCACCGCCGAAACCCTCGGTAGCCAAACCTCCATTCCACATCGAAACCCTCGATGCACTCAACCAACCTCAACCACTGAACCGCTCAGACGCTCATCCTTGTCAATCACTCATCATCCAAACCAAAACCACCCTTGGATTCTCAATCTCCCCCTTGATAAGTGCATTGACAACCACACAAGATGAGGATTGCAAGTTACGCACACAAGTGACCATAAAAACTCATAAAAGAGCAAAACACGTCACTTGGTAAAAGATCTCCCTACTTAGGCAAAAACCTTAAGGCAAAGCAAAAGCGCAAAAGCATCTTGATGCAACATGCAAAGCAATCAACATGAAAGCCAAAAAAGCCAACTCCCCCTTAACCAAGCAATCCAAACACCAAAGCATCATGTAGATCATTTCTTCCCCTTTGACAATGCAGGCATCAAGGAGATAAAAAGATGCAAAGAGGGGAATGAGGGTAAAAGCAGAGATGTGAGCTTCTGAAACATGAGCAGCTGCAATTACAGTACAAACAAGCATTCACCTTGAATATCATCTAAAAGTACTGTATGACAACCTCAAATGAATACCATCTAAACAAAAGGCATTAGCAAGCATTTTCAGATTTTAGCAAATAAAAGCATCACCACTCAGACTAGTATACTAGACATGTCAAGACATGAGATGCAAAAGCTAAACAAGCACACACTAGATAAGCGTATCCCACTTCAAGGTGCTTCAGCAAACATGATATGCAATGAATTTTAAATTTTTCATTTTTGTGCCAGGAGTTATTTGCATGTCAACCTTATGCTAACCGACCATGCTAAGCCTAGGTTGAAACCATCAGAAGCTTAAAGCAATGGTCTCGGCAAATACTACAACGTCCCGGTTCTTACCAAAGTGCTATGGTAAGTCGTCCAGAACAAAATAGTGCGACAAAGCAAACCCACCTGGATCTTTTCAATTTTAGCACACAACAACATGAATATCATTCATTTTCATTAATTTTTCATTTTCATTTTCATTCATTTTCATTTTCATTCATTTTTGATGAAATCAAGTTGCGTATTAGCATCCAAATAAAAAGGACCTAGCTATCAGGTATGTAAAAGATAGCAAATGCACTCAAACCATTCAAGCTAGTTTCTATACTAAGAAGTGATCATTTTCAAATTTTCACAAATAAAAGCCATGCTCATGAGAATTATCAGATGAAGACATGCCAAGTAGTCAACAGTATTAAAGACAATAGATCAAAGGTATTACAAAGCATGTACTTGTAAAAGCAATTAATCATATAACAGAAGCTCATGCAATGCTACACAGCTCCCCCTCAAAACATGCTAGTATCTCTCGGATGCTCAGTGAGAGGGTGAGATAAAAATTGTTTTGGAATCCAGCATCGTAAAACACGAGATCCAGGAAAAGTAGTAGACTGACCATGTGAGGAGCCATGCTGAATAGCGTGGGCCTCATGGCTCTAAAAGTGATGAGTCATTGTCAACGATAGTCAACAAGGACTGAAGAAGAGAAGAGATCTGCTGTTTCATGGGCCGCGTGTGACTCAGGTACACGGGCAGCGAGCGACTGTCGGGCAGAGGAGGCTGCGAAGTCGGGCTGGCCCAATCCGGGTGCATGGGCCAGAAGCAGTAGAAGACCCACTGGGCTGTTGACCAGGACTGACTCAGGTACACGGGCGGTGAGCGATTGCCGGGCTGAGAGAGCTGCGGGGTCGGGCCGGCCCAATCCGGGTACCTGGTGCAAAGCCGGTGGAGGCTTTGTCAGTTTCGGCGTAAAACTGACAACCGTTGATTCTGTATCCGACTGTCCAGAAGAATAGCTTCAGGATATGTCATTTGTTACTCTAGGCCCACAGTCAGTCAGTTGTGTCTGTAAAAATACCTAAGGGCAGTAGAGTCTTTTTCTGTATTTTTGAGTCTGTAAAAACCCTAAGGGGCTGGTAGAATATTCCTAGTGTTGGGCTGCCTATAAATAGCACCCCAATCCCTAGGGTTTGGACTACCCTTTTGAGCTGAAATCAAATCCACCTATTGGGTCACTTTGTCTCCCGTTTTCTCTCTCCTGTGTGCGCCGCCAGGGGCTTCCTCTCCCTGTTCTTGCATTATTTTCACTCAAATCTCTTGGATGCTTTAATGTTTTGGTCCCTGGTGAATTTATTGCTTGCATTTTGTTCGGTTTGGGGAGTTATTGCCTTACCTACGGGCTGCTGAATTTATTCTTGAAGAGAAGCTTCTTCGGCTGGGAGTGTTCTTCACGGTGGTAGTACTAGTTCTTGCTGTTGCAAGTAGTACTGCTTTACTGTAGCTACAGTGTTCGGCTGCAGCTTTTTCACCTTCTATTGCCCAGCTTTTTGATCGAAGCAGCATGGAGTAAATGCCTTTTTGACTGTTTCTGTGAAGTCATTTTCCTTTGTTCGAAGTCCCTTAGCTACGTGAGGTAGGCGTCGATCTAACCATACTTGAAGGCTTCGCCTCAGTCTTCGAACTTTGTTTTGTGCTCTGTGTTGCTACGTTTCGAAGCAGTTTTCTGATTGACAGCATTACATACTTCGAACTTTAGTGCGAAGGGGCTTCGGCCCTATATGTTCGAAGTCCACACTTCGACAAGTTTCGAAGTTGGGTTCGAAGCCTGTAGCACCGTTTGGCTTCGCACTGTCTTCTGTGTAACGCGTCACCCTTCGCCTCTCTTTTCGGAGCTTGCTCTTTTTGAAGGTAGAGCATTGGCTTCGGACTTGCTTTTCTGTCGCGTGACAGGCTTCGCTTCTTTGTTCGAAGGTTGTCTGTTTGTGTGTTGTGTTCGAAGCTTTGTGTTCGAAGTTTCGTGTTCAAAGGTTTAGCTTCGAGGCTTTCGGTTCGAAGTACGTTCGAGGTCTTGTCTTCGAAGTGCATACTTCGAAGCAGGCTCCGGCTCTGTCTTTACTTCGCTCCGAAGCTCGTGAGTCGAAGCTGTGTGCGAAGACTTGTCTTCAAAGTGCATACTTCGAAGCAGGTTTCGGCACTGGTTTACTTCGCTCCGAAGCTCGTAACTTGAAGTTGTGTTCGAAGTCTTGCCTTCGAAGTGCTTACTTCGAACCAAGCTCCGGCACTGTTTCTACTTTGCTCCGAAGTACACTTCGCTTCTTACCTCTTCGAACTAGGCTAGACAGTGACACCTTCGGCACTTCGGACAGACTCCGTCATCAACCTCCGAAGCAGACCTCGACGTGCGAAGGGGGGCTTCGCCAAGTCCCGAACAGGAGACAACTTTGGACAGTAACTTCTCATTTCACTTTATACATACTTAGATTATTTCATTGAGAAGTTTAGGCCTGTTATAAGTTGTTCATCTGCCTAGTTGCATCACTTTAGTTTTTCATTGTTCATCATCAAATGCTTCTAGGTTAGAAATCTTTAGACTTAGGCCTTCAGTTCATTTTCTGCTGCGTAGTATTTTTGAGGTGCGTTGGGTATTGGGAACAGGCCATTGATTCGGAAGAATTTTTAAGGCGCCCATTCACCCCCCCTCTGGTCGCTACTTTCGGTCCTACACCATGCACAGGAGATAAGCCATGATAAAAGTGTGTGGTCTAGAAATAAAGCGCGAACCTAGAAATCGACGAGGTCTCCCAACCTGTCGAGCATCAAAGCCTCTTACATGTGATCTACCATCATATGAAGCATGGTGTACACCATGAGGGGCAAAATCACTCTCAAAACCATGTGGGGCCTCAAAATCATGAAAAGAGCGGAAAGCATACTCATGCAAATCAAGTGAAGGATAATCATGAAAGTCCAAAGTATGAGAACGACGTTCATCTTTCATGCGTCGAAAGCAAAAACCAATCAAATGCCCTACACGATGACAATAAGCACAATGAAAAACTTTCTTGGGTGTAGGTTTATAGGTTTTTGGTACGAACCTCACAGTTTTCCTAGGTTTTTGCTTGGAGTCTGTCTTGAGTGGTGGAATGATTATCTTTTTGGGTTGGGTAGGATTTTTGGCTTTTTGAGGTGTGTCTAACTGGGCTCTCTCTTTATCAAGGGTAGTAGGTAGAGTGAACACAGTTTGGCTTGGGGTATTAGAAGAAGTTCTCTCATAACCTAACCCAAGAGCTAACCTTGCCCTATTAGCGCACATTTTTGTTTTGTCCAAAAGCAAATCCATTTTCCCTTTCCCTTCAGTGCATTTGTCTACCGTGGAAAGCAAATAATCATTCTCACACTTCAGTTTTTCTATTTGCTCTCTAGCAAAGCTGAGTTAGTCCTCAAGAGTGACGCAGGTGGAACATGATGGCTGCATATCCTTAGAACACTTAGCACTCTCCAATCTAGCCTTAAGCTCATCGATATGCTTATCTCTCAGACTAATGCTTTCAATCAGTAAAGTGCAGTTTGAGCATTCATCGATGGCACAAGGACTAGACTCCACCACCAAAAGTTGCTTCTGAACATTTTCAAGTTTTTCAATGTTTTGAGCATGTATCAGACGCAACTAAGCAAGTTCATCCATAACGATAAGACAAGACTCACATTCAGCAATTTCAGACTCAGACTTCAACAAAGCAAGTTCAGTAGAAAGTGATTCAATTTTAAACTTTAGTTCCTTTCGTTCTTTAGCAGCAAGTTTAAGCAGTCTATCTTGTGAAATAATTGCATCATGTAATTCATCGTTTTGAACAAGTAACTGGTCATGTGATAGACTAACCTCAGATGAATCAAGCTCATCGATGCTGTACTTGTCATTGGTCATGAAGCAGAGGCTGTGGAAGTCCTTCGTCTTTTCTTTCTTTTCTTCACTCTTGTAAAATTCTTCTTCATCAGAGCTTGGCTCTTCACTCGAGGTGTTGTCAATGTCGCTGAGTGCATCCACAAAAGCTCTAGCCATCCTTTTTGCCACTTTTCCTCTTTTGCCTGCGAGGAAGGATTTTTTGTCTCTTTTTTGGTGTTTGAGTTCATGTTCATTCTTTGCGTTCAGTTTTGGGCAATTTTCTTTAATATGATTAAGATCATCGCACTCAAAACACCCTCGAGAGCCTCCTCTTCTTTGATCTCTTCTATCATTGTAGAACCTAGTCTTTCGCTGCACTAGCGCGTCTTGTGTTAGAAGGTAATGTTTCATGATCCCTCATGCGCATGGTTCTTGAGCTAAAAGGTTAAAATTTCAAATTGCTGCCTAGTGTGGCCTCCCCATATTCCAACAGAAGATAAGTATAAGAAGTTGTCACTGTATTTAGAGTCTGTTTGGTTGAGTCGTAGCTTTGAGAAAAAGCTATTATAAGATATGAGTTATGAGAAAGTTGAAAGTCGTTTGGCTGAAATAGTTGTGGACAAGCTGCTTTAAACTGTGAGCTATGAGTTATGTAAAAAGTCTGTAATGCTCGTATCTACTTTAAACACTGATTAAATCGAGAAAGCCTCTAAATAGGATGCTAAGTTGCTGACCAACATATCAGGTTTAAACCCTTCACCATTAGCATTTCCCTCTTCAACATGCTACCCAAAAGGGATATCAATAGATACAATTTCTCGTCTTTTAGCAGAATTACCAATAACACTATGCGAAACAAGTCTATGATAAGATCATCAAACGGCGGTCTTGGTGTTCCTAATTAACATTTCCCAAAAGAATAAAACTTTAAGAAAATATAAAAGAAAACATCATTGAAGTAAGTCAGGAACACAGTCACTATCTATGTGCAAAATAATTCATTTTACTCCAAGTAATATAATTGGTCTAATTAGAAGTGCACAATTTAGAATCTATGACCTTACTTTACAAATATAATTGGTCTACTACTACCACCACGAGGAATATCAACGATAATATTTTTTATAGATTTGAAAAATGGACCGGTGATTTCCTACGTTTAATAGAGGTTGAATCTAAAAGAGAACAAAGACAACAAGCAGACATCACGTGCTGACTATGGGAATTAACATGAGGATTTCATCGTAGACATACTCAAACTGCATTGTATTTTTCTAGTGAAATTCCACTAGGCTGCAGATCAGATGAACTTCCACTAGGCTGCAGATCAAATGAACTGATCAAAGGGACAAACTAGTGATCGCAGGGGCTGCAAATATTCCTCATGTAAGAGCAAACATTGCATGTGAGCTAGCTGCTCATTCCAACATAGAGCAAACATTGCAATCAGAGTGCACTTAAATCAGTAGCAATCTGATACAAGCGAAGAGAGTGTTGCTTACTCACGGGGAGGCCGAGGTAAGTGTCGATGGGTGGGGCCGACTCGACGCGGCACTGTGTGAGAAATTGTATACGGGAAGCGGTACCTTCGTCTGGTCCGCAGTTTATTTATTTATAGTACCAATAGCCGGTACCGTGGCATTACAAAAGATAGCATGCAATCTGGACTCCTCGCCGACGTACGCTGAACCACAAACAAACTTCAAACTAACATGCGATATTAACGCCATGCGTGGCATGCATGCATTATCGCATGTGGCTTTGGCCTGTCTAATCCTAACCGACTAACTCAGCTACGCGTGCGGCATGCAGGAGTCCTGATCCATACTTTGCTTAATACACAAGAAAGAGAATACGAAATATACTAACTAAAATATTATTTAACATTCCCCCTCAATCACAACTTCCCAAGTTGAGATTGAATTTAAAATTTTCTAACTGCCGGACTGGTAAGGCTTTGGTAAAACCATCTGCTATTTGATCTCCTGTGGGAATGAATTCTATCTCCAATAATTTTTGCTGAACTCTTTCACGAACGAAGTGATAATCAATTTCAATGTGTTTTGTCCTAGCATGAAAAATTGGATTAGAGGATAAATATTTTGCACCTAGATTGTCACACCACAACTTAGCTGCAGGTGGGCTTGAGATTTGTAATTCGGCTAGAATTGATTGGATCCACATGATTTCAGCTGTTGTGTTTGCTAGAGCTTTGTATTCTGCTTCAGTGCTTGACCTTGATACTGTTGCTTGTTTCTTGGCGTTCCATGAAATTAAATTGTTTCCTAAAAATATTGCAAAGCCTCCTGTAGATCTTCTATCATCCAAACTACCAGCCCAATCAGCATCTGAATAACCACTGACCTGCATTGATTTTGACCTATTAATTTTAAGACCAATTTGTGTGCACTGTTTGACATACCTGAGTATTCTTTTTACAGCAACCCAGTGAATTGTAGTAGGTGCATGAAGAAATTGACAGACTTTATTAACTGAGAAGGCAATGTCTGGTCTTGTTAGTGTCAAGTACTGTAAAGCCCCAACCACACTTCTGTAATTGGAAGCATCACTACTTCCCAGTGCATCTCCCTCATGGACTGACAATTTTTCACTAGTTGAAAGTGGCGTATTGACAGCTTTGCAATCTAGCATACCAACTCTCTTCAATAGATCATTAGCATATTTGTTTTGAGTCAATATGATTCCATCTGAAGTTTTGTTTACCTCAATTCCAAGAAAATAATGTAACTCTCCTAAATCTTTAAGAGCAAAATCTTTTTGTAGATCTTTCAAAAGGGCAGGTACAGCATACTGATCAGAACTTGCAACAATTATATCATCTACATAAATAAGAAGAAGTATGGTTACATCATTCTTATTGTAGAAGAATAGAGAAGTGTCTTCCTTTGAACCTTTGAATCCCATTTCACACAACTTCTTACTTAGTCTTGAGTACCATGCTCTAGGTGCTTGTTTTAATCCATATAAAGCTTTATCTAGCTTGCAAACATGATTCGGGTGATCTATATCTTCAAAGCCAGGTGGTTGTTGCATATATACTTCTTCTTCTAAAATACCATGTAAGAAAGCATTTTGAACATCTAGTTGTCTCAGAGTCCATCCCCTAGATACAGCAATAGAGAGAACCATTCTAATTGTTGTAGCTTTCACAACTGGACTGAAAGTATCTTCATAATCTATACCATACCTCTGTTTAAAACCTTTTGCTACAAGTCTAGCCTTATATCTGTCAAGACTACCATCTTGTTTTCTTTTAATTTTGTAGACCCACTTGCATCCTATAATATTTTTATCTTTCTGGGGAGGAACTAGGTGCCATGTTTTATTTCTCATTAGAGCTGCATATTCGGCATCCATTGCATCTTTCCAATTTTTATCATGTAAAGCATCAGTGAGATTACTAGGCTCACCAGTCATCATGAGAAAATTGTATTTAACAGTGCCATCTGTATACCTCTTCGCTTTTCTTATACCTCTTTGTAGTCGAGTGACTGGACGATGTGATTGGAGTTGAAGTTCTCCCCCTTCCATAGAAGAGTCCAGAACACTGGAATTTTGCTCTCTGTCGATCACTGGATTGTCGACAAATGCGTTGATTTCTCCAGCGTTCCCTCTGTCGACCACTGAATTGCCGACTGCGACCACTGAATTCTCGACGTCGACCACTGAATTGCCGACGGGTGTGTTGTCTTCCAGTTCCGGAGCATCTGTAATTTTTTCCACCGATACACGGTCGACGAAAGTGCTGTTATTGCTTGCAAGGCTAACTTCTTGTGAAAATTCTTGCCGATCTGCACTAATGTCATTAGTACTTTCTACAACATGATTAGTCAAAAGATCATACGGTGCTATACCCCCAGAATGTGAAAGAGATACCGGAGATTGTTTTTCTAAATTTTTCTCGGTACTGTTCTTGAGATGCGGTTTTGAAAAAGGGAAGATAGTTTCATCAAACACCACATCTCTAGAAATATATACTCGTCCTGTAGAGATGTCAAGACACTTGAAACCTTTATGAGAGTCACTATATCCCAAGAATACACATTGCTTAGACCGAAACTGCATCTTGTGGGAATTATAGGGACGTAGGTTAGGCCAACATGCACATCCAAATATTCTAAGATTTGTATACTCTGGGGATTTTTGAAACAGGCGTTCAATAGGTGTTTGATATTGTAAAATTTTGGTAGGAGTCCTATTGATCAAATACACAGCAGAAGTAAAAGCTTCATCCCAGAATCTAATTGGCGTAGATGACTGAGCAAGGAGGGAGAGCCCTACTTCTACTATGTGACGATGTTTGCGTTCAGCTGATCCATTTTGCTGATGGGTGTGAGGACAAGAAACATGATGAGAAATGCCAATATTAGTGAAGAAGGTGTGAAGTTTCTGGTATTCTCCTCCCCAATCAGTTTGGACATTTATGATTTTTCTACTGAACATGCGCTCAACAAGCTTTTGAAACTCTTGAAATTTTTGAAACACCTCTGACTTCAACTTGAGAAGATAAATCCATGTAAATCTACTATATGCATCAATAAAACTCACATAATATTTTTTTCCGCCAACAGATACTGATGTAGGACCCCAAACATCTAAGTATATTAATTCCAATGGATGACTAAACTCACTTACAGATCTAGAGAAGGGGAGTTGATGACTTTTTGCTTGTTGACAAGCATCACATATGCCAACCTTATTTGACCCAACTAAACAAGGTAGATTATTTTTATTGATGACCTTTTCTACTATAGGAAATGAGGGATGACCTAAACGACAGTGCCATTGCTCAAGAGAAGGCTTCATGGCAATATTGACTTCTTTGTGGAGTTCATTCTGATCGAGTCCAGGAGGGAGAGCATAGAGACCGCCATTGCAGTGACCTCTAAGAAGAGTCTTCTTCGTGGCCTGATCTTTGACAAAGAAATGTTTAGGATGTAATTCAAGATAAGCAGAATTATCTGAGATAAAACGATGTGCAGAAACAAGATTCTTGTTGGCTTCAGGAACATATAGAATATTATTTAGATGCAGATTACGATATGGGGTATTGACAACCGAATGACCAATATGACTAATTTTCATACCTTCACCACTTGCAGTATGAACTTGATCATGTCCTTTGTATCTATCACGAGTTGTCAATTTTTCCAATTCCCCTGTCACATGATCAGTTGCTCCAGTGTCCATGTACCAGTTTGTATCTATACCATATGAAGTGATGGCAGCACCTGCATATCGTTCATCTGGTACAAAATTTTCATCATACCTATGCCAACAATCCATAACCGTGTGACCTCTTTTAAAATAGAGTTGGCACTTGGGTCTGTTATCAGCATTGCCGGCCCTCTGTCCTGAACTTCCAGCTGCAGTACCACCGTTGCCCCTACTTCTGCCTCTGTTGCCACGGCCTCCTCGCTGGTTGCCCCAGCGTCCACGTCCTGGTGCAGCACCACGGCCACGGCCTCGGCTAGAAAAATTTGCTGACATGTTTTGTTCACCTTGACGCATCTGCCAACGATTCTCAAAATGCAACAATTGAGAATAAACTTCTCCAACAGAAATTGCCTCAACTCTTGCCACAAGAGACGAAACAATTGGATCAAAAGTTTCATCTAATCCAGTTAAAATATATGATACCAAATCTTCTTCATCTAGTGGTTTGCCAGACGATGCCATCTCATCTCCAAGACTACGCATCTTTCCAACATACTCAGTGATGCTAAGATCTCCTTTCTTCATAGTTGCTAGAGCAATTCTAGTATTGATGGATCTGGCTTTTGTAACTGAAAAGAACATACCTTCAATACTTTGCCATGCAGCTGCGGATGTCTTGCATGCAGCTACTTGAACAAGAACATCACGACTCACAGAGGAGAGGATGTAGCCGAGAACTTGTTGATCTACAGCCATCCAATCTTCAAACTCCGGATTGAGAATCTGAATTTCTTTTCCATCCTTTTTTTCGGTGATGAATTGCTTGGGTGCCACTGCTGCTCCTGTGAGGAATGCTTCAAGTTTCGCTCCTCTGATAACCGCAAGGATCTGTGCCTTCCAGATCACATGATTCCCTTTGCTGAGTTTTTCTGAGACAGCCATCCTGACAAAAGGATTGCCGGCCGGCGCCTTCATCGAACTCGCCATGTTGCAAGACTCAAGATGAGTTCTTGACTGGCTCTGATACCATGTGAGAAATTGTATACGGGAAGCGGTACCTTCGTCTGGTCCGCAGTTTATTTATTTATAGTACCAATAGCCGGTACCGTGGCATTACAAAAGATAGCATGCAATCTGGACTCCTCGCCGACGTACGCTGAACCCCAAACAAACTTCAAACTAACATGCGATATTAACGCCATGCGTGGCATGCATGCATTATCGCATGTGGCTTTGGCCTGTCTAATCCTAACCGACTAACTCAGCTACGCGTGCGGCATGCAGGAGTCCTGATCCATACTTTGCTTAATACACAAGAAAGAGAATACGAAATATACTAACTAAAATATTATTTAACACACTGGTCCTCGAGCACGTTGTTCCCCTGGACGACGGCGATAGATAGCTCGCCGGTGTGGCAGCGCGCGAGGTCCCGCCACCAGAGGAGGCCGTCATGGCCCATCAGAGGCATGCTCTGCAGTGGCGGAAGACGATGCAGGCGTCAACGAGGTAGACCAGACCTCACCGCACGTAGATATAAACCTGAGGAGCACGCCCAACATGCTCCCCCCACATCGTCGACCGGGCCACCGGGGCGTGCCCAAGACGGCGGCGCGACGCATGATAGGTAGGAGATAGAGTGAGGAGCGAGGAAACTGGTGGCGATGTTGATGTGAGGCCACGGCGGCGGGATGGTGGCCGTGGGGGTGGGAGGCGCAGGTGGGGGCTAGGGCTCATGCAAATTTGTTGCTGAGCTCGATGAGAGCAGATGGGAAAGAATGAAGCTAAAGCTGTCGAAGCAGATCTAGAGGGGTTGTGAATTTTGTATTGCGCGTGAAGCTGCTTTTAGAGAAAGCAGTTGGACTGCAACAACCATTTGTTGACTTTTGACTTTTAAAAAGAAAAAGTTGCTCCCAAAAACCAAACTAAATTAGATTAGCTCTATCTTCTATTTACCTTTCTGTTTTCAAACAATGTAATCTCCAGATTGTATGTCACGCCACGCCAGGGGCTCTTCCTGGCCTTTATCAACACGTAGGTAAACAGAAAAATTCCTGAAGGAATATATCCTTTAATACACACAATATATCCTTCAGTTTCTTAATTCCTGAAGGAGGCACAGAAAAATTGCCTTACTACAAGCTGAAAGTAGTACTGCTACTGCCTGATTCAAATACTACTGTTGCTAGGTGAGAAAAAAAAAATACAGTTATCCTTTCATCTTTGGCATTGTTGCGTCTTCGTACTTGCTTCTTCTACAGTCAAAGCAAATCAAGGATAAACTAAACGTTGATGCTCCAGAAGGAAACCTCTTTTGGTCATTCCCCAATGAATTGTCACCTATCATTATCGGAACAACTAAATTCTCGCAAAAGAGAGATGTTTATGTCTCAGCAGACTCAATTGTAAAGGTACTTATGCATCTATGTGATCATTTAATAGAGGGAAAATCTAGGATATACCCTCCCATGGCCTTTTTACTCTAGAAAATACATTTTCTATCTTTTAAACTGAATTTTTTATATATTCATCATTCCAAATGACTAAAATAGTCTCATATACACACAATTATTGTCTTAAGTTATTTTGCTTTGTACTAGCCTTTTTCCTTGCATCTAGGAAGAAATAACTTTCAATTTTATTTTCGCTTCAATTTGCATAAAATATAGTTTAAAGTGTAAAAAAGGTATTTTCAAGAATAAAAAGACTAGAGAAGAGTATATAATCAATTTATATCTGGAGAAAAGTATATCCTAGATTTCATACTAATGGGAGGATATATAATCAATTTTCCATTTAACAGAACATTTCATTCAGCTCTCCAAAAACATATTAATTGAACCCATAAATAAATATCATGGAAGTTTTAGCGTCAGAGGCAGTTCCATGCCGTTGTTGATCTCATGGCTTGTTCACAATCATTTAACCGGTGATAGTGAATTGTAATGCTGGTGGCTTATGTTGAGTGCGCTGATTAAAAATCCAAAAGTTTCTTCAAAGACCTCATTTGCTTGTGGTGGAACCTCGTAAAATACGGAAGGACCTGATTGACACTACAACAAAACAGGGAACTTTCGTCGGCTAAAACCGACGGAAGTTAGCCCTTTCCCGACGAAAGAAGCTAACTTCCGTCGGCAAAAGGCTAACTTCCGTCGGCATTTGGCCGACGGAAGCGTCTAGATGGAAGTTAGCTAAGTTCCGTCGGCCGCCGACGGAAGTTAGCTAACTTCCGTCAACCAAACCTAGCCAACGGAAGTTACCAGGAAATTGGTAACTTCCGTCGGCCAAATCTTAGCCGACAAAAATTACTTTTTTTATTTTTTCTGTTGACAGGCCAATAACTTCCGTCGGTTAATATTGGCCGACGGAAGTTAACTAAAAAATCAAAAAAAAAGAAAATTTGCAAAAGAGGAATTTGCGTCGAATCTCAGAACTACGAATTTAAATCTCAGAAGTACAACACACTCTTGTACTCCCCTTCAGCTCTGGAAGACGTGGGGGGGGGGGTTGATTCAGCACCACATCGGGCTGCTCTGCTCGCAAATGCGAACAACACGAAACGCACGCACCTAAACACACCTGCCTTCTTGTCTGCCATCGTTTCCCCGTGTTGACGTACGCTAAAACATTTATTTGTGAACTGAGGCTTCAAAATTCCAAAAAAAAAATTCTATGTACTAGTAGCAGTTAGCTATGCGACGTAGCTGCCCTTCTTCTCCTGCATGGCGTCAACGGCCGCCGACGAACAACGGGGTTCATCTTGCATTGCGCCCTAGTACTGCAACGACGACGTACATGACGCCCCAAAGAGAACAAAATTTAACAAGGTTCAAAGCCCTAAATCTCTTAGCATATTTATTTCTCATGAAAACGGCTTAACAAAAAACAGTTAAATAAATTTTGAGATAACAAAAATTAAGAAATAAACATATCCCAGCCACATCAACTTTTAACTACACTGGGTAACAACAGAAAGAAAAACAAAAATACAAGAGTTTGTCAAGAAATAAAACAAGGGCCCTACCATTGAGCGGACTAATCGCAATGCGCTACGATAAACCTGCATTGGACAAAAAAAAGATTAAACATCAGCTACGAAGTTTTAATGGAAAAGCCTCATGCATGTTGTTGGGGGAAATTACTCTGTTTCCAGGACTTAAAGGTTAACCCTTTGAAGGCTGATGAGGACTCCGAAGCTGGCGGACTGTTGTTCGAAGCATGCGTCGCCACGACCGGAGGGTGCTACGGTGCGAAGCCCTGGAGAACCCTCCGAAGGGGAGATGGAGGCTTCGAAGCCGAAGGACATTATTGATTGGATGTCCAGCTTATCCATCTACCTTGCAGTACTTTACCGTGTATAACCTTGTTCATAATACCGGATAGTTTCCACTATGTCGGTTGTAATCTAGGGGTAGATAGGTATTTTCCTTATGCTTTTTTCCCTATAAATACCCCCCATTGTACCTTGTAAAAGGGGATCCAGAACAAGTTGTTCACCCACATTCATTCGGACCGCTTGAGCTATTATCCATTACGGAGGCTCGAGCTAGTCCTAAAGCACAAACTTCTTGTTTGTCCGTTCTTGATTACTGAGAACCTGTTGGCGTAACATTTGCGCCAACAGTTGGCGCCGTCCGTGGGGATCCAAGTTCTAAAAGCTTGTTCTCTACTGCTGACTGCACTCCGAAGAGCACTTACGGAGGGAGCCTCGGAGTCCCAAGACTCCGCGCACCCTTCAGTTAAGGGCTTCTTAGTGCAGCTCGAAGGCCTTCTCTCGACCCCTCGAGTCGTTCGAAGTCCTCCATCTCCAAGACATCTTAACGGCTAGCTATGCCTCCGAAGCGTGGTCAAGCTTCGGGTCCTCTTCGAAGGTCCCCTCGGACCAATGGAGCTGGACCCTCAGCTAATCCGGCGATTCCTGCAGAGACCGTTGGGCGTCGAGCGCCCCGGGGCCCTCTGCCTCCTCCTATGGTGCTTCAGACCGACTACGCAGCGAGCCGGGATCCAGAAGTGCCCTCCGACGAAGACGAAGGCCCTCCCGAAACCGAGGCTACGCAGCTAGCCAGGCTTTAGGAGGAGGTATCCAGGTGGAGGCAAGAGGCCGCCGATCGCCTCCACACTCAAGCTTCCACCGAAACTCCAAGGGGGCCTCAAGACGATGGAACCCGCAATCCCCCAGAAGTTATACAAGTCCTAGAGGAAGCCGAGAATGCATCCTTCGATAATGAGTCTCCGTTACACCCTGATCTGCAGAGAGTGCCTTTCGACCCCAGGTTCAAGGCCTCGAAGCTGCACAAATACTCCGGGGGGTCGGACCCCGGAGAATTCGCCCGCTCTTACGCCCTGGCAATAGAAGCAAGCGGAGGGGTGCGAAGCACCATGGCAAAATGCTTCCCCCTCACTCTCGAAGGTGTGGCGCTCCGCTGGTTCTGGTCCCTAAAGCCAGGATCGATCAGTTCATGGGAACAACTCAAAAAGAAATTTGTGAGTAACTTCCAAGGTACCTTCGTGGCCCCAATGTCCACAGGAAGTTTGTTTCAGGTAAAGCAGCGGGTGGGAGAAACCCTCCGGGAGTACTTCACACGCTTCGCCCACACCAAGTCACAGATCAAGGGCCTCTCTACCTCCTCGGTAGTTGATGCTGCCCGCGAAGGGGTGCTGAACCCCGACCTCCTCAGCAAACTCCATCGGAAGCCGGTAACGTCTGTGGCACAGCTCATGGCATACTTCGAACAGTATGCCAAGGCGGAGGAAGGATGTCTTCGGCGAGTTGAAGCAACATTGCCCACCCTCCGGGAGGACAAGAGGGAGCCTGAAGCCTCCGCTACACTGCAACCTCCACAAGACAACCATTCCAACGAGTACAAGCGAGGGAAGAAGCATTTCCGTTCGGAGGTGCTAAACATTGCACCTTCGGCCTCGAAGGCACCTGCCAATTTCCAGCAGGTAAAAAATTTCAAGGCTGGGCCACCAAAGCCTCAAGAAAGGATGCCTGGCAGGCGCCAGAGTTTTTTCTGTTGCGTACATGGCGACAACAGAAGTCATGACACGAAGGATTGCAAGGCAGTATTAGCCCTTCGGGGCGACTACCTTGAGCGAAATACCGGGCGGGGTACTTCTGATCGGGCCCCACCGACGGCACGCTCGGAGCCTGTTCAAGCTGTGGCCCGAGCCGGTGCCCTCGAAGCCCCCATACGGCTACCGGTGGCCAGTATTATGCCACCACCAAAGCAAGAAGACCCACAAGACCGCGGCAAGAGAGTGGTCCTGCCCATCTCCGGAGGGGGGACCCTCGGAAGCATGTCCAAGAGACAGCGCCGCGAGTACGTCCGCGAGGTCGGGCACATTGGGACCTCGAGTTCCGCCGAAGGGATGCCAGAATGGTCTCGTGTGCCCATCTCGTTCACAGCCAGCGACGCAGCAGGGGTGAAGTTTCCCCATGCTGACCCATTAGTCATCTCTGCCGATATAGCAGGAGCAGATGTTCGAAGGATCCTGGTAGATGGCGGGAGCTCCGCAGACATACTCTTCGTCCAGGCCTTCGACCAGATGTGCATATCTCGGAAGCATATGCTCCCAGCAGCCCGGCCGCTTCAAGGGTTCTCAGGACCACCTCTCGATGCCCTCGGCCAAATAGGCCTCGAGGTTGCCTTCGGAGAGGGGCCTCTGGCCCGAGTAGAAGAGGTGATCTTCGATGTGGTGGATGCCCCTTATGCTTACAATGCTATCTTCGGTCGAGGGATGTTGAACCAATTCGGGGCTATAGCACATCACAATTACCTTTGTCTCAAAATGCCCACGCAAGGTGGGGTGCTTACTATTTCAGGAGACCAAGCTATAGCCAGAAGGACAGAGTATGGCCATGGGCAGCCATTGGACCCCCGTCAAGTGCATAATGTGGCGGAAAGCGCCGAGGAAGTACCGGAGGCCTTGAACCCTCCGAAGGGATCTACGCTTAAGCCAAGTCCGGAGGGTGATGTCGAGACAAGAATAATCTCGGAAGACGGCAAAGAGTACCCAGTGAAATTTGGCAAGGGGCTGTCTCCTGAAATAACCGCCTCGTTAGAAGAAGTCGTCAAGAAAAATCTAGACATATTTGCTTGGACCGACGAAGACATCACTGGGGTCGATCGAAGCATCATCGAGCATAGTCTGCTCGTCAACCCGAAGGCCAAGCCGGTGCGCCAGGGGCTTCGCAAGCTATCAGCAGAAAGAGCAAGCTTAGCCAAGGCCGAAGTACAAAAATTGTTAAGGGCTGGCATTATCAGGGAGGTAGCCCATACTGAGTGGTTGGCTAACCCTGTTTTTGTAAGAAAAAAGGACTCGAACAAGTGGCGCATGTGTATTGACTTCACCTCATTGAATAAAGCATGCCCGCGAGACCCCTACCCAATGCCCCGAATAGATCAATTGATAGATTCCACAGCCGGCTCCAAATTATTAAGCTTCCTTGACGCTTATTCCGGGTACCATCAAGTATGGCTGAAGCGCGAAGACGAAGCCAAGACAAGCTTTATAACTCCTTCCGGAGTATTCTGCTATGTAAGAATGCCTTTTGGTTTGCGGAATGCCGGAGCCACCTTTTCTCGCTTAATAGCTAAGGCTCTAGGTCATCAGATAGGCCGCAATGTCGAGGCCTACATGGATGATATTGTAATAAAAAGTGCTCAAAAGCACCAGTATAGCCTAGATCTAGCTGAAACATTCGAGAGCCTCCGAGCATGTGGAGTACGCCTCAACCCCGAAAAATGTATATTCGGAGCCCAAGAAGGAAAGCTGCTATGGTACTTAGTTTCGAGCAGAGGGATCGAAGCTAGCCCAACACATAAGTGCGCTGCAAAGGATGGCTCCGCCAGAAAATTTGAAACAAGTACAGAAGCTAGCAGGAAGGCTCGCAGCACTCAGCAGGTTCCTGTCCAGGTCGGCAGAGCGAAGCCTCCCAATTTTCAAGGCGCTGAAAGGATCCGAAAGCTTCAGCTGGACGCCGAAGTGCCAGAAGAGCTTCGAGGATATAAAAGCATACCTCGGCACATTATCAACCTTAACTGTTCCCCTTCCAGGGGAAGAACTGCTCTTATATCTTGCAGCAACGGGTTCAGCAGTAAGCGCAGTGCTGGTCCGAGAGGTCGAGCTTAAAGGGAAGCTGGTGCAAAACCCAATTTATTTTGTGTTGGAGGCATTGTCCGGAGCCAAGGTCAGATACTCCGAGCTCGAGAAATTTGCTTATGCCCTAGTAATGGCCTCGCGAAAGCTAAGGCATTATTTCTTGGTGCATAACCTCATCGTCCCTACATCGTATCCTCTTGGGGACATGCTCCGAAACAAAGATTCCACAGGCAGGGTTGGAAAATGGGCAGTCGAGCTGGCACCCTTCGAAATCTCCTTCACGGCGAGGACAGCTGTTAAATCTCAAATTATAGCAGATTTCGTAGCAGAGTGGACTCCATCTGCAGTATGGACCCCGGAGGAACCCTCCGAAGGTTTCTGGACAATATTCTCTGACGGAGCTTATCAAGCATCAGGTGCCGGGGCAGGGGCTGTCATCTTGTCACCATCAGGGCAAAAGGCTATGTATTCCGCAAGGCTCAACTTCCGAACCACTAATAACATTGCCGAGTATGAAGGAATCTTGCTAGGCCTCCGAAAGGCTAAAGCACTCGGAGCTACAAGAATAGTGATCAAGACAGATTCCTAAGTCGTCGCGGGGCATATTGACAAAAGCTTCCAAGCAAAAAACCCACATCTCGCGCAATACCTTCAAGAAATCCGCAAGGCCGAAGCAGCATTCAAAGGGTTTACAGTTCGAAGCATCCCTCGGGCAGATAATCAACTTGCAGATATTCTTGCAAAAGCTGCAGCAGGAGCGGTGGACCTCCCGGAGGGAGCTTTCTATGAAGAATTAGAGCAGCCAACGGCTGACCAAATACCCTTGTCAGAAGTAATGTGCATTCCAACCACAGATTGGCGAGCTCCGATAATAACCATGTTGCAAAATAGCATAGACCCTCCGGAAGGCCCAGAAACTCGAAGGTTGCAGGCAAGAGCTCGAAATTACAAGCTTATTGACAAAGTGTTGTACAAGGCCGGAGTGTGCTCACCCCTACTTCGATGCATCTCACAGCCCGAAGGTCAAGACATACTTCGAGGCATCCACGAAGGACTGTGCGGAGGTCATTTAGCCCCTCGAGCGCTAGCAGGCAAGACGCTTCGGCAAGGGTTTTACTGGCCAACAATTGTCAGGGACGCAGAAGAACTGGTCCGAACATGCCAAGGCTGCCAATGGATGGGCAGACGGAGCCATCGCCCGCCAGCTCAGCTTCAGGTTATTGCCCCCGTATGGCCAATGGCTAGATGGGGCATGGACCTCATAGGCCCTTTCCCACCAGCAAAAGGCGGTTTGAAATTTGCGGTAGTAGCAATTGAATATTTCTCAAAATGGGTGGAAGCGGAGCCACTAACAGCTATCACCTCGAGGAACGTGCAAAAATTCTTCTAGCAAAATATTATATGCAGGTTCGGAGTTCCCAGGGAATTGACGGTGGATAATGGGACCCAGTTCGAAGCTGATACCTTTCAAACATTTTGTGAAGAACTAGGCATTAAGTTATGCTTCGCAGCAGTGCGACATCCGCAGTCCAACGGAGCCGTCGAGCGAGCCAACGGGAACATCCTCTCCGGGTTAAATCGCCGAATTGTAGGATTGGCCAAGGGGCTGTGGGTCGAAGAACTACCTAAAATCTTATGGTCCATCCGAACCACTCAAACTAGATCAACAGGTTTCACACCATTCAGATTGCTCTTCGGAGATGAAGCCATGACTCCTACGGAGCTTAGAGGGGAGTCGCTTCGCGTAATTCAACCTGGGGATGAAGATGATCGGAGTACTTCAATAGATCTGTCAGAAGAAACAAGGCTTCAAGCTGTCGCCAACCTGACTAAGTACCAGGAGCACACCAAAACATGGTATGACCCGAAAGTTACATTAAGTAAGTTAAAACCGGGTCATCTAGTATTGCGAAGTGTAATAGCTCCGGGGAAGCTAGGAAACAAATGAGAAGGACCATATGTTATCTTACGCTCAGGATGCCCCGGATCGTTTAAATTAGCTAATTTAGAAGGGGAAGAGTTGAAACATGCATGGCATGCGGAGCACCTTAAGAGATATTACGCTTAAGGCCTTCTTGTAATCACTTGTAGCACTTCCTTTTCTGCAAATAAAGATAAGGGTTGAAACCTGTTTTGCCCTTCGAACATCCCTTACTCCTGATGGACGCGTTAGGAGGACGGTGATGCTGGTAGAGCCAAGCATTTTTCTCAAAAACCCAAGGGGCTGGCTCCGAACCATTGGTTCAGTGGCTCCGCCAACCTACGGATTCTAGGCTCCGGCTTGTTAGGATCCGTAGAAGAGTCTAAGGACTTTAAAGAAAACAGATTTTCAGCCTCCGGGTGCGAAGTATCTGTAAAAGAGCCGAAGGTGGCCAACCTACGGATTCCAGGCTCCGGCTTGTTAGGATCCGTAGAAGAGTCTAAGGACTTTAAAGAAAACAGATTTTCAGCCTACGGGTGCGAAGTATCTGTAAAAGAGCCGAAGGTGGCCAACCTACGGATTCCAGGCTCCGGCTTGTTAGGATCCGTAGAAGAGTCTAAGGACTTTAAAGAAAACAGATTTTCAGCCTACGGGTGCGAAGTATCTGTAAAAGAGCCGAAGGTGGCCACCCTATGGATTCCAAGCTCCGGCTTGTTAGGATCCGTACAAGAGTCTAAAGACTTTAATAATGATATGTGCAAATTCGAAGCATGCAGGTGTTCGGACAGTCATTGTGCCTAGCGAACCCTTTTTTATGATAAAGGCTCCGCCACCCACAAGGGGGGTCGGAGGGTAGGAGTCACACGGCATACTTTCGAAGCATTCCACATTAAAATATTATACTCATACATCAAGAGAAATTTTTGTCTAAACCTAAATAAAAACGGAGACCCTTTCGGCCCCTAGAGCTACCCCTGCGGCTACTTTGCCCTTCGGAACTTGAAGCCGCCGAAGTCGTCCTTTTAGTCCGGGTACTTCTCTTTTTCTACGAGGCTCGCAGTTTCTTCTGCTCCTCTTGAAGCTCAGCCCATGTCAGGAGCCTTTCGGAGTCTGCCTCCGCAGGGTCTTCGGCTCGGTACTCCGAGTCGGACCAGTCAATAGGTTCGGAAGATGAGGACCCCTCCATCTTCTCTTCCTCTTTAATACAAGCTAAGACGTCCCTTCGAACCTCGAGAGTGATCTCCCCCTCGTCTCCGCGAGGAATAGAAAAGCGGGAGCGGCGGTAAGGCCTCAAGCCCTCGAGGTTTGCCCACTCCTTTCGGAGCTCGTCGGTAATTTCCAGAAGTTCGAAGTCAGGGCTCGAAAGGCACGACAAAACCTAAAAAAATAGCAGAACACCCAAGACAAGTTCCCGTTTATAACTTTTTCATTAATGAAAACAGGGTTTACAGGGCTTCACATACATAACAGTCCTAAGCGGCTAGACCTGCGGGTCGGTCGGTGGAGCAGGAATGGAAGGGGCTAGCGCAGCAGGAAGTGGTGGCCTTGTCTGCGCTTGCTTCTGCCGACGGGCCTCGTCAATCCAAGCCTTGGCTGCGGCCTTATGATCCGTCTTCCAGGTCGACCGGAAGGCTTCCCAGGCCGAAGCCACCTCCGAAGAAGGCCGCAGCAAGTCGTCGTCCGCGAAGCCTCCAGGAGACGAGCCTTCGACCGAGCCGAGGGGGATTCGAAGGGACTCAAGATGACGAAGGACCCCGATACCAGCACACTGTCCGGAGATTTCCCCGTACCGAATACCGGAGTTCTTTATCAACGACGAAGCAACTTGAATCCTCGTCAGCTTCTGGTCAAGGGGCTCGTGGGTTGCAGCAGAAGCCGAAGGGCACATGGTGCCAAAGTACTCCAGCGTACCCTGGAGGGCTTCCAAGGTACGGTCCGCGGTACTAGAATTCTTCTTCTCCGCTGCTTCCAGGCCTGCAGCAGCCGTGCCCACTTCGGCCACCTGGAGCATCAAAGAACTCTTATGGGCCATCGCTTGGCTAAGAGCCCCCTGAAGTTCTACCAGCTGCGCACTTGAAGTAGCGGCATCTTGGTGGAGCCTTTCAACCTCCGCTCGGAGGACAACGCGCTCGGCCTCGACCTCCTGATCTGACGAACGGAGGGCTCCGAGGGCTTCGTCCGACGCCGCCCTAGCCCTCCATTCCTCCAAGACTTCCTCCTCCAGCCGAAGGGATCTCCCGATGGAGTCGTTAAGAGCCGTCTGGAGGGTAGTGACCTTCCGTTTAAGTCGATTAACTTCGACCTCGTTGGAAGTCGCTGCCGCTCTAGCAAGAACAAATTGCTGCAAAAAGAAATAGTAAGTACTAAAATATTTATAACTACTAATACGAAGTAGCTAGGGTGTCTTTTCTGTACCTGAAGGGCAGCCCTTTCGAGGGCCGTGTTGAGTGTCGAAGCCCTGGCCTCGCTCAAAACGGAGATCAACTCCGAGTTGGCAATATCTTGGCTTCTCTCAGCCAGGGGCTCCATGAGTCCTCGGAGGCCGCTCCGGTGCTCAAGGAACGGAGCCAGCAGAGGAAGCCAAGACAGAGCTTGAGCGTCATCCGCTGCGGCTTCGTCTTCTGAATTGCCGACGGAGGGTGCGGCCTAGCCAGGAAGAAGGCCGAGGCTAGAAATACTCTTACCCCGCCCCGGCACAAACAAGGGCAAAGCAGGAGTACCCCGACCATCGGCAACTACCCCTTCGACCTGAACCGCAGCGGCAGAGGCAATCTCGGTAGTCGAGGTGGCCACTACAGGAGTGGCCTCCGTCGCCAACTCCATCCCAGCGAGCACGTCGTCTGCCCCGAAGGACACATTCTCCGCTGCCAAATTCGGAGCATCCAGAGGTCCGGAGGGATCTGCTCGGAAGACAGCCTCCGAAGATGCAGGGGCTTTGGACGCCGCCACAGCATCGACACCCGAAGAGGTACCTATTTCAAATAAGAAAATTAATAAGTATGTTTTCACAAAACAGCAAGCAGGTATTGAGTTTAAAAGGGAGGAGCTTCGAGAAAAACCTCCGGGAGCTTCGTGGGGGAGGATTGCTGGATCCTCCAGGGCTTCGTACATCTGGAGGATGTCGGCGAAGTCATCCCCCGAGGTCCTGCCCTCAACAATTTCCATAGGAGCCACGGCCTCCGCAGGGGTCACCTCGGGTGCGGGCAAGTTGGGAGCAGGAGAATCCGACTCCACCTGAACGGTGACGGGCGCAGCAGGAATAGTAGGAGCCACGCTTACCACCTCTTCGACGGAGGTAGGAGGAGGGACTTCCCCCGTATCTTCGTCAACCAGGAGGTAGGCTTCAAAGGCCGCTGCTGTCTGACCGTCGGAGTCCGCCACCTCTTCAGAAGCCGAGCTTTGAGCACCCGGCGACGAGACAGACGAGGCAGGCGCCAACTCCGAAGGGTGCTTCGCTACTTTCTTCCTCCGAAGCGGCTGTTTGCCGGCCTTTTTGGAGGGCTCGGCAGCGGCTTTCCTTTTACGGCCAACTGCTCCGGTCGGAGCGAAGTCGGGAAGAGACGGAGGCTCCACGCCGAGAGCCCTCCACACTCTGTTGGATCGCTCCCAGCTCCCCACCAGCTCCAACCTTCTCTGCCTTTCGTCCACCGAAGGGGCTCCGAGGATTCGCTCGGCGGCCCGAACTATGTCCTCCGGAGCCAATACCAGAGGCGCCACTGAAAGAAAAAGGTATGAGAATATAAGTATACTTGATTTCTTCGTTCAAATATGATGCAGCAAGGAGAAGGTTTACCTAAGTTTCGAAGGTCCCCCTCCGAAGCTTGCGGGAACACAATCGGCCAGTTGGCTCCGAGGGGAGGGATCCGAAGGGCGACGAACTCCTCAGCCAAATCACGCATGCTCATACGGCGAGCCACCGAAGTAAGCAACCCTAGCCTCGTCGAGAGCAGGCTAGGGTTCGGAGAGATATCCGCCTCCTTCCGGTACCAGATTTCCTGGAGAGGACCAGCGAGGGGGGAGTCCTCTCCGACTTCGCTATAAAACCACCGAAGTATCCAGTTGGTGTACCATCTGTCGTTTATAGCTTTGGCAGGAAAGTGGAGGGCATGCTCCCATCGCAGCTGGAAGTTGACGCTACCGAAGGCTATCGTCACCTTGGAATCCCCGGCCCGTCTTGTGGCTTCGGTTGGCATATGGCTTCGTGGGTTGCGGCGAAGATTTCGGAGCGTCCTTCGCACCCCTCCGCTCGGAGCGCCCATTCGAAGATGGCCAATCGGGCGATGGCGTTTGGGGAGAGTTGAGGCAGGGTGATATGGAACAAGTCCAACACCTCTGCCAAGAAATCCATGGCCGGCAGCCCCAAGCCTGCTTCGAAGAATGCTTCGAAGACCACCACCTCTCCGCTCCTTGGCCTTGGAGTCGATTCCATCCCGGGGACTTGGGTCCTCAACCCAGCGCCCAACCTTCCGTCCACCGCCTCCTCAATGGACTCGGCAGTGCTCAAGGATTGGCCGATGATGAAGCTTTGAGCAATCTTCTTCTTGGAGGACGGGCGGAGCGCCCGAGGATTCCTGGGCCAAGCACCGCTCGGACCCCCCGCCATTGCCGCTGCTGTCGAAGCGGCCCACGCCTGTCTCTGCGCCAAGGTGTTGGCCGCTGCAGGAGTGGTGTGGCTAGTTCTCGCCATCGCTCTCGAACGTTCAAGAGTTTGGAAGATTGGGGGAAAGGTGAATTGCAGGTGATGAATGCGGTAAAAAATCTCGGTTAATCTTCGTCTTCCCCTTTTATAACCATGCGACCAGTACTACTCTTCGGTTGGTTTCACATTGCAGGTCCTGCCTCCGTCACCGACAAGTGGGTCCGGTAACTGGAACGGCGTATAACCGCTGTAGAAATCGACCGTTGCCTTTTTTGCAGAAGGGAGTTTTTTCACTGCATCAAGAACCCAAAGACGAAGGTTCGAAAGTATTGGGTCCAAAATCCTGAGTTAAGTCACAGCATCTTCAAATCCCCTTTAAGCCTCAGAAATTAGAAATGTTCTTTTCGTATACTGCCTTCTTCCTAAAACAGGTTAACTACAGAAAGGCGTATTCGAGGGGCTACTATTGGGGGAAATTACTCCATTTCCAGGACTTAAAGGTTAACCCTTTGAAGGCTGATGAGGACTCCGAAGCTGGCGGACTGTTGTTCGAAGCATGCATCGCCACGACCGGAGGGTGCTACGGTGCGAAGCCCTGGAGAACCCTCCGAAGGGGAGATGGAGGCTTCGAAGCCGAAGGACATGATTGATTGGATGTCCAGCTTATCCATCTACCTTGCAGTACTTTACCGTGTATAACCTTGTTCATAATACCGGATAGTTTCCACTATGTCGGTTGTAATCTAGGGGTAGATAGGTATTTTCCTTATGCTTTTTTCCCTATAAATACCCCCCATTGTACCTTGTAAAAGGGGATCCAGAACAAGTTGTTCACCCACATTCATTCGGACCGCTTAGCTATTATCCATTACGGAGGCTCGAGCTAGTCCTAAAGCACAAACTTCCTGTTTGTCCGTTCTTGATTACCGAGAACTTGTTGGCGTAACATTTGCGCCAACACATGTATTAGAGAAAAGAGTCAATAGACAAAAACAGATACTGAGTAATTTGGCTTCAGTGCATGTGCAGCTGCAACATATATAGCAAACTGACTGTAAAGCTCGTTTGGAGAGACATTTGGCCTCCCAGATCTCATGGTATCCTCAGCTAAACCATACTGTGGCATTCAAAAAGACAAAAAAAGACATCATTGTTATTATCATAATAACCAGTCAATGTATTCAAGCTGAACCAATCACCTCAACTACATTAAAACAATGTATATACAGACAACATAATATATCGTGTTGAGTGAGTTATGGAAGCAGCAACGACATGGCGATCAGCGAAGTGCTCACTGTGGGATTCGGGAGCAAGCCGACGATGAGAACGAGGAGCTCAAACGCCCAGTACTCCAAGCTGCGCGCATGCAGAGAGAATAAAAATGACATGTTAGTTACATCTAGCTAGGTAACTCGAGCAAGAAAGTGCTTGGCATGTGTGAGTACTGAGTACGGAGTAGGGAGTACTGACCAGACCATGACGGCGGACGGCGTGGCGAGCTTGATGGTGGGCAGGATGAACCTGAAGGCCTCGGCGGAGAAGCCGTTCCAGGTGTCGGCGAACTTCTCGGGGCGGAGGCGGCAGGAGGCTGGGGAGGCGGCGGAAGGCGGCGGGAGGCCGGGGAGGCAGGGGAGGCTGGGGAGGCGGCGGGAGGTCGGGGAGGCGGGCGGAGGCGGTGGAGGCGGCGGGAGGTCGGGGAGGCAGGCGGAGGCGGCGGGAGGCCAGGGAGGCGGCGGAGGCCGGGGAGGCGGCGGAGGCGGCGGGCGTAGTCGCGCGGAGGCGGCAGCGGGGAAGAGGAGAAGGGGAAAAACCTAGGGCTAGGAAAAAGAGGGCGGGGGCTGGGAAAAAAAAGCGTGTTGCTGGAAACTTAACTTCCGTCGGCCACATCTAAAGCCGATGGAAGTTAATTTTAACTTTCGTCGGCTTTAATGCTGGCCGACGGAAGTTAGGGGATTTATACTGGGCGGGGAAAAATGCCTCTATCTTCCGTCGGCCATTGTGAAAAAATCGACGAAATTAGCTTAACTTCCGTCGGCTTCTCTAGGCCGACGGAAGTTATTTAACTTCCGTCGGCTTTTCGAAATGCCAACGGAAGATAAAATAGCCGACGAAAACTTTCTGTTTTCTTGTAGTGTGACTCTGTGAGTTGCGGTTCAGGGCTTTTGACCTTGCCAATCCAAGGTCAGTGACTAGCACTCTATTTCTTGGGCAATATGCAGTTTTGCCATACACTGTCAAATCATTCCAATAATACTATTTGTGTGTCAAATCTCCATTTTCAGGAATCAGATTAGGTTGGTAATTACATTAGTCTTCCATGACAATTATCTAAAGCTCCCTTCCAACTGGAAGCGCGCGGATGCTAACTCAGACATCCTCAACTACGATGGGCAAAAGAATGTTTGCTCTGAAGGTGGCCGACAGGATCAAGAACTAGGTTACGGAGAGAACTGGCAACAGTACTTTTGTTGGGGGAATAAGTTTTCCCTTAAACAGGGGCTAAATGACATCAGCCTCCGACGGCCTTCGGCCCAGAGCCCAACTCTGTCGAAGCATGTTCCTTCCTGAAGAAGTTGATTCCAAGTCTAAAGGAGCACTTCGGAGCCCTCTGGAGTGAGGCCTCCGAACCCCTTCGGAGCTCTCCGGAGCGAAGCCCTCAAGATCTTTTAAGGTTTGCCAGAAGCTAAGTCTCAGGCTAACTTCGAAGTTAGCCTCCGGGTCTTGTTCGGAGTTAGCCTTCAAGCTCTGTTCGGAGTTGA
The DNA here is from genome assembly GCA_019279435.1 of Zizania palustris. Classification (NCBI taxonomy): domain Eukaryota; kingdom Viridiplantae; phylum Streptophyta; class Magnoliopsida; order Poales; family Poaceae; genus Zizania; species Zizania palustris. The sequence goes on from JAAALK010000286.1 coordinate 7,556,882, forward strand.
CCTTCGAGCTCCCTTCGGAGCCCCTCAGAGCCTGTCTCCGGACCCTTTCTTGCCAATTCAAGCTAAGTCTCCGAGAACCCAGTTCGGAGCCCAGTTCGGAGTATACTTCGAAGCCTCCTTTGCAGTCTTCGCCTGAAGAGCTTCGGCCCCTACTCCGAGTCCAGCAAATATTTACACCTCGCTACAGTGTAGAAGTCATACCAGGGGGCCCTCTACCCCTAGTATGTCGTTTAGCTGGTCAAGAAGTGATGTTGTCTGACATGTCTGTAAAGCTGTAAAACACTTTTGTACAGTAGCTAGCTCCTTTTCCCCTTTTTGCCCCTATGAGCCTAAAACTTATAGAGGACATTTTGGTCTTTTTCTTTTGGCATGCGTGCCTATAAAAACAGGGCCAAGCCCTTGTAACAAGATAGCTTCTCTAGGGCCATGAAACCCTGGAGTTCACTACACCACACTAAGGCATACCGTGCCAAATCCACCACAAACTGGATGTAGGGCTATTATCCCTTAGGGGAGGTCCGAACCAGTATAAATCATTTCTCCCTATGAGAGAACCCTTCGAGGTTTATTTTACACACCATATACACACATACAAACCTGTGCTGTAGATAACACAATTGCTACAACAACCTTGATCAGAAATCCCTAGCCATACTAAGCAGCTGAACAAGTCCATCTGCGGTCTACACTGCTACACAGTTCTCAGTTGTGGTAGTAGGAGCTGACAGCAGCGCGAGTGGGATTTCCTTCAGCTGTAGCACAAAATATAACATGCGGGCTACTTATTAACGGATTAACCTGTCTCATGCCCGTGATTTGTTGTGTTTTATTTACTGTCTGATAGCTAAAATGTTGTGCTCAGTACACTGATTTGTTTCAGCTAAGCCAAAAGTATATTTCATTTCAGAAGGAATGTACTCATTCTCCTTTTTGAGCTCAAAATGTTTAAATTTATTCAGCTCTTGAATTGAGAATGTACAAGTTGCCTACACAAGTCACTCCAGCCACGGATATTCTTGATGGTTTTCAACATGAAGTACTTTAGATTACTACATGCGGGCTGTAGTAAGTTTTACCCGTGCTCGGTTGTTTTCATCAGCATAAACAGGCTGAGCGAAGGGGCAACATTTAGTTTCTACAATATTGCCATTACATAATTTACAGCTAGATTGCTATTTTGGCGTATATCACATCACAGAAAATCCCAGACTGGGATGGTGTACTGCCCTTGATCCGCCGTTTGATGACCCAGTTGAGGATTGCTGCTAAGGAACTGCAATGACTGGATATCCGAAGGGGAACCCTGCACAAAAACAAGGCACGAAACATACCGTCAATTTTGTTAAGCAATTTTGCATGCTACATACAAAGGTTAACTCCACGATACATTATTTAGACAAGAAAAGCATCAAAGGATATCAGGGGATGCAAAGTGATTACAATGACTAAACACCTACACGAATCTGTGAAGTGAAATCCGTCGGGAAGGGAACATGGGTGTCAGTTGTATCTGTCATGGGCTGCCACGGCTGGCCGAGGCAGCTTAGGCCAACCATAGCCTCTAGCCAGCACAAGGACAGCCGGCCCTTAATGGATTAGGATTTAGTTTCCAAGTTAGTTAAGGATTATATTTAGTAGTTAAAGATTGGATTCACTATTAGTTAAGATTAGTTATTTCCATGATTAGATGATTGGATTGCTTGATTAGTATTTTCATGAGTAGATGATTGGATTCCTTGATTAGTATTACCATGATTAGATCTATTAGCATTGTAAATAAAGATGTAAGCTCTTTAAGGCGAAGGCAAGCAATAAGAAGTATTATTCTACGGTCTTCTTCAATTCTGTCTAGAGTCCCCCGTTCTCTAAAGTCTCCCTCTGTTCTTCACAATAGCATGGTGAGGGGCTCCACCCCGCACCGGGTACAAACTCCACAGCCAAGGGCCACCCGTCCTAGGGACCGAAGCTCTTGACAACTTGGTATCAACATCCAGACGATCCTCCGCCACGCCCTTGACCAATCAGTAGGACCACACCACCACCCCCATCATGACAGGCTTCGAAGATCCTCAGCCTACCTTGGTCTAAATGATGGTCCACCTGAGGGACCTCACTGCCACCGTCCACTCACTCCACCACCACGGTAGATAACTCTCTGGCAATACAACGTCATGGGGCCCTTCCACCGACCCTTCAGCAAACCAGCAGGCACCACAGTGACTGACCTCCACGGTTCCAGAAAATGGACTTCCCCAAATATGATGGGCAAGGGGGAACCTCTTCCTTTTCTCAACCACTGCGAGTCGTATTTCTACCAACAGCGCATCATCGAGGAAGAGTTGTGGATGGCGTCATACAATCTCTTCGACACCACACAACTCTGGTATATGCAAATCGAGACGGATGAAGGCACTCCAACATGGCGATGATTCTCGGAGCTTTGGACCACCCTTCCGCTCCAATCCCCTAGGCGAGCTCGCTGCATGCAAGCACACGGGATCTGTGGAGGAGTTCCAAGACTGCTTCCAAGCACTCTTGCCACGCGCAGGCATCGTCACCAAGCAACAATGCATCTAGCTGTTCACCGCCGGTCTGCAACCCTCGCTCAGCCTCGACATTGAACTGCATAACCCACCACTGCATAACCCACAGTCCCTTGCTGTCACCATGAGCTTGGCCCACAAATTGGAGCTTCGTGATTATTGCACCGCCACCCTGGTCCAAACCTCGACGCCATCACACCGTCAAAATCATGGCCTCCTGCCCACACCCCCGGCCCACTTGGCGCTCCCAATGTCATCCATGCCACCGACTTCTATGATGACACTGTTCACAGTGACAGAACGACTGATCAAACGATTGTCCCAGGTAGAGGTGGAGGAACATTGTCATCGCAGGCTCTGTTTCAATTACAACGAGAAATTTGGTCCTGGCCATTACAAGGTTTGCCCCCACATCTTCCTCAACTTGGCCATCGACGACGGCTCCACACCATTCGACCACACGGACACTGAACCACAGATCGCTCTCCACGTCATCACATGTGTTCGTTCATGCGAGTTAATGCAAGTACATGTGCAGATGGGTAGCGCCTCGCTCCTTGCCCTCCTCAACTCAGGGCCCACCCACAACATCATCTCCGAGAAGGCAACTGATCACACCGTCCTACATTGACTCCCTCACGACTAGCTGCAGGTCAAGTTGGCCACCGGTGAGCGCATGTCGTGCCCAGGCATGTAGCATGACACCATTTTTAAGATAGGCGATGAAGCTTTTCAAGCAGATTTCTATGCACTACCTCTGATCGACTACGATGTCATACTAGGAACGCAATGGCTAGTGTTGCTCGAGCCGATCACCTAGGATTTCAGTACACTCTCCATGTCCTTTTGACGTGAGGGTCACAAGGTTTCCTGGCACAACCTCTCTAGTCCGCCGCATCAAAAGATGTTGACAGTACCTCGCCCACTCTACCAGCTAAAGGACGAGGTGGTCTTCAAAGGAGGGGGGAGATGTCATGGGCTACTACAGCTGGCTTGGGCTAGCTGTAGCCCCTAGCCTGCACAAGGACCAACCGGCCCTTAATGGATTTGGATTTAGTTTCCAAGTTAGTTAAGGATTATATTTGGTAGTTAAAGATTGGATTCCCTATTAGTTAAGATTAGTTATTTCCATGATTAGATGATTGGATTCCTTGATTAGATGATTGGATTCCTTGATTAGTATTTCCATGATTAGATGATTTGATTCCTTGATTAGTATTTCCATGATAAGATCGATTAGCACTATAAATAAAGATGTAAGCCCTTAAGGTGAAGGCAAGCAATGAAAAGTATTATTCTACATTCTTCCTCAATTCTATATAGAGTCTCCCTGTTCTCTAAAGTCTCCCTCCGCTCTTCACAATAGCACAACGAGGGGCTTCGCCCGCGCCGGGTATGAACTCCGCAGCCAAGGGCCTCCCGTCATAAGGACCGAGGCTCTTGACAGTATCAAACATTAATAAGTAACAGATCACGATAGAATTACCTGGGGGATTTGAGGACCGCTATGAAAGGGTGGTTGTTGTAGATGAGGTTGCTGAAGAGGAGCAGGCGTTGTTTCCTGCATCTGTTTTGGCGTTCAAATTAGCAACACATAAGAGAAGAACAAAATTGTTTGTTTCTTCAACCAATCAACATTGTATCAATTTCAAGGATTTTTTTAATAATATTTTAAAAAAAATCAAATCGAGTATACCGATTCAAAAAATTGGAAAAGTGGACACCTGTCAGCCGACCATCGGCCGAACCAAGCCACGTCAACAGCAGGCGAATAACAGGCGCCACAGCGGGCGAGCGTGCACGTGACACGATGCGGCGAGAGAGACAAGCACGGGAGGTAAAGCGGTGGGCGGGCGAGTTGTGCGAGGTGGCGGGCAGCAAGCGGGCGTGCGCATGGTGCGAGGCGACAAGTGGATATGCGCACGATGCGAGGCAACAAGCAAGCGTGTGCGCAACACGAGGCGGCGGGTTGGCATGCGCGAGGCAACGAGACAAGCAGGCACAGAAGGCAAAGCAGTGGGCAGCAGTCGGCGTGTGGCGTGCAAGCGATGGGCGTGAAGGCAGGGGCAGCAAACCGAGACACGCAGTAGAGTGCGCGAGGCAGGGGCGCAAGAAGCGCGGCGGTGCAGTGGGCAGCGGGCATAAGCATGGTGCGACTTGGGCGTGTTGTGTGAGGCAAGGGCGCAAGAAGCAAGGCGGCGTAGTGGGTGACAGGTGCGATTGGCGCGTGGCATGCAAGGCAACTAGGTTCGGTCGATGGTTGGCTGACAGGTGTCCACTTTTGCAATTTTTTGAATCGGTGTACCAGATTTAAAAAAATCAAAAAAATATTATTTAAAAAAATCCAATTTCAAGTTACCTGCCCAAATTGAGATATCCCAGGAAATCCCTGAAGAGAACCAAGTCCAAATTGCTGTGCAACATACGGTGCCTGTATTTGTGAAGCTATAATATATCAGTAAATTATAATCATCCACCACCTTCACTCCACTGTTAATAAATCTGGCATTTAGGGAAAATGGAAGGGAAATCCAAATATTACCTGCATTATATGGCTTGGTGCAAGAAATTGACTGGTTGGAGTTCTCAGATGATTTGGAATGTCATTCAATATTGTGGGAGTATCAACCCTAAGTGGAACTTCAGCCTCCTCGGGCTCTAGTCGACCTGAAACATTTTAATCATATCAATCGTTGATCAACATAAAATCTAGTGCTGGAGCAAGTTGTGTGAAGAATAAACCTTTTCTACCCTTTTTCTTCTTATTTGATTGAAGAGGACTTTGTTGTTGGCGATGCATCTCTGCATTTTTATTTTTCTTATTAATTGTTCTGCGAGGTTCACTGTTGCTGGCTTCATTCTGGAGCAAATTTTGCTGTTGAACTTTCAAGATAGTGCTCAATGAAGATTTATCATGTAACTTTGCTTGCAAAAGAAGCTCAACTTGTTCTAGAAACTGATCATATTGGCTTTCCATGTATGTATAAGCTTCAACATTTTCCGCGGCTTTTGCTGCAATTTTGTATAACGTTAGGCACAACATGCTGTATCGTTTAGACAATGAGAACTTAGGGTCTTCATCTACAGATGTAAAGCCATAGTTCTCCCTCAAAGATTCACTCTGAGCATCCTTTCTCCATCTTTTCAAAATGTAGTGTGGTGGAAGTTCTTTAATATTTCTTAGCTCAAGAACTTTCAATATGTGGCAACATGGGATGCCTGTGAATTCAAATTTCTTACAGCTACAAACAACCATACATTCTGATGAGTCAAATCTAACATAATGGCCACGAGGCCTGTTTTTGACAGTTACCTCATACTCAGATATTGGTCCGATCTCACCACAGCTATAAACCATGCAAATCAAGGTAAGTTCAAATTCTAACCTGAACATCTCAAAAAGTGTGGGAGTATATGCATTAGCAGCTTGCCAGAGCATCCGCAGAGGTGCTACCCTCTGTGTCATTTGAACCCCAAGGTAGTCTGCTTGTTGCTCAGCTAGGCGTTTCTCGTCCAAAAATTTATCATAATTGTTGAAAAAGTTCAGAAGATCCATTTCTTTTTTAAGATCTGCCAGCATAGCATCAGTGTTATCATTTCGGAGTGTGGCTGCAATATCTGCACAGAACGCATCCCGGCCATATGGCAAAGCCCATCTTTCTCTGTCTGCATACAATTTACCGAGCCACTCATTATTCTTCAGATTGTACTTCTTTGATAGGATTTCCCAGTTTGACAAGAAACCCTCCTCCTCATAGTCATACAACCATCTACTAAAATCATCAGCAAAATTTTCCGAGGCTTGGAAGGTATCCCTTAATATCTTAGTAGAATTTTGATATAAATGAATCAGTGAGAAGCGGTGTGTAGTCCCTGGCCAAATAGAAGCAACTGCTTCACTGATTGCTGTAGACTGATCGGTCAGAACTGTTTGTGGTTGCTTGCCACTCATTGCAGATTTGAAAGTTCCAAACAACCATTTGAAGGATTCAACTGATTCATCATAAATCAAAGCTGCACCAAATATGATTGGCTGCTTATGATGATTAACACCAATAAACAACAATAGAGGTCTTCCATAATCACTTGTGCTATATCTTGTGTCAACACACACTACATCACCAAAGTAGTTATAATCCACAACTGATTTAACATCTGCCCAGAATACATTTGTCAATTGGTCATCTTCATCTACTTGAATGGCGTAAAAGAAAGAAGGATATTCACCTTTCTTCCTCTGCAAATATTCACAAATTCCCTGGGCATCACCTAATTGCATATCTTTCATGTGCCTTGCCCTTACATAATTTTTATATTCATTTGGTATCAAGACAACTCTTGGTGGATCAGGAGGCTGATGCAACTTTGCTAATAACTTCTGTGATCTCAGGACCTGAATGTCCACCAAGGGAGCTTCAAGATCATGATTATGATCAGCCACATACTCAGTCACTACATATTTGCCGCTCACAGTAATTTTAATAGTCATGTGCACCTGGCAACCAGTTCTTGTTTCTGGACGTGGCTTCTTTGAATCAGTAGTGATACTTTTTGAGCGGAACCCCTCTTTGGAACATACAAATGACCGATATTTTGTAATATTCGTCACTGTTTTTTCCGACCATCCTTTTCGGATGTTGAACCCCCTGGTTCCAGCATAACTGGCGTAACGGTCATAGGCCTGGTCTTCATTCAGGAAAACCATTCCAATTTTTGGCTCTCCTCCAGATCCTGCAACTACCTCTATTTCTGGATCTGGTTCTCCTTCAATTAGTTCATCTTCTTTACCCTCAGTCTGGATCAGGGGCAAAACTGTATGTGTTAAAGCAAAGAGGAATTCGAATATAACAATGCAGCTATTAGTTTGGAATTAATGATATAAAACTCAAAGCATAAGTCACTATTCCTCTTTCTGCTACCTAACCAAAAATAAGACACATATGTCATGGGTATGTGCTTGGCCTGATATAGGCATGAACAGTACCACATAAACAGTACCCTCTGAAAGAGGATGGCTGGGAAAATTAGTAGATTGATTATGGGGGGAGCCCAAGGCTCAATATATATAGGCAAGGATGTCCCAGGAAATAGGAAAGCTCTAATCTAGAAAGGAAAGAGCTAAACAAGGAAAGAGGTAAACAAGGAAGGAGCTAATCAGACTAATCTAGGGGATCCTTGCCAAATAATCTAGGGAATCCTTGCCAAATATAAATACTACCAAAACCAGGGAGGGAGGCACCTCCTAGGGTTCCAGCCGAACCCCCCTGGGCCCGTGGGCCTATACATCACGCTAACACGCCCCCGCAGTTTGAATGTCGGTGCTTAGCCACGGACATTCAGACTGGACCGAAACTCAGTGAACACCGAAGAAGGCAGCCCCTTCGTGAAGACGTCGGCGAACTGGGATGTCGTGGGAACATGAAGAACCCGCACGGCACCCATGGCGACCTTCTCACGAACGAAGTGAAGATCGATCTCGATGTGCTTCGTCCGTTGATGTTGTACCGGGTTGGAGGACATGTAGACTGCGCTGACATTATCACAGTAGACAATTGTGGCGCGGCGAAGCGGAATGTGGAGCTCGTGGAGGAGCTGGCGTAGCCAAGAAGCCTCAGCAACACCATTGGCGACAGCGCGGTACTCAGCTTCTGCACTGGAGCGAGAGACAGTATTCTGACGCTTGGAGGACCAGGAGACCAAGTTGTCGCCGAGGAACACAGCATAGCCCGAGGTGGACTTGCGTGTATCGGGACAACCAGCCCAGTCAGCGTCAGAGTAGACCACCAAGTCATCCTGAGTCGATGGTCGGAGATGAAGACCCAGGTGAAGAGTACCCCGAATGTACCGAAGAATGCGCTTGAGAGCGGACAGGTGAGGCTCTCGCGGATCATGCATGTGAAGACAGACCTGCTGCACGACGTAGGCAATGTCGGGCCGTGTGAAGGTCAGGTACTGCAGGGCGCCAGCAAGGCTGCGGTAATCTGACGGGTCGGCGACTGGAGCTCCAGAGTCGGCTGAGGTCTTGGGACTGGTGTCAACAGGCGTAGTGCAAGGTTTGCACTCCGCCATGCCAGCACGATCCAAGATGTCCAACATATACTGCCGCTGAGAGAGAACCATACCATCAGCAGTGCGCTGAACCTGCATCCCCAAGAAGTGATGAAGTTCTCCCAAATCCTTCATGGCAAATTCCCACTGGAGAGCCAGGATGATCTTCCGCAGAAGATGTGTCGAAGAAGCAGTGAGAACAATATCGTCGACATAGAGGAGCAGATAGGCCGTGTCAGATCCTCGGTGGTAGACGAACAACGAAATGTCTGACTTGGCCTCCACAAAGCCGAGAGAGACCAGGTACGTGGCGAAGCGGTTGTACCAAGCACGAGGAGCCTGCGTCAACCCATAAAGCAACTTGTTCAGGCGACAAACAAAGTCGGGGTGAGCAGGATCCTCGAATCCGGAGGGCTGAGCAGCGAACACCGTTTCTGTCAGGGTGCCATGGAGGAAGGCATTCTTGACGTCGAGCTGGTGAATTGGCCATTGGCGGGAGAGAGCCAGAGAGAGCACCGTGCGGACTGTGGCAGGTTTGACGACGGGACTGAATGTTTCGGCAAAGTCAACTCCAGGACGCTGGGTGAAACCACGAAGGACCCAACGAGCCTTGTAGCGTTCCAGAGAACCATCGGCGTGGAACTTGTGCTTGAAGATCCACTTGTCCGTGACAGTGTTGGCATGTCGGGGGCGAGGAAACAAGTCCCAAGTCTGGTTCTGGAGAAGCGTTGTATGCTCTTCCTCCATAGCAGCCCGCCAATTGGGATCGGCAAGGGCACTACGGAAGGTCTTCGGAACCGGAGACAGGGGCGCAACATGGTATAGTACCAGAACGCGGAAGCCATCCTTGGCCCGAGTCACCATGCGATGCTGGTTGACTGTAGGTGGGACGGCGACAGCACCCCAAGGAAGAGGGCCGGGTGCTTGGAGAGCAGCCGGTGTTACAGGGGCTGGCGCAGGAGCCGGTTCAGTCGAGGCTGGAGCGACCGGCTTGGGGCGCCTGGAGTAGACGCGCAGAACTGGGGGCTGCGCGCTTGGTGGAGACGGTGCCGCGCGTGGCAGCGCGGGGAAGTCGCCCGGTTGTCCCGCACGTGGGGGTGCGGAGGGGGCCGGCGTGGCCGCGCGTGGCGAGGACAACAGCGCCCCGGTCGGCGAGGAGGGAGTCGAGGCCGCACGTGACGCCGTACCCGCACGTGGGAGTGCGGGGAACCCCGGGGGGGACTGGGGGTGCAGGAAGAACGGCACCACGAGAGCCTGGAGATCCTGCAGAAGACATGGTCGGCAGTCCTAAAGGGACTGTCGGGTTAGGGAATTCATCTAAAAAGGTGAAGTCTGTAGCCGTGGGTGGCGAGGGTTGCTCGGCGAAAGGGAAGGTGGACTCGTCGAAGACAACGTGACGAGAGATGATGATTCTATTGGTGGTAGGATCAAGGCATCGGTACCCCTTATGGTGAGCGGAGTAGCCAAGGAAGATGCAAAGGGCAGAACGAGGTGCAAGTTTGTGGGGAGCAGTTGCCGAGAGATTGGGATAACACTTACAACCAAAAACGCGGAGATGATCGTAGGACGGCGCACTACCAAGCAGGGCAGAGTGCGGGGTCGAGAAATCGAGCGTCTTGGTTGGTAAGATGTTAAGGAGGAGGGTCGCAGTGTGCAACGCCTCGGCCCAATATGGAGGGGGCATGCTCGCCTGAAACAGAAGAGAGCGGATGACATCATTAGTGGTACGAATAATCCGCTCCGCTTTACCATTCTGTGGGGACGTGTAGGGACACGATATGCGAAACAAGACGCCATGAGTGAGGAAGAAGGTGCGGGCGCTGGAGTTGTCGAACTCCTTGCCGTTGTCACTCTGGATGGCCTTAACGCGGGTGCCAAACTGGGTAGACACATAGGCAAAGAAGTTAGACAGAGTGGTAAAAGTGTCGGATTTCAGGCGTAAAGGGAATGTCCACAAGTAATGTGAGCAATCGTCAAGAACAACAAGATAATATTTGTAACCAGAGACACTAGCAACAGGTGATGTCCATAGGTCACAATGAATAAGATCAAAGTTGTTTGACGCCCGAGACACTGAAGTACCAAAAGGAAGACGAACATGTCGCCCCAACTGACACGCATGACATAGAGAATCCAAACTTTTATTACAAGCCGGAATAGCTGAAGCAAGTTTGGAGAGGGCCTCGCGACCGGGATGGCCGAGGCGACGGTGCCACAGGTAGGGTGGCGAAGAGCTGGCGACAAGGGAGTGAGCGACAGGCAGCTGCAAGGGGTAGAGCGGACCGGAGCTATTGCACCTGATGATCACGTTCCGCGAGAGAAGATCCTTCACAGAACAACCATACGGGTCAAACTCCACAGAGCAATTGTTATCGACAGTAAATTGGCGAACAGAAATAAGATTCTTGATAAGCTGAGGCGAAACAAGAACGTTATTTAAAACAAGGGGGCCAAGTTGCGCCTTGCCGGTGGCAGTGACGGGCAAGAGCGAACCATTACCGACAACAATGGATGTGGGAGAGGGAAACCGAGGGATTGAGGAGTGAGAGAGAGTACCATCATCAGAAGTCATGTGGGAGGAAGCATCTGTGTCAAGGTACCAGTCGTTGTTCACCGGCGGAGTGACCGTCATGGTACTGAATGTAGAGGCCAGTGAGTTCTGGTCCCAAACCGGAGAGCCTACCATGGGCTGGTAGTGGGACGGCGCCAGCTGTTGCGGCTAAAAGGCCTGTTGGGCGGAGACGCCGGGGGCCGGCAAGTAGGCCGGCTGGGGAAGCTGCATCTGCTGAGCCAGCAGAGCCTGCTGCTGAAGGCCGGCGCGGCCCTGAGGGAGCGGGGCCAGCGGGGGAGTCCGGGGACCGGGCCACATTTGAATGGACCTGGTCCACGGATTGTAGACGGAGGGCCAGGTCGCGCCGGACCCAGCAGGCGCCCCAGGTGCGGAGGAGGGAGCGTTGGGACCTGGAGCAGAGTTGCTGCCAGCCCGACGGTCCTTCTTCTTCTTGTTCTTCGGCTTGGGGGCGCCACCACCGGTCCGAGGAGGGCCACCGCCGGTCGCTGCAGGCTGGCGAGAGGAGCCAGTGGCGACAAGAGCAGTGGAGGGGGCAACAGGGTGCTGCACCATGTTGATCTCCTCGAGAAGGAGTTCGTTGCGGACGGCGGCGAAGGAGGGAAACGGGCGCCCGCGCCGGAGATGGACGCTGATGTCCTTGTAGCGCTCGTTGAGCCCACGAAGCATGTTGAGGACCAAGGTGCGGTCAGTAACGTGCTCGTTGAGGTCAGCGAGATTGTCGGCCATCTTTTTGAAGCGCTTGCAATACTCGGTGATGGAGAGATCACCTTGAGCAAACGCGCGAAATTTGGCGTCGAGGTGGAGGGCACGGGTCTCCTGGTTGCCAAGGAAGTGATCCTCGATGGCGAGCCAGGCCTCGCGGGCGGAGGCGCGGTGGTCGATCAGGACGTCGACGAGGTCAGCGGAGACCGTGCTGTAGAGCCATGACTTGACGACGGCGTCCATCCGAGTCCAGTCAGCAAGGGCCGAGACGGAGTCGCTGTGGACGTGATCCAGCAGCGAGTATTTGGTGACGGCGAGGAGGAACTGCTCGCGCCAACGGGGGTAGTTGTCGGCGGTGTCGAGGACGGTTGGCACCAGGCTGCGTGCATTCTGCACGGAGACTGCCTGGGCGTGGAGGTTGAGGACGGCAGTGGCCTCGTGGAGCATCATGGCGTGGGTGACGCTCATGTCGCCGCCCGCGTGAGGCTGATCGACGGGATCAACCGCGGCGGCGGCGTTGGCCCGGGCCTTGGCCGCCCGAGCGAGGGCAGCGCGGACGCGCTCCACGGCAGCGTCGCGCTCGTTGGAGGCGGCGGCGGCTTCTTGCTCAGCGGCCTGAGCGGCGGCCAGAGCAGCCTCGCGGAGGGCGCGGCGAGCCTCGGCGTCGGTCTGCGAAGAAGCATCGCCATCTAGGCGAGGCTGATCGGCAGGATCGACGTGGGAGGGGGGAGGAGTCCCAACCATACCGGTGCACAGCTAGTGTGCGCAGGGGCAGCGGAAGGGCGAGAGGGAAGAGTCTCGGTCTCGTGATACCATGAAAGAGGATGGCTAGGAAAATTGGTAGATTGATTATGGGGGGAGCCCAAGGCTCAATATATATAGGCAAGGATGTCCCAGGAAATAGGAAAGCTCTAATCTAGAAAGGAAAGAGCTAAACAAGGAAAGAGGTAAACAAGGAAGGAGCTAATCAGTCTAATCTAGGGGATCCTTGCCAAATAATCTAGGGAATCCTTGCCAAATATAAATACTACCAAAACCAGGGAGGGAGGCATCTCCTAGGGTTCCAGCCGAACCCCCCTGGGCCCGTGGGCCTATACATCACGCTAACACCCTCGAGATACTGTAGCAGCAGGTTAGGTATAAATTTTGGTGATTCTGCGGCAATGACATCCACCATGTTTTCTTGTGACATACTGCAAACAACCCTAGAAGCCCTGACCTAGGAGTTACGTTACCCATAATAATCTTAATCTTAGATTTGTTTTTAGTTCATAGTTATGTACTAAGCCGAGATGAAAAAGGCTCGAGTCAGTGATTATAAGTAAGCTGACTAATTGTGATTAGTCAACCTGACCAGAAATTTTCAAGCGATCAGCACATGCTGCACGACTAGCGCCAATGTTTACAAACCGCCTAGTCGAACCTAGTCGCCATGGGACCGACTAGAAAACTAATCGTGATTAGTCGATTCTGGTCGGTTCTAGTCGTCCATCTAATCATCCCATGTATTTTAGAACATATACATAATATATATACACTATATAGTATATGACAAGAAATTTCCAGCCACGAGCCAAATTTTCAGCCATTATTTATTAACCCAAAAATAAAATTGAAAAGCCAAAGCCCATTAACTAAACCCTAGGTACTGAACCCTTCAATCCTCACACCTCCCCCATCCTCACAAGTCACAAGCCACCACACAACCCCCTCCCTCAAACCCTCACAAGCGCACATCTCCCCTCTCCCTCAAGCCCCACCACATATCTCCCCTCCTGCCCCTGTGCACCACCTTCTCTTCCTAATGCTCTCATCGGCGCCGCCTTCTCTTCCTCATGCTCCTGCCGGCATCATCGGTGGCCCCTCCCACGCTAAGGCACGCAGCTTCGGCCCACTCCTCCCACCATGACCCGTGCGTCGTCGTCGGCCCCCTCCTCCCGTCACGTGGTGACATTGGCGGCTAGCCCCTGCCTGATGAGGACATCACCATCTAGGATACGATCATGACTATGAGCAAACAAACTAAGGTGCATGCTTTCTACGTTACGATTATTTATTATATATTTGAACTACGGATACTACGCCATGAGATGTGTTTGTTTTTAATTACAGAAAGACTTACATGGATCAAAACAAGAGATGCATGCATATGGAACTCCTGCATTATCATGGAAGTTGGTTGGGGACCAACAGATCAGACAGTTGAACTGCTGATCAGGATAGCTATCTTCGTCATAGACACGAGTGTTGTCTAGACCTCCTGTACTACGCACTTGCAGAATCCCATCTATCAAAACTTCCTTCTAAATTCACAATATCTTGATTGAACTTTTAGTTCTTGCTTGTTCTCGATTTCAGGCAGGGATTAAGACCCTCGTTGTCAGGCTGATCGAGCATCCGCAAGATCAGTAACCTCTAAAAGATTGGCCTAACGGTTACATTGGCGTAACATACGTTGCACATTGTAGTCGGATCGTCAAGTTCAACCTCCACCAAATCAACTTATTCCATCTCACCGAAAGATCGAGCGTCTTTTCTTCTATTACTGTCTTCCCCGTCATGCGCCGCCAGTGGCCCCTCCCTCTCTCGTAGTGCACTGACAGTGACCCCTCTCTCCTTGTCGCCAAAATGCCACTAATCGGCCGACTAGTCGACGACTAATTGTAACTAGTTAACGACTAATTGTAACTAGTCGAACGACCTGATTTTTGAACACTCTAGTCAGGTCAGAGCACCTGGTCGGCTCCGAAAAACCGACCAGGCCGATTAATTGGACGATTTGTAAACACTGACTAGAGCAATAAGTTTTTTGATCAGATGACTAATACAATTAGTCATGATTAGTCGTCCGACTAATTGATGACCGACTAGTTTAGGTCCAGTAGATCTGAGAAAATTTGGCCCATACTTCTAGCCCAGCCCATAAACTAAAAACCCTCGCAACAAAACAAAATGAACTCTCCTCTTCTAGGCTACAGTCGTCGCCCCTTTCAGTTCCAGTTGCACGATAGAACAAAGCTAGAACCTAGCGTCGAATGCTCGTACATTGCCAACATCGCCACCTCCCTCCAAGCGGGCTCCAGCCTCCAGCGTCCAACCTTGCCAGCGTCACCTCCCTTCGCCAGTCCTCCAATCGTCCTTCTCGGTGGCGACTGCCTCTCTACTCACCTGAAGACGGGCTTGACTAGATCTAAAAGGTGAGTACTCACTCCTCAGGTTGTGTCGCTTTGTGTTATGACTAAAGTGGCAGAACACAATCAACCTCAGCTTGAGCTCTCGGCTCTCCTCAGCGCTTTCTGTTAACACATATTAAAGGGGTAGCTTAAGTAGGAGTCCTTATCGTATTGTATTAGGAGTCCTTTGATTTTAGATTAGAAGTTATATCTCTAAGAGGTATATGTATATTAAAGGCTAGCGTTTTAGCCAAGCCAAGTAATAAAATATATATTCCCTTTCTTCTCATCAAACCGGCCAGGGGCAAAGTTCCTGGTCGTGCCTCTTCTATCAGCAAGAAAGAAAGTTCTCTAGCAACATCTATCTAATAATCCGGTGAGAGGGGAACATCCTAAAAGCCATGGCTACCCACAACTATTGGCTACACAGTTCAGGATCCCAAAACCTCGGATCATAACACATATAACTCAAACAATCAGCTCTGATGCAGCATTTGCAGATTTTTAAATAAAAAATGTAGTGTTTCGTATATGGTTCTTACCTTATCTTCTTTTTTGAGATTTTGCTTCTCAAGATGTTTCGAACGCCTTTCTAAAGGTTGTTGTGGAAGCTGCAAACACAAAACATAAGAAAACATAACAAAAACAAGATAATTTCCACAAATAAATACAAAATTTATGTGAAAAGAATCACAATAAAGGGATACTTTGTGCAGCACATAGCAAGAAGTGTTACAGAATACATACTTTGTTCATCTCAGCCCTAGAGAATCGAACAATTACATTGGTGTACAATAAAAAATTGTGTATTGCTTAATTCTGAATTCATGAGCAAGCACAAACTGGGTATGTAAATGAAGTAATAGTGAATTATTTCCCATAAAAAAATGGTTGTCTAATTAACCACCTACGAAATGGAAAAATACAAACAACTTTAGAGCACAATAATACAGATTATCAGACATATTCCATTGGTAAGATGGAAGACAAGTTACCTGTAATCCTTCACTTGCCAAAAACCTACCTCCATCACCACGTTTTCGTCTTTCAGCCAAAGCTTGGCGTGAGGCAATCTGAAAAGGACAAGAACACATACTTACCAATTGAAACTAGTATGGCAACACACATGTACCAACTGTTCTGTTGGTATAACGAGACAATTCAACATTCGTACCACATGCTTATGTGTTGACATTTCTGACACGAATTTATACCCCCACATGGTTTTGAAGGAAAATATCTTTAATTCTTTACCTGTTAGATATAATCAATCTTGCATGTGTATCATATATATAATATGC
The DNA here is from genome assembly GCA_019279435.1 of Zizania palustris. Lineage (NCBI taxonomy): Eukaryota > Viridiplantae > Streptophyta > Magnoliopsida > Poales > Poaceae > Zizania > Zizania palustris. The sequence goes on from JAAALK010000286.1 coordinate 7,573,221, forward strand.
AAGTGCATGATCTAGCGATGAGTATCTTATGTTGCCTAGGTAATGGTATATGGACAGCTTCCGAGCATGGAAAGAAAGGTGACAGTATTTTTATCCAAAGCTAAATATAGTGGTCCTGATTTTCAGTTATAGCATTTCCTTACTTGACATCACTATCCAGTTGAGTAACTGCTAATCACCTTGAGACAACATTATCTTCAGAACTCTTGACATGTATATGTTGGTTTCATGCCATCACAAAAGTGACCTATTCCTTGCCAGTTGCCAGTCAAGCACTCACTTGAGGCAGTTACGGCAGCTATTGAAAATTATGTATGATACATGTTTGCATAAATAAATCATAACTACATGTGCAGGTGTGCAATCAACAATGGATGACAAGTATAAAAAACTGAAACACATTGGCAGTAAAAATATCACCATATCAAGTATGTTATTTTTCATTATATCAGTGATGCCTACATACATTCAAACCTACACACACTGTAATTTTATCTTCACCTTCATTACAGATAATGATAAATTGTATGTAATTTACCTTGGCAGGCCTGCCCGAAACAGGTCTGCTCTGCCGCTTCGAAAGGTACTTATTAACTATCTTCTTCCTCTCCTCATTAGTGTACTGTGACACCCTCAAACCGAGTTCCCTCAACACCCGTGCCTGCAGAGCATTGCTCTCTGTATCAGCTTTTCTAGGTCTTCCCCTCCCTCTCTTTTCCTTTACTTCAACCTGTACCTCCTCTTCTAATTCCTCCTCGCCTTCCCCTGTCTCCTCCTCATCATAATCATCACGATCTTGTGTTACTTCCACGTCCTCTTTTTCCGCCTCCAATTCAGTGACAGACTCCACATCCTTCTCTGCAACATCCTTTTTGCTCTTACCCCTGTTGGAACCCTTCATCCTGCACACATCTTGCCCATTCTTTGGACCTGCCGTCCCAACACCTTTTTCCACAGAACTTTCCACATCGATCACTTCAAAGCTATTATTCACAGGCTTGCGATCCCTCTTCTTATCGCCTACCCTCTTACGCTTACCTGCAGCACCCTCATGTACCTCCTCCTCCCCTTTCAACTCATCCAAACCGTTTGACTTACTCCTCCTGTTCGCGTAATTGCCTCTCGAGCAGAGGAATCGCTGCATGATCATGACGCCATTGCCAACCGAGCGGCGATTGGAGCCCGTGCGCGCCTTAAACCCCAACCTCTCGCCGTACCCGTAGTAGAACCCCTTCGCGGAGTGCACGGAGTCGAACTCCATTCCCAGCACCGGCACGGCGGCTGCCACCTCTCCGGGCGCCACCTCCAGCACGTGGTTGTGCTCCACCACCAGCTTGGAAACCTTCCACTTACCCCCGACAGCGTCCTTCTTCACCACCTCCATCATCGCCCTGCACCTCTCATAAGCCGCCGCCGCCGCCGCCACCACCGACGGCGAAGCTTCCTCATCATCAGCTGCGCTGGCCTGACGGAGCGAGGGGTCGCCGCGGGACGAGAGCTCGTCGGGCACCGGAGAGATCGGTCCGGAGCTCCCCACCGCCGCTTGGTCAGCCATGAATTGGAAGGAGCTAGGGTTTGGTGCAGGATTTGAAATAGCGCGGGGTCTGGACGGCAAGCGGGCAGCGAGGTGCGGGAGGAGGAAGGGGGAGGCGCGGGGTTATATAGTGATCGGAGATGGGAGGGGAGATCGGGTGTGGGGAGGAGGCGTCTTGCCTTGGCTGCGGCGGCCGGCGAGAGTGGGAGACGGGTGGATGCGGAGAAGGCTGCTGCCTGCTGGGATCCAAGGAGCCCAAAAGGCAAATTACTCCAAGCCGGGAAGTACACGATTCCTGTCGCTGGCGATAGGCCCCGTCACAACTACCCCACATGTTAGTGTAAGTCATCTGACCTTTGACTGTGACGTTAGACCGGCGCCAATGGGGTTCGTGGCAGCGACCAGAGCGACAGTGTGGTCCAATGGTGTCACGACGCGTGTGGCGCGGGTTTACAATATTATGATGCCGGGTTAAGTGGGCTAGGTCGTCGGTGGTAAGGTGAGGGCTAATCTAAAATTATGCACTAGTGATCTTAGCATGCCACGGGCCGAAAATTTAATCTAAAACTAGATGGGGAGAAATATATTATTTACACAAATTATTTAAATATATGTATCATTTTATAATAAGAAACAATATAATATTAAATTATTGACGTCAAGATTCGGTAAATCCCAAAGCCAAAAAATGTCACACAGCCAACCAAGGTCAAAAAAAGTCAAGGAAGCTCGTTCATGACGTATGCGTGGCCGGATGAGAGAAGCCGATTGGGATAAAGATGAGAAGAAGATGAAGATTATTTGGAATCAGTTAAGATATGATGTTTGGACGGCAAGTCTTTAGACTATAAATATGTACCCTTTAGTTAGGTTTAAAAACACATCTCTGTCAAACAACTAATCGGCGCATTGCCATCCTTGGCTTTCAAGGTTAATTCACAGTGGGATTCGTCACTCGGAGCTGGGCTGCATCGTTCCGATCTCCAGCGAAGAGGTGAGTCCCGCCACCCCCGACGACCGTATCGACTAGGTTAATATCCTCACGACTGCATTAATTTGATCTCTTGAGGTGAACGCCGAAACAGTACGGTCGTCGGTTGTCCTCAGTGTATTAGCTTGGTCTAAGGCTGCATCAGTTTGATCTCTTAGATTGATATGATCTATGTATGATAGTTTGAGGCTTCATCGTTTAGATCCGACATCTCTAGCTATTGTATCTCTTTTATGTTGTATACCGTTCATTTAAATAAAGCATGTCAGGTACTTTGATATATTATTAAGATCATCGTGACTAGCTAGTCTTAGTTAGATCCGATCTAGTTATTGTGGTGATTTTCATTATATAGACATGTTATCTGGTACGTTTTATTTATTTCTGTCGAAGTTCAAGCCAACATGTTATCTTCAGTTCAGCGCCATATCATACCCACCATCGGAAAGCGCTCATCGACCCACATGTGTAAATTGTTTATCTCATCGGCCGATGGCATACTCACCCGATTGGTTCAGCCATGGTCATCGGTCCTATGGCCGATTGGCGTGATATTCCACGATTTCACTATCTTTGCCACAGTCATCGGCTCGTCAGCCGATCGGCTATGCTACTGATGTTATCCTTTATGTTTCCTTATCAATTGTATGGTCAAACTTATTGGCACGCTTTGAACCCTTTTCTTGAGAACATAGGACCTGCACTAGAGTTAAGCAGATCTCTCAGGCCACGCGTGTGTCAAAGTGTGACCAAAAAATTCACCAACACGTTTTTTTGTATGCCCGGTGGGACAATCTCCAGCAACTCAGTCATGGTGAATGAGATCAACGACGACAACATCATCCCATTCACTCTCGACACAATGACCAAAGATTAGAGGGCAGGGGTATAGAAGTACGTGGATGACTTCAAGAAGTTATGTTTGCAGTCATACAACACAACTCGGTCGGGTATCGTTCAGAAGGAGCAATTGTCAAGGCCAGCGTTGGCCATAGCGACCGGCCAGCCGACGGAAAGCCCTCAGGCTAGTTTTTAGGAGATTATTGACCAGGCAGTCCACCATGCACTGGTCAACCAATTCGAGACACTAGTCAACACCCTTCACGGGCTGATCAAGAAAACTATTGATAGTATCGTAGCCCATGAACCACCACAATGCCTGACATACCTCCTCGACAATCAAACAAGAGTACTACAACATACTCGGTAGGCACTTTAGACGCAAGGGCCAATGAGGCTAGAACAATTGGGCACCTCGCCCGGTCATGAAGGCAATAAGACTGCTCATACGGTGGCCCCCGCATAGGGTCCGCTATAGAGCACACCATATGTCATCGAAAGGAATGCACTGGCGCCATTTCTGGCGTCTGACCCAAGACTGTCAAGACAAGGGGTATCGTAAGTAACATACAACATCGCAATAAACACAATGTCGGACCTCGTGCCGCTAAGGGGGGCACCCGATGGCATCCTGCCTATGTATCATCGGACGACATACTACGGGACACAGCCCTATGGTGACGAGGGACAATAAAGATACAACACTGCCCAACAAGATCAAATCAATAGACCCCAATGCCTGACCAGTCCCCAACACCAGGGCAGCAGGAAGATGACTAGGTGAATCGGATCACATAAGTTATTAGAGATCAATTTGGGTTGAAGCCCAAGGAACAGATGTACATGTATCAGCAACCATACCTTGAATGGTTCGATCGAGTACCACTGCCAGGCCAATACAAGGTAATTGACTTCGCCAAGTTTTCGGGACAAGACTCAGTCTCCACGATCGAGCATATCAGCCATTTTGTTGGACCAAAATAGGCAACCAGAGGGGTTGAATGGGAGCTTTTAAAATTTCTCTTTTGTTGAACAGACTTCAAACACACCCTTCAAAGTGTCTGGTTTGGAGGTATTGAACACACTCCGAACATAGGCTTCGCACGGGGTAAAAGTTTGAAGTCTAGAAGACTTCGATCCCACTCAGAAACCCAAAGTCACACTTGACTCAGCAAAGTTTGTGTTGGCTCCGCACCCAAAGGTGCCTTCGAGCAGACTTCACACAACAGTACTTCGAACAGGTGTGTTTCCCTCGAAGAGCTCTAAACAAATGCTCCACACTTAGTAACAGGTACTAGGCTTTGCACTGCAGATTGCTTCAAACAGAACTTAGCTAAAATGTCTAGTAAGGTAGACTCTAGTTCTGCTAAGAAAACTAACTAGCATCGCTTGCACAAAACAGATGATACTTCACTAGTAATCCAGGAGGACTAGCCTCTGATATACACAGAGCGAACTAACACCAAAATCACTTCCAGAAATTGCAAGCAAGAGACACAAAGCACTTTGTCTAGGTAAACACAAAGTATAAAACAGAGTTTGCTCAGAATAAAAGGACTACAGAAAACACGACCAAACAGTGCAAAAACACATATACAAGTTCATGCAATCAATGAAAACATAATGAAGATTTCATTGCAAGAACAGAGAACACAAAACTCATAGATCCAGAGTACAACTCATGGTGGCTGGGTGTGGCGCCCCGATTTATCGAAATCAGAACATTATTGAATTTCATAAGAAAAACAATAATACAAGAGATTCATCATGCGACAATCGTAGATACGACAAGTATTCATGGTGCGCAGACCATATTTATTACATCAGGATAAAAATTAAATAAGTAAATAAAAGCATGACGAACGCCCTCTTTAGGATCTTCTCTTGACTGGGTCGCTACTCCAGACCATCCTCGTAGCAGGCGTCCTCTGAAGTGTGTCCAACGGGTATGAGTACAAAAAGTACTCAACAAGCCACCGCAGATGCAAATAGTAATGCAAGGTAATAACAAGGGAAGCATAATGGCAAAAGTGCGGAAAAGTACATTTTCAGTTATTGCATTAAGTGTAGTCAATTTTTATCATGCGTAAATATAAACATGAACATTAATAACACCATCTAACTCGAGGAGTACGTTTTACCTCCTCGCACAACCGTCCTTACATGTCAAACCAACATGCACATCCATATTCAAAGTAATCTAACTGTGGGATGTCACGCAACCCGCCCTTGACCGTGGTCTCGGCTTTTCGAAAAGATTTATGACTCTGATCAGAGATGTACTATTGTACCCACAAGGCACACACTCATCCCAAACACCAAAGTGTAACGAGATGACCCATACCACGGGAACTCGTGCCAAAACCTCAGCATGAAATGCTCCAAGCGATAACCACCCGCTTTAGGTTTCGCCGGTGCGCTGGGCCGCATCCCGGCTAATGTCGCACCCCTTTTTGCACCACGTCGGTACAAGCCACTCGCAGGTGCTGCTTGACCCATCTCCAAATGGTGGTCTCGGTTTGGAACACTCCATACCTTAGTTAGGACTTACCCATTAGACTTGTGGTTAGTACGGAAGTGTATTGCAACGGATCCCACAGACCAGTCCTTATAGTGCCCCGGGTGCTACCGACCAATGCCCTAGCTTGCACCCAGAACCCACCATGCATACACTCTCAACCATAACTCTATCACCAACAGCATTCCAGAGATAAGAATAACGGGGATCATATAGTAGATTCCAATCGCTACGACTCATTTTTAATCCTATAGCAATCGTGTCGATACATTGGACACTAGCTAATAGTACTAATCATATGGTGACAAGGAGTTTAGGCTAGATAGCATGGCTTGGGTTGCACATCAAGGTCGGGGGATCCTAATAAATATATTGTAAGAGTTTCATTTGACTAATGCATGTATATCCTATGTATTTTAGCGATAGTTTAGTAAAACATGGGTTCAATATGCTCAAAAGTGGTGTTTGGTGACTTGCCTTGTTCAGCGAAAGGAGAGGGAGGAACTTCGGGAAAATACTCCGGCTCCTCGACGGCGTCGTAATCTTCTCGTTATAAATAAAGTAAAATAAAATAAATACAACATTCAATTTAAACAATACAAAACCACACAACAAGCACATAGGTTTAAATTGGTTTAATTTAAGGAAAACCAAGTTGTTAGTTTCTGAAATCTATTTTATAAATAATTTAAAATGGACTATAAAGAAATATGGCCCTTTCTAAAAGGGATTTTTAAATTGTGAAATAATCTCTTTTTAAGCTTTCTAATTAATTTAAAATGAAAGGTACAGAGAAAACTTATTGGTTTCATTATATTAAAATGAATAAATATAAATTTTACTGGAATTTAGATAATAAAGTTTGTATTTTAACATAAGGGCATTTGAATACTTTAATAAATAAGAATGAAATATTCAAAGTAAACATACTGTTTTTATTGTCCTAACGTGTAGAGAATAAAATTACAAAATTTCTGGAATTGAAATGATAATGTTTGGAGTTCAAATGCGCCAGATATGAATTTTACAAGTTTAAAACAGTTTCTAGAATTTAATTTAAATTCAAAATAGCCTCGGGTCCATGGTGAGCCAGGCCCACGGTGAACCCGCGCACTGTGCGTGTGGTCCGGCCCAATCTGGATCGTTGGATCCAGATCCAACGCGCGAGGGCGAGGCGGGGGAGTTAAGTTATCGTGGACGGTTGAGATTAAAACATCGAACCGGTCCGCGATGAACGGCTCAGATTAAACATGGGTTATTAAAACTAACGGACGCGCGAGATTAAAACATACCCCTTCGCTCAGATCCGACGGCGTAGATTAAACCGCACATGGGATTTAATCGGTACCGTTAGATCCAGATCGCACGGCCAGGATCAAATCTGACACGGCATGGGTACTCGACCCGTGCCGGTCGTCTTCTCCGGCGACGGCGAGTGGGCCAAAGGCCACGGCGGGCTACGTCAATCCTAGCTAGGCCTAGAAATGGAAAGAGGACGCCTAGGGGATCACGGGGGTACCTTCACGGTGGTCCGAGGTCGACGGAGTGCGGTCGGCGGCGAGGGTAGACGACGGAGTGGTTCGGGTTCCTCGTCGGTGATGGTGTTCTGGCGGGGTTCGTCGCCGGCGGAGGGGTGGCCGAGATTGGCGAGGTCCTTGCGGTCACAATGGTGCGGTCGGCGAGGATGGGAGAGGTCACCGCCTCACCGGTGACGGCGAGTGGTGATCGGAGTGTGGGCGGCGGTGGTGCGCTAAAAACCGAAGTGCAAGTGCTCTGTTCGTTCTCGCAGCGAGTGAGCATGGGGGATCAAACACGGACGGTCAGGGGGTTTAAATAGGGCCACCGGTGGAGTTCGCATGCAAGGAAAGCCGAGGGAGCTCCTTAACTCACCGGCGAGGGCTCGGCCATGCACGCGCAGCGCGATCCCTGGACGTAATCGCGAGGTTAAACGAGGGGAAACGGTCGGCCGGGCGCGGGGGACCGTTTAATGGCGATAGATTAAAGAGGGGGGCAGCGAGGTGGATCCGAGGCGGGGGTCGTCGGCCGGCGCAATTTGGGGGCGGTGGCGGGAGGTAGACGATGGATCCGATAGGTGGGCCGAGGCAATCAGTGGGCGCGAGCGCACGAGGGCGGTGGCTGACGGGTGGGGTCGGGCTCGGCCGCGAGAGGGTGTCGGTTGGCGCCGACAGGTGGGGTCCGGATGTCAGTCTGAGGCACGCGGGGTAATGGGCTGGGCCGGCCGGGAGAGAGAGAAAGGGAGGGGGAGGCCCACTACTGCTTAAAAGGTTTCCTGATTAAAAATAATTGCAGAAAATGGATTAAAATATTTCGGCTACTTCCAAGGTTGATAAAAATTTGTAAAAATTCTCAAAAATATATCTTGGTCTTGGGATCATGTACAAAATTTTCTAGCCCCTGGTTTGGTCATTTCATCTAGGTTCTAGTTCAAAAAGGTTAAGGAGGGCATTAAAGGTATTTCCAAATAAATAATTCCAGGAAACGGGATTTAATAATATTTTTATTTCTTCGAAAATTAGGGGTGTTACACTGGGCCAAAGCTACAGTGAGTATAGAGGATTCTAAAATGGAGTGCACAGTGTTGCCCTAGATCTCAGTCTGCTTCTCCTTTTATAGGCACTACTTTGACCGGCGAATAGACTACTATACCCCTAGGGTTTACAACTTTACTGCCTCTGGCAGTCACGAGGGTACATATGGTAGTCTACTTTGCTGAAAGCTCCTTTTGTGTCAGCTTATCAGACTGGAATCTTGGATCCTCTTCATAAGGCTCTTTATGGACTCAAGCAGGCCCCTCGGGCATGGTATGATAGACTTCGGTCTTTTCTGCTTGAGCGAGGGTACATGATGGGGTCAGTCGACAAAACCTTTTTACTCTCAAACATGGCAAAGATTTCCTGCTAGTTCAGATTTATCTGGATGATATCATCTTTGGTGGCTTTTCTCATGCTTTGGTTGTCGAGTTTGCAAATACCATGAGGAGGGAGTTCGAAATGTCCATGATGGGCGAACTCACATTTTTCCTTGGTTTGCAAATCAAGCAAAGCAAACAAGGTACTTTCGTTCATTAGACAAAGTACACCAAGGACCTGCTCAAGAAGTTCGACATGGCTGATGCGAAGCCACTGAGGAGCCATGCTGAATAGAGTGGGCCTCATGGCTCCAGATGTGACGAGTCATTGTAAACGATAGTCAAAGAGGACAGAAGAGAAGAGATCTGCTGTGTCATGGGCTGCGTGTGACTCAGGTACACGGGCAGCGAGCGACTATCGGGCAGAGGGGTTGCGAAGTCAGGCTGGCCCAATTCGGGTACATGGGCTAGGAGCAGCAGAGGACTGTAGGACCGAAAGTAGCGACCAGAGGGGGGTGAATGGGAGCCTTTAAAAATTCTTTCGAATCAATGGCCTGATCCCAATACCCAATGCACCTCAGAAAAGACTACGCAGCAGAAAATAAAAAGTGGTATCGGAGCGAGGTTAGGGTTTTTCCATACCTTAACCGGTTCTAAACCCCAGTAGTGACCATGACGTCTCCTGGCAAGGTCCCGTCCTTGGAAGCCTATGGCTATAATTATTGGAAGACTCGCATGCGGGCCTATCTTATGAGCCAGGGTTCGGACATTTGGGATATTTGCGTTCACACCACGTTTGTCATATTGCCAGTTACTGAGCAGGGTACTGCTGGTATCATTGCTCAGCATCTGAGCAACAGTAAGGCTGTGAACATTCTGTTTTCTGGCTTAGGTCCCACTGAGTTTGAGCGTGTGAGTCATCTCTCCACTGCGAGAGAGATCTGGGCTACCCTCAAGGCACACCATGAGGGAACAGCACAGGTCAAGGCTCGGCTCTATCAGACCTACCGGCGTGAGTACGAGAACTTCACACAGAAGCCGGGTGAATCTGTTGAGGCTTTGTTTGGTCGCTTTCAGTCGATCATTAACAAGCTTCGGGACAACAAGGCTGAGGGTGCTCAGTTAGTCTCAGATCATGAGCAGGCGCTCAAGGTTCTTCATACCTTGGACCCAAAGATCTGGGAGATCAAGGTATCCTCTATCGTTGAGAGTACTTCTTATGATACCTTGACCATTTCTGAGTTGTTTAGCAAGCTGAAGGCCACTGAGGTAGATATCCAGTTGAGATCAAATCTCACTGGTTCTGGATCAAAATCCCTGGCCCTTGCTACACCTTCAGTTGATCCCTCTGCTGTGAGCTGTGCTGGGTTCTCTTTGATGTCTATCACTGAGGACCAGCTTGAGTTGTTGGGAGATGATGATTTGTGTCTCTTTAACAACCGGGTGCGTCGTGTCTATGATAAGAGAATGTTCAAAAGACACGGCACAAAATCCGGATGCTTTGAATGTGGTGATCCAGGACACTTCATCGCCGACTGCTCCAAGTGCAGTGGATACAAGAAGGGCACCGGCAACAGCTTCCACGACTCCGGCAAGCATGAGAGCCCCTCCTTCAACAAGGGCAAGCCGAAGACTCATTTTTTCAAGAAGGCCCTGAAGGACTACCGGCGAGAGAACAAGAAGCGCGACAAGGCCTTCTTCACCGAGATGGAGAAGAGCTACTCCAAGCAGTCCACGTCTTCTTCCTCTTCATCGAGCTCAAGCGATGAGGAGATCGCCATCAGGAAGGGGAAGGACAAGGACGATCCGGCGGGCCTCTGCTTCATGGCTTTCGGGGACAAGCCGAAGAGCCACCCACACCAGCGCCGAAGATCCCGCAAGAGCTTCTATTCTATGGCTCTTGGGGATAGAGAAGAAAAGACCTCCTCCGACGACTCCGACGACGACGACAGCAAGGTATCATCTTATGAGCGTGAAATTGTTGATTTACTTGAGAGCAATCGTCAGGAGTTGAAGTATCGGGAGAAACTGCTTAGGGGGGCTAAGAAAAGGATAGACGAGTTAGAGGGTGAGCTTTCCGTGGCCAACGGTAGAATTGAGAGTCTATCTTCTTCCCCTTGCTTGGGTGATAGCAGTGAGTGCCCGAAGTGTGAGGTGCTTCTGTGTGACCTGTCGACTCTGAAGTCCAGGTACACAAAAAGGGTTGATGAGAGGGACGCTTTGGCCACTGAGCTTGAAAGCGCTCAGCTGGAGCTGAAAGATGCTCAAGCCACTGTCGTCGCACCCTGTGTTGATTGCCCATCTCATATAGTTGCCTTAGCTGAGCTGAAATCCAAGGGTAATGAACATTTGGGTGATTTGGAGAGGTTGAGAGCTGAGCTTGCCCAGACTAGGCTAGAGCTTGAGACACTGTCAGTTCCACCCACTGTCTGTGAGAACTGTCTGTCTCTTAGAATGGAGTTGATCAAGCTGAAAGCCGAAAAGTCTGTCCAGGTAGATAGTGAGTGTGAGACCTGCTTGTCTCAGGTGGAGGTACTAGCTTCCTTGAGAGAGGAGCTAGCTGATTCTCAAAATGAGAACTTTTACCTCCGGTCTATCCTGAGTTGGATCAGTGCCAGAGAGCCACAGCTCGGCATGATGATCCAGCAGTTCAAGAGGCAGGATGGGTTTGGGGTAGGTTACACCTACACCAAGGCTGACTTTGAGAGTGCCATTAGCCGGGCAGTGGAGTGGAGTAAAATGACTCCAGAACAGAGGTATCCCAAGACTCACTCCACTGAGTCTTCCCAGGCTTGTCAGCCCAAGGATGGAGTGATCCATGAACCACCTAAAGCTCCACCCAAGAAACCTATCTGGGTTCCAAAACCCAAAAATCTCCACACTTCTCTTGACTCTCTTCCTGGACCCTCTCAGCCCAAGAAGACAACACCTATCACCACTAAGCCCAAACATCCCAAGCCTCAACCACATCCCAAGAAGCCCACCTATCATTGTGAGTACTGTCAGAGAGACGGGCATCTTGCGAAGTTCTGCTTCAGGAGGAAGCGGGTTGAGAGAGCAGAGAGGGCTCGTAGTGATCAGGAGCAGTTCTACCAGGAGGGTGGTAGACTGCGTGTTCCTCGGCGCGGGGAGAGGCTGGAGGCCAGGCCGCGTTGTGTAGGTGGTGATAGAGGAGACGGTTTTCTTGCCCGTGCTCCAGTTGGTGGTGTCCGTTCCGGCAGAGTTCCAGACCGTGTTGGCTATGGTTCTGGACCTCGTGGCCGCAGGGTCAGGCAGAACCGAGGACCGCGCTTTGAGCCGCGTTTTGGTCCAAACTCTTTTGATGGTTTTCGCTTTCCATCTTTTGAGCAGATGGCTCGACACTGGTTTAGCTCTTTTGCTAAACCTGGTGCCAGACCATTTGCTCCCACTTACAGACATTGATTGTGCAGGACCGGGGACTGGAGGATGTTTGGATCATGGACTCAGGATGCTCTCGCCACATGACGGGACATCGCAGATGGTTCTCCAGTCTCACTCCCCCGAGCTCCAAAGAATATATCACGTTCGGGAACAGCGGTCAAGGTAAAGTAAGCGGCATAGGCTCAATTAGCATTTCAGATCATTTTTCTTTGAAGAATGTTGCTTTGGTTAAAAATTGGGTTAATTTTTTCTGTGCCATTACGATTTTTACGGTTTGCCAAAATGCCATCGTTGTGTCACTGCCAGATGGGGACCGCCACAGTCACTGACAGTGGCATGTAGGCAATTTCTGAAAATTATAATGGCATGTGAGTAATTTTCCCTTAAAAATTTGACCTTTAACTTGATTTCTGTGTCGCAACTTCTTGAGGATGGTTTGGAAGTGCGTTTTAAGAAGGGCAATTCTTCTGTGGTTGATTCTAGAGGGTCTTTGGTTTGTCAGATTTTACCTTTCGGTAAAGTTTTTCGAATTGACTTCTCTAGTTCTTTTGGCCCTTCTCGCTGTTTGATTGCTGGATCTTCTTCTGAGCTCTGGAAGTGGCATAGGAGGTTAGGTCACTTGAGTTTTGATCTGCTAGTCAGGTTAAGCTCTATGGACCTCATCCGAGAATTGCCCAAGCTTAAGATGGAGAAGGATCTAGTTTGTCATCCCTGTCGTCATGGGAAAATGGTTGCCGCTTCTCACGCACCTGTGTCTCAGGTGATGACTTCATATCCGGGCGAGCTTTTACATTTGGACACTGTAGGTCCAGCTCGGGTACGCTCAGTCGGTGGGAAGTGGTATGCACTTGTGATTGTTGACGACTTTTCTCGATTCTCGTGGGTTTTCTTTTTGGAGTCTAAGGATGAAACGTTTCAGTTTGTTCATGACCTGATTTTGAAGCTGAAGAATGAGAACAATGGTCGGATGCGAGCAATTCGCTCCGACAACGGCTCTGAGTTCAAGAACTCTCGGTTCGTCAACTTCTGTAGTGATCAGGGTCTGGATCATCAGTTTTCTTCTCCTTACACTCCCCCACAGAACGGCGTTGTGGAACGGAAAAACCGCACGCTAGTTGAGATGGCCAGGACGATGCTCGATGAGCACATGACTCCTAGGCGTTTTTGGGCTGAAGCCATGAACACGGCCTGCTATCTAGCCAACCGCATTTTTCTTAGAGCTTACCTAGGTAAGACCTCATACGAGTTGCGGTTTGGCAGACAGCCCAAGGTGAGCCACTTGCGAGCGTTTGGCTGCAAGTGCTTTGTGCTCAAGAAGGGAGGGCACTTGGACAAGTTTGAGTCTCGTTGCTGGGATGGTGTTTTTCTTGGTTATGCATTACATTCTTGAGGCTTCCGTGTTTGGAACCTCGAATCCCAGCTGCTTGTCGAGACTTGTGAGGTTTCTTTTGATGAGTCCTTGCCTTCTTTGACTCCTTCTTTTGAGCTTTCTGGTGATGATGAGCTTGGAGAGTCCATCTTTGAGGAAGATGAGGATACTCCAGCTGCTGATGAGGGCGGGCCTTCTGCATCCCCCGCAGAGCCCACACCTTCTGAGACTTCGACTGATGATGAGGGCGGACCTCTGATCACTTCTTCCACTTCGATCGAGCCCCCTCAGTCGAGTCCAGAGGTGCCAGCTGCTGACTCCGGTGAGGTGACTTCAGATCACCAGGGAACCCGAGCAGTTCAGCGTGACCATCCCTCAGAGCTCATCATAGGTGATTTGACTGAGAGGACTTTGCGTTCTTCTGCCTCTCTCGCTGTGTTTGCTGAATCTGCGTTTGTTGCATCTTTTGAGCCCAGAGACGTTTCTCATGCTCTTTTTGATTCTAATTGGATTAATGCTATGCAAGAAGAGCTTGAGAATTTTGTCCGTAATCGGGTTTGAACACTAGTTGAGCCGCCACCAGAATGCAACCCCATAGGCACCAAGTGGGTGTTCAAGAACAAGCAAGGTGAAGATGGGGTTGTGGTGCGCAACAAGGCTCGACTAGTTGCCCAGGGTTATTGCCAGAAGGAAGGTATTGACTTTGAAGAAACCTTCGCTCCTGTTGCCCGTCTTGAGTCCATTCGTATTCTTCTAGCTTTTGCCGTTTCGAAGGGTTTTAAGCTTTTTCAAATGGATGTTAAGAGTGCTTTTCTGAACGGGTACATAGAAGAGGAGGTTTATGTTAGGCAACCCCCCGGCTTTGAGAACCCTAAGTTTCCTCGACATGTTTTTAAGTTGCACAAAGCTTTATACGGGTTGAAGCAAGCCCCTAGGGCTTGGTATGACCGGTTAAAGCAATTTTTGTTGGGGAAGGGCTTTGTGATGGGGTCTGTGGACAAAACTCTCTTTTTGCTCAGAGTTGCTTCAGACTTCTTAGTTGCTCAGATTTATGTGGACGGCATTATTTTTGGCGGTACTACTAATGATCTTGTGTCCAAGTTTTCTGAGCAGATGCACAGTGAGTTTGAGATGAGCCTCATGGGTGAGCTTAAGTATTTCCTAGGGCTCCAGATCAAGCAGACCAAGGACGGCACCTTCATCCACCAAGGTAAGTACACTCGTGATATGCTTAAGAAATTTGACTTTGGTGGTGAATTGAAGCCGCAGATGACCCCGATGAGCACTTCTGGGGGTCTGGACAAGGATGAGAGCGGTGTCAAGGTCAATGAAAGGGAGTTTCGAGGGATGATTGGTTCGCTGTTGTACTTGACGGCAACAAGACCGGACATTCAGTTCGCCATGGGACTTTGCGCGCGTTTTCAGTCTTCACCACGCGCGTCTCACCGGCAGGCTGTCAAGCGCATTTTTAGGTATCTCACGTATGCGCCCGATCTCGGTCTTTACTATTCAGCATCATCATCTCTTGATCTATTTGGCTTTTCGGATGCCGACTTTGGTGGGTGCCGGTTGGATCGCAAGTCGACTTCCGGTACTTGCCAGTTTCTTGGTTCATCTCTTGTCTCTTGGTCTTCTCGAAAGCAATCTGGAGTTGCTCTTTCGACCACAGAGGCTGAGTACGTAGCTGCTGCTAGCTGCTGCTCACAGTTGGTTTGGATGATTTCCACTCTACGAGACTTTGGGTTGTTCTTTCCTACCAGGGTTCCATTGTTTTGCGACAGCACTAGTGCTATTAGTGTAGGGAAAAATCCGTGTCTTCATTCAAAAACCAAACATATTGATGTGCGCTCTCACTTCTTGCGGGATCAATATGAGAAAGGTGTCATTGACCTTATTCATGTTGATACCCATCATCAGTTGGCTGACATTTTCACCAAACCCCTAGATCAGTCTACCTTTGAGCGTTTACGAGGGGATTTGGGTGTTGTGTATCCTTTTTAGGATATTTTGCGTCAGTTTTCTTCCTTCTTTACTCTTTTCTTGAGTCCTTTTGTGTGTGTTCATATCATACATATTCACATATCACACTTTTGAGCCTGCTTCTGTTATATGATTGAACTGCTTTACTTATTCTAGCTGGTACATGCTTTTGATTACTTGTCAATGATCATGCTTTGGTTCAGTTCACTTGATATATCTGATATCTGTCATATGCATGGCGTTTACGCTTTCAAATTAAAAAATGATCACCATTGCTTCTGGTAACTAGCATGTGTAAGCTGAATGTTCTTGCTAGCTGTTACATACCTTATAGCTAATTTCTGACTTAGATGCAAATATGCAACTTGGACATCTAAATGCTTTAAACATGGAAATGTGCTATAAAAATGATGAAAATTCGAGAACAATGAAAATTCCATACCTTTTTGTGCGTAACTTGAAAAGATCCAGGTGGGTTTGCTTTGTCGCATTACATTTGTTCTGGACTGCATACCATAGCACTTGGGTATGAACTAGGACAGTGTAGTGTATGCCAAGACCAATGTCTTAAGCTTCTGATGGTCCAGTTCTGGCCTAGGCTTGACTTGGTCGGTCAGCATAAGGTTTGACATGCAAATAACCCCTGGCATAAATGAAAAAGAAAAATTGAAAAAGCCTGAACATTTAAAAGATAACAAGTTTGCTGAAGCACTTTGGTTTGGACAATGCTTAACTTGGTAGATTTCATTTAGCTTTTGCATCTCATGTTTTACCTTGCTTGTTTTACTGGACAATGTGGTGATGCTTTTGTTTGCCAAAACTGAAAAATGCGTGCTAATGACTTTTCTTTTGATATCATCTGTTGCACTGATCATGCCATGTGTCTTAGACAGTACCTCTTTTGCTATACTTGCTAGATGCTGTAACTGCAGTTAATCATATCTGAGAAGCATGCTTTCTACACTCCACCTGCACCCCAGTTGCATTCACTGCATATCTTGAGGGGGAGTTGCATTTCAGGGGAAGTCTGTGTCTCTTTTGAGTGCTTGATGAGTTCACTTGTCAACAAGGGGGAGAAAATTTGGGATCAGAGTTTAAGGGGGAGTTCTTACTCTGTTGATATCCTTGTTATTCTACAATCGCACTCATTTTGAGCTTTTATGTTTTGGTTAACCATAATGACCGCTTCTTGCTCTTGTTTGGCTTTTGGTCATTAAGGTTAAACTTTTACCTTATTTTTCTTCTTCTTTGTTCTCTTGTATTTTGTTTTCGTGTTTCCACATTTGTTCGCAGGTGCTGAAGAGCTGAGAAAAGAGGAGTGTTGACAATGCACTCATCAAGGGGGAGATTGAGGAGCCATGCTGAATAGCGTGGGCCTCATGGCTCCAGAAGTGATGAGTCATTGTCAACGATAGTCAAAGAGGACTGAAGAAGAGAAGAGATCTACTGTTTCATGGGCCGCGTGTGACTCAGGTACACGGGCAGCGAGCGACTGTCGGGCAGAGGAGGCTGCGAAGTCGGGTTGGCCCAATCCGGGTGCATGGGCCAAAAACAGTAGAAGACCCACTGGGCTGTTGACCAGGATTGACTCAGGTACACGGGCGGTGAGCGATTGCCGGGCTGAGAGAGCTGCGGAGTCGGGCCGGCCCAATCCGGGTACCTGGTGCAAAGCCAGTGGAGGCTTTGTCAGTTTCGGCATAAAACTGACAACCGTTGATTCTGTATCCGACTGTCCAGAAGAGAAGCCGTAGTCGCTACGAAAACTTAGCTTCCGGATAAGTCATCTGTAACTCTAGGCCCACAGTCAGTCTGTCGTGTCTGTAAAAATTCCTAAGGGCAGTAGAGTCTTTTCCTTTATTTTTGAGTCTGTAAAAACCCTAAGGGGCTGGTAGAATATTCCTAGTGTTGGGCTGCCTATAAATTGGACCCCAATCCCTAGGGTTTTGACTACCCTTTGTGCTGAAATCAAATCCACTCTTTTGGGTCACTTTTTGTCTCTTGCATTGCCTCTCTCCTCTCTTGGTTCCCTGCTTGCGCCGCCAGGAAACATTTGCTCCTGTGTTTAATGCTTTGCTTTTAATGTTGCAGTAAATGCCCTATTTCATTGTGTGCTGCATCTGCAAAGGTTTTAAATGGCTGCATTTCATTAGCATAGCAAGCTTTCCCGTGGTTTTTTGATGCTTTGGAGGCTTCGGCTGGGTGTGTTCTTCACTCTAGTAGTACTAGTTCTTGCTGTTGCAAGTAGTACTACTTCCCTGCAGCTACAGTGTTCTGTGCAGCTTTTCACCTTCTACTGCACAGCTTTTTGATCGAAGCTGACAGGGTCTATTACCTTTTCTGGCTGTGTCTCTGGCGAAGTCTTTCTCTGTTCGAAGCCCCTCAGCTCCGTGAGACAGGCTTCGACTTAGCATCTTCGAAGGCTTCGCTCAATCTTCGATTTTCGGTGTGCGGTCTATGTTGATAAGCTTCGAAGTATTTTTGTGAACGGACAGCATCGCATACTTCGAACAACATACTCCGAATCTAGCTGTTCGAAGTCCACACTTCGGTAGGCTTCGAAGTTGGGTTCGAAGCTTGTCATTTCTGATAGACTTCGATTTGTTTTCCTTGTGGCGTGTCAACCTTCGATTCTCCTTCCGAAGCTTTCCCTGTTCGAAGATAGAGTGTAGGCTTCGGACTTGAATTTCCGTCGTGTGACAGACTTCGCTTCTTTGTTCTAAGGTTGTCCTTTTGTGTGTTGTGTTCGAAGCTTTTTGTTCGAAGGTTTTGCTTCGAAGCTTTCGGTTCAAAGTTGTGTTCGAAGTTTTGTCTTCGAAGTGCATACTTCGAACCAGGCTCCGGCATTGTCATACTGCGCTCCGAAGTACACTTCGCAACTTGCCACTTCGAACTAGGCTAGACCGTGACACCTTCGGCTCTCGGACAGGCTCCGTCACCAACCTCCGAAGCAGACCTCGACGTGCGAAGGGGGCTTCGCCAAGTTCCGAACAGGAGACAAATTTGGACAATAACTTCTCTTTTCATCTTACACATACTTAAAAATTCTTTCGAATCAATGGCCTGATCCCAATACCCAACGCACCTCAGAAAAGACTACGTAGTGGGTCTTCTACTGTTTCTGGCCCATGCACCCGGATTGGGCCAGCCCGACTTCGCAGCCTCCTCTGCCCGACAGTCGCTCGCTGCCCGTGTACCTGAGTCACACGCGGCCCATGAAACAGCAGATCTCTTCTCTTCTTCAGTCCTCTTTGACTATCGTTGACAATGACTCATCACTTCTGGAGCCATGAGGCCCACGCTATTCAGCATGGCTCCTCAAGGACCCACTGGGCTGTTGACCAGGATTAACTCAGGTACATGGGCGGTGAGCGATTGTCGGGCTGAGAGAGCTGCGGAGTCGGACCGGCCCAATCCGGGTACCTGGTGCAAAGTCGATGGAGGCTTTGTCAGTTTCAGCGCAAAACTGACAACCGCTGATCTTGTATCGGAGTGTCCAGAAGAGAAGTCGTAGTCGCTACGAAAGCTTAGCTTCCGGATAAGTCATCTGTAAATAGGAGTTTACTATTTTGTCCCTAGGCCCACAGTCAGTCAGTCAAGTCTGTAAAAATATCCTAAGGGCAATTTAGTCTTTTCCTTTATTTCAGCGTCTGTAAAAAACCCTAAGGGGCTGGTGGAATATTCCTAGCTATTGGGCAGCCTATAAATAGGGCCCCAATCACTAGGGTTAGGTTACCCTTTTATGAAATCACTTTTTAATCAAGGTTTGGGTCATTTGTGTTTCCTACACTTTCTCCCTCCCTGCATGCGCCGCCAGGAAGATTGCTTTTGTTTCTTCATGAGTTCATCTCGATTCTTCTCTGGTCTGGATGATTTTATTCCTGCTGTTTTGTGTGCAGCATTTCGTTAATAGCTCTGCAGTTTCATTTTGCGTGCGGCTATTTTATTCGTGAGAAAATCATTCTCTCTGGCTGCTTCATTTTTGTTCTTCACGTGTGAGTACTAGTTCATGAGTACTGTAGCAAGGAGTAATACTTTCCTGTAGCTACAGTGTGCTAGTACTCTAGCTTTGCTTTTTCCTGTGTAGCTTTTTGATCGAGTAGACATGGTCTAGTCTTTCTCTGGCTGTTTCTAGCGAAGCCCCTTTTTGTTCGAAGTCCTTCAGATCTGTAGAGCAGGCTTCAACCTGACTTCTTCGAAGGCGTTGCTAGGACTCTGAACTCGAACTGTGAATCTAGCTTTGAAGTATGCTCTGTGTTTAGTGTTTATTCTTTGACATACTTCGGCACTTTTGCGAAGCATACTTCGACAGGCTTCGAAGTTAACTTTGAAGCATGTCTCTATGGTAGACTTCGCTCGGGGTGTGTTTTCTGAGAAATTGTTCTACTGTGGTCATCGTCGTTGATCTCAGTTGGTGAGTTCGAAGCTTGTTTTTCGAAGTTTGTTTCAAGGCTTCGATCTCTTGTGAGAGCATCAGCACACTTCGATTCGAAGCTGGTCTGAGGTTCAAAGGTTACCACTTCAGTAGTCATACCTCGATCAAGCCAAACTTCGAAGGTAGAGTGTAGGCTTCGATTTGGTCTTGCTGTTGTGGGTTTGGCTTCGCTTCTCTTTCGAAGGTTGCCTTTCTGTGAACTTTGTTCGAAGCTTTCTGTTCGAAGTATAGGCTTCGAAGTACTCTGTTCGAAGCAGGCTTCGATAATTTCATACTTCGCACCGAAGCATACTTCGCATTCTGCCACACTCAAACTAGGCTAGACTCAACAAACCTCCAGCACTTCATCGATAGACTTCGCTAGACTTCGACATTCTTCTCCGAAGCAGGCTTTGTCATAGCGAAGTAGGCTTCGACACAACGAAGCAAGCTTCGACACTGTGAAGCAGGCTTCGACACTGTGAAGCAGACTTCGTCAAGTATCGAACAGGAGACAAATTCTGAACAATAACTTCTCATCTCATTCTATGTACACTTAGATAAATTGCTGTGATGATTTATTTCTGTGAAGTTTGACCTGCCATATTTTGAATGCTTTGTTTATCTGCCTATTAGCATTGTGTTGGTGTTTCTATGTCTAGGACACCGGTCGTTTATAGGCTAGATACTTTTAGGCTTTGAAGATCTGCTCGCGTTTTAATGCTAAGTCTTTTGAGGTGCGTTGGGTGTTGGGAGTAGGCCATTGATTCGAAAGAATTTTTAGGCGCCCATTCACCCCCACTCTGGTCGCTACTTTTGGTCCTCCAAGTGGTATCAGAGCCTAGTTAGGGTTTTTCCATACCTTAACCGGTTCTAAACCCCAGTAGTGATCATGACGTCTCCTGGCAAGGTCCCGTCCTTGGAAGCTTATGGCTATAACTATTGGAAGACTCGCATGCGAGCCTATCTTATGAGCCAAGGCTCGGACATCTGGGACATTTGCGTTCACGCTACATTCGTTATATTGCCAATTGCTGAGCATGGTACTGCTGGTATCATTGCCTGAGGAGCCATGCTGAATAGTGTGGGCCTCATGGCTCCAGATGTGATGAGTCATTGTCAACGATAGTCAAAGAGGACAGAAGGAGAAATGAGATCTGCTGTTTCATGGGCCGCGTGTGACTCAGGTACACGGGCAGCGAGCGACTGTCGGGCTGAGAGAGCTGCGAAGTCGGGCTGGCCCAATCCGAGTACATGGGCCAGAAGCAGTAGAAGACCCACTGAGCTGTTGACCAGGATTGACTCAGGTACACGGGCGGTGAGTGATTGCCGGGCTGAGAGAGCTGCGGAATCGGGCCGGCCCAATCCGGGTACCTGGTGCAAAGTCGGTGGAGGCTTTGTCAGTTTCGGCGCAAAACTGACAACCATTGATTCTGTATCCGACTGTCCAGAAGAGAAGCCGTAGTCGCTACGAAAGTTTAGCTTCCGGACAAGTCATCTATATCTCTAGGCCCACAGTCAGTCAGTTGTGTCTGTAAAAATACCTAAGGGCAGTTGAGTCATTTCCTTTATTTTAGCGTCTGTAAAAACCCTAAGGGGCTGGTGGAATATTCCTAGTGTTGGGCAGCCTATAAATAGGGCCCCAATCCCTATGGTTGGACTACCCTTTTGCTGAAATTTTTCCTTACTCTATTGGGTCATTTTGTCCCCTGCTTTCTTCTCTCTCTCTCCTGTTTTGTGCGCCGCTAGGAACTGGTTTGTGTTTTGATTCCATCCGTTTCTACTTGTTCCAGAGATTCAATCTCCTGTTTGCGTTGAGGTGTGTGCATTGATTTCTCTGAATCAGAAGCTTCGTTTTTATTGTGCGCAGCCATATTTTCTTTGTGTTAAATGCCTCACAGTTGCTTCTGTTCTTCATGTGAGGAGTACTAGTTCATACTGGTTGCAAGTAGTACTACTACACTATAGCAACAGTACACTAGTACTCTAGCCTTGCTTTCACTGCACAACTTTTTGATCGAGTTGATAGGACTAAAGTCCCTTTTCTGGCTGTTCTCTGGCGAAGCCCCTTGTCTGTTCGAAGCCCCTCAGCTCCGTGAGGCAGGCTTCGATCTGACATCCTCGAGGGCTTCGCTTGAACTTTGACTTCGCTCTTGTCGTGTGAATCTAGCTTCGAAGTATGTGTTGCACTTAGTCTGTTGGCTTGTCATTATTCGACTGTCTTTGCGAAGGTGAACTCCAACTTGAGCTATTCGAAGTTCATACTTCGACAGGCTTCGGAGTCTGTTTTGAAGCTGGCCTGTGGTTCGAAGGTTATACCTCGATAGTGCTAGCTTCGAACGTAGTCGTGTAGGCTTCGAGTTGTTTTTGCTGCCATGTGTCGGGCTTCGCTTATCCTTCGAAGGCTGTTTTTCTGTGCATTGTGTTTGAAGCTCTGTTCGAAGGATAGGTTTCGAAGCACATTGTTCGAAGCAAGTCTCGACACTGTCATACTTCGCTTCGAAGCATACTTCGCATTTTACACTCGAGCTAGGCTAGACTAAACAAACCTCCGGCATGCCAACTTCAACCTTCACTCAACTTCGACAATCTTCGATCTCCGAAGTAGGCCTCGACCACCGAAGCACGCTTCGACCAGCGAAGCAGATTTCGGCCAGCGAAGCAGGCTTCACCAAGTTCCGAACAGGAGACAGATTTGAACAGTAACTTCTCATCTCACTTGAGTTTTACTTAGATCATCCATTGAGAAGTTTAACCTACCTCAACTTGGATATTCTGTTTATCTGCCTGTTAGCACTGCTTTAGTGTTTCACTGATTTTATCATCGGTTGCTTCTAGGCTAGATACCTTTAGACTTAGGCAATCTGTTCATACTTTACTACTTAGTCTTTTGAGGTGCGTTGGGTGTTGGGAGCAGGCCATTGATTCGAAAGAATTTTTAGGCGCCCATACACCCCCCTCTGGTCGCTACTTTCGGTCCTACAAGTGGTATCAGAGCGAGGTTAGGGTTTCTTCATACCTTAACCGGTTCTAAACCCCAGTAGTGATCATGACTTCTCCTGGCAAGGTCCCGTCCTTGGAAGCTTATGGCTATAATTATTGGAAGACTCGCATGCGAGCCTATCTCATGAGCCAGGGCTCGGACATCTGGGACATTTGCATTCACGACACGTTTGTCATTTTGCCAGTTGCTGAGCATGGTACTCCTGGTATCATTGCCCAGCATCTGAGCAATAGTAAAGCCGTGAACATTCTCTTTTTTGGTTTAGGTCCCACTGAGTTTGAGCGTGTGAGCCATCTCTCCACTGCGAGAGAGATCTGGGCTACCCTCAAGGCACACCATGAGGGAACAACCCAGGTCAAGGCTCGACTCTATCAGACCTACCGGCGTGAATATGAAAATTTCCCACAAAAGCCGGGTGAATCTGTTGAGGCTTTGTTTGGTCGTTTTCAATCGATCATAAACAAGCTTCGGGACAACAAGGCTGAGGGTGCTTAGTTAGTCTCAGATCACGAGAAGGCGCTCAAGGTTCTCCATACCTTGGACCCAAAGATCTGGGAGATCAAGGTATGCTCTATCATTGAGAGCACATCTTATGATACCTTGACCATTTCTGAGTTATTTAGCAAGCTGAAGGCCACCGAGGTTGATATCCAGTTGAGATCAAATCTCACTGGCTCTGGATCAAAGTCTCTGGCCCTTTCTACACCTTCTGTTGATCCTTCTTCTCTGAGTTGTGCTGGGTTCTCCTTGATGTCTATCACTGAGGACCAGCTTGAGTCTTTGGGAGATGATGACCTGTGTCTTTTTAACAACCGGGTGCGTTGTGTTTATGACATAAGGATGTTCAAAAGACACAACATAAAATCCGGGTGCTTTGAGTGTGGTGACCCAGGACACTTCATCGCCGACTGCCCCAAGCGCAATAAGGGCACCGGTGGTGGCTTCCACGACTCCGGCAAGCACGACAGCTCTTCCTTCAACAAGGGCAAGCCAAAGACCAGATTCTTCAGAAAGGGCCTGAAGGACTACCGGCGAGAGAACAAGAAGCGCGACAATGCCTTCTTCGCCGAGATGGAGAAGAGCTACTCCAAGCGGTCCACGTCCTCTTCCTCTTCATCGAGCTCAAGCAATGAGGAGATCGTCATCAGAAAGGGGAAGGACAAGGACGATCCGGCGGGTCTTTGCTTCATGGCTTTTGGGGATAGACCGAAGAGCCGCTCACATCAGCGCCGAAGATCCCGCTAGAGCTTCTGCTCAATGGCTCTTGGGGATAAGGAAGAGAAGAGCTCCTCCGATGACTCCGACGACGACGACAATGAAAAGGTATCATCTTATGAACGCGAAATCGTTGATTTACTTGAAAGCAATCGTCAGGAGTTAAAATATCGGGAAAAACTTCTTAGGGGAACTAAGAAGAGGATAGAAGAGTTAGAGAGTGAGCTTGTCGTGGCCAACGGCAGAATTGAGAGTCTATCTTCTTCCCATTGCTTGGGTGATAGCAGTGTGTGTCCAAAGTGTGAGGTGCTTCTGTGTGACCTATCGAATCTGAAGTCTAGGTACACAGAAAGGGTTGATGAGAGGGACGCTTTGGCCATTGAGCTTGAAAGTGCTCAGCTGGAGCTGAAAGATGCTCAAGCCACTGTCGTCGCACCCTGTGCTGATTGCCTATCTCATCTAGCTAGTTTAGCTGAGCTGAAAACCAAGGGCGATGAGCATATGGGTGATTTGGAGAGAGTGAGAGCTGAGCTGGCGCAGACTAGGCTAGAGCTTGAGACACTGTCAGTTCCACCCACTGTCTGTGAGAACTGCCTGTCTCTTAGACTAGAGTTGATTAAGCTGAAAGCCGAGAAGTCTGTCCAGGTAGATAGCGAGTGTGAGACCTGCTTGTCTTAGGTGGAGGTTCTAGCTTCCTTGAGAGAGGAGCTAGCTGATTCCCATAATGAGAACTTTTACCTCCGGTCTATCTTGAGTTGGATCAGTGCCAGAGAGCCACAGCTCGGCATGATGATCCAGCAGTTTAAGAGGTAGGATGGGTTTGGGGTAGGTTACACCTACACCAAGGCTGACTTTGAGAGTGTCATTAGCCGTGCAGTGGAGTGGAGAAAGATCTAGTTTGTCATCCCTATCGTCATGGGAAAATGGTTGCCGCTTCTCATTCACCTGTGACTCAGGTGATGACTTCGTTTCCGGGCGAGTTGTTACCTATGAACACTATCGGTCTAGCTCTGGTACGCTCAGTCGGTGGGAAGTGGTACGCACTTGTCATTGTTGACGATTTTTCTCGATTCTCGTGGGTTTTCTTTTTGGAGTCTAAGGATGAAACTTTTCCTTTTGTTCATGACCTGATTTTGAAGCTGAAGAATGAGAACAATGGTCGGATGCGAGCAATTCGCTCCGACAATGGCTCTGAGTTCAAGAACTCTCAGTTCGTCAGCTTCTGTAGTGACCAGGGTCTTGACCATCAGTTTTCTGCTCCTTACACTCCCCCACAGAACGGCGTTGTGGAACGAAAGAACCGCACGCTAGTCGAGATGGCCAGGACGATGCTCGATGAGCACAGTACTCCTAGGCGTTTTTGGGCTGAAGCCATGTACATGGCTTGCTATCTGGCCAACCGTATTTTTCTTAGAGCTTACCTAGGTAAGACCTCATACGAGTTGCAGTTTGGCAGACAACCCAAGGTGAGCCACTTGCGAGCGTTTGGCTGCAAGTGCTTTGTGCTCAAGAAGGGAGGGCATTTGGACAAGTTTGAGTCTCGTTGCTGGGATGGTGTTTTTCTTGGCTATGCTTTACATTGTCGAGGTTTCCGTGTTTGGAACCTCGAATCCTAGCAGCTTGTCGAGACTTGTGAGGTTTCATTTGATGAGTCCTTGCCTTCTTTGACTCCTTCTTTTGAGCTTTCTAGTGATGGTGAGCTTGGAGAGTCCATCTTCGAGGAAGATGAGGATACTCCAACTGCTGATGAGGGTGGGCCTTCTGCTCCTCCTGCAGAGCCCACACCTTCTGAGACTTCGACTGAGGATGAGGGCGGACCTCTGATCACTTCTTCCACTTCGATCGAGCCCCCTCAGTCGAGTCCAGAGGTGCCAGCTGCTGACTCCGGTGAGGTGACTTCAGATCACCAGGGATCCCGAGAAGTTCAGCGTGATCACCCCTTGGAGCTCATCATCGGTGATTTGACTGAAAGAACTTTGCGTTCATCTGGTAACTCTCTTGCTGTGTTTGCTGAATCTGCTTTTGTTGCATCTTTTGAGCCCAGAGACGTTTCTCATGCTCTTTCTGATTCTAATTGGATTAACGCTATGCAAGAAGAGCTTGAGAATTTTGTCCGTAATCGGGTTTGGACACTAGTTGAGCCGCCACTAGGATGCAACCCCATAGGCACCAAGTGGGTGTGCAAGAACAAACAAGGTGAAGTTGGGGTTGTGGTGCACAACAAAGCTCCACTAGTTGCGCAGGGTTTTTGCCAGAAGGAAGGTATTGACTTTGAAGAAACCTTCGCTCCTGTTGCCCGTCTTGAGTCCATTCGCATTCTTTTAGGTTTTGCCACTTCGAAGGGTTTTAAACTTTTTCAAATGGATGTCAAGAGTGCCTTTCTGAACGGGTACATAGAGGAGGAGGTTTATGTTAGGCAGCCCCCTGGTTTTGAGAACCCTAAGTTTCCTCGACATGTTTTTAAGCTGCAGAAAGCTTTATACGGTCTGAAGCAAGCCCCCAGGGC
The DNA here is from genome assembly GCA_019279435.1 of Zizania palustris. NCBI lineage: Eukaryota > Viridiplantae > Streptophyta > Magnoliopsida > Poales > Poaceae > Zizania > Zizania palustris. The sequence continues at coordinate 7,599,860 of JAAALK010000286.1, forward strand.
TTGGTATGACCAGTTAAAACAGTTTTTGTTGGGGAAGGGCTTTGTGATGGGTTCTGTGGATAAAACTCTTTTCTTGCTCAGAGATGCTTCAGATTTCTTAGTTGCTCAGATTTATGTGAACGATATTATTTTTGGCGGTACTACTAATGATCTTGTGTCTAAGTTTTCTGAGCAGATGCACAGTGAGTTTGAGATGAGCCTCATGGGTAAGCTCAAGTACTTCTTAGGGCTCTAGATCAAGCAGACCAAGGATGGCACTTTCATCCACCAAGGTAAGTACACTCGTGACATGCTGAAAAAATTTGACTTTGGTGGAGATTTGAAGCCGCAGATGACCCTGATGGGCACATCTGGGGGTCTGGACAAGGATGAGAGCGGCGTCAAGGTCAACGAGAGGGAGTTTCGAAGGATGATCGATTCGCTGCTGTACTTGATGGCAACGAGACCAGACATAAAGTTTGTCGTGGGACTTTGCGCGCGTTTCCAGTCTTCACCACGCGCGTCTCATCGGCAGGCTGTCAAGCGCATTTTCAGGTATCTCACTTATGCGTCTGATCTCGGTCTTTACTATTCAGCATCATCATCTCTTGATTTATCTGGCTTTTCGGACACCGACTTTGGTGGGTGCCGGTTGGATCGCAAGTCGACTTCTGGTACTTGCCAGTTTCTTGGTTCTTCTCTTGTCTCTTGTCTTCTCGAAAGCAATCTGGAGTTGCTCTTTCGACCACTGAGGCTGAGTATGTAGCTGCTGCTCACAGTTGGTTTGGATGATTTCCACTCTACGAGATTTTGGATTGTTCTTTCCTACCAGAGTTCCTTTGTTTTGCTTTGTCACATTGCATTGTTCTAGACTGCTTACCATAGCACTTTGGTATGAACTAGGACAGTGTAGTGTATGCCAAGACCAATGTCTTAAGCTTCCGATGGTCCAGTTCTGGCCTAGGCTTGACTTGGTCGGTTAGCATAAGGTTTGACATGCAAATAACCCTTGGCAAAAATGAAAAAAGAAAAAGAAAAAGCCTGAAAATTGAAATGATAACAAGTTTGCTAAAGCACTTTGTTTTGGACAATGCTTATCTTGGTAGATATCAGTTAGCTTTTGCATCTCATGCTTTACCTTGCTTGTCAACTGGAAAATGTGGTGATGCTTTTGTTTGAAAAACAATGAAAAATGCGTGCTAATGACTTTCTTTAGATATCATCTGTTGCACTGATCTTGCCATGTGTCTTAGACAGTATGTATTTTGCTATACTTGTTAGATGTTGTAATTGCAGTCAATCATATCTGAGAAGCATGCTTTCTTCACTCCACTTGCACCCCAGTTGCATTCATTGCATATTTTGAGGGGGAGTTGCGTTTCAGGGGGAGTCCGTGTCTTTTTAGAGTGCTTGATGAGTTCACTTGTCAACAAGGGGGAGAAATTTTGGGAGAAGAGTTTAAGGGGGAGTTTTGGCTTTCTCTGGGATTTGTTTCAGTGGGAGTTTTTGTCCTGTTTGTCCTTTTTTTGATATCCTTGTTCATGTTTCTGAGATTGCACTCATTTTGAGCTTTTACATTTTGGTTAACCATAATGACCGCTTCTTGCTTTTTGTTTGACTTTTGGTCATTAGGGTTAAAATTTTACTTTATTTTCTTCTTCGTTGTTTTCTTGTGCTTTGTTTTCGTGTTTCCACATGTGTTCGCAGGTACTGAAGAGCTGAAGAAGTGAAGTGTTGACAATGCACTCATCAAGGGGGAGATTGAGGAGCCATGCTGAATAGCGTGGGCCTCATGGCTCCAGATGTGATGAGTCATTGTCAACGATAGTCAAAGAGGACAGAAGAGAAGAGATCTGCTGCGTCATGGGCTGCGTGTGACTCAGGTACACGTGAAGCGAGCGACTGTCGGGCAGAGGGGTCGCAAAGTCGGGCTGGCCCAATCCGGGTACATGGGCTAGGAGCAGTAGAGGACCCACTAGGCTGTTGACCAGGATTGACTCAGGTACACGGGCGGTGAGTGCTTGTTGGGCTGAGAGAGTTGCGGAGTCGGACCGGCCCAATCCGGGTACCTGGTGCAAAGTCGGTGGAGGCTTTGTCAGTTTCGGCGCAAAACTGACGACCGCTGATCTTGTATCGGACTGTCCAGAAGAGAATCCGTAGTCGCTACGAAAGCTTAGCTTCCGGATAAGTCATCTGTAAATAGGAGTTTACTATTTTGTCCCTAGGCCCACAGTTAGTTAGTCGAGTGTGTAAAAATATCCTAAGGGCGGTTTAGTCTTTTCCTTTATTTCAGCGTCTGTAAAAAACCCTAAGAGGCTGGTGGAATATTCCTAGCTATTGGGCAACCTATAAATAGGGCCCCAATCCCTAGGATTAGGTTACCCTTTTATGAAATCACTTTTTAATCAAGGTTTGGGTCGTTTGTGTTTCCTGCACTTTCTCCCTCCCTGCATGCGCCGCCACGAAGATTGCTTTTGTTTCTTCGTGAGTTCATCTCGATTCTTCTCTGGTCTGGATGATTTTATTCCTGCTCTTTTGTGTGCAGCATTTCGTTAATAGCTTTGTAGTTTCGTTTTGTGTGCGGCTATTTTATTCCTGAGCAAATCATTCTCTCTGGCTGCTTCATTTCTGTTCTTCACGTGTGAGTACTAGTTCATGAGTACTATAGCAAGGAGTACTACTTTTCTGTAGCTACAGTGTGCTAGTACTCTAGCTTTACTTTTTCTTGTGTAGCTTTTTGATCGAGTAGACAGGGTCTAGTCTTTCTCTGGCTGTTTCTGGCGAAGCCACTTTTTGTTCGAAGTCCTTCAGATCTGTAGAGCAGGCTTCAACCTGACTTCTTCGAAGGCATTGCTAGGACACCGAACTCGAACTGTGAATCTAGCTTCGAAGTATGCTCTTTGTTTAGTGTTTATTCTTTGACATACTTCGGCACTTTTGCGAAGCATACTTTGACAGGCTTCGAAGTTAACTTCGAAGCATGTCTCTCTGGTAGACTTCGCTCGGGGTGTGTTTTCTGAGAAATTGTTCTACTGTGGTCATCATCGTTGATCTCGGTTTGTGAGTTCGAAGCTTGTTTTTCGAAGTTTGTTTCAAGGCTTCGATCTCTTGTGAGAGCATCAGCACACTTCGATTCAAAGCTGGTCTGAGGTTCGAAGGTTACCACTTCGGTAGTCATACCTCGATCAAGCTAAACTTCGAAGGTAGAGTGTAGGCTTCGATTTGGTCTTGCTGTTGTGGGTTTGGCTTCGCTTCTCTTTCGAAGGTTGCCTTTATGTGAACTTTGTTCGAAGCTTTCTAATCGAAGTATAGGCTTCGAAGTACTGTGTTCGAAGCAGGCTTCGATAATTTCATACTTCGCACTGAAGCATACTTCGCATTCTGCCACACTCAAACTAGGCTAGACTCAACAAATCTCCAGCACTTCATCGATAGACTTCGCTAGACTTCGACATTCTTCTCCGTAGTAGGCTTCATCACATCGAAGTAGGCTTCGACACAGCGAAGCGGGCTTCGACACTGCAAAGCAGGCTTTGTCAAGTATCGAACAGGAGACAAATTCTGAACAGTAACTTCTCATCTCATTCTATGTACACTTAGATAAATTGGTGTGATGATTTATTTCTGTGAAGTTTGATATGCCATGTTTTGAATGCTTTGTTTATCTGCCTATTAGCACTGTGTTGGTGTTTCTATTTCTAGGACACCGGTCGTTTATAGGCTAGATACTTTTAGGCTTTGAAGAACTGCTCGCGTTTTCCTGCTTAGTCTTTTGAGGTGTGTTGGGTGTTGGGAGTAGGCCATTGATTCGAAAGAATTTTTAGGCGCCCATTCACCCCCCTCTGGTCGCTACTTTCGGTCCTATAGCCACTCGCCACTCCAATGGCTACATCTGTAGCATTGGATCCCGACGAAGATGGAGAAGCCAAAGATCAGAAGGAGTTCCAAAGCATGATCGGCTCCCTTCTCTACTTGACTGCTACGAGGCCAGACATACACTTCACAATGTGTCTGTGCACTCATTTTTAGGCTTCGCCAAAAACTTCGCACCGCCAAGTGGTAAAGCACATTCTAAGGTATCTCAAGCATACCCTTGAATTTGGCGTTTGGTATTCCACGTCTTCCTCTTTGTGTCTTTGAGGTTATTCCGATGCGGATTTTGCTGGGTGTAGGATTGATAGGAAAAGTACCACCGATACTTGTCATTTTTTGGGTACTTCGCTGGTTTGATGGTCTTCCCGTAAACAGTCTAGTGTTGCACAATCGACGGCTAAGGCTGAATATGTTGCTGCAGCTAGCTGTTGCTTTCAGATTTTGTGGATGGTTTCCACTTTGCGGGATTTTGGGTTAGATTATAAGAGTGTTCCACTTTTTTGTGATAACACTAGTGCTATTTGTATTGCAAACAACCTGGTTCAGCATTCCAGAACCAAACATATTGATGTGCGATACCATTTTCTTAGAGATCACAATGAGAAGGGTGATATTTAACTTCAATATGTTGATACCCAACACCAGCTAGCCAATATTTTCACAAAACCCCTCGATGCTTCGCGTTTTGCCTACTTGCGTGGGGAACTTAGTGTTTGTCACCCTTACGACAATTTGTGAGGGGGAGCATACCTTGATTATCTTGCATATGCTTGTTTTGTGTGAAATTTTATTTACATGTTTTGCACTAATATGCCTTGCTTTAATTCACGTACTCATGGTAGCTCAGCTCTATTTAATATGTCTGATTCATTTTGCGCATGATTTTCTCTTTTCAAAATCTAATCATGATCACTGCTTAGTCTTGAATCTAGCATGATTAGGCAGGACTGCATTAGCTATCTTTTATCTGCTTGATAGCAAGAATCCTTTTCTCTAGATGCAAAAATTGCAACTGGAAAAATCATACTACTTACTTATGGATATTCTTCAACAAGTGTTAACAATTTGTTCACTTATCAAAAATCAAAAATCCATGATTTAAATGCTAAAAGTGAAAAGATCCAAGTGGATTTGTTTGTCGCACTACTTTATTCTAAACTACTTACCATTGCACTTTGGTATGAACTGGGATAATTTAGTGTCTGCCAAAATCATTGCTTTAAGTTTCCGATGGCTTTCTTGCCTAGGCTTTGCTTGATTGGAAAGTATAAGGTAGACAAACAAATAACCCATGACATTATGAAAAGAATAGCAAGTATAAATTCATTGTCAATCAAATTTGCTTTCAATACTCCATTTGAACTGGATTTGTTTGTCTCGAGTAGAAATTGACTAGCTTTGCGTGACCCTTGCCTTTACTTGTCTAGTTAACTTAATTGAGTGGTGATGCTTTTATTTCAAAATGATGAAATCACATGCTGTCATCATGCTTTTAGATCGTGTTAAATTGAGCTGAGCACATGAACACTGGCATTAAGTTTGGCATATTTTTGCTTTATATGTCTTTGCACTTCTGCCCATTTCGAAGCTTTGCATCTTTTAATTGCTCCTTGATGCTTGCATTGCCAAAGGGGGAGAAATTTTTGAGCTCTCTGTTGTATGGGGGAAAATAACTTAAGGGGAGTTTTTATTGCACAAAAGGGAAGTCTGAAATTTTACTCTTTTGAAAAGGGGAGAGAAATTCTTATGGGGAGAAATTCTTTTGTCAAGTGACATGATTTGACTCTTTTCTGAGTTTTTATGGTCACTTGTGTGCTGAAATTTTTCATATTTTCTTGAACTTAAATTTGGTTGTCAATGCACTTATTAAGGGGATATTGAAAAACCAAGAGTTGGTTTCGGAGTCTGTGATGAGTGATTGACAGGATTTACCTTCTGGATTCGAAGGGGTTCGGAGGGTGTTTCACTGAAAGGTTCGGTGGGTCTAGTTGCTACGGCTGTTGTAGCAGAGTGTGTCTGTTGGAGGGGTCCGACATAATACGATGACTTGCGTACCGAAGGGTTTGGTACTTTGGGCGGTACACCAGAGTGTGTACCAAAGGCTATTTACCGGAGAGGTCTCTGAGGTACTGGAAACACTTGTTTGTTTGTCTGTGGTGCGCAGGTGACTTCGGAGGCGATGGACGGTACACAACAAGTGAACCTGGCTCAAGCGGGAGGTTTGATGTCAGGCAAGCGGGGAGCTTGGTCACGAAGGCTGCGTGGGGTCGAGGTTAGTCCTCGGGTCAAGGTGCGCCAGGCGAAGGCAGAAAGTGCGGAGGGTGACTCCGGCTGAAGATACCCCGAGGCAAAGTCCTCAGAGGCTAGGTGCTTCGAAGTGTGCTCCGGATGGAGTGACTTCGAAGTATGGTGGATGAAGTCCTCAGCAGTGAGGCAAGGCGTTCGAAGTGTTCTCCAGATGGAGGCACTCGAAGGGTCACCTAACGAAGGTCTCGGAAGTCAAGGTGCATCGAAGGCATGGTCTGGGTGAGGTTCGTCGAGGAGTGCTCTAGGGGAGATACACTACGACAAAGTGCTCATGGAATGCTTCATGCAGAGGCCTTGGACGGAGGGACTTCGAAGGGTGGTACTCCGAAGGGTGGTACTTCCAAAATATACAAAGGTTGATTGTGTCTGCTCTGCAAAATCTGATGTTGTCTCCTCTGCGAAGCTGATAGAAGAAACCTCCAAATAAAGTAGACTACCATATGTATCCCCTGTCTGAGAGAGATAAAAACAGTGTAAACCCTAGGGATAAAGTAGTCTATTCACAGGGATGAAGAGTGCCTATAAATAATGGAGGCTGGCTAGGCAACAATAATAATTTGAGGAGCTATCTTCAGAACTCTAGAGCCATTTGCCACTCTTGTATTCAGTCTGTGAGTTCATTTTGTGTTCCCTGTTCAAGAAATGAAACTTTGATTCTGTTTTCATTTACTGCTTGAACTTGTATGCTTGCTTTGCACTGCATGTCTTGATTTCTTTGTGCTCCACTTCTTCCTGGTTCGAGTTTGTGCACTAGAGTGTTTTTGGAGAAGTGTGTTTCTCAGTGTACATTCACTCTGTGTAAACTGAGGGAACCCCTCACTGTTACTAGCAAAGCACTGAGTGGAGTGTGCTCGAAGCCTGCTTTCTTCCCTTAGCAAAATGCCACCTCCTGCGAAGGGTGAAGTACGAAGTCTGCTCAAAGGCACCTAGTGTGAGGAGCCTACACCGACTTAGCAGAGTTGAGTTTTTGGTTTTGTGGGTGGAGCGAAGTATTCTTGACTTTGAACTTTTGTTCCTCGCGAAGGCTGGTTTCAGAGCTGTGAAATACCTCCAAACCAGACCTCCGTAGGGTGTGTTCGAAGCTTGTTCCGCAGGAGACTGAATTAAAACAGAAGGCTATTTTTAGCCTAAAATTTTAAGAGTTCTCATTCACCCCCTCTGGTCGTCGTTTCCAGTCCAACAATTAGTATCAGAACATGTTAAGATCACCAGTTGACCTTAACCGGTTTTATGATTTTTTGATGACATGGACATAGTTAGTAAAATATCTTTGTTTGATGGGACTGATTTTGCATACTGGAAGGTGCGCATGGAGGCTTACTTGCTAAGCCAAGGAAATGCAATTTGGGAGATTGTGGACTCACAATACTCCATTCCTGAAACCCACACCTCTCAAATAGAAAAAGACCAGTATAACTCTAACTCCAAAGCTAGAAACATATTGTTCATTGGTTTGAGTTGGAGCGAGTTTGATAGGGTACAACACCTAAGGACAACTAGGGAGATTTGGACTACAATCACTATTTTTCATGAGGGCTCTACACAAATTAAGGCTAGGCGCAAAAGCACATACAATCTACAATATAAGATATTTGTGCAAGCGCCTGGTGAATTTATAGATGCCATGTTTTCTCGCTTTGACGCTATAGTAAGTAACGTGCGCTCTAACCAGACCTCAGAAGAGTGTGTTCGAAGCCTGTTCCGCAGGAGACTGAATTAAAGCAGAAGGCTATTTTTAGCCTGAAATTTTAAGAGCTCCCATTCACCCCCCTCTGGTCGCCGTTTCCGGTCCAACACTCTCCACATGAAGCATTTCCATAAGCACCCCTTCGTAGTGTCTCAGCCCCGAACACACTCCACGAAGAGCCTTATCCGGACCATTCCATCGATGCACCCTAACTTCTGAGATCTTCGTCAAGTGTCCTTCCAAATGTCTCCGTCTGGAGCACACTTGGGAGCCTTGCCTCATTCATGAGGACTTCGTCAGCCAGCCTTCGAAGTTACTCCTTTGGAGTACCCCTTCGAAGTGCCTCGCCTCCGAGGACTTTTCCTCGGGGTATCTTCAGTCGGAGTCCCCCTCCGCACTTCTTGCCTTCGACTGGTGCACCTCGACCCGAGGACTGACCTCGACTTCACACAGCCTCCGTGACCAAGCTCCCCACTCTCCTGGCGTCAAACTCCCTGCTTGACCTAGTTCACCTACTGTGTTGACCATCACGTCGCCTCTGAGGTCACCTGCACATCGACAACAAGCAGACAGGTGTATCCGATACCCCGGAGACCTCTCCGGGTATAACACCCTCTGGTACACACACCAGTGTACTGCCTAAAGTACCGAACCCTTCGGTACAACCTTCGAACTGTATACTATAGGACCACCTCCGACATATATACCTCGCTACGAACTTGAGCAGCCAGCAAATACCGAACCCTTTGGAAAACACACCTCCAAACCCATTCGGAGGGATCCCTTTGCCCAAAAGTAAATCTATCAATCACTCATCACAGACTGAAAACAAGGCACGTCTCAACTTGGTTTCTCAATCTCCCCCTTAATGAGTGCATTGATAACCAAATTCAAACTCCATGAAAAATTTGAAATTTTTTCAGCACACAAGTGACCATAAAAACTCAGAAAAGAGCCAAAGCATGTCACTTGAAAAATATTTTCTTCCCCATTTCTCATGAAAAACCCTTTGGCAAGACCTCCCCATTTCTCCCTTTTTGGCAATGCAAGAATCGAGGAGCAATAGAGTGCATATGCAAGCTTCTGAAACATTATTAGCAGCAATTAAAGTACAAAACTAGCATTTGCCTTGAATATTGTCTAAAAGTACTGCATGATGAGCTCAGATGAATCATATCTAAGTAAAATCACGAGCAAGTATTTTTAGGATTTAGCAAATAAAAGCATCACCACTCAGACTAGTATACTAGACAAAGTAAAGCATGGAATGAAAAAGCTAGCAAATACTACCCAGACATGCATAGTCAAATAACACAGAGCTTAAGCAAACTTGTAATTTTTCAATATTTTCAAGCTTTTTATCCTTTTTCTTTTGATCTTAATGCCAAGGGTTATTTGCATGTCATCCTTATGCTAACCGACTAAGCCAAGCCTAGATCAAGCAAAGACCATGAGAAGCTTAAAGCATTAGTCATGACATACACTACAATGTTCCAGTTCATACCAAAGTGCTATGGTAAGCAGTCTAGAGTAGTGTAGTGCAACAAAGCAGACTCGCCTAGATCTTTTCAACATCAATACAAAAGACATGGATATCAATTTCACAATTTTTATCAATTTTCAGTACAAGATTTCCATAAGCATTTAAATGTTCAAGCTGCCTGTTTGCATCCAAGTGTAAAAGACGTAGCTACCAAGCATGTAAAAGATAGAAAATACAATCAACCAACTCATGCTAGTTACCAGACTAAGCAGTGACCATGTTTTAATTTTCAGAAATAAAAGCCATACTCATGACAAATACCAGACATATTCAACACAGCAAAATCATCATGATTAAATACAATAATTCAAGGTCGCACTGTGGTTTTTGTCTGTACGATGAGTGATTGACAAGGTTGAGTGATCTAGAGTGATGAGTGAGTGAGTTGTGACTTGATTGCATCGATGGGTTCGATGTGTGGATATGGATTATGCCGAGGGGATCAGTGTGCGTTGTGTCTCTTGTTTTGGCTTGTCTCGTGTGTGTAGGGTGGAGATGCTAACCAACTACCAACGGCGGGTGATCAAGGATCGAGCGGGGAGCTCGATGCCATAGGATCAAGGATGCCGGGTGAAGTTGGAGATGATCTCAGGAGTGCACGAGGAGATATAGCAAGACATGGACGGATGGATGGTCGAGACAGCGTGACAGTCAAGTCAGCGAAAGGGAGGCCAGTGCAAGTGATCTGACAGCTTGAGGGGATCTAGAGTGGGAGAGACTTGCTGGCGGTCGAGTTTGCGGATTGGCGTCACATGTCGGCGATCGAGGAGGCTTTGTTGGTTTTTGTTGAAAACCGTCTTATATCTAAATGTTTTTAAATTTCAATAAATAGGAGTTTATTTTCATTTAGTAATTTAGATTAAGTGTAAACTTTTAGTATTTTTCATAATTATCAAAATTTTGAAAATATATTAAAAGTATAGGGTCAATGTTGTAATAAATTAGAGTCAACATTAGTGTATTTTTTAGAAATTGTAATTCTGAAAATACACCATGGTATTTGGGTAAATACTATCAACCTTAACCCTAAGGTGAGCCTATATAAAGACCCCCATGCCTAAGGGTTAGGGTTGCCCACTTTAATTAGAACCAGAAATTTTCCTTCCATTTGGAGTGCTGATGAAGGGTGAAATTTCTGATCATTTAACCTAGAAAGGTGTGCCTTCTTGCAATTAATTTAGCATAGCATATTCACTATTCATCATCTCGTTGTTTTCCTCAGCACTGTGTCTTTTGTCGGCCTGGTTTTGTGCATCGGCTGGAGCCCTATTGTTTGTTCCCTGCACTGCTACAGATACTGATTTGTTTGCAAGGCTTTCTTCTGATTTTTCTTGCCCTATTCTTCTGGTTTGCTTCAGTCTGTATGCCTTGTTCTTTGTTGCCATGTGTGCCACCATGCCAGACTTTAAAAACAGCACTGATGTGCCAGATCAGATACAGGAGCAGTAGAGCTCTAGAAGTATTCAGATCAGCCAAGTAATCACGAATGTTTTATTTTGAGTTAGATTGTCTAGCAGCTTTTGAATCCTATTTGGTTTTTTATCTCCAGTGGTTCCTTAGTTTTTCATCTTGAGTTTTGCTGCTTTTTATTCATTGTGCCAGACGAGCACCAGTACACTTTCGCCACAAGTCTGCAGCACCGCTGTTCTTTGTGAGTTATACAGCAAGCCGATGGACAAGGTATTAGTTGGTTTATTTGAGAAGCAGTTCTTCAGATAGTTTTTCTTTGAAACTGATTGATTGTTGCTTTGATTCATCTAGTTTCTGTCAAGAACAACAGTTCTAATATTGAATATTTTCTGTAGTTCCAGAGTTCTTCTCATGAACAGTCATACCTCTTTTTGAGATGATCTGAAAACTTTTGGAGTGTTAGGTAGACTCTTTTCTGTTGCAAAAAGTGAGTAGTTGCTCTGGTGTTCACGTACCTCATTTGTATACTAAAAAGCAATAGTGAGGTTTAACTAATGGCTGAAACTTTTTTAACAAACACTGCTTTATGTCAGCTCTTGTCTCACTGCTTTCTGTACTGAATACTGAGTCATATTCCTTGTGTCTTACATAAGAATTGGTACGGATTCAAGTAAATGTTGTGAACAGATTTTTTGAGTTTGAGACCTTTGAGTACTGTTTCTGGTTTTTCTGCTGAACAAAGTGTCTCACATCAGGATTAACACCTACAGTACTGAAATTCTGATTTGAATTTTTTTTGCAGAAGTTCAGTTGTCTGGTTCATGAACAGTTCCTTTATAACTTGAACTTCACAATTTTGTCTGTGTTTGGCCAAAAACTTCAGTTCCTATTGTTGATAGTTCTGTCATAAGAAATCAAATTATCCGAGAATACTATGATAAACCTGTTACTTCCTTATCTGGTTTATTTGAGGGAAGATCTGAATTAATTCTTGTCTGAAACAACACAATTCAGTCTTAAATTGTCTCAGTTTCTGAAATTTACAAATCAAACTTCTCCGAAACTGAAAGAATTCTTATTGCACTTGTGATTGATTTCATAATTGAAATTTTGAGAGTAGCTCTAAGTTCTGTAATCAAAAGTTACAACACAAGTCTTGATAAATGTGTGTTTTTGAGATATTTGTGGTAAAAGTGAAACAGTAACTCAAAAAACTGAATCAGTTTCAGCTTTCTTCACTAATTTTAGTTTATTCAAAGGGCTAGTCTATGTTTGCTGCAGCTAACAAGTTCTTACATTACTACTAATTGAAAGTCTAGTATTATCTCTAGCATTCTGCTTGTACTGAAACTGTTTCTCGTCTGAATTTTCAGTACTTTCATTCAGTGTTGAAATCACTGAATTTGCAATTTGATAAAGGATTTGAATATTTTTTCTTGATGCTTTCAGTCTGAGATAATGTTTCTGAATTGAGGTAGATTGATGTAAAGTGTGTGAACAGTTAGTACAGAGAAATCAATTTTCAATATGGTTATCTGTAGCATCTCTGAAATTGAGTGTACTGAATCAAATTTGAATGTTGGTTATGGTGATTGAATACTCAATGTTATATCACAAACTGTTTGAATTCAGATTCTACTGTTTTTTCTAAAATTATGATTCTGTGAATATTGTCGGTGTTTCAACTGTCGATATTTCTCTGTCGACAATTGAGTTGCCGAAATATAATCTGAATTTCGAAGTTTCAGTTGCCGATAGTGTGATTCGACCAATCAAACTCTGATTTATACAAAAACTTTGTTTGAGGCTAAAAATCTGTTCTGGGTTGATTTGCAAGTCACAAATTTGGTTTGTGTAAGTTCGAGGTGTGTTGGGGTGTTTTGGTCAGGCTTTCAAAAGAAGTTGTCGAGACGCCTATTCACTACAAGAAAACAATAAATTTTCATCGGTCTTTTTAATTTTCGTCGGCATTTCCGAAAGCCGACGGAAGTAATATAATTTTCGTCGGCCTAGATGAGCCGACGGAAGTTAACATAATTTTCGTCGGCCTTCCCTAGAGCCGACGGAAGTTACGTAACTTCCGTTGGCATTTCCATAAAACCGACGGAAGTTCCCTCATCCTCACCACTTTTGGGCCCCACTTTCTCCATCTCCTGCACTCCCCATCTGAAAATCCTAACCCACACCTCCTCCCCTCCTCTCACCGTCAACCCTCCGTTTCTCCCCCCTCTCTCCTACGCCGCTGACGGCCGCCATCTCGCCGCACCCTATGGCCTCGCTAGCCGCTCGCCATCTCTCCTGCGTGTATCCGCGCTGCTCCTAGGGTTCCGGCGCGCGGCGAGCGGAGGCGGAGGTGGAGGCGGCGGCGGTGGAGGAAGTGGCGGAGGCGGACGCGAACGATGGAGGCGGAGGCAGACGCGAACAACGGAGGCGGCGGTAGAGGCGGAGGCGGAGGCGCACACGATAAGCTGCAATGCGGACCCGTGCTTCGTCCCCGCCGCGTCGGCGGTGGATGGCCGGAGCGGCTCAATGGGGCTCGATTTCGACGACAGCGACGACCTCTTCTCCATGGGCCGTGTTGACTCAGGCTGGCTGGAGGTGAGCAAGAGCAGGAAGGACAACGGCGGCGCCGCGTCGGCCGGTGACCAGGACACCGACTCCGACCTCTTAGCTATGTACAATTTTGCTACTCAGTTGAGTTCATGGTTAGCTGAAATCAAAATTTCGAAATTGTAAACTAAGAAAATATCTTGTTTACATGCCATGTTCATGGATATCAAGCTGAATACTATGCAACACCCGGTGGGCACACTAAAGAAACTCTATGAAAGATACCATGTTGCTGGCAAGAACATCATCCATCCTCTGTAGTAGTATCTCATACCAACATGTAGACTTTGCTCACGGTGCACTTGTTCTCCCCCTCCCACTAATAATGAGAAAATTTTGCCTACGAAAAATGGTGCTTGGAGAACCACAGTTAGGGAAGTTGGCATGCTCTCCAGACCTCGAGAGAAATCATGTAAGTCGTAACCAATGCAGAATTGTGTGTGTTATTTATTTCAGCTTGGGATCTTGTCATTCCTGTGTGAATTCATTTGATACTATTGTGATGATTAGTGCCAACTTCTAACTTTCATTGCAATCTGTTAGCACTAAACAACTTCCTCTGTGATTTACTCTCAAATGTCCCATGTAATCGTCTGCTTTGTTTGTTCATTCAAGTATTACAGGAACTGATAGGCGTGCTTACAGGATAGCAGAGGCGCAAAGCACCAACACAACAGAGGCGTAGAGCACCAACACAGCAGAGGAACTGATATTTGCAAATTTTCTTTTTTTTTTGGATTTTTAGTTAACTTCCGTCGGCCAACATTAGCCGACATAAGTTATTGGCCCGTAGACAGAAAAACAAAAAACAAAAAAAAGTAATTTTTGTCGGCTAGGATTTGGCCGACGGAAGTTACCAGTAACTTCCGTCAGCTAGGTTTGGCCGACGGAAGTTAGCTAACTTCCGTCTAACCGCTTCCGTCGGCCAAATGCCGATGGAATTTAGCCTTTTGCCGATGGAAGTTAGCTTCTTCCGTCGAGAAAGGGCTAACTTCCGTCGACTTTGGCCGACGGAAGTTTCCTGGATTGTTGTAGTGATTCACCCCCTCTAGTTGCCATTCCGATCCCACATATATTTAAAAGCAGTTAATCATAAGACAGAAGCTTATGCAATGACACACAACTCCCCCTCACAAAATGCCATAAGGATGACAAATACCAAGTTCCCCAGTCCCCACGCAAATAAGCAAATCGAGAAGCATCAAGGGGTTTAGTAAAAATATCGGCAAGCTGGTTCTGAGTATCAACATATTGAAGTTCAATATCACCCTTCTCATATCGTGGTCTCTAAGAAAATGAAATCTTACATCAATGTGTTTGGTTCTGGAATACAGAACTAGGTTGTTAGAAATACACATCGCATTGGTGTTATCACAGAAAAGTGGAACACTCGTGTAATCTAACCCAAAATCCTGCAAAGTGGAAACCATCCACAAAATATGAGAGCAATAGCTAGCTGCAGCAACATATTCAGCCTCAGCTGTAGATTGTGCAACACTAGTATGTTTGTGAGAAGACCAGCAAACAAGAGAAGTACCCAGAAAATGACAAGTACTAGAGGTACTTTTCCTATCAATTCTACACTCAGCAAAATCCGCATCTGAATAACCTCGAAGACATAATGAAGAAGATGCAAAATAACAAATGCCGAATTCTAAAGTGTGTTTGAGATACCTTAGAATGTGCTTTATTGCTTGCCGGTGTGAAGCCCTTGGCGAAGCCTGAAAACGAGCACACAAACATACTGTAAAGTGTATGTCTGGCCTCGTCGCTGTCAAGTAAAGGAGGGAGCCGATCATGCTTCAGAACTCCTTCTGATCTATGGCTTATCCATCCTCATCTGGATCCAATGCTACCAAAGTAGCCATCGGAGTGGCGAGGTGCTTCACATCAGCCATATCAAACTTCTTGAGAAGGTCCTTGGTGTACTTCGTCTGATGAACGAAGGTACCTTGTTTGCTATGGTTGATTTGCAAACCAAGGAAAAATGTGAGTTCTCCCATCATAGACATTTCAAACTCCCTGCTCATGCTATCTACAAAATCTACAACTAAAGCATGTGAGGAGCCACCAAAGATGATATCATCAACGTAAATCTGTACTAGGAGAAAATCTTTGCCATGTTTTAGAGTAAAAAGGGTTTTATCAACTGATCCCATCAGATACCCTCGTTCAAGCAGAAAAGACTTAAGTCTATCATACCATGCCTGAGGGGCCTGCTTGACTCCATAAAGAGCTTTATGAAGTTTAAAGACTTTATGAGGGTATTGGGGGTTTTCAAAGCCAGGGGGTTGTTTTACAAAAACATCTTCATCTATGAAACAATTAAGAAAAGCACTTTTGACATCAATTTGATAAAGTTTGAATCCACGGGATGCAGCAAATGCAAGCATAATCCTAATGGCCTCTACACGAGCAATAAGTGCAAAAGTTTTAGTAAAATCAATCCCTTCAATTTGTGAAAACCCTGAGCTACAAGTCTAGCTTTGTTTCTAACCACAAACCAATCCTCCCCTTGCTTGTTTTTGAAAATCCATTTTGTTCCAATAAAATGAATATTTGGAGGGGGATGTACAAGAGTCCATACTTGGTTTCTCTCAAAATTTTCAAGTTCCTCATGCATGGCATTGATCCAACTAGAATCAGATAAAACATGACTCACATCTAGGGGCTCAAAAGAGGCAACAAATGTAGAATCAATGAAATAAGCATGATAATGTGTTACCCTTCGATCAAGCTCACCAATGATCTGCTCGGGAGGATGCATCCTTTGAATGTGGTGTGGAACCCCGTGGCGGGATGCAGTCTCGCCCTCAACTTGTGTCGGGGAGCAGTCGAAGATGACCGATGTCGAGGTAGATGCTTCGGGGCCTCTTGCCGAAGTGATCGTAGCAAGATCAATTTCTGGAATTGATGTCGAGGGAAGTAGGGGTTCATCCTCGATTGCTTTGGGATCTACTTCTTTAAAGATGGTCGCTTCCATATCCTTTTCACTAGCAAGCTCAAATGATGAACTAACACAAAGAGTTGATTCATCAAAAGTCACATCACATGACTCGATGATTGTGTTAGTATCTAAATTGAAAACTCGATAGGAGTGACCATATGTGGTATAACCCAAAAAAATCACATCTGAAGAACACGACTCAAACTTATCCAAATTCCCATGATTTAGGATAAAGCACCGACAACCAAATACTCAAAGACGAGTAATCTTGGGCTGTCTCCCAAAACGTAGTTCATAAGAAGTTAAGTTCAAAATTGAGCACAGAAAGATCCGGTTTGAGATATAGCATGCTGTGTTCATGGCCTCAGCCCAAAACCTTCTAGGAGTTCTATGCTCATCGAGCATCGTACTTACCATCTCAACCAAAGTGAGGTTCTTTCTCTCAATAACACTATTCTGTTGAGGAACCCGCGGAGCAGAGAATTGATGTTCTATGCCATGCTTCATGCAAAAGTCAACAAAGAGACTATTTTTGAACTCGGTGCCATTATCACTTCGAATGAATTTCAATGCACCTGAAAGTTCAGTAAAAAGTCTCAAAGCTAAGCTCCAAAAGTGTGAAAACACTTCATCCTTGCTAGCTAAAAAGAAGGCCCAAGAGTAACGAGATTAATCATCGACAATAACAAGTACATACCATTTACCACCTAAAGAACTAACCCGAGAAGAACCTACAGTGTCCATATGGAGAAGTTCTCTAAGTTTTTCAGTCATCACCATATTGAAAGGTGAATATAAAGCAGCAATCATTTTTCCATGTTGACATGAAGCGCAAACTAAATTCTTCTCAAATTTGAGCTTGGGTGTAGGACCGAAAGTAGCGACCAGAGGGGGTGAATGGGCGCCTAAAAAATATTCTTTCGAATCAATGGCCCGCTCCCAACACCCAACGTACCTCAACAGACTTAGTAAAGAAAGGTAAACAGATCAACAGAGCCTCAAAAGATCTAGCCTAAAAACAGCCGGTGTCCTAATCGAAAAGACACCAACACAGTGCTAATAGGCAGAATAACAAAGCATCTAAATCATGGACAAATCAAGGTTCACGGAAATAAGTTATCACAACAATTAATCTGAGTGCACGTAAAAAGAGATGAGTCTTACTGTTCAAAAACTTGTCTCCTGTTTGGTACTTGACGAAGCCTACTTCAGAGAATGTAGTGTCGGAGCTTGATGTGACCGTCCCGAAGTATGCTTCGAAAGCTTCGTTCTAAGGCTCTTGATGTGGATAGCGAAGCCTGTCCAAAGTATGCTTCAGGTTCGTCACACTTCGGAGCTTCGAAGCTCAACTCAGGAAAAATACAGATTCGAAGCCAACCAAAATCGAAGCCTGAAAACCGTAGCTAAGCAGCTACCTTCGCAGAAAACTTCGCACGAAAACCAACGAAGCCTGCAGGCTAGCGGAGCTAGCGATTCCAAACACACACACTTCGAACTCTAGAAAAAACAGAATTAGCGAAACAGGCTTCGAACGAAAACACACCGGAGACTGTCAGCAGCGGAGACTTCGAACCTACGTTCTCAGACCGAAGCTAGTCAAAACCCGAAGCTTCGTAGCACACTTCGCTTAGGCATAAAATCCGAATACAACTGAAGTCGAAGCCTCCAAAAAACTTCGAAGACCCCACACACTTCGCCAGGAAACAACTCTGCTCACACCTCGAGAAAAGAACGAGCTACAGTAAAGAGGAAAGCGCACTCTGGCTGCTGCTACAAACTAGCGTGTAGGCTTTTGAAGACTATGCTGCTACACACAGCAGGAGCTAGTAGCGCAATATCCCGTGCTAATACTAACAACCTTGCAGTGCTAGAGAGCTAGCAGCACTAGGCTAGAAAAACATAGACTACAGCTACACGGGAAGGTGCAAGACACCGAATAGAAAACTCTAGCAGAATAAAAAACGCGGCTAGCACAACTGCTGAAAAAACATCACGGCCGGACAACAAAACAGTCTAGGTGGTACTCTAAGATGTGACCAAACATTACAACTACAAGCTAGTCAAGCAGTCACAAGCCAACACACATAGCAGATAGACCACGCAAGCAAAAACCTAGTCGATGAAGAAAAATCTTTTAGGCGCACAAAAACAAACTAACATAAACTAATCCATTCGCACACAAATGCACGCAAAACGAGGTCATGAGTTCACAGCAACGCACGATATGTGAGACAGGGAGAATAAAAACTGAATACGTGATTTCTCAACATGCCTGTGTTGTAGAATCTGACGTGCGCACGATGAGTTGTGGCGGCGATGGAGATTTCAGCCAAATAAACACTGGCGGCGACAGAAGAACACACGAGTAAAAATGACCCAATATTTGGAATTAGTAAAGTGATTTCTGAAAGGGTAACCCTAACCCTAGGGATTGGGGCCCTATTTATAGGCAGCCCAATAGCCTAGGAAAATACCAAAATACCCCTAGGGTTTTTACAGACGCTGAAATAAAATAGAAAAGACCAAACTGCTCTTAGAATATTTTTACAGATTCGACTGACTGACTGTGGGCCTAAGGACAAAATAGTAAACTCCTATTTACAGATGACTTATCCTGAAGCAGAGCTTTCGTAGCGACTATGGCTTCGCCTCAGAATTGTCCAGTCCGAGATCAGCGGTCGTCAGTTTTGCACCGAAACTGACAAAGCATCCACCAACTTTGCACCAGGTACCTGGATTGGACCGGCCCGATTCCACATCTCTCTCAGCCCGGCAATCGCTCGCCGCCTGTGTACCTGAGTCAATCCTGGTCAACAGCCTAGTGGATCCTCTGCTGCTCCTAGCCCATGTACCCGGATTGAGCCAGCCCGACTTCACGGCCCCTCTGCCCGATAGTCGCTTGCTGCCCGTGTACCTGAGTCACATGCGGCCCAGACACAACATGTCTTCTCCTCTCTTCAGTCCTCTTTGACTACCGTTGACAATGACTCATCACATCTGGAGCCATGAGGCCCACGCTCTTCAGCATGGCTCCTTATTGGGCAATCCTCGAATCAAACCTAGAGCACTTAAGCGAGTAAGCAACTCAAAACTCATATGCCCTAGTCTCATATACCACTTCCAGAGCTCATAACAAGATTAAGCAACTAAACAGTGAGAAGAACTTGACGACTCAGAAAAATCAGCTCCAAAAACTCTCCCAACTCTAAAAATCTTGCAAACCAAAACGCCATCAAAATTTAGTACTTGCGAAGTATCGCGTTGAAAACGCACTTCGAACCCCTCATCAAGCAACTGAGATACAGAGAGAAAATTGTATCCCAAATTTTCAACCAAAGCAACATCTTTGAGAGTGAAATTTGAGTTGATTCTTACCACACCTTTACCTTTCACTCTGCTTCTTCGGTTATTGCCGGAGGTGATATGCTCCTTTTGCTTGGTTGTGGTGAGGCTGGAGAAACATGATGAGTTTTCGGTCATATGGCGCGAACAACCGGAGTCCATGATCCACGTGTTCTCCAAGCCTCTATCTGGTACCTACACAAAATTAGAGAATCTCGAGTGCTCAGTGCTGGGGTGAGTGAAATATTGACGAGTTATCTAGCACTGAGAGACTCGTGTAGTAGGCAAAGCAACATTAGATGATCTACGCACAGGATGAGTAGCATGATGTGAAGTGTGAGGTCTATCTACATGATGAAAACCAGACAAATATCGAGGTTTCCCATCCTATCGAGGATCAAAGTGTAGCGCTCAGATTTAATAAAACCCAGACTTTATTGAAATTCCAAAGAAAATCAATAATCACAAGATGTTCATCACACAACGACGCATATACGTCAAACAATCATGGCTCGCAGACCACATTCTTACACAAGAGTAAAAATAAAAGAAACTATGAAAATACTAAACTCAATGAACATCTTCTCCAGGGTCGCTTCCTTGACTAGGTAACTACTCCAGACCATCCTCATAGTAGTACGTCTCTGAAGTTGTTTTTCCAATGGGTGAGTACAAACGTACTCAACAAGCCACCGAGGAATGCAATAATAATGCAAGGCAATATCAAAGGAAGGTAATGGCTTAAAATGCAGAAAAGTGCATTTTTTCTTGCAACCTTTAATGTGAGTCAGGTTTATTCATACAACATATTTTAAATCATGGATGATGCAACATCTTCTAACTCGAGGAGTACAGTCAGCTCTCCTCGCTCGACAGTCCTTACATGCCCAATAAATCATGCAACACTTCTCAAACATAAACTAACTGTGGGATGAGAATAGTCAGGGGTCCTGATGGTATCGTCACCGAGGCTCAGGGACGACTGGTCGAGGCCGACGACATGTGGGGTGGCGGCGATCTCTCGGGTCCTCATCGGCGACGATGTTCTGGCGGCGATGAGATCGAGTGAAGTGGTGGCCGAGGTCGAGGGGGCGATGGGGATTACTCCGGTGGCATCGGCGGGGCGAGGGGAGTACTCTGGCGATGGCGAGTGATGGCTGGAGGCAGGATAGAGGGGTGGCACTGGAAAGGCTAACAACGCTCAACTTTGGGGCGAGAGAGGGTGACTGAATGGTGTGGTGAACGCGGTGTGGCTAGGGCCCTTTTTATAGTGCTCTGGCGAGGTTAACAGCCGCGAGAAAGAAGGAAACTGAGGATTAAACCTCTTTACTCCGGCGAGGTTAATCCTGTTAATTGCGGTGCTCTGGAGCATAACGATGAGGGGATCCGAGGGCATTCAAGCACAGATGTAACAACAACTTAATTTCGGCGATTAATTGGAGCTTGGGCCCACAGCAGAGACGATTGGATCTCACAACGGTGGCCGGGGATCTCGGGCGCTCGAGGTTGAAGATGATTGATGGGTGGGGTCGACTGGTCAGCGAGGGTGAGAGGTTAACGGTTGGCACCGATAGGTGGGCCGTAGCGTGTGAGCTGTGAGGGGAGGGGGCTAATAGGTGGGCTAGGGTACGGGTGAGACTGAGTGCGCAGACAGGCGGGGCCTGCTTGTCAGCGAGAGGATGGCGGGGTGGATGGGTTGGGCCGACTGGGGAGAGAGAAATGAGGGGAGCGACCCATCATAATTTAAATTGATTTTCTGAATAAAAATAATTGCAGATATTGATTCTTAATTTATGGACTAGCATCCAAGGTTATAAAAATTTGTAAAAATTCCCAAAATTGTACTCCCTCTTTCCCATTATCTTCATCATCTAAGCGTTTTTCAGATTTCCCACAATCTGCATCATCTAATAGTTGAGTCATTAAAGAAGCACATCGTATTATGTGCGAATTGATTTAAAGTCCACATGCATGGCTTTGACTTCCTCTTTTGTTTCTTATTTTACTAGTACTCCACATTGTCACATGCACATGTAGGTTGAGAGTGCGGAAAAACAAAGCAACAAACACAGCATACGAAGAGAATTTAAGCTCCATATCTCTCGCTTTAGTCATCGTGTCAAGTTGTTAGATGATGGAGATAATGGGAAGGAGGGAGTATCTTTTTCTTAGGAGCATAATATGAATTTTTTAGACCATGATTTGAATTATTTCTCTAGATTCTATTTATTTAGGCATTTATGACTTTATGAGAATTAAAATAAATCTTTTCTAAAAATTCCGATTTTTCTGAGTTTATTTTATCGCTCTAAAATTTGGGGTGTTACACAAAGCCTCTAATACGTGGTCTATCACCATATGAGACATGGTGTACACCACGAGGGGTAAAACCTCTATGCGGAGCGTCAAAAATAGGATGAGAGTGATAAACAGACTCATGCATACCTAAGGATGGGTAATGCATGTCATGAAAACTCATCTCCTGTGAGCGTCGCTCATCCTTGATGCGACGAAAGCAGAACCCAACCAAATGACCCACTCACTGATAGTAAGAGCAATGAAAGACTTTCCTGTAGGTACTCTCATATGTCTCAGAAGCAAATCTCACATGCTTCTTGGGTTTCTATTGAGGGTTTTTCTTTGGTGGAGGTGGTGTTTTCTTGATAGGCTTGTCAAGCTTCTTGACTTTCTAAGGAGTGTCTAATAAGGCTATTTCTTTATCAAGGGTTGTGGGATGAGTGAACACAGTTTTGTTTGGTGTAGTTGAAGTGGTTCTCTCATATCCCAAATCTAGAGCTAACCCTACCCTATCAACACACATTTTGGTTTTAGCCAAAAGCAAATCCATTCTGCCTTTCCCTTTGGTGCATTTATCTACCACATATAGAAGGTAATCATTTTCACTCATGAGTTTTTCTACGTGCCCTCTAGCAAAACCGAGTTGATCTTTAAGGGTGATGCAGGTAGAACAAGCTGGCTGTACATCCTTAGAGCACTCAGCACTCTCCAATCTAGACTCTAATTCATTGACATGCTTGTCCCTCAAATTAATGTTTTCAATAAGTAAAGGACAGTTCATGAATTCATTAACAACATTAGGTCTAGACTCCACTTCCAAAAGCTTCTTCTCTGCATCCTCAAGCTTATCAATAGCTTGAGCATGCACAGAACGAAGTTGGACAAACTCACTCATGACAATAGTACATGATTCACATTCAGCATCATCAATCTTAGACTTAAACATGACATATTCAGATGAAACAGATTCAAGCCTAAGTCTAAGTTCTTTTCTTTCTCTAGCAGCTTGTTTTAGTAACCTATCCTGACCAATGACTACATCATTCAATTCATCTATTTTGAAGGAAAATTGGTCATAGGATAATGGTACATCATATGAGTCTGGCTCATCGCTGCTATGGATGCTGTCAGCCATGAAACAAAGGTCGGTGAATTCATTCGCCTTCTTCTCCTCCTTATTTGGAGACTCCTCCTCCTCAAAACTGGACTCCTCAGTTGATGATGTGTCGATGTCACTGAGAGCCACCACAAAGGCTCTAGAAGCGGCCTTGGCTACCCTCTTAGCCACCTTACCGCGCTTACCCGTAGAGAAGGGTTTCCTCTCTTTCTTATAGTGTTTGGGGTGCTCACTCTCTTCTCTCCTCTTGAGCTTAGGATAGCTAGCCTTGATGTGGGAAGTGTCACCACACTCAAAACACCCACTAAAACACTTCTCTGTTGATCTCGTCTCTCATTGTAAAAACGGGTGAACCTCCTGGCAATGAGAGCAAGCTCTTCATCATCTAGAGTATCCATCTGCTCTTTAGTAACAGAGACTAGGGAGGACAAAGCAAAACCTCCTGCAAGAACACAAGTACTAGATGTGCTTGGTTCTGCTGAGGTGCCACGGCTAGAGCTAGAAACTATTTCCAAGGGAGGAGGCAAAGAGTTTCTATGCCCTACGAGAGATGCCTTGGCTATCTCTATGGACTTGAGCTCGCTGAAAAGCTCATCACATGTTAATGTGTCATAACCTGTTGACTCCTCAATACTGGATATCTTCACTTCCCATATGCTACGATCAAGAGCATAGATAAGTTTGATAGCCCTATCATGGTCATAATAAGCAAGTGTGCCTGTGGAGCGCAAATTACTCACTATCGCATCAAAGCGAGAAAACATGGCATCTACAGATTCACTAGGGCCTTGCACAAACAACTGATACTATTGATTGTATGTGCTCTGGCGCCTAGCCTTGATTTGTGTAGAGCCCTCGTGAAAAATAGTGAGTGTGGCCCAAATTTCCTTAGCAGTTTTGAGATGCTGGACTCGATCAAATTTGCTCCTACTCAGGCTTGTAAAAAGTATGTTCTTAGCTTTGCTGTTGCTCTGATAATTTGTTTCTCAGCCTAAGTAGTGCGGGTGAGTAGTGTGGGTCTCAGGAATAACATATTCTGACTCCACAATCTCCCAAACCACACTTCCTTCGCTTAGAAGATAAGCCTCCATGTGAACCTTCTAGTAAGCAAAGTCAGTTCCATCAAATAGAAGAATTTTGTTGAATCTGTCCATATCGCTAAATGGTCACAAAACCGGTTAAGGTCAACTGATGATCTTAACCTACTTTGATACCAATTGTTGGACCGAAACAGACGACCAGATAGGGGGTGAATGGGAGCTTTTAAAATTTCTCTTCTGCTGAACAGACTTTGAACACAACCTTCAAAGTGTCTTGTTTGGAGGTATTGAACGCAATCCGAACATAGGCTTCACACGAGGTAAAAGTTTGAAGTCTAGAAGACTTCAATCCCACTTAGAAACCCAAAGTCACACTTGACTCAGCAAAGTTTGTGCTGGCTCCGCACCCAAAGGTGCCTTTGAGAAGACTTCACACAACAGTACTTCGAACAGATGTGTTTCCCTCGAAGAGGTCTGAACAAATGCTCCACACTTAGTAACAGGTACTAGGCTTTGCACTACAAATTACTTCGAACAGAACTTAGCTAAAATATCTAGTAAGGCAGACTCTGGTTCTACTAAGAAAACCAACTAACATCGCTTGCACAAAACAGATGATACTTCGCTAGTAATCTAAGAGGACTAGCCTCTGATATACACAGAGCGAACTAATACCAAAATCACTCCCAAAAATTGCAAGAAAGAGACACAAAGCACTTTGTATGGACAAACACAAAGTATAAAATAGGGTTTGCTCAGAATAAAAGGACTACATAAAACACGACCAAACAGTGCAAAAACACAGATACAAGTTCATGCAATCAATGAAAACAGAATGGAAATTTCATTGTAAGAACAGGGTACACAAAACTCATAGATCCAATGTACAACTCATGGCGTCTGGGCCAAAGCTACAATGAGTACATAGGATTCTAAAATTGAGTGCACAATGTTTCCCTAGAGCTCAGCCTTCCTCTTCTTTTATAGGCACTACTCTGACCGGTGAATAGACTACTATACCCCTAGGGTTTACAACTGATGGGTGAATTGGTCCCGATCTTCCGCTAGGTAAAGGATAACTTGGGTTGGTGGAGAATCTCGACGTTGGCGATCCAAGGCTCCGGTCCGGCGGATCAAAACCTTGCAATCGTTACACTACTGTCTCCGTTGGTTATCAACCACGCAGGACGCGATTGACCTCGCCACGAAGGCTAATTCCTGCAAGCGAACCCAAGAACACAAGCAAGAACAGGAAGGATACAAGTCGAATGCCAAATCACAGACAAATGATGATAAGGTGAGGTTTCACAAACGCCAATGCAGTAGCCAATCGGTCCGGTGCAAGAGGCGGGATCTAAACACACAAGTGTAGATGCAAACAAAGCAAAACCTAACCCTAAAGGCGGCTGGAGTGAATATATAGGGCATGGGCAGCCTGTGGAAGGTGAACAGACTTGGGCTGTGGGCTAGAAGACGTACAAACTCAGATTATGGCCAACACGGCCCAGTTCTGTCACGCAGGACTGTTTTAAACACACAGGTCAACTCGAGACTCCAAATGAGACGAAACCAACGGCAAAAGATCCGTCTTCTCCTTAGCTTTCCAAAAAGTCCAAGAACGCGTCAATCGGACTTCGTATGAGGAAGTTATGCCCATTTTGGTGCATGGTGGTTGATGTAGTCCGAACCAGCGAATTCTTGACTTCAAAACATCCGTGCGACTCCGTCTTCAACTCCAACTCTTCTATTCCATCTCCCATGTTCCTAAGCAACAAAATATCACTAGTATTCAGTAGCATCCCGTCCAAACAAATATTAACATAGTTGCTAAGGAAAGAATTAACCTTATGGTTCAAGCGACGGGCACGGGCGCGTGTGATTGGTCCTAGTAATTGAATTGTAGGTGGAGGCTCCATGTGTGTATCATGTGAAGTGATGTCCTCATCAACAACTTTACTGCCTCTGGCAGTCACGAGGGTATACATGGTAGTCTACTTTGCAGGAAGCTCCTTTTGTGTCAGCTTTTACACTGGAATCTTGGAGCCCCCCTTCGCACGTGAAGTGCTAAGTGGCTTCGGTAGCAAGCTTTGAACCCGTACGCCTTCGCTGCCCCGAAGTATGTCTTTGACACAAGTGACGGTTTTGAACCGAAGCCGTAAAAGCCCTCGAGTCTTTGCACCATCACCTCCGGAGTGGACCACCATGGCTTCGCAGCTACTCCAAACTCGAACTCCGCCCGTCCATGTACCGAAGCCATGCATGCCCGAAGCACATCAAGTCATCCTGACTTCGAAGCCCCACCTTTGAAGTACCTTCTTACGAAGGGTTTTGTCCACCACCTTTCGAAGTCCCTCCTTCATCCAAGTTCTCCGCATGAAGCATTTCCATAAGCACCCCTTCATAGTGTCTTAGCCCCGAGCACACTCCACGAAGAGCCTTATCCCGACCATGCCTTCGATACACCCTAACTTTTGAGACCTTCGTCAGCTATCCTTCCAAATGTCTCCATCCGGAGCACACTTGGGAGCCTTACATCATTCTTAAGGACTTCGTCAGCCAGCCTTCGAAGTTACTCCTTTGGAGTACCTATTCGAAGTGCCTCGCCTCTGAGGACTTTGCCTCGGGGTATTGTGGGATCAAAATGGCGATTAGAGGGGGGTGAATAGGCGCCTCGACAAATTCTCGTGAATATGATGGCCTGGTCAAACCACGCAACGCACCTCTAAAACATTGAAAACACAATTTTGAACAGAGAAATGTAATAACAGTTCAAAACAAGGTTCAAAATCACTGTTCACTGCAAATCGGAGTTTGAACAATCGATTTGTATTATCGGAATTTGAAACTTCGAAATACAATTGCTATTTCGGCAAATGAACTGACGATAGGAAGATATCGACCCTTGAATCTCCGACAGGTTTCAGAAAATAAAAAACACTCAGAGATTCTAATTCAATTACAAGAACTGATTCAGCTTGACACTATTTGATTTTAAAAAATATCATATGAATCAGGAAAATATTTGGATAGTGAACAATATAACTCAGATTCAGTTTCAATTCCAATTACAGTTCTGAAATAAATTCAATTCAAATTAGAAGAAACAACAATCACTGAATTCCTTTTACTGATACTGTTCATTCAGAATTTGCCACTCTCAAGACCAAAAACAGAAAACTACAACACAGTTTCTACAGTTTTAGCAATTTAGCAGGATGCTTTTACTTCTGAATCAGAAACCTGAAACTGTAATATATATCAGCTCAAAACAGAATTTAAATTTCACTAAAGCACAACTGAGAGAGCTTCAGATCAAAAACACAGAAACAGTTCTGAAAATTTACAAAACAACTCAACCTGTAACTTGAATCAATTTAGTATTCAGCAAAAATGAGTAATAGTAATCACTGTATCAAAACAGACAACAACAGAAGTGAACTAACTAAACCATCTTCATTTAAACAAGAAAACTAATTTCACTGATCAAACCTCAAAACTTGACAAGCTACAGAACAAAATTACTGCTGCACTACCTTTTCTTGCACAATAACTAGTCTGCTCCACAATGTAATAATACAGAATGAAATCTCTGAAATCTGAAAAAATTGACTGGACAGAGTGAATCAAATCTGCAATTCACACCTCTCTAACATGCATCAACAAAAATTTTGAGTAAGAAACTATTCATGACCTATTCAGATGATTCTCACATGTAATACTATGAAAGGATCAACTCAGTAGTTCAAAATGAGACATACACTAGTACAGATGTCATTTACTGTTCTAACACTCAACTAAAAACATTCTCACTCATCAGCCAGAACAACAATTCAGAACAGACACCTTAGATCATCAAGAAGGTGATCATGACTGTATAAAATATGAACTCAGAACAACTGAATGCTTCAGACTCACTTTCTTTGAGAAGAACATCAAGTTTTAACATAAACTATGGTGAAAATCAGAAATAGACTAAACTGAACTTGGACACAACTTGTTTCAGTTTTAGAGATCAAAGATTTGAATCTCAATTCTGTTTACTGCATATTCAATAAAATTTGAATAATATTCAGATCACGCAGAACAAAACTTCAGACAGCAAGTATAATCAACAGCAGAAGACAAAGAAATAGATCACAGCATCAAATTTGATTAAACACTCAACCAAATAAACTAATGAACTATATCCAATTTGATTCAGTACTTAAATCCTGATAATCCTATGAAGAACAACACAGATTCAAGTATCATCCATACTCAGCATAGAACACAAATATTTCAAGATGTAATCTCACATGAAATCGATCAGTATCATCAGAATTTGACAAAGAAAACCACAGAAGAAATTGTTGAATCAGCCGCTGGAATCAGAACAGACTTACGTGCAACAGTTCTTGCCGACAATCCTGTAGAAGATCCGAAAGATGCAGCAGAACACTGTATCTCATCAAAAGTTCTTCAAACAACAGATTTCTCTCAAAATTCTGATTGGAATGGCTGTCAAAAGTTGTTCGGCCCATGGCCAACCCAGGGGATAATACCCCAACAGCTCACATGTTCTAGAAGCTACTTTTTACACATCACCCCTTGGTAATTTCAGAAATACCTAATCTGAAAATTACCCTTTAAATCCTTAAGCAAAAATTACAAAAAGACTCCCCTTTTGGTATATTTTCAGAGTAGAGCCACTCTAAAAATACACTAAAAGAATACGCTATGAAACTAAAAAATTTAAACTAACACTAAATTCCTATTTATTGAATTAACAAACACATTTAAAGTTTCGACGGTTTTTAGCAAAAACCGATAAAGCCTCCCCTAATCGTCGACGACTGAGAAACCAAGGGTTGGTTTCGGTGTTTTGTGATGAGTGATTGACAGGATTTTACCCTCTGTTCGAAGGGTACCTCCGGAGGGGCTTCGGAGGTGGTACCTCCGAAGGGTGTTCGGAGGTGTGTCACCGGAGTATGTTCGGTGTTTGCTTGCTGCAGCTGTGCAGCGGAGTGTGCTCGTCGGAGGGGTCCGGCAGTACACGATGACAGGGTTCGTACCGAGGGCTTCGGTACTTTGGGCGGTACACCGGAGTGTGTGCCGGAGGTTGCTAACCCGGAGAGGTCTCCGGAGTACTGGATACACTTGTTTGCTTGTCGGTGGTGCGCAGGGACTTTGGAGGCGACGGACAGGGTTCGAGCCAGGTGAACTTGGGTCAAGCGGGTGGCTTGATGCCAGGGGAGCGGGGAGCTCCGTCACGGTGGCTGCGAAGGTGGTCCGGGTCGGTCCTCGGGTCGAAGTCGTGCCAGGTGAAGGCAGAGAGTGCGGAGCGTGGCTCCGGCTGAAGGTACTCTGAGACAAAGTCCTCGGAGGTGAGGCACTTCGAAGGTACTCCGGATGGAGTGACTTCGGAGTTGGTGGACCAAGTCCTCTGCGGAGGCAAGGAGTTCGAAGTGTGCTCCGGAGGGAGACACTCGAAGGTTACCCGACGAAGGTCTCAGAAGTCGAGGCGCATCGAAGGCATGGTCCGGGTGAGGCTCGTCGTGGAGTGTGCTCGGGGAGAGGCACTGCGACGGAGTGCTCATGGAATGCTTCATGCGAAGGCCTTGGACGAAGGAGGGACTTCGAAGGGTGGTACTCCGAAGGTGGGCTTCGGAGTGAGGTTGACTTGAGGTGCTTCGGCCATGCATGGCTTCGGTACACGGACGGACGGTGTTCGAGCTCGGAGTAGCTGCGAAGCCGTGGTGATCCACTCCGGAGGTGGTGGTGCGAAGGCCCAAGGGCTTTGACGGCTTCGGCTCAAAACCGTCACTGTATCGAAGGTCTTCTTCGGCGGAGCGAAGGCCAACAGGCTGCAGGCTTCTCGCCGAAGCTTCCGCACCCCTCGCGTGCGAAGGGAGGTTCCAGAAGTCAACACTGTAAAGGCTGACACTGTCTGTTCTGAAAAAGGCTGACACTGTCCCCTCTGCAGCTGACAGAGAAGCCTCCAAAATAAAGGTGGACTACCTTTTGTACCCCTTAGTTCTATAGAGACAAATCTGTTGTAAACCCTAGGGGTAAAGTAGTCACTTCCTTAGGATGAAGCCGTGGGCTATAAATATGGGGGCTCAGTAGGTAACATTCAACACTTTGAGCATTCACTGTTGAGCTCCTGTAGACAAACCTCGCTGTATTCATTCTGAGTTCAATACATTTTGTGTTCCTTGTTCAAGCGGCGAAGCCCTGCTTCTGTGTGCTTTTGCTTGAACTCGTATTGCATACCTCGCTAGTTTTAGTTCACCGAAGCCTGTTGATGCGAAGGTAGTTTTTCGTGCGTGGTGTGCTTTGTCAGTGTGCATTCGCTCTGTGTAACAGGAGGTGTAACCTCGCTGCTTACTAGCGTAGCCCTGACCGAGGCCCGTTTTGCTTCTTGTGTCGAAGCCTTTAGCATAGTCCCTTTTTGTGTGCGTGTAGACCTTCGCGTACGAAGCCCAGCACCAGTTGCTGTCGCTAAGTACTTGGTCGAAGTCCTCAGAGGGGTGTCCACTCGTGCGAAGGGTGAAGTGCGAAGCCTGCTCAAAGCACCTCGTGTGCGGAGCCTGCACTGACTTTGCAGAGTAGATTTTCGAGGGTTGTTAGTGGAGCGAAGTCTTCTTGGCTTCGAACTTTTGCTCCTGCGAAGCCTGTGTTCGGAGCTGTCGAAGTACCTCCGAACCAGACCTTCGAAGGTTGTGTTCGAAGCCTGTTCCGCAGAAGACAGAACAGACCCGAAGGCTAAGTTTTTAGCCCGAAATTTTAAAAGCTCCCATTCACCCCCCCTCTGGTCGCCGTTTCCGGTCCAACAATTGGTATCAGAGCTTGGTTAAGATCACCAGTTGACCTTAACCGGTTTTGTGATCTGTTGGCGACATGGATAGAGGCAGTAAAATTCCTCTGTTCGATGGGACAGATTTTGCATACTGGAAGGTGCGCATGGAGGCTTACTTGTTAAGCCAAGGAAATGCAATTTGGGAGATTGTGGACTCACAATACTCCATCCCTGATACCCGCACCACTCAAACCGAAAAAGATCAGTATATTGCCAACTCGAAGGCAAGGAACATACTGTTCATTGGTTTGAGTCGGAGTGAGTTTGATAGGGTGCAGCACCTTAGGACTGCTAGGGAGATTTGGACAACACTCACTGTCTTTCATGAGGGCTCTGCTCAGATTAAGGCCAGGCGCCAAAGCACCTACAATCAACAGTATCAGCTGTTTGTGCAGGCACCGGGTGAATCTGTAGATGCCATGTTTTCTCGCTTTGACGCGATAGTGAGTAACTTGCGCTCCAACGGGACGCTTGCTTACAGTGATCATGATAGGGCTATCAAGCTTCTCTATGCTCTTGACCGTAGCATATGGGAGGTGAAGATATCCAGCATTGAGGAGTCCACAGGCTATGACACATTGACCTGTGACGAACTCTTTAGCAAGCTGAAGTCCACAGAGATTGCCAAGGCATCTCTTGCTGTGCACAGAAGCTCTTTGCCACAGCCATTGGCATTGGTTTCTAGCACTAGCCGTGGCACCACTGCAGAACCAAGCACTTCAGGCACTTGTGTTCTTGCAGATGGTTTTGCTTTGTCCTCCCTGGTCTCCGTCACAAAGGAGCAGGTGGACACTCTAGCTGATGATGAGCTTGCTCTCATTGCCCGGAGGTTCACCCGCTTTCATCATGAGAGACGGGATCAGAGGAGAAGTGGTTTTAGTGGCTGCTATGAATGTGGCGACACCTCTCACATTAAGGCAAATTGCCCCAAGGTCAAAAAGAGAGATGAGAGTGACCGCCCCAAATTCCACAAAAAGGAGAGGAAGCCCTTTGTGAAGGGCAAGCGCGGCAAGATGGCTAAGAAAGTAGCCAAGGCCGCTTCCAGAGCATTTGTTGCTGCTCTCAGCGACATCGACACATCCTCAACTGAGGAGTCGAGCTCTGAGGAGGAGGAGTCCCCAAGGAAGGAGGACAAGAAGGACAAGAAGGGACGTGACTTCACCGGCCTTTGCTTCATGGCCGACAGCGATCACAGCGGCGATGAGCTTGACTCATCTGAGGTAAACCTATCATCTGACCAGCTTCTAATTAAATTAGATGAGCTGAATGAAGTAGTGCTTGGTCAGGATAGATTACTTGTGCAAGCCGCTAGAGAAAGAAAAGACCTTAGACTTAGGCTAGAAAATATGTCTACTGAATATGCCATGCTTAAGTCTAAATTTGATGATGCTGAATGTGAGTCTTGTTCTGTTGTCATGGGTGAGCTTGCTCAGTTGCGTTCTGTTCATGCTCAAACTCTCTCTGAGCTTGAGACTGCACAGAAGCAGCTTTTGGAGGTGGATTCTAGACCTCATGATGTTATTGATTGCATGAACTGCTCTTTATTACGCGATAGCATTAATTTACGTGATAAGCATGTTCATGATTTGGAGGCTAGATTGGAGAGGGCCGGTAGTTCTAAGGATGTGCAGCCTGTGTGTGACACTTGCATTACCCTTAAGGACCAGCTAGGCACTGTTAGAGAGCGAGCTGAGAACCTCATGTCAGAAAATGAATACCTTCTTTCCGTGGTAAATAAATGCACTGAAGGGAAGGGTAGGATGGATTTGCTCTTGGCCAAGACCAAGTTGTGTGCTGATAGAGCCGGGGTAGCTCTAGGTTTGGGTTTTGAGAGGATAGCTTCAGACAGTAAGCCCAAAACTGTTTTTACCTCTCCTACCACCCTAGAGAAAGAGAGAGCTCTGTTAGACACCCCATCAGCCAAAAGGCCTACCCATCCACCAAAGAAAACCACTCCTCCTACCAAGAAAAATCCTCCCAAGAAAGCCACTCTGAAGAAACCCAAGGAGCCTGTGAGAGTTGCTCCTATGACCCATGAGAGTGCCCCCAGGAGAGTGTTTCACTGTTCTTATTGTCAGAGGGCGGGTCATTTGATTGGTTTCTGTTTCCGTCGCATCAAGGATGAGCGACGTGCACAGGCGATGAGCTATCAGGACATGCATTACCCATCTTTAGGTATGCATGAGTCTGAGTATTACTCTCGCCCTGTTTTCGAGGCTCCTCGTGCTTCTCGGAGAGGTTTTGCTCCTCGAGGTGTTCACCATGTTCCATATGGTGGTAGACCTCGGGCGAGTAGCTTTGTACCTCGTCAGAATAGGAGACCTCGACATGCTTTGCGTTCTTTGCATGTTGGTAGACCTCGCACTTTGCATCATGCTGATTTTCATGTGCGTAGACCATCTACTTTTACTGTGCCTACTACTCGTGTCACTCAGTGCTGGATGCCTCGCCATTATTTTACTCACCCCAGCACTGAGCGATCGAGGCGTTCTTATCATGTGTAGGCGACAGGTCGAGGCTTGGAGGGCACGTGGATCATGGACTCCGGTTGTTCGCGCCACATGACCGGAGATGCAGCTTGGTTCTCCAGCCTCACAACAACCAAGCAAAGGGAACATATCACCTTTGGAAACAATCGAAGGAGTAGAGTGAAAGGTAAAGGTGTGGTAAGAATTAACTCGAATTTCACTCTCAAAGATGTTGCTTTGGTTGAGAACTTGGGATACAATTTGTTGTCTGTATCTCAGTTGCTTGATGAGGGCTTCGAAGTGCGATTTCATCGCGATACTTCGCAAGTGCTCAATTCGGATGGCGTTGTGGTTTGTAAGATCTTTAGGGTTGGGAGAGTTTTTGGAGCTGATTTTTCAGAGTCGTCTGGTTCTTCTCATTGTCTTGTTGCACATTCGACTTCTGAGCTTTGGAAGTGGCATAGGAGACTAGGGCATATGAGCTTTGAGTTGCTCGCTCGTCTGAGCGCCCTAGGTCTGATCCGAGGATTGCCCAAGCTCAAGTTTGAGAAGAATTTAGTTTGCGCTCCTTGTCGACATGGAAAAATGATTGCTGCTTCGCATTCGCCAGTCACCACAGTGATGACTGAACAGCCCGGAGAACTTCTCCACATGGACACTGTAGGTCCTTCTCGGGTTAGTTCTTTAGGCGGCAAGTGGTATGTACTTGTTATTGTCGACGATTTCTCTCGCTACTCTTGGGTCTTCTTTCTTGCCAGCAAGGACGAAGTGTTTTCACACTTTCGGAGCTTGGCTTTGAGACTTTTCACTGAACTCCCTGGTGCATTAAAATTCATTCGAAGCGATAATGGCACCGAGTTCAAAAACAGTCTCTTTGTTGACTTTTGCATGGAGCATGGCATAGAACATCAATTCTCTGCTCCGCGGGTTCCTCAACAGAATGGTGTTGTTGAGAGGAAAAACCGCACTTTGGTTGAGATGGCTAGGACGATGCTTGATGAGCATAGGACTCCTAGAAAATTCTGGGCTGAGGCCATGAACACTGCTTGCTACATCTCAAACCGAATTTTCTTGCGCTCAATTTTAAATTTAACATCTTATGAGCTGCATTTTGGGAGACAGCCCAAGGTTACTCATCTTCGAGTTTTTGGCTGTCGCTGCTTTATCCTAAAACGTGGTAACTTGGATAAATTTGAGTCGCGATCTTCTGACGGGATCTTTTTGGGTTATACTACTCATGGTCATTCTTATCGTGTTTATAACTTGGAAACTAACACTGTCATCGAGTCATGTGATGTGACTTTTGATGAATCAACCCCCTCTGTTAGTTCTGCTCTTGAACAGGCAAATGAACACGACATGGAACAGACCTTATTCGAAGACGAAGATCCCGGAGAATTCGAGGATGATCCCCTACTACCCTCGACATCGACCCCCGAAGCTGACCCCGCTTCAACTACTTCGGCACGAGGTCCCGAAGCGACTACCTCAACATCGGTCATCTTGGACCACTCCAACGCACAAGTTGAGGGGGAGACTGCATCCCGCCGCGAGGCTCCACATCATGTTCAAAGGATGCACCCTCCCGAGCAGATCATTGGTGAGCTTGATCAAAGGGTAACACGTTCTCATGCCCATTTCACTAATGCTGCTTTTGTTGCTTCTTTCGAGCCTTTAGATGTTAGTCATGCACTTTCTGATTCTAGTTGGATCAATGCCATGCATGAGGAACTTGAGAATTTTGAAAGAAACCAAGTCTGGACTTTAGTTGATCCTCCACCAAATGTTCATTTCATAGGAACAAAATGGATTTTCAAAAATAAACAAGGGGAGGATGGGACAATTGTTAGAAATAAGGCTAGACTTGTAGCTCAGGGCTTTTCTCAACTAGAAGGGATTGATTTTACTGAAACTTTTGCACCTGTTGCTCGCCTTGAGGCCATTAGGATTTTGCTTGCCTTTGCGACATCCCGGGGATTCAAACTCTATCAAATGGATGTCAAAAGTGCTTTTCTTAATGGCTTCATAGGTGAAGATGTTTATGTAAAACAACCCCCTGGTTTTGAAAACCCCAAGTACCCACATAAAGTCCTTAAACTTCATAAGGCTCTTTATGGACTCAAGCAGGCCCCTCGGGCGTGGTATGATAGACTTAAGTCTTTTCTGCTTGAGCGAGGGTATTTGATGGGCTCTGTTGATAAAACTTTGTTTACTCTCAAGCATGGCAAAGATTTCCTCCTAGTGCAGATTTATGTGGATGATATCATCTTTGGTGGCTCTTCTCATGCTTTGGTTGCCGAGTTTGCAGATACCATGAGCAGGGAGTTTGAAATGTCAATGATGGGTGAACTCACCTTTTTCCTTGGTTTGCAAATCAAGCAAAGCAAACAAGGTACTTTTGTCCACCAGACAAAGTACACCAAGGACCTGCTCAAGAAATTCGACATGTCCGATGCGAAGCCCTCGCCACCCCGATGGCTACATCCGTAGCATTGGACCCTGACGAAGATGGAGAAGCCGTAGATCAGAAGGAGTTCCGAAGCATGATCGGCTCCCTCCTCTACTTGACTGCTACGAGGCCGGACATACACTTCGCAGTATGTCTGTGCGCTCGTTTTCAGGCTTCACCACGAGCTTCGCACCGCCAAGCGGTTAAGCGCATCTTAAGGTATCTCAAACACACCCTTGAATTTGGCATATGGTATTCATCGTCTTCATCTTTATGTCTTAGAGGTTATTCAGATGCGGATTTTGCTGGGTGTAGAATTGATAGGAAGAGTACCTCTGGTACTTGTCATTTTCTGGGTACTTCTCTGGTTTGCTGGTCTTCCCGCAAACAGTCTAGTGTTGCACAATCGACGGCTGAGGCCGAATATGTTGCTGCAGCTAGCTGTTGCTCTCAGATTTTGTGGATGGTTTCCACTTTGCGGGATTTCGGGTTAGATTATAAGAGTGTTCCACTTTTCTGTGACAACACTAGTGCTATTTGTATTGCAAACAACCCGGTTCAGCACTCCAGAACCAAACACATTGATGTACGGTATCATTTTCTCAGAGATCACAATGAGAAGGGTGATATTGAACTTCAATATGTTGATACCCAACACCAGTTTGCCGACATTTTTACAAAACCCCTCGATGCTTCTCGATTTGCTTACTTGCGTGGGGAACTTGGCATTTGTCACCCTTACGGCATTTTGTGAGGGGGAGCTGATTTTAATTGTCTTGCATATGCTCATTATGTGTGGAATTGCACTTACATCTTTTGCTATTATATGCCTGCTTTTAATTCAAAGAAATCATGTCAGCTCAGCTCTATGAAATATGTCTGGAACATTGATTGTGCATGATGTTTTATTTTCTAAAAATCGAAATTTGCTCATCGCACAATCTTGTATTTAGCTTGTTTAGGCTGGACTGCTTTTAGCTATCTTTTATCTACTTGACAGCAAGACACTGTTCTTTGGATGCTAAAATTTGCAACTTGAAAAATGTGTTCATTATTCATGGATATTCATCAAAATATTTCATTCATCTGAATCAAAATCAAAAATCCATGATTTGCCTGGTTTAAATGAAAAGATCCAGGAGGGTTTGTTTGTCGCACTACTCTATTCTAGACTGCTTACCATTGCACATTGGTCTGAACTAGGATAGTGTAGTGTATGCCAAAATCACAGCCTTAAGCTTCAGATGGCTTTCTTGCCTAGGCTTGGCCTGATTGGAAAGTATAAGGTGGACAAACAAATAACCCCTGGCATTAAGAAAAAGAACAACAAAATTAATTGATCATCAAGTTTGCTTTCACAGCTCCTTTTGAACAAGACTTGTCTGTCTAGGGTAGAAATTGTTAGCTTTGCGCAGTCCTTGCCTTCACATGTCTAGCTGCTTTGATTAAGTGGTGATGTTTTTACTTCAAAAATGACAAAATCACATGCCATCATCTTGTTTCACAGATTGTTAAATTGAGCTGAGCCCATGATCATTTGTGTTAATTTTGGCATATTTTTGCATTATATGTCTTTGCAATTCTATTCATTTCAAAGCTTTGCATCTTTTGAATGCTCCTTGATGCTTGCATTGCCAAAGGGGGAGAAATTCCGGGAGAGGTTTGCTTTGTTCTCTGCCGCAAGAAGGCATGATTTTTAAAAAGGGGGAGAGTTTTTGACATAAAGGGGGAGAAAAATTTGCTCAACTCAGGGGGAGTTTTATTCAAGGGGAGATTTGCCAAAGGGGCTTTTACTCTTTTACAAAGGGGGAGAAAAATTTTATCAAGTGACATGCTTTGGCTCTTTTCTGAGTTTTTATGGTCACTTGTGTGCTGAAAATTTTTCAATTTTCCTTATTTTGGATTTGGTTGTCAATGCACTCATCAAGGGGGAGATTGAGAAACCAAGGGTTGGTTTCGGTGTTTTGTGATGAGTGATTGACAGGATTTTACCCTCTGTTCGAAGGGTACCTCCGGAGGGGCTTCGGAGGTGGTACCTCCGAAGGGTGTTCGGAGGTGTGTCACCGGAGTATGTTCGGTGTTTGCTTGCTGCAGCTGTGCAGCGGAGTGTGCTCGTCGGAGGGGTCCGGCAGTACATGATGACAGGGTTCGTACCGAGGGCTTCGGTACTTTGGGCGGTACACCGGAGTGTGTGCCGGAGGTTGCTAACCCGGAGAGGTCTCCGGAGTACTGGATACACTTGTTTGCTTGTCGGTGGTGCGCAGGGACTTTGGAGGCGACGGACAGGGTTCGAGCCAGGTGAACTTGGGTCAAGCGGGTGGCTTGATGCCAGGGGAGCGGGGAGCTCCGTCACGGTGGCTGCGAAGGTGGTCCGGGTCGGTCCTCGGGTCGAAGTCGTGCCAGGTGAAGGCAGAGAGTGCGGAGCGTGGCTCCGGCTGAAGGTACTCCGAGACAAAGTCCTCGGAGGTGAGGCACTTCGAAGGTACTCCGGATGGAGTGACTTCGGAGTTGGTGGACCAAGTCCTCTGCGGAGGCAAGGAGTTCGAAGTGTGCTCCGGAGGGAGACACTCGAAGGTTACCCGACGAAGGTCTCAGAAGTCGAGGCGCATCGAAGGCATGGTCCGGGTGAGGCTCGTCGTGGAGTGTGCTCGGGGAGAGGCACTGCGACGGAGTGCTCATGGAATGCTTCATGCGAAGGCCTTGGACGAAGGAGGGACTTCGAAGGGTGGTACTCCGAAGGTGGGCTTCGGAGTGAGGTTGACTTGAGGTGCTTCGGCCATGCATGGCTTCGGTACACGGACGGACGGTGTTCGAGCTCGGAGTAGCTGCGAAGCCGTGGTGATCCACTCCGGAGGTGGTGGTGCGAAGGCCCAAGGGCTTTGACGGCTTCGGCTCAAAACCGTCACTGTATCGAAGGTCTTCTTCGGCGGAGCGAAGGCCAACAGGCTGCAGGCTTCTCGCCGAAGCTTCCGCACCCCTCGCGTGCGAAGGGAGGTTCCAGAAGTCAACACTGTAAAGGCTGACACTGTCTGTTCTGAAAAAGGCTGACACTGTCCCCTCTGCAGCTGACAGAGAAGCCTCCAAAATAAAGGTGGACTACCTTTTGTACCCCTTAGTTCTATAGAGACAAATCTGTTGTAAACCCTAGGGGTAAAGTAGTCACTTCCTTAGGATGAAGCCGTGGGCTATAAATATGGGGGCTCAGTAGGTAACATTCAACACTTTGAGCATTCACTGTTGAGCTCCTGTAGACAGACCTCGCTGTATTCATTCTGAGTTCAATACATTTTGTGTTCCTTGTTCAAGCGGCGAAGCCCTGCTTCTGTGTGCTTTTGCTTGAACTCGTATTGCATACCTCACTAGTTTTAGTTCACCGAAGCCTGTTGATGCGAAGGTAGTTTTTCGTGCGTGGTGTGCTTTGTCAGTGTGCATTCGCTCTGTGTAACAGGAGGTGTAACCTCGCTGCTTACTAGCGTAGCCCTGACCGAGGCCCGTTTTGCTTCTTGTGTCGAAGCCTTTAGCATAGTCCCTTTTTGTGTGCGTGTAGACCTTCGCGTACGAAGCCCAGCACCAGTTGCTGTCGCTAAGTACTTGGTCGAAGTCCTCAGAGGGGTGTCCACTCGTGCGAAGGGTGAAGTGCGAAGCCTGCTCAAAGCACCTCGTGTGCGGAGCCTGCACTGACTTTGCAGAGTAGATTTTCGAGGGTTGTTAGTGGAGCGAAGTCTTCTTGGCTTCGAACTTTTGCTCCTGCGAAGCCTGTGTTCGGAGCTGTCGAAGTACCTCCGAACCAGACCTTCGAAGGTTGTGTTCGAAGCCTGTTCCGCAGAAGACAGAACAGACCCGAAGGCTAAGTTTTTAGCCCGAAATTTTAAAAGCTCCCATTCACCCCCCCTCTGGTCGCCGTTTCCGGTCCAACAACGACTGTCGTCAGTTCATGAACTCGACCGCCAGCAAGTCTCTCCCGCTCTCGATCCCTTGAGCCACCTTGTCATTTGAACTAGCTTCCCTTTCATTGACTCGATCGACGCTTCGTCTTGATCAACCTTCAACTCACGTCCTGTGCATCAGAGTCCACTCTCGACTTCGACTGACACCCTCGACCATCTGGCATTAGACTCCCCATCTAACCCTAATCCCGTGCCATCGACAGTTGATGAGTAACTTAAGCCTGCACACACGAGACACACATAGACACACACACCATATCCAAAGCACCCAGACACAAACCCATGATTCCACCCTGTCAATCACTCATCATTACCTTGAACTATAGTGACAAACCTCACTATGTTTCTCAGGTATCTTTAGTCGAAGTCTCCCTCCGCACTTCCTGCCTTCGATTGGTGCACCTCAACTCGAGGACCAACCTCAACTTCACACAGCCTCCATGACCAAGCTCCCCGCTCGCCTGGCGTCGAACTCCCTGCTTGACCTAGTTCACCTACTATGCTGAACGTCGCATCACCTCCGAGGTCACCTACACACCAACGACAAGCAGGCAAGTGTATCCGATACCCCGGAGACCTCTCCGGGTATAACACCCTCCGGTACACACACCGGTGTACTGCCCAAAGTACTGACCCCTTCAGTACAACCTTTGAACTGTATACTGCCGGACCCCTCTGACATATATACCTCACTACGAACTTGAGCAGCCAGCAAACACCGAACCCTTCGGAAAACACACCTCTGAACCCATTCAGAGGGATCCCTTCGCCCAGAAGGAAATCTATCAATCACTCATCACAGACTGAAACCAAGGCATGTCTCAACTTGGTTTCTCACATTTCCTCACCTAGTGCGGGGAGGCATCGGTCGATGAAGCACTGACGGTCCAATTATTTCCATGGTTCTATTTACTATCAGTGGACTCCATTATAGGATGGGCGGATTTGGAAAAGACGTTTCACAAGTATTTCTTCGCCGGCATCCAAGAGATGAAGCTTACCGACTTGACGACCGTCAAGTAAAGAATGGATGAGTCGGTACAAAATTATGTCCAAAGGTTCCAAAATGTACGGAGCAGATGCTAGAGTCTAAGCCTCAGCGACAGTCAATTGGCAAAGTTGGCATTTCAAGGTCTCCTGAACCCAACTAAGGAGATATTTTCATCATACGAGTTCGAGAGCCTCTCGCAACTTCTGCAAAGGGTATCAACACATGAGAGTCGATTCCAAGAGGCCAAGAGGGACATGTATCAGAAGAAAATGGCATACACCCAGGTATACCGCTCAGATTCTAAAGAGAATAGTCGACAAAAGCAATGAAATATACCCAACAAGTTGTCCAAGAGGCTAAGTCACTAGCAAGGAGCCCATCGTTCATGCGAAAGAGGCGATCCCATTATAGGGAATCCTTGATTTCCCCACGAGTCTAGATCCGATCAACGAAGAATAGGTGTGGAGGAAGTTGAGCGAAGCCCAATTTCCTCGCGAAGATCTACGAGTAATAAAACTCATAAGAGCCCTTTTAGAAGTGGTCCCCGGTGAAATTGACGGGGATAAGGCAAGGGAAGAGTGCTGCAATAAAGATGCGAGGAGATTCTTCATCCCGAAAAACCTCAAAAAGAATTAGCCGATGGGGAAATTATACTCAGAATGTTCAAATGGATACCAGGTGATTTGATCAGAAAAACCGAGGTAGAAACCCTTAAAGCAGGCGGCTAAGGGTCCGGGAGGAAAAGGGAAGGCAGAACGACACGCTGCCACCTCGCCCAAAAAAGAACTGCGACGATAGATAGGAGTAGCTGACTCCAAAAAGTCGGTGGGATAACACATCTGGGCAAGAGAGGGTCCCCCAACTACGTCGGCTATGTACACATTAAGCTAGAACTGAAGGAACCACCACGGACCATTGAGATGCTGATGGGGTCGCTAGCTGAAAGCTTGGCCGATACAAGATGTAGAAATAATAGGAGGATCCAAGTGGGTATCGGCCAAGGGGAATTTTCGTGTGGGCGGTGAGGCATTCGACCATGAATTGAAACTAATAGGTGGGGCCCAAGGTCGATACGCAGAAAACGAACCTCTCCAACTAGAGGGTAAGAAATGATACATGTTCGCGGGTGTTCACGGGGCCGATCTTTTTGTTATGTCTCTCGATATATCGGTCCTAGATATCGATGGATTTGGTGCCAAGACGGTGGGTTGATTTAGAATGGAAAGAGATGGGGTTGGCCGATGAGTCGATGTCAAAACAGGTCAAAAAGAAGATATCAAGCAAGGAAGTACTCATCGGTCCATGACCAAAAATGAAGGCATTTAGGGCATCATACCAAAATTAACAAGCAGCAGCCAACATCGAATCATTTTGGTATGGCTCGGCAAGAGATAGGTCGATGTCGATCTCATCCCAGTCGGCACGATAAGGTGCTGATACCCTAAGGTACCAGCCTGCTAACCGGGAAGAAGGGGAGGGGAAAATTTGAAGCTGGATCGCCATACGGAAGGAAGCATGGGAGAAAACTTGAAAGTGATCTGGCAAAATTCGGCATTGATAAAATATGTGGGATTAGGATCACCCATGGGGCCCAGAGAGAAACAAGATGGGAGAGTGTCTATTGGGATCAATATTTGGTTCTACAAAATCCACGGAGAGAAAATGGGGTAAAAAGATGGCGGAGAAAAAATGAATGACCAAAGGAAAAGAGAAGAACCAAAGAACGCTCAAGACTTACCTGGAGGATTGCGCCAATGGTGGCCATTGCTAGAAATGCCGAAAGAGCGGGGCCAGCAAAGAGGGCGAAGATGGCGATCAGCGACGGTCGGAGGTAGCACTGGAGGAAAGCGGCAAAGAGCTCGGGGGGCAAGAGTGAATAGTAGGCCAAAAGCGTAAAAGGAAAGGTGAAACAACCGATATACTTATAAGACCCCTCGGCAGCCGGGTCAAGTCAATCTCATCGGATCTGGTGGGGACCACCTACAACGTTCGGCAAAAGGTAATCATAGGGAAGTTTTTGATTTTTGAAAGCCAGAAAACCTTTCCAGGTCTAGGAATAGAGGAACCAAATTTTCGGTTTGATAAACGTAAATGCAAAAACAAAACTGTGAGGAATTAAGCCTGTTCTGATGCCGCCACAAAAGAAAAAGTAGATGCGTCAAACCAGGCGAAATCCGTCGCAGTTGTGAATGGCCGAAGGAAGAAGATGAGGAAGAGGAAGCTAGAAGTAGTACAAAGCTGAAACCCTGGACGATATTTTAAGTACTAAAAATGGAGGGTTTCGGCTGACAGTTAATGAATGCGAAAGGATCACGCGAATGGACGTGGTGGCAAGGAATAATGACCAATAATATCAAAGCATCAGAAGCCACTTAATGCTACGAAACTGGGGGCATGTGTTGATGCCAAAATTTGGTAAAGCTCAAGGCCCACCAAGGATGTCACACAACCAACAAAGGTTAAAGAGATCCGGTCAAAGAAAGTCAGGGAAGCCTGTTCATGACGTATGTGTGGCTGGATGATAGAAGCCGATAGGGATAAATATGAGAAGAAGATGAAGATTATCTAGAATCGGTTAAGATAGGATGCTTGGACGAAAGGTCTCTAGACTATAAATATGTACCCTTTAGTTAGGTTTAAAAACACATATCTGTGAAACAACTATTCGGCGCATCACCACCCATGCCTTTCAAGGTTAATCCCGGTGGGATTCGGCACTCGTAGCTGGGTTGTATCGTTCTGATCTCCGATGAAGAGGTGAGTCCTACCACCCCCGACGACCGTATCGACTAGGTCAGTATCTTCACGACTGCATTAATTTGATCTCTTGAGGTGAACGCCGAAACAATACGGTCACCAGTTTTCCTCGGTGTATTAGCTTAGTCTAAAGCTACATCAATTTGATCTCTTGTATTGATGTGATCTAGGTGTGATAGTTTGAGGCTTCATCGGTTAGGTCCGACATCTCTTGCTATTGTATCTCTTTCATACTGTATACCATTCATATAAATAAAGCATGCCCGATACTTTGATATATTATTAAGATCATCATGACTAGCTACTATCTTGGTTAGGTCCGATCTAGTTATTGTGATGATTTTCATGATATAGACATGTTATCTGTTATGTTTTATTTATTTCTGTCGGAGTACATGCTGATAGGTTATCTTCAATTCAGTGCCATATCATACCCACCATCAGAAAGCCTCATCGGCCCACATGTGTAAATTGTCTATCTCATCTATCGATGGCACACTCACCCGATTGGTTCAGCCATGGTCATCGGTCCTATGGCCAATTGGCGTGATATTCCATGATTTCACTATCTCTTTCGCAGTCATTGGCACCCCTTGAACCATTTTTCTGAGAACGTAGGACCTGCACTGGAGTTAAGCAGATCTTCCAAGCCACGCATGTGTCAAAGTGTGACAAAAACGCACTAACATATATAAACAATAAATTAATAATAATATTATTAAATACTTTGAACTCCAAGTAAAGAAATCAAGGCAAAAAAATTATTGATAAACAAGGAGCAAGTAAATCGCCTGTGACTAGCCAATAAG
Source organism: Zizania palustris (assembly GCA_019279435.1). Classification (NCBI taxonomy): domain Eukaryota; kingdom Viridiplantae; phylum Streptophyta; class Magnoliopsida; order Poales; family Poaceae; genus Zizania; species Zizania palustris. The sequence goes on from JAAALK010000286.1 coordinate 7,644,272, forward strand.
TTTTCCTTGTTATGGAGCATTAGATTACTTAAATAAAAGTTGTTACGATTAACAAGCTACTTGTCCTATGACTCACAAAAAGTTTTCTATCGATCATATAATAAACAATAGAAAACAAATAAGCATTACGACACCAAAAATTGCAGTGTAGGGAGTTGGTGAATGTGCCAAATATATAGACCTAAAATACATTAATACAAAGACATGTAGATATAAATTGGACATACATGAAAATAACTAAAATGCTAGGTAAGTTGCAAATATAAATCTATTACATGTAACAAGTATCACAAGAGAAACAACTCAGAAAATACTTCCACCATCATACCACCCTTCGTCTAGACCCTAAATAAAATAGTTCAATCATTGTACCATCCTTCATCTAGACCCTAAATTAAAGAAAATAAAATCATGATCATATTTGTAGTTACAATTCTACCATAAAAAGGAGCATGACAATGAAAATACTGCATATGAAACAATTAAAAGAAAGTAACAAAAATATCTCTATAGTCATGTCTAACACAAGTGATATGGTAGCTGCTACCATTAGAATGATAATCTTTGTATAAAACTAAAGAACTACCAAACCGGAACGACGACCGTTACGACCTCCCATCGAAGTCGGCGTCAGCCTTGTCATATAAGATCACTTATAATTTTATAAGCACACATTTACTAGTCAGCAACAAGTGATTTTTCTATCACAATTTATTATGTTTTCTTTTATAAAATGAAACTGGGGTTGTCATGTGTTCTAAATTACTAATCTCTACTATTATAACGTGTGGACTTGTCTACCGTTTCCATCCAGGCACAGCGCTGGCAAGCGGCAACCACCTCCCCACGCATGCAGATCCGACAACTTCCTCATGGTGATCGTGTGTTTATCTTCTACTAGCACTGCGCTGCTCTCACGTCCTGCGCACCGCTGCTCCCCCTCCCCTTTCGTTTCCCCACCGCATTCCTGCTCGATGAGGAACCATGTTGAAGAGCATGGGCCTTATGGCTCCAGATGTGATGAGTGATTGTCAACAGAAGTCAAAGAGGATACATGAAGAGAAGATGAGACATGTCGTGTCTGGGGGCGTGTGACATAGGTACACATGCAGCGAGCGACTACCGAGTAGAGGTGTCACGGCGTCGGGCTGGCCCAATCCGAGTACATGAGATAGGAGCGGTAGAGGATCCACTGGTCTGTTGACCGGGATTGACTCAGGTACACGGGTGGTGAGCGATTGCTGGGCTGAGGAAGCTGCGGAATCGGGTCGGCCCAATCCGAGTACCCGGTGCGAAGACGGTGGATGCTTTGTTAGTTTCGGCGCAAAACTGACAAATGATGATTATCTTTATTTAGGATTTTATTATTTTTCCTTTAGGACCACAGTCTATGTTATTCGAGTCAGTAAAAACCCTAAGGGCATTTTGGTCATTTTCAATTTTATTTTCAGAGTCAGTGTAATTTACCATAGGGGTAAATTTGTCTTTTTCCCTTTTAGCGGGCTGCCTATAAATAGGCCCCAACCCCCTAGGGTTAGGGTCAACTCATTTGGCAATTAAAAATTCAAGTTCAATCTATTCCATATTTTTTCTTCTACCGTCGCCGATATTTCTTCTCTGCCGCCGTTCGTGTTTATCCCTCTCACGCGCAGGCGCTGGTAGCGACGGCTTCCCTCTCGCACGCAGGCGCTGGCAGCGATGGCCATGGGCAGCAGCGCGTGACGCGTGGTAGCCGAGATGCAACGTCGCATGCATCAGCGTTTGTAGCACGTTTGTGCAGCGAAGAGGAAGCATCGTGGAAATCATCACGTGGGATGTGTTTTCATCGAGCGCAGTGCAACAACAGGCTTTGACGTGCAGTAGCAGCTTCAGCGCGCAACGAAGAGGCAGCACAACAGGTCTCGGCTTCTGCAGCGGAAAGCAGGTGGTAGGCACACCGGTGGGACCCCGAGTTGTCAGCGATGTGACCGAGAAATACATCAGCAGTAGTGCGCGGCGCATGCAGGTGCAGCAGGGTCGAGGAGAAAAATTGACGCAGCCGGTGACGTCAGCTGCGCTTGCAGCATCTTGGCGCTGCAGGATTACACACACGAAGACCGAGATGAAGGTACTGTAGCAAATTTGATCCCTCCGCAATGAATAGGAACATGCCAAATAAGATTAGTACTAATCCCTTTCTTGTTTTCTCGATTTACGTGCAATACATCCGGTTTATTTCTGAATGATTCATGATTTATTCACTTGATTAGTACTTTATTTTCAGATTGCAATATGAATGTTCATTGATATATCTAGGTGTTTTTTCTGTGCACATCAAGTATTTGTTGAATCGTCTGAGAACACATTTTTATTTACGACATTTATTTTGTTTAGTTTAAATCTGGTTTTTAAGCACATTGTTATTGTCTTTTTGATTAGGACACCAGTCGTTTTTAGGCTAGACTATTTTAGTACTTGTGATCTGTTTTGTTTCTGCTGATTGTCTGTCGAGGTGCGTTGGGTGTTGGGAGTAGGCCATTGTTTCGAAAGAAATTTTTTTAGCGCCCATTCACCCCTTTGGTCGCTACTTTCGGTCCTACAAGTGGTATCAGAGATTGGTTAGGGTTTTCCATACCTTAACCGGTTTTAACCCCAGGTAGTGATCATGACTTCCTCTAGTAAGGTCTCATCCCTTGAAGCTTTTGGCTACACTTATTGGAAGACTCGCATGTGAGCTTATCTCTTGAGCCAGAGCTCGGACATTTGGGATATTTGTGTTCACGCTACTTTTTCTGTGCTTCCTGTTACTGAGGGCACTTCTCCTGATATAATTTCCCAACATCAGAACAATAGCAAAGCAGTGAACATTTTATTTTCTAGTTTAGGTCCCAGTGAGTTTGAGCATGTTAGCCATCTTGATACTGGTCGAGAGATCTGGGCTACCCTCTGGGCACACCATGAGGGGACAGCTCAGGTCAAGGCTAGGCTTTATCAGACCTACCGGCGTGAGTATGAAAATTTCTCATAGAAGCCGGGTGAGACTGTTGAGGCTTTGTTTGGTCGCTTTCAATCGATCATTAACAAGCTTCACTCCAACAAGGCCGATCGTGATCAACTGGTTTCAGATCATGAACAAGCGCTCAAGGTTCTTCATACCTTGGACCGTAAGATCTGAGAGATCAAGGTATCTTCTATTGCTGAGAGCGCTTCCTATGATACCTTGACGGTCGCAAAGATTTTAAGTAAGCTAAATGCCTCAGAGGTTGATATCTAGTTGAGATCAAATCTCATTGGTTCTGGCTCAAAAACCCTAGCCCTTGCAACACCTTCTATTGATCCTACTGCTTTGAGTTGTGCTGCGTTTTCTTTGATGTCTATCTCCGTGGATCAGCTTGATTCGTTAGGAGATGATGATCTGTGTTTGTTTAACAACCGGGTGCATCGTGTCTATGATAAACAAATGCTTAAAAGACACGACACAAAATCCGGATGCTTTGAGTGTGGTGATCCAAGTCATTTCATCACCGACTTCCCCAAGCGAAAGAGTTACAAGAAGGGAACCGGTGATAGCTCCTATGACTCCGGCAAACATGACAACTCCACCTTCACAAAGGGCAAGCCCAAGATGAGGTTCTTTGAAAGGCTTTGAAGGACTACAGGTGTGAGAACAAGAAGTGAGACAAGGCCTTCTTCGCCGAGATGGAGAGAAGCTACTCCATGAGGTCATCGTCTTCTTCCTCATCTTCAAGCTCAAGTCATGAAGAGATCATGATCAAGAAGGGGAAGGACAGGGACGATCCGGCGGGCCTCTGCGTCATGGCCTTCGGGGACAAGCCGAAGAGTCGCTCGCGTCACAGCCAAAGATCCCGCAAGAGCTTATGCTCAATGGCTCTTGGGGATAAGGAAGAAAAGGGCTCCTCCGACAACTTCGACAACGACAACGATGAAAAGGTATCTTCCTATGAACAAGAAGTTGTTAATTTGCTAGAAGAGAACCGTTAGGAGTTGAGGTATCGGGAGAAACTGCTTAGAGGGGCTAAGAAAAGGATAGATGAGCTTGAGAGTGAGCTTTCCATGACAAATGGCAAGATTGAGAGTCTATCTTCTTCTCCTTGCTTGGGTGGTAGTAGTGAGTGCCCTAACTATGAGGTGTTGTTGTGTGACCTGACGACTCTGAAGTCCATGTACACAGAGAGGGTAGATGAGAGAGATACTTTGGCCACCGAGTTGAAAGCGCTCAGCTGGAGCTAAAAGATGCTCGTGCTACTATCGTCGTGCCCTATGTAGACTGTCCATCCCATTTAGCTAGTTTAGCTGAGATGAAAGCCAAGATTGATGAGCAGTTGGGCGAGTTAGCTAGAGTGAGAGCTGAGCCGGAGCAGACTAAGCTAGAGCTTGAGACCTTGTCAGTTCCACCCACTGTTTGTGAGAACTGCTTGTCCCTAGGATTGAAACTGATTAAGCTAAAAGTTGAGAAGTCTGTCGAAGTTGATAGAGAGTGTGTGATCTGCGTGTCTCAGGTGGAGGTGCTAGCTTCTTTGAGAGAGGAGCAAGCTGATGCTCAGAACGAGAACTTTTACCTCCGTCAGATCCTGAGATGGATTAGTGCCAGAGAGCCATAGCTTGGCATGATGATCCAGTAGTTCAAAAGGCAGGATGGGTTTGGGGTAGGTTACACCTACACCAATACCGACTTTGAGAGTGCCATTAGCCGTGAAGTGGAGTGGAGAAAGATGACTCCAGAGCAGAGATATCCTAAGACTCACTCCACTGAGTCTTTTTAGGTTAGTCAGCCCAAGGATGGAGTGTTCCAAGAACAACCTAAAGCTCTACCCAAGAAGCCTATCTGGGTCCCAAAGCCTAAACCTCTCCACACTTCTCTTGACTCTCTAACTGGATCCTCTCACACCAAAGAGTCTACACCCAACACTACCAAGCCTAAGAACCCCAAGCCTCAACCACATCCCAAGAAGCCTACCTATCACTGTGAGTTTTGTTAGAGAGACGAGCATCTTGAGGAGTTTTGCTTCAGGAGGAAGCGGGTTGAGAGAGCAGAGAGAGCTTGAGGTGGGCAGGAGCAGTTCTACTAGTAGGATGGTAGACAGAGAGTCCCTCGACGCGGAGAGAGGCTAGAGGCCAGGCCGCATCGTGTAGGTAGTGGTAGAGGAGACAACTTTCATGATCGTGCTCCGGAGGGTGGTTTCCGCTCCGGCAGAGCTCGAGGTCGTTCTCGATACGGCTTTGGACCTCGTGGTCGTGACTTTAGGTGGAGCAGAGGACCATGCTTTGAGCCACGTTTTGGTCTAGACTCATATGATTCCTTCTGCTTTCCTACTTACAAGCAGATGGCTCGACACTGGTTTAGCTCCTTTGCTAAACCTGGTGTCGGGCCGTTTGCTCCCACTCATGACCATTGATCTTGTAGGATCGAGGACTGGAGGACGTGTGGATCATGGATTTAGGATGTTCTCGCCACATGATGGGGCATCGCAGATGGTTCTCTAGCCTCACTCCCCCGATCTCCAAGGAGTACATCACTTTCGGGAACAATGGTCAAGGGAAGGTACAAGGTATTGGGTCGATTCGCATCTCTGATCATTTCTCTTTGAAGAATGTTGCTTTGGTTGGGAACTTGAATTTTAATTTAATTTCTATTTCGCAACTGTTGAGGATGGTTTAGAGGTTCGCTTTAAGAAGGGCATGTCTTCTGTTGTTGATTCTAGATGATCTTTGGTTTGCCAGATCTTACCCTTCGGTAAGGTTTTTCGTATTGATTTCTCTAGTTCTTCTGGCCCTTCTCACTGTTTGATTGCTGGACCCTCCTCTGAGATCTAGAAGTGGCATAAGAGGTTAGGTCATTTGAGCTTTGATCTGTTAGTCAAATTGAGCTCTATGGATCTTATCCGAGGATTGCCCAAGCTGAATATGGAGAAAGATCTAGTTTGTCATCCCTGTCATCATGGGAAAATGATTGCCGCTTCTCATGCACCTATGACTCAGGTGATGACTTCATATCCGGGAGAGCTGTTACACATGGATACTGTTTGTCTAGTTTGAGTACGCTCAGTCTGTTGAAAGTGGTACGCGCTTGTGATAGTTGAAGATTTTTCTCGATTCTCGTGGGTTTTCTTTCTGGAGTCTAAGGATGAGGCTTTTCAGTTTTTTCATGACCTGATTTTGAAGCTGAAGAACTAGAACAATGGTCGGATGTGAGCAATTCGCTCTGACAATGGATCTGACTTCAAGAACTCTCAGTTTGTCAGCTTCTGTAGTGATTATGGTCTCGATCATCAGTTTTCTGCTCCTTACACTCCCCCAAAGAACGGTGTTGTGGAACGAAAGAACCACACACTGGTCGAGATGGCTAGGATGATGCTCGATGAGCATAGGACTCATAGGCGCTTTTGGGCTGAAGCCATGAACACGACTTGCTATCTGGCCAACCGCATTTTTTCTTAGAGCTTACTTAGGTAAAACATCATATGAGTTACGGTTGGGCAGACAACCCAAGGTGAGTCACTTGCGAGCGTTTGGCTGCAAGTGCTTTGTGCTCAAGAAGGGAGGGCATTTGGAGAAGTTTGAGTCTCGTTGCTAGGATGGAGTCTTTCTTGGTTATGCTTTGCATTCTCGAGGCTTTCGTGTTTGGAACCTCGACTCTTAGTAGCTTGTCTAGACTTGCGAGGTTTATTTTGATGAGTTCATGTCTTCGCTGACTCCTTTTGAGTTTTCTGGAGATGATGAGCTTGGAGAGTCCATCTTCGAGGAAGATGATGACACTTCTGCTGCTGATGAGGGTGGGCCTCCTGCACAGCCTGTAGACCCCACACCTTCTGAGACTTTGATTGAGGATGAGAGCGGACCTCTGATCAGTCCTTCTACTTTGATCGAGCCCCCTCAACCGAGTCCAGAGGTGCCAGTTGCTGACTCCGGGGAGGTGACTTCAGATCACCTAGGATCCCGAGCAGGTCAGCGTGATCACCCTTCAGAGCTCATCATCGGTGATCTCACTTCGAGATCCTTGTGTTCTTCGGTTGGTTCTCTTGTTGTGTTTGTTGAGTCTGCGTTTGTTGCCACTTTTGAGCCCAGAGACGTTTCTCATGCTCTTTCTGATTCAAATTGGATAAACGCCATGCACGAGGAGCTTCAGAATTTTGTTCACAATCGGGTTTGGACACTGGTTGAGCTGCCACCTGGATGCAACCCCATAGGAACCAAGTGGGTGTTTAAGAACAAGCAAGGTGAAGATGGGGTTGTGGTGCGGAACAAAGCTCGACTAGTTGCACAGGGTTTTTGCCAGAAAGAGGGTATTGATTTTGAGGAGACTTTTGCCCCTGTTGCCCGTCTTGAGTCCATTCGTATTCTTTTGACTTTTGCTGCTTCTAAAGGTTTTAAGCTTTTTCAAATGAATGTCAAGAAAGCTTTATATGGTCTGAAGCAAGCCCCGAGGGCTTGATATGACTGCCTAAAGCAGTTTTTGTTGGGGAATGACTTTGTGATGGGTTTTGTGGAAAAAACTCTTTTCTTCCTCAGAGTTGGCTCAGACTTATTGATCACTCAGATTTACGTGGATGATATTATTTTTGGTGGTTCTACTAATGAGCTTGTGTCCATGTTTTCTGAGCAGATGCACAACGAGTTTGAGATGAGCCTCATGGGTGAGCTCAAGTACTTCTTAGGGCTCCAGATCAAGCAGACCAAGGACGACATCTTCATCCACTAGAGCAAGTACATGTGGGACATGCTGAAGAAGTTCGACTTCGGTGGAGAGCTGAAGCCTCAGATGACCCCAATGGGTACATCTGGAGGCCTGGACAAGGACGAGAGCGACGTCAAGGTCAACGAGAGAGAGTATCGAGGGATGATCGGATCACTGCTGTACTTGACGGTGACGAGACCAGATATTCATTTTGCCGTGGGACTGTGCGCGCGCTTTCAGTGTTCACCACGCGCATCTCATCGGCAGGCCGTCAAGCGTATTTTCAAGTACCTTACTTATGCTCCTGATCTAGGTCTTTACTATTCAACATCATCGTCTCTTGATTTATCTGGCTTTTCCGACGCTGATTTCGGTGGTTGCCAGCTGAATCGCAAGTCGACTTCCGGTACTTGTCAGTTTCTTGGTTCTTCGCTTGTATCTTGGTATTCTCAAAAACAATCTGGAGTCGTGCTTTCTACTACTGAGGCTGATTATGTAGCTGCTGCTCACAGTTGGTTTGGATGATTTTTACCTTGCGAGATTTTGGGTTGTTTTTCCCTGCCAGAGTTCCTTTGTTTTGTGATAGCACCACCGCGATAAGTGTAGGGAAAAACCCATGTCTTCATTCAAAAACCAAACATATTGATGTGCACTTTCACTTTCTGAGGGATCAATATGAGAAATGGGTCATTGATCTTGTTCATGTTGATACCCATCAGTAGTTGGCTGACATTTTTACCAAACCCCTAGATCAGTCTACTTTTGAGCGTTTGCGAGGGGATTTGGGAGTTGTGTATCCTTTTTGGGATATTTTGAGTCAGTTTTCTTTCTTCTTTACTCTTTTCTTGAGTCCTTTTTGTGTGATTTCATATCATGCATAATCAAATATCACATGATATGTCTGATATCTATCATATGTGTTGACACGAAAACGTGCCCCCGCACTTGGGTCAGTCCGACGATCCAAAAGTGCACGGATACTTAGGGACAGGCCTAAGCGTGACGTGGCACCGATGTCGCGTTCCGACTACCCTTAATAGTGATAAGGGGGGTGGAGTCGCCAGGCAACCAGATTACACAAAATAATCCAATTAGCTGAAAGAAATAGATTAAACAGAATAAAATCAGCAAACCAGTCGGAGTCCGTCTGGTTCGAAGTTTGATGCGAAGGGTGCGCCGAAGGGTACATTCGGCGTCTCGCGCGAAGTGCTCCGCCGAAGGGTGCTTCGGCGTTCGGACTGATCCGGCCGAAGATAGACTCCGAACGGATCTAGACGCGGTGATCACCTCTGAACAGTGGGGTTCGGCGTGATACCTCCGATACAGCGATCTACGGGACAATGACGCGAGGGCTACGCGCGAGTGCAACTTTGTCCAGTGCGGAGTATGGTCATGGCGAAGCCTGTTGCGATGAAGTATGCTCGCGAAGCCTGTTGTTGAAGCCTGCGGTCTTGTCGAAGGGCATCTTGGGGACCTCCGGAACTGATCTCTCAGCTCTGGACACCTCCGGCGAAGGGGCTCCGAACGTGCGAACCTGCAACAGAGATGATGCGAAGTACCAATCCAGCCTGAGGAACAAATTTTGCTAAGTGTTGCATGGGTAGCGAAGGTAGCAATCTATTACGCAGATTAGCGGGCACTTCACAGGCGAAGTACCAAGGCGATAGCAATCTATTACATAGATTAACGGATACTTCACAGGCGAAGTAACAAGGATTACCACTTTTCCGTAGTGGCCGGCGGAGGGCTTCCAGGCAAACCCACGAAGAGGTACAGGAAAGTAAAGGTAAAAGTAAAGGTACGATCAAAGCATGGCTTTGGTTTGATTTGAGTTGGGGGGGGGGTTCTCCACGCCGGCCATGCCTCTCTATTTATAGGGGGTTAACTCCTAGTCTAATCTGCTATTAATCCGGCCAGATAGAGATAGAGATTGAGCTGGAAACGCGTACAACTCTATCTCTGCCGAGGTGGGCTTCGGCCAGGCCCGTCGAGGCTTGCTCCTCGGGCTGAAGCTTCGGTAGCGTGGGCTTCGCCGAGGCCCATCGAGGCTTGCTCCTCGGGCCGAAGCTTCGGCAGCGTGGGCCTCCGAAGGATTCCGAAGCTTCGGCAGCGTGGGCCTCCAAAGGCTTCCTGGTCGAAGCCCATGGGCTGGCTAGAGGCTTTCGGAGCCCATAGCTCAATGGACTTCGGCCCTATAGGGCTTCGGACAGACCCTGGACATGTGTACTTTCGGCCCAAATCACCAGAAATTGATATTTTGATAATCTAGCCATTACTGCCTTTTTTTGCTATCAACCCTTCGGCTAGGGTCTCTCAAATACTGGACGATTGGGACTCTCCAATCGCCCTTACAGGTTTCAGAGGGCTTCACTGGTACACCTTTTAAAAAAACCTCTAAAACACTGACTTCGGGGTGCCCCCCGAGCCATTCCAGCTCCTGCCGAAGCCTGGCCGAGGTGGCCGTTCGGAGTGTGCTGGGCCGAAGCCCTTCGGAGGGTTCGGACCCTGGAGAGCCTTCTCCATCTGAGAGACTTCGGACTATAGACTCCGGCGTGCCGGATCCCTTGGTGGGTGGAGCACTCCGATCTAGGGGCTTCGGCGTGCGGTGGCCTTCGGTGACCCGAGGGGTTCGACCCAAAGGGTGTGCCTGTCCAGCATCACTGGCTTCAGTAGTGAGACAAAACACCGGCTTCTCCAATACAGAAAATTTCCCTCTCCTGACTTGGTAGCCAGATGCTTGCTGAGCCAAATCATTGGCGACTGAATTGGCTTCTCTTGACACGTGAGATATTTTGAAATCATCAAAAGTAGCAACTATGTCTAGACATTTGTCCAAGTAGCTATTCAGCAAGCCATTAAAACATTGAGCATTCTTAGCTACTTGTTGTACTACTAATAACGAATCACCATACGCGTGAACATGTTTAGCGCCTATAGACTCTAGTAGTTCAAGGCCTAGCAACAAAGCCTCGTATTCAGCTTGGTTATTAGTGGAAGAAAACTCTAGTCGGGCCAAGGTTTCAAAGCGCATATCATTAGGTGATATGAGAACCACTCCAATACCTTGGCCACTCTTGCAAGCCGAACCATCAAAATATATTTTCCATGGAACTACCTCAACTAGAGCAATAGCGTCACTCCAGCTAGCATCTATGTGATGATCAACTATAAAGTTGGCGACGACTTGGCCTTTCATCGCCCTTAGGGGCTCGTAGGCCAAATCGTACTCAATCAACGCGTAAGCCTATTTTCCGATTCTTCCACTTAGAATCGGCTTCTGTAACATGTGCTTTATGACATAGGTTTGGCAAACGACAACACATGTGGTGGGGAGAAGATAATGGCGTAACTTGGTGCACGCGTAATAAAGTGATAAACATAATCGCTCCACAAACGTGTACCTAGTTTCGGCGTCCAGCAGGCGGCGGCTCAAGAATGTGATGATGTACTCCTTCCCCTCCACCTCCTGGGTTAGCACGGCTCCAATCACGCTATCTTCAGCGGCGATGTACAACCGAAACGGAATCCCGACCTTGGGTGCATTCACCATGGGCGGTGATGACAAGCACTCCTTGATCTTCTCAAAAGCACTTTGCTGGCTTGCTCCCCAAGTGAACTCGGCTTCATTTTTTAGCCGGAGTATGGGGACAAAGGCGTCAATCTTGCCGAACAAGTTGGATATAAAGCAACGCAAATAATTCAACTTGCCTAGCAACTTTTGCACATCCTTCTTACATGCTGGCGCTGCAACGTTTCTAATCTTTTCAAGCCTCTTAGGATCAATTTCTATGCCTCTCTCATGAATCATGAAACCTAAGAACTTACCCACCGACACACCAAAAGCACACTTGAGTGGGTTCATCTTCAATCCATACTGTCGCATCCTATCGAAAGCAACCTTCAAATCGGCTAAATGGTTTCCCATAGCGTCCGATTTGACCACGACATCATCGATGTAAACTTCTAACATGACTCCTAACAAGTCATGAAAGATTAAGTTCATAGCGCGCTGATACATGGCGCCGACATTTTTTAAACCAAAATTCATGACGACCCACTCGAACAAACTGATAAAACCAGGGCATCGAAAGGCAGTCTTATAGACGTCCTCTTCGGCCATAAAGATTTGATTATAACCGACATTGCCATCAAGAAAACTTAGTACCTTGTGTCCTGAAGCATCATTGATCAGCATGTCGGCTATCGGCATTGGATACTCGTCTTTTGGAGTGGCTCTGTTCAGATCCCTGAAATCAATGCATACCCGTATCTTGCCGCCCCCTTTCTTCTCTACATGCATAATGTTAGCAACCATTCTGCGTACCTTCATGGCCTAATAAATTCAGCCTTGAGTAGTTGCTCTACTTCTTCTTTAACTCGGTCATATATGGCCGAATTAAAGCGGCGAGGAGGATGCTTATGAGTCCTAAATCCGGGCTTGATGGGCAGCCGATGCTTTACGAGCTCGCGGCTTAACCCCGGTATCTCGCTATACTCCAATGCGAAACAATCGACATACGACCGAAGTAACTTTATTACTTCAGCCTTTTCATCGGGCTGTAAATTTTGGTTTACAAAAGTCGGCCTTAGGATGCTACCATTACCAATATCGACTTCCTCCAAGGGATCGGCCGACGCAAAACCTTGCCCTAATTTCTCTACTTCACCAAAGTCCTCGATGGCTTCGGCAATACCGTCTCTATTAGACCGATACTGCTCCACACGAGACTTTAGCCAATCTAGATTATTCTTGCTAGACATGACTATTAATACAAAAATAGCCATGCTACTCCAGCCGGCTTTACAGACACTGGTACAAATCATCCTCCGGATACGCTAACAAAATCGTAATCCGAAAGATCTCTTCCTGACAGACACTCTACTTTGTTATGTACGGCGTCGACTGATACATTGACCAATGCTACTTGGGCCGAAGTATCCACAGGGATGACTTCTATCTCATCGCCATCCCACTATATCAGGCACTGGTGTAGAGTAAAAGGGATGCAACAGTTCGCGTGAATCCAGTCGTGCCCGAGTAACACACTATAGTTACCTTGTACGTCGATGACGAAGAATGCCGTTGGCAACGTCTTGTTGCCCACCGTCAACTCCATAGAGAGTACTCCCTTGGCCTCGGAGCTCTCGCCGTTGAAGCCGTTGAGCATCAAGTTAGTCTTCTTCAGGTCATCTTTGTCCCTACCAAGTTTCTTCAACAATGAATAAGGCATCAGGTTAACAGTGGCGCCGCCATCGATGAGCATCCGGGAAATCAGCTTCCCATCTATGTGACCCCTAACATAGAGGGGCTTTAGATGGCGAGCCAACTCCTCGGGCTTCTCGAAGATGGCGTTGCGTGGACCGAGGTTCAATTGAGCGACCTCGGCCTCGTCCCGTGGTAGGGCGAACTCGGCAGGTAATGTGAAGATGTTGATGTCCATCGCCTGAGGTGCGGGCCCCTCAGAGATGGGCGAGTAATCGTCGTCGAGCATGTCGTCGTCGTCGCTCGGACTAGGAGCCGGGTTGGTTATCTCAACCAGCTTCTCTCTCCATACCTGCTTCGTGGCTGGCCGAGAGTGGATCTCTTCGAAGATAGCGTCGCGCTCGACCTCAGCTTTCCTCTCGCACATCTCCTATGATCGCAGCCTTTGTAGGCGTGTCTTCTATGATTTGGACATGCTCGGAGGAGCCCAAGATGGCTGCGGCCTAGTGCCTGGAGCCACTGTTCCACTTCTGTTAATTCTGGCCAAAGTGGTACTATGCCCTTCGGCCTCGGGCTTCCTTTGTTCGAAGGGGGCTTCGCTGTGAACCCCGTCGGATGGACCGGCCTCGTTCGGCCGATCAAACCAAGCTTCGGTGCGGGGCTCGGCCGAAGCATGAGACTTACCTCCGTCAGACCTCGGTGATAGAGTCTTTGGGATTGAGACTTCCTGAGACCCAACCCTGATGGTTATGGCTTCAGACTCCCTGACTTCGGCCTCCGCGTGCTCGCACCCTTCGACTTCGCTCTACAGGGTTTGATTCAGAGGTACCACAGACAGTCTGTGGACGATGCCCCCTCCACTCCGTCTGTTTGCCCTTGTCATCCATAATACTCCGAAGGAAAACAAGGCATATGGTTAGTCTGCAGAGGGTACCGTGACCCGGATACGTATGGAGCCCACGGGGTCCCCGCCCAGTCATACGGCGGAGGCATCGGAGGTTCTAGCGGCCTCGCCCACTGTGAGCCGAACCCGTTACCTGGAGGGGGGTTCGGCCAAGTTGAAGGTGTCTCGGACCACACCAGCGAAGGGTCCTACCAGGCCGGAGGTATGTTCGGCCAGTGCTGGCCGAAGCCTCCCATCGGAGAAGTACAATGTGGTGCAGGGTTCGGCCATTCGGGGCCGAAGTTGTTGTATGGGGGACCCGACCACTGGGGCTCGAAGCTGTTGTACGGGGGGTTCGGCCATTGTGGCTCGGAACCACCGTGCGGAGCATTAGGCCACTGTGGCCCGAAGCCTTCATGCGGAGGGTTCGCTGACTTCGGTCCGAAGCCACCCTTCGAGGGTCTTGGTGTAACACCCCAAATTTTCAATACAATAAAAATATTATTAAATTCAATTTCTTGGAATATATATTTCTGAAAATACTTTAAATACCCTTTTATACCTAATTGAACTACAGCATAGAGTAGATGGCCAAATTAGGAGGTGAAACTTTTTGTATATGATCCTAAGACCAAGATATATTTTTGAGAATTTTTATAAATTTTTACCAAGCAGGGAAGTAACCCTATTATTTTAAATCAATTTCTGCAATTATTTTTAATGAGAAAATAGTTTCAAACAGTATTGGGCCCTCTCCCTCCTTTCTCTCTCTCCCGGCCGGCCCAGCCCGTTACCTCGCGCGCCTTAGGCTGACAACCCGACCCCACCTGTCGGCGCCGAATTCCTCCCCTCGCGCGCGCACCCGACACCGCGGCCCCACCTGTCAGCCCTCCCGCTCGCTCGCTCGCGCCCGCTGGCCAGTGGCCCCCGCCTGTCAGACCCATCGTCTACCTCGCGCCGTCGCTCCCAAATCACGCCGGCCGACGACCCCCGCCTCGGATCCGCCTCGCTGGCCCCTCCCGCATTGAATTGACACCATTAAACAGCTCCCCGCGCCCGGCCAACCGTTTCCCCCTTTATTTCACCGCGTCATCGCCCCCGGATTGGCGCTCGCATGCACGGCAGGAGCTCGCCGGCGTTGAATAGAGCCATTACTCTCGGCCTCCCCCGATTGCTCCCCCTCTGCCCCCGCCGACGACCTTATATAAATCCCCTGGCCGTCCGCAATGCACCCCTACGCCCTATCACTGCGAGAACCAACCAGAGCGCCCCAATTCACCTTTTTACTCCCCACCGCCGCCCGCACTTCAGCCGCCGCTCACCGTCGCCGGAGCCCCTCTACGTCCACGCCGACCGCACCGTCGTGACCGCCGGGACCTCACCGACCTCGGCCACCACTCCGTCGACGACGAACCCCGCCGGATCGCCGTCGCCGCCAAGGACCCGAACGCCTCCACCGCCTCCGCTCGTCGCCGGCCTAGCTCCGTCGACCTTTTCTCACCGCCGAGGTACCTTCGTGACCCCCTCATTGCCCTCCTTCCATTTTAGGCCCTAGCATCGATCGCCGTCGCCCGCCGTGGCCGCTGGCCCGCTCGCCGTCGTCGGAGAAGACGACCGGCACGGGTCGAGTACCCGTGCCGTGTCGGATTCACGCACGACCGTGCGATCTAGATCCGACGGTGACGATTAATTCCCGCGTGCGATTTAATCTGATCCGTTAGATCTGTGCGAAGGGGTATGTTTTAATCTCGTGCGTCCGTTAGTTTTAAAACCCCGCATCGCATCTAAGCCGTCCATCGCATACCGGTTCAAACGTTTTAATCCTGGCCATCCACGTCGACTTACGCGCCCCGCCTCGCCTGCACGCGTTGGATCTGGATCCAACGGTCCAAATCGACCCGGTGCACATGCACATTGCGCGGGTTCACCGTGGGCCTGGCTCACCGTGGACCCGAGGGGTTTAAAAATTGAAAATGAATTTCAGAAATACTTTTAAACTTGTAAAATTCATATCTGGTGCATTTGAACTCTAAAAATTACCATTCCAATTTCAGAAAATTCATAATATTATTCTCTACATGTTTATGCAATAAAAACAGTAGGTTTACTTTGACTTTTTCATGTTTATTCAAATAAATATTCAAATGCCTTTAGGATTAAAATACAAATTCAAATGTTTAAACTTCAGAAAAATTTAGATTTATTTCCATTCTGTCCATTTACTGAAAAACCATCAAATTAACATGAACTTTTCATTTCACATTTATTTGAGAACTTAATATGGCAATAATCACATTTAAACACCCTTTTCTAAAAAGGACAACTCTTTAATTCCTTTAAAATTTATTTATAAAATAAACCACAGAACCTTAACCATTGAATTTATTTTATTTATAATAAAACCAACTCTAACTTATGTGCTTATAATGTAATGTTATATTGTTTGATTGAATGTTGTGTTCTTTTTATTTTACTTTACTATATCAAAAAGACTACGACGTCGCCGAGGAGCCGGAGTACTTCCCCGAAGTCCCTCCCTCTCTTTTTGCTGAACAAGGCAAGTCACCAAACTAATCTTTTGAGCATATTGGACCCATGTTTGATTAAACTATCGCTAAAACACATAGGTTATATATGCATTAGTCAAATGAACCCTTACAATATATTTATTTAGGATCCCCCGACCTTGATGTGCAACCCAAGCCATGCTCTCTATCCTAAACTCCTTGTCACCATATGATAAATGTTATTAGTTAGTGTCCAAGGTATCGACACGAACTCTATAGGATAAAAATGAGTCGTAGTACATGGTTCTACTATATGATCCCCATTGTTTCTTATCTATGGAATTCTGTTAGTGTTGGAGTTGTGGTTGTGAGTGAATACATGGTGGGTTCCGGGTGAAAGCTAGGGCATTGGTCGGTAGCACCCGGGGCACTATAAGGACCGGTCTGAGGGATCCGTTTCAATACACTTACGTACTAACCACAAGTCTAGTGGGTAAGTCCTAACTAAGGTATGGATTGTTCCAAACCGAGGCCACCATTTGGAGATGGGTCAAGTTGCACCTGCGGGTGACTTGTACCAATGTGACACAAAAGGGGGTGCGACGTTAGCCGGGATGCGGCCCGGCGCGCCGGCGAAACCTAGAGCGGGTGGTTATCGCTTGGAACATTTCATGCCGAGGTTTTGGCACGAGTTCCCGTGGTATGGGTCATCTCGTTTGGTATGAGTGCGTGCCTTGTGGGTACAGTAGTACATCTCTGATCAGAGTCTTAAATCTTTTCGAAAAGCCGAGCCCACGGTCAAGGGCGGGTTGCGTGACATCCCCCAGTTAGTTTACTTTGAATATGTATGTGCATGATGGATTGACATGTAAGGATCGTTGTGCGATGAGGTAAAACGTACTCCTCGAGTTAGTTGATGTTGTTGATATTCATGTTTACTTTTCCGCATGATTAAAATATGATTACACTAAATGCAATAACTGAAACTGTACTTTTCCGCAATGTTAGCCATCACCCTTCCTTGTTTATTACCCTGCATTATTACTTGCATTTGCGGTGGCTTGTTGAGTACTTTTTGTACTCATACCCGTTGGACCCCACAGAGGATGCTTACTATGAAGACGGTCTGGAGTAGCGACCCAGTCGAGAAGAAAGATCCTGAAGAAGACGTTCATCATGCCGCTTTTTAATTATTTTTATTACTGCTTCTACTAAAACTTTGATGTAATAAATATGGTCTGCGTACCATGGATATTGTCGTATGTACGTTGTCGCATGATGAACCTCTTGTATTATTATTTTTCTTCTGAAATTCAATAATGTCTCGATTTGATAAATCGGGGCGCTACAAGATGGTATCAGAGCCGACTCGACTGTAGGAAGCCAAACAGACTCGCCTAGCCATTAGCCACAGGAAATTATTTCTCGAAAAATCTACTTTATAAACTTTGTTCCTCTCCTCACTTTATTCAACTTGCTGTTTTGTAGATGCCAGTCTACCAAGTCCACAGCTACTGCCGCCATTACGAGGGCTTCGTCCGGGAGCTCAGTATGATGCTCACCTTCCTCGGGTTACTCTTCGAACCCGAATTCCAAGGAGTGTACCCCGACGAGTTCGCCGGGCCTTGCGACGTCTCTCTCACCGTCCACGGCTCCGGAGAACACCTGCCGCCCTACACCACAGCACTTGGAGGCCCGACTTTCGACGTCGCGTGCCAACGAGTCGCCCTCCAGGCCCTCATGGAGCTGAGGATGATCTACGACGATCGTCTTCAGAACTCGTCCTTCCGGCTTGTGCCGAAGCGTACTCCCGGAGCCCACCGTAGCATCTACCTCGGAGTTCACTCCGTGCGTGATCCGGTCATGGCCCGGCAATCGCGTCTTCTACAGGCCATGGACGATCTCCATACCGAGGCGGTGCTCGACGCCGACGAGCACCATGAGGCGGTTGAGTTCCTTTGTGAAGAAACGAAGAACTTGATCCAACAGAACGGCGAGTTGCAGTGCAAGATCATGCAGCTGCAGAAGGATATTGCGGAGATGGTTCCTCTTCTCCCAAGGAAGAAGAAGCCCATCCGTGAGCCCCTCCCTCGCCCCAAGAGGATCCCGCCACAACCCTCCCCCGCCAGACCCTCCACCAGCGCCCCTACACCACGCCCCGGCCTCGTCTCTGACTCCATCATCGAGAATTTTCTCAAACCCACCATCCCTCTAGAGCCGCGTACTCGTGGTTCCGAGAGCACGGAGACCGCCTCCGGTGGCGAGTAGGCGTTAGGAGTCGCTATTTAAATAAAAAGCATGATTCTGTATGTGGTGCTACCCACGATGAGTGTGTTGTGGGTAGAATAAGAACTTGATTGTAATGAACATTTTTACCACTTAATTTATATGCATGGACTATTCTTGTTAATTGTGTTGTCAACTTTTTGCCTTATAACCTTATGAATTCAGAAGATGGCCGACCACCAGAACACCGGCTCCAACAACGGAGCAGGAGGAAGCCGTGATGCGCCCGAGGGTGTTGTACCCAACTGGGGTGCAACGGGCCCGCGTCAGTCTGGGTCGCCCTCCGCCAACCACCCCACCTTGGCGGAGATGATGGCGAATCAGAACCAACTGATCACCGCCCTCCTCACTCAGATGCAGAACCAACAGGCTCAGTTGGACCGTCTGCAGAACGGGGAACCCGCCCCTCGCGCACCAGCACCCGCGCCTGCCCCACAACTCTCGGAGTTTCTGCGCGTGCGCCCGCCCATCTTCTCAAGCACCACCAACCCGATGGAGGCCGGAGATTGGCTTCGCACCATCAGAAAGAAGCTCGACCTCCTCCCCTGCACCGACCAGGAGCGAGTGGCCTTCGCCACTCACCAGCTTCAGGGTCCCACCGCTGAATGGTGGGACAACTATCGTGAGTCCCAGCCAGAAGACCACGTGGTGACTTGGGCGGAGTTCACCATCGCCTTTTGTGCCGCCCACGTCCCCGCTGGTGTCATCGCGGTGAAACAACAGGAGTTCCGCGACCTGCAACAAGGCAACAGGACCGTCAAGGAGTACCTCCATGAGTTCAATCGCCTCGCCCGCTACGCACCGGAGGAAGTGCGCACCGATGCCCTCCGCCAAGCCAAGTTCCTTCGGGGACTTAAGGATGAGCTGTCCATCCAGCTCGTCGCCACCGACTACGCCGACTTCCAACGGCTAGTCAACAAAGCGCTCATCCAAGAGACTGAGCAAAACAGGTTGGACCTCAAGAAGAGGAAGATGATCGCCTTCAAGCATCAACAGGTGAACTCGTAGAGGCCCCGCTTCGTCCCTCCGCCACCAGCGCCCGCCTACCATCCTCGGCCCGCCTACAGGCCACCTCACGCCGCCGGTGGATCCAACGCCGGGCATCCTCGCCCCGCTCCACCAGCTCCGGCCGCTCAGCCGACGCCAGCCACCAAGGCTCTGATCTTGAAGGATCGCCAAGGGAGGCCGGTCGTCTGCTTCAACTGCCGCAAGGAAGGGCACTATTCGCACCAGTGTCGTCACCCCAAGCATCCTCAAGGCGTGGCACCCAACCAGGCAGTTCGCGCCCGCGTCAACCATATCAACGCGGAGGAAGCTCAGGAGGCTCCTGAAGTCGTACTCGGTACGTTTACTGTGAATTCCGTACCGGCCGTAATATTATTTGACTCTGGAGCAACACACTCCTTCGTCTCGGAAGATTTTGTGAAAACAAACGAACTGGACGTGCTCCCCCTACCCATTCCCATGGTGATTGCCACTCCCGGCAATAGGACCTTAGCCCGCTTATACGGCCCTAAGGTTCAAATTGACATCCAAGGAGTACTGTTTCGGGCCGAGCCAGTCCTCATCCAATGCACCGGACTCGACCTCATACTAGGGATGGATTGGTTGATGAAGCACAAGGGAGTGATCGACTGTGCCAACAAATCCGTCACAGTGACCAACCCTGAAGGCACAGCCGTCACCTTTCGGATGACCAGTTGCAAACCACTCGGAGCATCCCTTCGCTCAATAGCTCTTGAAGAGGTACCTATAGTCAAGGAGTTTGCGGATGTCTTCCCTGAAGACCTACCCGGAATGCCTCCCAAGCGGGACATCGAATTCAGAATCGAACTTGTCCCCGGGACCACTCCAATCTCCAAGCGCCCGTACCGGATGGCCGCTAATGAACTAGCTGAAGTCAAGAGCAACATCGAAGACCTATAGCAAAAAGGGTATATTCGACCGAGTACCTCACCCTGGGGTGCACCGGTTATATTTGCCATGAAGAAGGACAAGACCAAGCGGATGTGCGTGGACTATAGAGCCTTGAACGACGTAACCATCAAGAACAAGTACCCATTGCCTCGGATCGACGACCTGTTCGATCAGCTGAAAGGATCCTCGGTGTTTTCCAAGATTGACCTCAGGTCAGGTTATCACCAGTTGAGGATTAGAGAAGAAGACATACCCAAGACTGCCTTCACCTCCCGCTATGGACTTTATGAGTACACCGTGATGTCATTTGGACTCACGAATGCCTCGGCGTTCTTCATGAACATGATGAACAATGTATTCATGGAGTTCTTGGACAAGTTCATCGTGGTATTCATCGACGATATCCTCGTTTACTCCAAGACCAAGGAAGAACACGAGACTCACCTCCGTCTGACCCTCAGAAAGCTAAGGGAGAAGCAACTATACGCCAAATACAGCAAATGCGAATTTTGGTCGTCTGAGGTGAAGTTCCTCGGCCATGTTATATCTGCCGGAGGAATAGCAGTGGACCCAACCACCGTTGAAGCGGTAACCAACTGGCTGCAGCCCACGACCGTGACCGAGATCCGGAGTTTTCTCGGATTGGCCGGATACTACCGCCGGTTCATCGAGAATTTTTCCAAGATCGCCAAGCCTATGACCAGACTTTTGCAGAAGGAAGTGAAATTCGAATGGACCCCCGACTGCGAAGAAAGCTTCCAGACCCTCAAGAAGAAGCTAGTGTCAGCTCCTATTCTGACTCTGCCAGACATCCGGAAAGACTTCCACGTCTACTGTGATGCCTCTCGTCAAGGATTGGGATGCGTCTTAATGCAAGAAGGGAAAGTGATATCCTACGCCTCCCGACAGCTAAGGCCGCATGAGCTGAACTATCCGACCCACGACCTGGAATTAGCAGCCGTGGTTCATGCCTTGAAGATATGGAGACATTACCTTGTGGGGAATCGGTGTGAGGTCTTCACCGACCACAAGAGCCTCAAGTACATATTCACCCAACCAGATCTGATTCTCAGGCAAAGGAGATGGTTGGAACTGATCAAGGATTATGACTTGGGCATCCATTATCATCCAGGCAAAGCCAATGTGGTGGCAGACGCCCTTAGTCGAAAAGGGTACTGCAATGCCATCATGGTTCAGGACCAAGCTCCTTTACTTTACAAGGAGATGGAAAGGCTAAACCTAGGGATCACCACTCGAGCGTACCTCGCTGCCTTGGAGTCTCGGCCTGTCTTAATAGACCAGATCCAAGAAAAGCAGAAGGAAGACCCGGACATCCTGGAGATCCAGCAGAACATGAGGAAGGGTAAAGCCCCCAGATTTTCCGAGGACGAGCATGGTACCATCTGGTTCAGAAACCGGATCTGCGTACCCGACAAACCTGAGTTGAAGACCCTCATCCTTCAAGAAGCCCACGATACTCTATACTCCATCCATCCCGGGAGTACAAAGATGTATCAAGACCTGAAGGAAAAATATTGGTAGGTCAGCATGAAGAGGGAAATAGCTGAGTATGTGGCCAAGTGCGACACATGCCGGCGAGTCAAGGCAGAGCATCAGAGGCCTGCCGGACTTCTTCAACCCCTCAAGGTCCCTGAATGGAAGTGAGAAGAAATAGGAATGGACTTCATCACGGGACTGCCCAGGACCCAAGCTGGTCATGATTCTATATGGGTGATCATCGATCGACTCACCAAGGTAGCTCACTTCGTTCCGGTCAAGACAACTTACACCGTCGCCAAGTTGGCTGAGTTGTATATGACCCGGATCGTGTGCCTTCACGGAGTTCCTAAAAAGATTGTATCTGACCGTGGGAGTCAGTTTACCTCCAAGTTTTGGAAGAACCTTCATGAGGAACTCGGCACCCGACTGAACTTTAGCACCGCCTATCATCCACAGACTGACGGTCAAACCGAAAGGGTCAACCAGATATTGGAGGATATGCTTAGAGCTTGTGCTCTAGACTTTGGCGGAATGTGGGACAAGAACTTACCGTATGCAGAGTTCTCCTACAACAACAGCTATCAAGCCAGCCTACAAATGTCCCCGTTCGAAGCACTCTATGGACGTAAGTGCAGAACGCCGTTGCTCTGGGATCAAACCGGAGAGTCACAACTGTTTGGGACTGATCTATTAAGAGAAGCTGAAGAGAAGGTTAAGATCATAAGAGACCGATTGAAGGCAGCCCAATCCCGCCAGAAGAGCTATGCCGGCAACCGTCGAAGAGACCTAGCCTTTGAGGAGGGCGATTATGTCTATCTCCGAGTCACTCCCCTCCGTGGCACTCAAAGGTTCAACATGAAAGGCAAACTAGCGCCCCGCTACGTCGGACCTTTCCAGATCCTCCGACGGCAAGGAGAAGTGGCATACCAACTCGAACTGCCTCCATCCTTGGCAGGAGTTCATGATGTGTTCCACGTCTCTCAGCTGAAGAAGTGCCTCCGTGTACCCACCGAGCAAGCCGACCTTCAGCAGCTCAATGTCCAAGAAGACTTGACCTACATAGAGAAACCCATCAAAATCTTGGAGACCAAGGAGAGAGTGACCAGAAGTCGCGTTGTTCGCTTCTGCAAGGTTCAATGGAACAACCATCCCGCCGAGGAAGCCACTTGGGAAAAGGAAGACGAACTGAAAGCCCAATATCCCGAGTTATTCGAGTAGCGTTCCAATCTCGAGGACGAGATTCTTGTAAGGGGGATAGGTTTGTAACACCCCAAATTTTCAATACAATAAAAATATTATTAAATTCAATTTCTTGGAATATATATTTCTGAAAATACTTTAAATACCCTTTTATACCAAATTGAACTACAACATAGAGCAGATGGTCAAATTAGGAGGTGAAACTTTTTGTATATGATCCTAAGACCAAGATATATTTTTGAGAATTTTTATAAATTTTTACCAAGTAGGGAAGTAACCCTATTATTTTAAATCAATTTCTGCAATTATTTTTAATCAGAAAATAGTTTCAAACAGTATTGGGCCCTCTCCCTCCTTTCTCTCTCTCCCGGCTGGCCCAGCCCGTTACCTCGCACGCCTTAGGCTGACAACCCGACCCCACCTGTCGGCACCGAATTCCTCCCCTCGCGCGCGCACCCGACACCGCGACCCCACTTGTCAGCCCTCCCGCTCGCTCGCTCGCGCCCGCTGGCCAGTGGCCCCCGCCTATCAGACCCATCGTCTACCTCGCGCCGTCGCCCCCAAATCACGCCGGCCGACGACCCCCGCCTCGGATCCGCCTCGCTGGCCCCTCCCGCATTGAATTGACGCCATTAAACAGCTCCCCGCGCCCGGCCGACCGTTTCCCCCTTTATTTCACCGCGTCATCGCCCCCGGATTGGCGCTCGCATGCACGGCAGGAGCTCGCCGGCGTTGAATAGAGCCATTACTCTCGGCCTCCCCTGATTACTCCCCCTCTGCCCCCGCCGACGACCTTATATAAAGCCCCTGGCCGTCCGCAATGCACCCCTACGCCCTATCACTGCGAGAACCAACCAGAGCGCCCCAATTCACCTTTTTACTCCCCACCGCCGCCCGCACTTCAGCCGCCGCTCGCCGTCGCCGGAGCCCCTCTCCGTCCACGCCGACCGCACCGTCGTGACCGCCGGGACCTCACCGACCTCGGCCACCACTCCGTCGACGACGAACCCCGCCGGATCGCCGTCGCCGCCAAGGACCCGAACGCCTCCACCGCCTCCGCTCGTCGCTGGCCTAGCTCCGTCGACCTTTTCTCACCGTCGAGGTACCTTCGTGACCCCCTCATTGCCCTCCTTCCATTTTAGGCCCTAGCATCGATCGCCATCGCCTGCCGTGGCCGCTGGCCCGCTCGCCGTCGTCGGAGAAGACGACCGGCATGGGTCGAGTACCCGTGCCATGTCGGATTCACGCACGACCGTGCGATCTGGATCCGACGGTGACGATTAATTCCCGCGTGCGATTTAATCTGATCCGTTAGATCTGTGCGAAGGGGTATGTTTTAATCTCGTGCGTCCGTTAGTTTTAAAACCCCGCATCGCATCTAAGCCGTCCATCGCATACCGGTTCAAACGTTTTAATCCTGGCCGTCCACGTCGACTTACGCGCCCCGCCTCGCCTGCACGCGTTGGATCTGGATCCAATGGTCCAGATCGACCCGGTGCACACGCACAGTGCGCGGGTTCACCGTGGGCCTGGCTCACCGTGGACCCGAGGGGTTTAAAAATTGAAAATGAATTTCAGAAATACTTTTAAACTTGTAAAATTCATATCTGGTGCATTTGAACTCTAAAAATTACCATTCCAATTTCAGAAAATTCATAATATTTTTCTCTACATGTTTATGCAATAAAAACAGTAGGTTTACTTTGACTTTTTCATGTTTATTCAAATAAATATTCAAATGCCTTTAGGATTAAAATACAAATTCAAATGTTTAAACTTCAGAAAAATTTAGATTTATTTCCATTCTGTCCATTTACTGAAAAACCATCAAATTAACATGAACTTTTCATTTCACATTTATTTGAGAACTTAATATGGCAATAATCACATTTAAACACCCTTTTCTAAAAAGGACAACTCTTTAATTCCTTTAAAATTTATTTATAAAATAAACCACAGAACCTTAACCATTGAATTTATTTTATTTATAATCAAACCAACTCTAACTTATGTGCTTATAATGTAATGTTATATTGTTTGATTGAATGTTGTGTTCTTTTATTTTACTTTACTATATCAAAAAGACTACGACGTCACCGAGGAGCCGGAGTACTTCCCCGAAGTCCCTCCCTCTCTTTTTGCTGAACAAGGCAAGTCACCAAACTAATCTTTTGAGCATATTGGACCCATGTTTGATTAAATTATCGCTAAAACACATAGGTTATATATGCATTAGTCAAATGAACCCTTACAATATATTTATTTAGGATCCCCCGACCTTGATGTGCAACCCAAACCATGCTCTCTAGCCTAAACTCCTTGTCACCATATGATAAATGTTATTAGTTAGTGTCCAAGGTATCGACACGAACGCTATAGGATAAAAATGAGTCGTAGTACATGGTTCTACTATATGATCCCCATTGTTTCTTATCTATGGAATTCTGTCAGTGTTGGAGTTGTGGTTGTGAGTGAATGCATGGTGGGTTCCGGGTGCAAGCTAGGGCATTGGTCGGTAGCACCCGGGGCACTATAAGGACCGGTCTAAGGGATCCGTTGCAATACACTTACGTACTAACCACAAGTCTAGTGGGTAAGTCCTAACTAAGGTATGGATTGTTCCAAACCGAGGCCACCATTTGGAGATGGGTCAAGTTGCACCTGCGGGTGACTTGTACCAATGTGGCACAAAAGGGGGTGCGACGTTAGCCGGGATGCGGCCCGGCGCGCCGGCGAAATCTAGAGCGGGTGGTTATCGCTTGGAACATTTCATGCCGAGGTTTTGGCACGAGTTCCCGTGGTATGGGTCATCTCGTTTGGTATGAGTGCGTGCCTTGTGGGTAAAGTAGTACATCTCTGATCAGAGTCTTAAATCTTTTCGAAAAGCCGAGCCCACGGTCAAGGGCGGGTTGCGTGACATCCCCAGTTAGTTTACTTTGAATATGTATGTGCATGATGGATTGACATGTAAGGACCGTTGTGCGATGAGGTAAAACGTACTCCTCGAGTTAGTTGATGTTGTTGATATTCATGTTTACTTTTCCGCATGATTAAAATATGATTACACTAAATGCAATAACTGAAACTGTACTTTTCCGCAATGTTAGCCATCACCCTTCCTTGTTTATTACCCTGCATTATTACTTGCATTTGCGGTGGCTTGTTGAGTACTTTTTGTACTCATACCCGTTGGACCCCACAGAGGATGCTTACTATGAAGACGGTCTGGAGTAGCGACCCAGTCGAGAAGAAAGATCCTGAAGAAGACGTTCGTCATGCCGCTTTTTAATTATTTTTATTACTGCTTCTACTAAAACTTTGATGTAATAAATATGGTCTGCGTACCATGGATATTGTCGTATGTATGTTGTCGCATGATGAACCTCTTGTATTATTGTTTTTCTTCTGAAATTCAATAATGTCTCGATTTGATAAATCGGGGCGCTACATGGTCTATCTTCAATCATCCTTCTTCTATGGCCGATTGTATCTGCCGTCGAAAAACATTGCAATCATTAGTATTATGAGAATGTGAATCATGCCACTTACAGTATGGATGCTTCTTTAACTCATCGGCAGGTGGGATGACTTGACCCTTAGGTAACCTGAGAAGCTGACTTTTTAAGAGAAAATCAAATATTTTATCACGTTTAGTTATATCAAACAAGTACTTGACCTCACTAAGTCTATTCTTTGTGGGGGATGGTCGTAACTCGGAGCAAGTGACATGTTTATTTTTAGTGTTCCAAACCCATTCGGCCGCGTACATGTTGGCCGAATCCTCCTCCTCTGACTCCTCTTCATCATAGCATTCCATGATGTGGATTTCGGCCCTAGGCTTGCTAAACGTCTTAATAAATTTCTTATCTTTGGTTCGGCCTTCTTGGACCAGAGCCTGCTGTAGAACTTGGCTAACTTCTAGAAAGTTTTGGTTATCTAATCTTTCTTTAATTTCGGAATGTAACCCGTTAAAAGCTAACTCCGCCAAATCCCTCTCTGAAATATTAAGGCTAAAACATCGGTTTCTAGTATCCCTGAAATGCTTGATGTACTCAGAGGCACTCTCACTAGATTTCTGCTTAACCGATGTCAAATGTGAAAGCCTAAGTTCTGTCTCACCTGTGTAGAAATAACCATGGAATTTCTGCTCTAAATCGTCCCATGTGTGGATGGAGTTCGGCGGGAGCGCCGAAAACCAGGTGAAAGCAGTGCCGGATAGTAAGAGAGAAAATAGTCTAACTTTTAGAGCATCTATCCCGCTAACCTCTCCACACTGTGCCAAAAATTGATTAACGTGCTCTAGTGTGGTCTTGCTACCCTCGCCATCGAACTTAGTGAATTCAAGGATCCTATAGCCGCGGGGGTAGGGTACTGTATCGAGATGGTCGAGGTAGGGCTTACGGTAAACCCTAACCCGTCTCTTGGGCACGAAGCCAGCACATTCCCTAAATAGTGCGTGGACCCACTCCTCTATATCATCTTGGTATGTTGCTTGTGCGCGCCTCTCATGCAGGGGCGCGACACGCGGTGGGATATCGGCGTGTCGGCCGTGTGCTTCTTCCCTATGCGCTATTTGTACAATGTGCTCGTGTCCGGGCATCTGCTCGTGTGGTGCTGGTAGCGCGGGTATTGGCACAGGTGGTGTGTGGTATGGAATATTAGTTTGACCGTAGGTATAATGATTGGTCTCGACCATAAGTGATGAGGCCAGAGACATGATTGCCGGAGGTGCACTAGCTATAGGAACCGAGGGTACGACCTCAGTAAAGCCGAACCTTCTAAGAGTTGCCTCTACTTGTGAGCTGACTACCGAATCTAAATGGTTGGCTAGCGAAGAGCTGACGGCTTGATCTACTGATGCAGCTATTTTCTGCTCAATTTCTAAAGAAGATAAACAAGGCGATACATGTGTTACCTGAACCTGAGCGAGGTCAGGGATGACGATGTCGCACTTGACAAAGCTTGCGCGTGTCTTGATGTAGCCCCCAAGCATCATGTCTTGGAGCGCCTTTAACTTTGCCTCGATCTCTGCTCGGTCTTCTGTGGGGATATCTTCAAGTGTAGGTGACAATATGTTGCGGTTGTCGATATTCGCGCCACCTATTGCGTCCATCAGCGGTGTAGACGTAGTAGTCGAAGTAGATGTACCGGTGGCCGATGTAGACGTACTCATCATGTTGGCGTAGCTCTTCCCCAGCGGAGTCGCCAAAAAGTGTGTTGACACGAAAACATGCCCCCACACTTGGGTCAGTCCGACGATCCAAAAGTGCACGGATACTTAGGGACAGGCATAAGCATGACGTGGCACCGACGTCACGTTCCGACTACCCTTAATAGTGATAAGGGGGGTGGAGTCACCAGGCAACCAGATTACACAAAATAATCCAATTAGCCGAAAGAAATAGATTAAACAGAATAAAATCAGCAAACCAGTCGGAGACCGTCTGGTTCGAAGTCTGATGCGAAGGGTGCGCCGAAGGGTACCTTCGACGTCTGGCATGTAGTGCTCCGCCGAAAGGTGCTTCAGCATTCGAACTGATCCGATCGAATATAGACTCTGAATGGATCTGGACGCGGTGATCACCTCCAAACAGTGGGGTTCGTCATGATACCTCCGATACAGCGATCTACGGGACAATGACGCGAGGGCCACGCGAGTGCAACTTCGTCCAGTGTGGAGTATGGTCATGGCGAAGCCTGTTGCGACGAAGTATGCTGGCGAAGCCTGTTGTCGAAGCCTGCGGTCTTGTCGAAGGGTGTCCTGGGGACCTCCGGAATCGATCTCTTAGCTCCGGACACCTCCGGCGAAGGGGCTCCGAACGTGCGAACCTGCAACAGAGATGATGCGAAGTACCAATCCGTCCTGAGGACCGAATTTTGCTAAGTGTTGCAAGGGTAGCGAAGGTAGCAATCTATTACGCATATTAGCGGGCACTTCACAGCCGAAGTACCAAGGCGATAGCAATCTATTACGTAGATTAACGGCTACTTCACAAGCGAACTAACAAGGATTACCACTGTTCCGTTGTGGCCGGAGGAGGGCTTCCAGGCAAACCCACGAAGAGGTACAGGAAAGTAAAGGTAAAAGTAAAGGTACGATCAAAGCATGGCTTTGGTTTG
The DNA here is from genome assembly GCA_019279435.1 of Zizania palustris. Taxonomy (NCBI): domain Eukaryota; kingdom Viridiplantae; phylum Streptophyta; class Magnoliopsida; order Poales; family Poaceae; genus Zizania; species Zizania palustris. The sequence goes on from JAAALK010000286.1 coordinate 7,673,563, forward strand.
ATTTGAGTTGGGGGGTTCTCCACGCCGGCCATGCCTCTCTATTTATAGGGGGTTAACTCCTAGTCTAATCTGCTATTAATCCGGCCAGATAGAGATAGAGATTGAGCTGGAAACGCGTACAACTCTATCTCTGCCGAGGTGGGCTTCGACCAGGCCCGTCGAGGCTTGCTCCTCGGGCCGAAGCTTCGGCAGCGTGGGCCTCCGAAGGCTTCCGAAGCTTCGGCAGTGTGGGCCTCCAAAGGCTTCCTAGCCGAAGCCCATGGTCTAGCTAGAGGCTTTCGGAGCCCATAGCTCAATGGACTTTGGCCCTGTAGGGCTTCGGACAGACCCTGGACATGTGTACTTTCGGCCCAAATCACCAGAAATTGATATTTTGATAATCTAGCCATTACTGCCATTTTTTGCTATCAACAATATGCATGTCTTTTATGCTTTAAAATTGAAAAATGATCACCATTGCTTCTAGTAACTAGCATGTGTAGGTTGAATGCTTCTGCTATCTTTTACATACCTTGTAGCTAGATTCTTACTTAGATGCAAACATGCAACTTAGGCATCTATATGCTTAAAACATGGAAAATGTTCTATAAAAATTAGAAAAATGAAAAATTCATGCCTTTTTATGCATAAGTTGAAAAGATCCAGGTGGGTTTGCTTTGTCGCATTGCATTGTTCCGGACTGCTTACCATAGCACTTTGGTATGAACTAGGACAATGTAATGTATGCCAAGACCAGTGTCTTAAGCTTCTGATGGTCCAGTTCTGGCCTAGGCTTGACTTGGTCGGTTAGCATAAGGCTGACATGCAAATAACCCCTAGCAAAAATGAATAAGGAAAAAGAAAAAACCTGAAAATTAAAAAGATAACAAGTTTGTTGAAGCACCTTGTTATGGACAATGCTTATCTTGGTAGATATCAGCTAGCCTTTGAATTTCATGTTTTACTCTGCTTGTTAACTAGAAAATGTGGTGATGTTTTTGTTTGCAAAAATTTAAAAATGCATGCTAATGACTCTCTTTGGATATCATCTGTTGCACTGGTCATGCCATGTGTTTTAGACAATACTTCTTTTGCTATACTTGCTAGATGTTGTCATTGCAGTTGTTGGCGTAAAAGATTACGCTAACAGGTTTCTGTAGATTAGAAACTAACAAACGAAGTGTTTGCGAAGTGAACTGTTCTAAGCCTCCGAAAGGATAACAACTTAGAATAGTTCGAATGTGTATATTGAATAACTTGTATCCGGTCCTCTTTACAGGGCAAATCGGGGGGTATTTATAGGCCTAAACATTAAGGAAAAGACCTTTTTACCCCTCTATTACAACCGACATAGCAGAAACTATTCGGTACCCTCAATAGGGCTAAAATGGTAAAAGACTAATCTAATGAGAAATAAGATAAGTCTTCCATCTCAGCTGGCAGAAAAGATCTTAAAGAGCCTTAGTTCGAAGATATACTTCGAACCAAGGTCCTTTTTCATACTCCGAGCTTGACTTAGGACATCTCCGAAGATGCATGTTTGGGAAACCTTTGAATCCAGTATCTGCTTTTGCGCTGTTGCTGCAATAACCCTGAGGATGGAATATTTTCCCCCAACAGTAGCCCCTCGAATACGCTTCTCCGTTAAGCCTGTAATGTTAGGAGAGTAGTATACGAAAGAAAAAATAACCAGGCGTAGGGGTTATTAGATTTTAACTTATCTCCGAAATGTATGGAGATATAAAACTTCGAATCAATTTTAGGACAATTACTTTCGAACTATCTTAGAACCAACTCAAGAAGCTTGAAAGCCTTTTAGACTTAGAAGAAATAGTCGTTAGCTTCCTTCTTCTAACGGAAGTTACAAAGTGCGTTAATTTCGGAGAAAAGTAACGGGCAAGAATGCGAAACGGCATGGACTAACGTTAAAAATGTAAAGTCTAGGCTATAAATAGAGGGCCTAGAACTTTCCTGAGTACCTTTCCACAGCTCTCTTGCAAACAACAAACACACTTTGAGCCCTAGCCTCCATTCTTCCTCCAAAGCAACCCAGTAGCTTCAATGGCGAAAACCAAGAGTACTGGAGCCCCTTCGGCCTTGGTTCGACAGCAGGCGGCTGCAGCAGCAGCGGCTGCGGCATTGGCGACGACACCTCCAACACCCGCAATGGCATCCATGGCGGCAGGAGGGGGAAATCCCCAAAATGTTGGTGATCAAGGTCTCTGCCCGCCATCAACGAAATATTTGGATCAATCCTTCCAACTGGGACCTTCTACCTGCAAAAGAGAATCACTGGCGGTCGCAGTAGAAGGGAAAATTAGTACGGGAGTCATGATCCGCAAACCTGGAAAGGAACTAATCCCGTCACCAAGACCCAGAGAAGTGGTCATCTTCGAAGCCTTCTTCGAAGCTGGCTTAGGCCTTCCGGCAGTGGACTTCTTGGCCGAGGTACTTGATTTGTTTCACATCACTCTCCCTCAACTTTCTCCGAACGCAGTAGCTCGTTTAGCTATCTTCGAATGGGCATTGAGAGCCGAAGGTTGTGAGGGGAGGGCAGAGATCTTCGCTGCGCTGCACAGAGCTTCGTGCCAGCCAAAAACCTTCGTAGGCCCCGGAGGTGAAAAAGTAGTAGCCTTCGGAAGTATTAACTTCAGGCTTCGGGATGAATACGCTCTTCAGTTTCCTGCTAAGGCCATCAATGCTAGATGGTATACCGACTGGGTTATGAGATGGTTCTATGCCGAAGTTGGGGCGAGCAATCCTCTAGCCGGACCTCTGAAAGACATCCATTTCCGGAAGGAAGCCTTAGTGCATCCAGACCAAGGTCAGCTCGAAGCTCGCCTCAGCCTACTTCAGAAGATCAGTCGAAGGTTGAGCATGCGAGACTTAGCCGAAGAGTTCCTCGGGTTACAAATCCCTCCGTTGATGGCCAACTGGCCTATCATCTTCGAAGAGGATTCGGAAGGCGGTCTCCGAAAAATTACTTTGACTTCGAGCCCTGCAGGTAACCTCGAAAACAACATATATTATGCATATTCATTCGAAGAAGTAACTAACTTAATTCATTTTTAGCTTCTTCAGCCCCTATTACTTCGGAGCAAATCGTACGGGCTTCGGAGAAGATTTTGGGCGCTCCAACTCCAACCGAAAAAGAATGGAGAATCAAGTTGGTCGGGAGTTGGGAAAGATTTAACAGAGTGTGGGGAATGCTGGAAATCACTCCGCCCCCTTTGATGGATTGGGTGCCTTCGGAGAAAGGACCCAAAAAAAGGAAAGCCGAAATGGGGACTTCGAGCTCCGCCAAGACTCCGGTCAAGAAGGTGGCTCGGAAACCAAAGAATCCAGCACCTTCGAGCCCAAGGGCTTCAGTCTCTGACTCCCAAGAGGACGAAGGGAGGTTGCTTGTGCGTCTGATAGACGAAGATGCATCTCAAAGGACTGCACAAGCCGAAGTACCTGCGAACGTGCCGGAGTCTCAAGAGAACCTTGAGCAAACAATGACTTCGACAGTTCAAGAGGATTTACCTCAGGACGAAGTTCCTGTGGATGATAGTGGAGTTGAAGTTACTATGGCTTCAATTCCCGAAGAGGCAACAAGGACTGTCCAGGAAAATGTTCCTGCAGTCGATGACTTGACGGCTGATTCGGACGAAGATCTCGCCTTCGATCCGCCAAACAGTCCAATGATTACTCCTCACCAGAATGTCGAAGGTAAACTTCGAATAATTCTTTTATGTTTATTTTGCATATTTATACGATGTATAATACTTTTGTTTTTACAGAGTCCACTTCTGTGGAAGAGGTCCGTCAAGAAGATATAATCCCTGGACCTTCGACAACTTCAGAGCCAATCCCAAGAGCCACTCAAATGGGGCCTGGAAGAGGCAAAAGAAATATAGACTCCCTCCCTGCTGCGAGCTCCAGATCAACTCCGTCTGAGTCAACAGACGAGAGTCAATCTACCGAGGGGGTCAGTCTCCGGGGGCTCCAAAGACTACAGGCCAACACTCCGGCCCTTCGTTAAACGAAGATGACCAACAAGCGATAAGTATGCTCCCTGTTGGCGTAAAAGATTACGCTAACAGGTTTCTGTAGAATAGAAACTAACAAACGAAGTGTTTGCGAAGAGAACTGTTCTAAGCCTCCGAAAGGATAACAACTTAGAATAGTTCGAATGTGTGTATTGAATAACTTGTATTTTGTCCCTATTACAGGGTGAAATGGGGGGTATTTATAGGCCCAAATATTAAGGAAAAGACCTATTTACCCCTCTATTACAACCGACATAGTGGAAACTATTCGGTACCCTTGATAGGGCTAAAATGGTAAAAGACTAATCTAATGATATAAAAGATAAATCTTCCATCTTAGCTGGCAATAAAGATCTTGCAGAACCTTAGTTCGAAGATGTACTCCGAACCAATGCCTATCTTCGTACTTCGAGCTTGACTCAGGGTATCTTCGAAGATGGACGTCTGGAAACCTTCGAATCCACTATCTGCTGTCATGCTGTTGCGGCAATAACCCCGAAGATGAGATATTTTCCCCCAACAGTAGCCCCTCGAATACGCTTCTCCGTTTAACCTGTAATGTTAGGAGAGCAGTATACGGAAGGAAAAAATAACCAGACATAGGGGTTATTAGATTTCAATTCATCTTCGAAATGTACGAAGATATAAACTCCGAATCAATTTTAAGATAATTACTTTTCGAAGTATCTTAGAACCGACTCAGGAAGTTTGAAAGTCTTTTAGACTTAGAGGAAATAGCCGTTAGCTTTCTGTTCCTAACGGAAACCGCAAAAATCGTTAATTTCGGAGAAAAGTAACGGGCAGGAATGCGAAACGGCATGGACTAACGGTAAAAATGTAAAGTTTAGGCTATAAATAGAGGGCCTAGAACTTACCCGGTTACCTTTTCATTGCTTTCTCGCAATCAAAAACCTTTTGAGCCCTTTGAGTTCTCTGAGCCCTAGCCTCCATTTCCCCCAAAGCAACCTAGAGGCCGCAATGGTGAAGACCAAGGGTTCTGGAGCCCCGTCGGCCTTGGCTCGGCAGCAAGCGGCTGCGGCAGCAGCGGCTGCGACATTGGCGACAGCGCCTCCGGCATCTGCAGCAACATCCATGGCGGCAGGAGGGAGAAATCCCCAAAATATTGATGATCAAAGTCTCTGCCCGCCATCAACAAAGTACCTGGACCAGTCTTTCCAACTGGGATCTTCTACCTGCAAGAGGGAATCGTTGGCAATCGCAGTAGAAGGAAAGATCAGTACCGGAGTGATGATTCGCAAGCCCGGAAAAGAACTCATCCCGTCGCCAAGGCCCGGAGAAGTGGTTGTCTTCGAAGCCTTCTTCGAAGCCGGTTTGGGCCTTCCCGCAGTGGACTTCTTGGCGGAGGTACTTGATTTATTTCATGTCACCCTCCCTCAATTATCTCCGAACGCAGTAGCACGGCTGGCAATCTTCGAATGGGCACTGAGGGCCGAAGGTTGTGAGGGGAGGGCAGAGATCTTCGCTGCGCTACATAGAGCCTCATGCCAGCCGAAAACCTTCGTAGGTCCCGGAGGTGAAAAAGTAGTGGTATCCTTCGGAAGCATTAATTTTAGGCTTCGGGACGAATATGCCCTTCAATTTCCTGCTAAGGCCATCAATGCAAGATGGTACACAGACTGGGTCATGAGATGGTTCTATGCCGAAGTTGGAGCAAGCAATCCTCTGGCCGGACCTCTGAAAGAAATCCAATTCCGGAAGGAAGCCTTAGTGCATCCCGGCCAAGGTCAGCTCGAAGCTCGCCTCAGCCTACTACAGAGGATCAGCCGAAGGTTGAGTATGCGAGACTTAGCCGAAGAATTCCTCGGACTACAAATTTCTCCACTGATGGCCAACTGGCCTATCATCTTCGAAGAGGATTCGGAAGGCGGTCTCCGAAAAATTACCTTGACTTCGAGCCCTGCAGGTAACTTCGAAGACAACATGTATTATGTATATTCATTCGAAGAAAAAACTAACTTGATTTATTTTTTAGCTTCTTCAGCCCCTGTTACTTCGGAGCAAATTGTAAGGGCTTCAGAGAAGATTTTGGGCGCTCCAACTCCGACCGAAAAAGAATGGAGAGTCAAGTTAGTCGGGAGTTGGGAGAGATTTAACAGAGTATGGGGAATGTTGGGAATCACTCCGCCCCCTCTGATGGATTGGGTGCCTTCGGAGAAAGGACCCAAGAAGAGGAAAGCCGAAGCTGGGACTTCGAGCTCCGCAAAGACTCCGGTGAAGAAGGTGGCTCAGAAGCCAAAAAATCTTGCACCTTCGAATCCTGCACATTCGAGCTCAAGGGCTTCAGTTTCGGACTCCCAAGAAGAAGAAACGAGATTCCTTGTGCGTCTGATAGAAGAAGATGAAACTCAAAGGACTGCACAAGCCGAAGTACCTGTGAACGTGCCGGAGTCCCAAGACAATCTTGATCAACCAAGGACTTCGGTAGTTCAGGAAGATGTATTTCAGGACGAAGTTCCTGTGAATGAGAGTGGGGTCGAAGTCACTATAGCTTCGATTCTCGAAGAATCAACGAGGACTGCTCAGGACGATGCTCCTGCAGTCCAAGACTTAACGGCTGATTCGGATGAAGAACTAGCCTTCGATCCACCAAACAGTCCGACGATGACTCCTCTGCAAAATGTCGAAGGTAGACTTCGAATAACTTTTCCATGTTTATTTTGAATATTTATACAATGTATAATACTTTTCATTATTTTTATAGAGTCCACTCCTATGGAAGAAGTCCGTCAGGAGGAAATAATTCCTGGACCTTCGACAACTTCGGAGCCAACCCAGAGAGTTACTCAAATGGGACCTGGAAGAGGCAAAAGACATATAGAGCCCCTCCCTGCTGTGAGTTCCGGATCAACTCCGTCTGATTCAACAGACGAGAGCCAATCTTCCGGGGAGGGCCAGTCTCCAGTGGCTCCGAAGACCACAGGCCAAAGCTCCGGTACTTCGCTGAACGAAGATGACCAACAGGCAATAAGCATGCTCCCCTTGCTAGCTCCTTTCTTAGGGAAAACAACTGGTCTTCGGACTTTGCTCGAACCTTTGGATCGAGCTAGCCGTGACATTGGGGAGACTAACTTAGTGGCCATTTTGAGCAAGGCGGATAGGACGGAGCTTAATGCCGCTATAGAACGTGCAGCCTACCAGGTACGAAGTAACTGCGAAATAACATAGAATTCATCTTCGAATAAATATTTACATTAGCTTTTTATTTTTGCAGCAAACTGTCTTGGCCCGAGCTGCAAATATATGCAATGATGAAGAGATCGCTCGTCTTCGGGAGGAAAATAATGTCCTTCAAAGGAATCTTAACATCTCCGAAAGTCGAGTGGCTCAAATGGATAATATAGTGTCAATAGAGCGAAGGGCCAGGCAAAGTTTGGAGGCTGCGAAGAAAGAGCTCGAAGGAGAAAGAATTGTGCTTCGAGCAGAAGTTGAAAAGCTGCGGGCGGAGCATGCTACTGCGGGGTCCGAGCTCGTCAGACTCCAAGAGGAAGCTAGCCAGCTGTTAAATCAAAAGAATATCTTGACCACTGAAAATGCTAGACTTTCTGGGGTTTTGGGCGAAGTCACTTCGACGAAGGATGCGTTGAACGAAGACAAGCTAAAGTCTGAGAAGGTGGCTGCGGAAGTTATGAGTCAGTTGTTAGATGTCCTGGAGTACTTCGGTACTACTGGGATACTTCCTTCTGACGATAACATCACTCTTCTGCGCCGGTTGAAAAGGATCCAAGGAGTGGCGAAGCAGATGAAGATAGTGGGCATTAGATACGGAGAACTCTCCGGACAAGTGTCTGCTGTTGGCCTACTTCGCTACTACGAAGATCTAGGCCGATCAATAACTCCGGACGCAGGAGGGGGCCCAATCACCTTCGACGACGAGCGACTTATAAAACCTTCCGAAGGTGTGGCTGCTGCCTGGCGAGCCTTCCAAACTTCATGGAGAGCCGAAGGTCGTTCCGCGATCAAGGCTTGGATTGACGAAGGCCAACGCCAGAAGCAAGTTCGGATCCAAGCTTCGAGCAGTCAGCCTCCTTCGAACCCGCAGGTTTAGAAATACCTTAGGATTTTTGACCATGTAAAGCTTTATGCTTGTAAACATTTATCAATGAAAATCTTGTTTGTCATGTTTTTAGGCTTTGCCTCTTACGGAGGATATCGAAGTGTTAGAGCTTAACGACGAAGTTCGCTCATTATGGACCACCTTCGATCTTCTAAAAGCTTACAAACGTCCTCGATTTCTAATTCCTCGAGATGACTCCGGTGTAATTGCGCCCGAAGTAATCAAAGATATACTGTCTTATATTAAAGAGGAAGAAAAAGAGGTTAGCGTAAACACTTCGTCTTCTGAAGACGTTATATGGTCTGAAGATGAAGATGAAGCTCAAAATAAAAAGCCTGAAGAACTTGGAAGTTGGGAAAGGAGCCCCGAACGGCTTCGAACTTGGGCCGAACTTCAACAAGAACAGAAGGATTTTAGAGCTTCGAAGGGGAGCAAGAGAGTTAAACGCAAAGTTATTAGAACTTCCAGCGCTGGAACAAGTCGTTCCACCCCTAGCTCTAGAGATCGAAGAGGTCTTCGATTCCTTCTTGGTATAGATACCAATTTTTCATAATGTAATCTGTAAACACATTTGTTTGAATAATGAATACCGATTTAAAATTGTCTCCATATTTACTAGCCCCTCTTTGGGTATAAGCAACTTCGAAGTGTATTCAAAGATGGTTACGCGCAAAGAAAAAACTTCGGAGTACAATTTTTTGTGGGTTCAGAGCCCCTCTGTAATTTAAAGATCTTTTAAAATCTTATAAAATGTCTTCGACTATTTTTAGTCGGAAAAATGGCAACTTAGCACCTTTGTTTTATGAAAGAAATCACTTGAGATAACTTTCAAGATACCTTAGTATCTTGGATAATTTGTCACTTTGGACTGCGTTAACAGACATTCGAAGCTCATGGTTCAAATTCTATTTTGCTTTAGCCACCTTCGGCTCTTTTTTGCGATCTCTGTCGAACCAATGGTTCGGAGTTTGCAATGGTCTCTTTGGACTCTTTTTACGGATGTCTACCAGCCAATGGCTTGGACTCCGTATATTTTGGCCACCTTCGGCTCTTTTTGCGGAAGTCTACCAGCCAATGGCTTGGACTTCGCAGGTTTTGGCCACCTTCGGCTCTTTTTACGGAAGTCTACCAGCCAATGGCTTGGACTCCGCAGGTTTTGGCCACCTTCGGCTCTTTTTACGGAAGTCTACCAGCCAATGGCTTGGACTCCGTATGATGTGGTTTTGGGCTCTTTTACGGATGCCTATAAGCCGGTGGCTTGGGCTCCGGATTATGCCAGCCCCCACGTTGGAAGCTTCGAACCAATGGTTCGAAGTCCGAAAATACAACCCAGCTTCATGACACTTCCCTCTCGGTCGACCCCGCGATTCCAGTGCGTCCACTTGGAAGCTGGAAGTCTATGAGGGGAAGGCACTATCAGGATCATATGCTTTATTAATTTAGAAGATGATTACAAGTGAATTACAAGGAGCCCTTATGCGAAGTATCGCTTTAGGTGCTCCGCATGCCAAGTATGTGCTAACTCTTCACCTTCTAAATTAGCTAACTTAAAAGAGCCAGGGCATCCTGAACGAACAATTAGGTATGGACCTTCCCATTTATTCCCTAACTTTCCTGGCGCTATAATGCTTCGTAGAACAAGATGACCCGGTCTTAGTTCATTGAGCTTAACCTTCGGGTCAAACCAAGCCTTCGTCTGCTGATGATACTTTGATAAATTTGCCACTGCTCGAAGTCTTGTTTCTTCTGATAAATCTAGCGAAGCTTGTCTTTCTTCTTCAATCTCCGGTTCGGTGCTGCGAAATGATCCTCCTTTGAGCTCCGTTGGAGTCATAGCTTCATCTCCGAATAGTAGTCTGAATGGAGTAAAACCTGTGGACCTTGTTTGCGTAGTCCGAATGGACCATAAAATCTTCGGAAGCTCTTCGGTCCACAGTCCCTTTGCTAATCCTACTATCCTTCGATTTAGCCCTGACAAGATATTTCCATTGGCTCGTTCTACGGCTCCATTAGACTGAGGATGCCGCACTGCAGCAAAACATAACTGAATGCCTAGATCTTCACAAAACTTCCTGAAGGGTTCTGCATCAAACTGTGTTCCATTATCAACTGTGAGTTGTCTAGGCAGTCCGAACCGGCAAATGATATTCTTCTAGAAGAATTTCTGTACATTGTTCGAAGTGATAGCTGTTAAGGGTTCTGCTTCCACCCACTTAGAAAAATATTCAATAGCTACCACTGCGAACTTCAGATTTCCCTTGGCTACTGGAAAGGGGCCAATTAAATCCATACCCCATCTGGCCATAGGCCATACCGGAGCAATGACTTGAAGAGCTGTTGGTGGGCGATGACTCCGTCGACCCATCCACTGGCATCCTTGACAAGTGCGAACTAAGCTCTCCGCATCAGCTGTTATTGTAGGCCAATAAAGCCCCTGGCGAAGTGTTTTTCCTGCCAAAGCTCTAGGGGCTAAATGGCTTCCACAAAGGCCTTCATGAATTTCTCGAAGAATTTCATGGCCTTCGGCTTGAGATATACATCGGAGTAGAGGGGATCATACTTCGACCTTGTATAAAATACCCTTGATTATTTGATAATTTCTGGCTCTAAGCTTTAATCTTGACAGCTGTGGCTCTTCGGGCAAATTTGTTCCTCCCTGTAAAAGTTCCACGATTGAATTTTTCCAATCTGCACTAGAAATGCAAAGAATCTCTGCAGAGGGAATTTGTGGCACCGAAGGTATATTGAGCTCCTCATAGAAAGCTTCTTCGGGAACATCCACAGCTCCGGCTGTAGCTTTTGCTAAGATGTCCGCTTGCACATTTTCTGCTCTTGGTATACTCCGAATGGAAATACCTTTGAAGTGTGCTTCGATTTTACGGATTTCTTCTAAGTACTTTGCAAGCTGTGGATGCCGAACTTGGAAACTTTTATCTACGTGCCCTGCTACTATCTGAGAATGTCTTTATAATAATTCTTGTAGCCCCTAGAGCACGTGCTTTTCGGAGTCCCAATAAAATCCCTTCATACTCCGCTATATTATTGGTAGACTTAAAGTTGAGTCTTGCGGAGTACATTGCTCTTTGCCCTGAAGGTGAAATTAACACTGCTCCGATGCCTGCTCCGGATGCTTGGAAAACCCCATCGGAGTAAACAGTCCAAACTCCGTCACTTGACTTCTCCGGAACCAAATTTGCAGGTGGAGTCCATTCTGCTACAAAATCTGCTAAGACTTGCGATTTGATTGCTGTCCTTGCCAAGAAGGATATGCCGAAGGGTGCTAACTCAACTGCCCACTTCCCAATCCTTCCAGTGGAATCCTTACATCGAAGCATATCTCCTAAAGGATACGAAGTTGGTACAATTACATTGTGTGCCAAAAAATAATGTCTTAATTTCCTCGAAGCCATTATCAGAGCATAAACGAACTTCTCAAGTTCGGAGTATCTTGTCTTCGCTCCTGATAATGCTTCGGATACAAAATAAACAGGATTTTGGACCAACTTCCCATTGAAATCCACTTCTCTGACAAGGACTTGCGCTAACAGCAGAACCTGTAGCTGCAAGGTAAAGGAGTAGGGTTTCGTCCGCAGTAGGCACCGTGAGTGTAACAAGATTACTGAGATACTCTTTAATATCTTCGAAGCTTCTCTGACACTCCGGTGTCCATGCAAAATCTTCGGACCCTTTCAATGCTTTAAATATAGGCAAGCTTCTCTCCGCAGACCTTGATAAAAACCTGCTAAGTGCTGCTAGACGCCCAGTCAGCTTTTGCACTTGCTTTAAATTTTCCGGAGGAGCCATCTTTTGTAGCGCAGTTATTTGAGTAGGGCTAGCTTCAATTCCCCTGCTTGAAACTAAATACCCTAACAGCTTTCCAGCCTTAGCTTCGAAGATACATTTTCGGGGTTAAGATGGATCCCACATGCCCGAAGGCTATTGAATGTTTCTGCTAAGTCTAGGCTATGCTAGCGCTTTAAAGCACTCTTTATTACAATATCATCCATATAGGCCTCCACATTGCGACCTAGTTGATGACCTAGAGCCTTAGCAACTAACCTCGAGAAAGTAGCCCCGGCATTTCTTAAGCCGAAAGGCATTCTTACATAACAGAAGACTCCCGAAGGAGTTACGAAGCTTGTCTTGATTTCATCTTCGCGCTTCAACCATATTTGATGATAACCAGAATACGCGTCAAGGAAGCTTAATAACTCCGAACCTGCGGTGGAGTCAACCAATTGATCAATTCGGGGCATGGGGTAGGGGTCACGGGGGCATGCTTTATTCAAGGATGTGAAATCAATGCACATGCGCCACTTCCTGGAAGACTTCTTTCTGACGAAGACTGGGTTGGCTAACCATTTTGTGTGAGCCACTTCTCTGATAATCCCAGCTTTCAACAATTTCTCAACTTCGTCCTTCGCTAGAGCAGCTCTTTCTGCAGACATTTTCCGGAGTCCTTGCCGAACAGGCCGGGCCTTCGGGTTTACAAGTAAACTATGTTCAATGATATCCCGATCGACTCCAGTGATATCTTCGTCAGACCAAGCAAAGACATCCAAATTCTCTTCTACCACCTTTTCCAAGGAGGTTGCAACTTCTGGAGGTAAATCTTTACCAAATTGAAATGTATACTCTTTACCATCTTTAACAATGACCTTTGTTGCAATCTCTCCTTCGGGACTTGGTCTCGGAAAGGACTTCTTCGAAGCTTCGGAGGAGGCTGAAAAAATTTCTTCATTATCTTGTACATTGTTTACTTGTCTCGGATCAAGAGGGGGACCATGGCCATATTCCGCTCTCCGAGCAATAGCTTGATCTCCGAAGACAGTAAGGACTCCTGCTTGTGTGGGCATCTTCATGCACAAATAATTGTGATGCGCCACAGCTCCGAACTGGTTTAGCATGCCTCTTCCGAAGATGACGTTGTAAGCATACGGGGCATCTACAACATCGAAGATTACTTCCTCAGTTCGAGCCAACAAACCTTCTCCGAAGGTAACTTCCAGGCCTATTTGGCCAAGTGCATCAAGCGGAGGTCCTGCGAAGCCTTGCAAAGGACGAGCCGCTGGAAGGAGATACTTCCTGGAGATGCACAATTGATCGAAGGCTTGAACAAAAATGATATCTGCCAAACTACCTCTGTCAATCAACACTCTTCGAACTTCAGTGCCCGCAATATCAGCAGTGATAACAAGTGGATCTGCATGTGGGAACTTAATGCCAGCTGCATCCTCCGCAGAAAAGGATATCGGCACATGAGACCACTCCGGCATTGCGGCTGCAGATGACGAAGTTCCAATATGGCCTACTTCTCTGACATAGTCTCTTCGCTGTCTCTTCGACATGCTTCCGAGGGTACCTCCTCCGGAAATGGGGAGGACTACTCTTTTCCCTCGATCTTGCCCTTCCTCTTGCTTCAGAGGTGGCATAACATTGGCCACTGGAGGGTGTCTTGCAGCATCAAAGTTTTCTATTCGCGCCACAGCCTGGACCGGCTCGGGGTGCGTTGCAGCTGGAACTCGGTCGGTAGTACCTCGATGAGGAGCCATGCTGAATAGCGTGGGCCTCATGGCTCCAGAAGTGATGAGTCATTGTCAACGATAGTCAACGAGGACAGAAGAAGAAGAGATCTGCTGTTTCATGGGCCGTGTGTGACTCAGGTACACGGGCAGCGAGCGATTGTCGGGTAGAGGAGGCTGTGAAGTCGGGCTGGCCCAATCCGGGTGCATGGGCCAGAAGAAGTAGAAGACCCACTGGGCTGTTGACCAGGACTGACTCAGGTACACGGGCGGTGAGCAATTGCTGGGCTGAGAGAGCTGCGGAGTCGGGCCGGCCCAATCCGGGTACCTGGTGCAAAGCCGGTGGAGGCTTTGTCAGTTTCGGCGCAAAACTGACAACCGTCAATCTTGTATCCGACTGTCCAGAACAGAAGCCGTAGTCGCTACGAAAGCTGAGCTTCCAGATAAGTCATCTGTAACTCTAGGCCCACAGTCAGTCAGTCGTGTCTATAAAAATACCTAAGGGCAGTAGAGTCTTTTCCTTTATTCTTGCGTCTGTAAAAACCCTAAGGGGCAGGTGGAATGTTCCTAGTGTTGGGAGCCTATAAATAGGACCCCAATCCCTAGGGTTTGTGTACCCTTTTGGCTGAAATCAATTCCACTCTTTTGGGTCACTTTTTGTCTCTTGCCTTGCCTCTCTCTTCTCCTACTCTTGCTTGCGCCGCCAGGGAGTCTTGCCTCTGTTGTTGTCTTGCATTTATTGTTGAAGTGAAGTTTCTATTCCCAAAATCATTTGCAGCAACATCAGAGTTTTTAATGGCATCATTTCATTTGCATAGCAAGTTTTTCCATAATTTTTGGGGCTTCAGAGGCTTCGGCAGGCGTGGGGAAGCTTCTGTTCTTCATGAGCAGAGTACTAGTTCTTGCTGTTTGCAAGTAGTACTCCACTGTAGCTACAGTACTTCTGTGCCAGCTTTTTGCTTTTACTGCTCAACTTTTCGATCGGGTTGACAGGACTGAAGTTACTTTCCTGGCTACTTCCAGGCGAAGCCATCCTCTCTGTTCGAAGCCCCTCAGCTCCGTGAGGCAGGCTTCGATCCGACCATAACTCGAAGGCTTCGTTTCGATCTTCGAACTTTGTTTTGTGTTCTGTGTTGCTAGCTTCGAAGTACTCTTTGAACGGACAGCATCGCATACTTCGAACGACAGTGCGAAGGTGCTTCGGCTCTAGCTGTTCGAAGTCCATACTTCGATAGATTTCGAAGTTGGATTCGAAGCTTGTCGTTCTGCTAGGCCTCGCATTAATTTCTTGTGGCGTGTCATCCTTCGCTTCTCTTCTTGAAGCTTGCTCTTTTCGAAGGTAGAGTATAGGCTTCGAATTTGGTGCCTCTGTCGTGTGACAGGCTTCGCTTCTTTGTTCGAAGGTAGTCCGTCTGTGTGTTGCATTCGAAGTTCTCTGTTCGAAGGTTTTGTTTCGAAGCACTCGGTTCGAAGCTGTGTTCGAAGCCTTGCCTTCGAAGTACATACTTCGAACCAGGCTCCGGCATTGTCATACTTCGTTTCGAAGCATACTTCGCTTCTTGCCCCTTCGTATTAGGCTAGACCAAAACACCTTCGGCATCTTCGACATGCTTCGCAACTGACCTCCGAAGCAGGCTCCGTCACCCACCTCCGAAGCAGGCTTCGACCAGCGAAGAAGTCTTCGACAATCATCTCCGAAGCAGACCTCGACGGGCGAAGCAGGCTTCGCCAAGTTCCGAACAGGAGACAAATTTTGACAGTAACTTCTCATTTCACCTTACATATACTTAGATCATTTCATTGGGAAGTTTAGGCCTGTTACAAAGTGTTCATCTGCCTAGTTGCACTTCTTTAATAGTTCTCTGTTTAACACCAGTTGCTTCTAGGTTAGATACCCTTAGACTTAGGCCTTCTGTTTATTTTCTGCTGCTTAGTCTTTTGAGGTGCGTTGGGTATTGGGAACAGGCCATTGATTCGAAAGAATTTTTAAGGCGCCCATTCACCCCCCCTCTGGTCGCTACTTTCGGTCCTACAAGTGCTATCAGAGCGAGGTTAGGGTTTTTCCATACCTTAACCGGTTCTAAACCCCAGTAGTGACCATGACGTCTCCTGGCAAGGTCCCGTCCTTGGAAGCCTATGGCTATAATTATTGGAAGACTCGCATGCGAGCCTATCTCATGAGCCAGGGTTCGGACATTTGGGACATTTGCATTCACACCACATTTGTCATATTGCCAGTAGCTGAGCATGGTACTGCTGGTATCATTGCTCAGCATCTGAGCAACAGTAAGGCTGTGAACATTCTTTTATCTGGTTTAGGTCCCACTGAGTTTGAGCGTGTGAGTCATCTCTCCACTGCGAGAGAGATCTGGGCTACCCTCAAGACACACCATGAGGGAACGGCACAGGTCAAGGCTCGGCTCTATCAGACCTACTGGCGTGAATATGAGAATTTCACACAGAAGCCGGGTGAATCTGTTGAGGCTTTGTTTGGTCGTTTTCAGTCGATCATAAACAAGCTTCGGGACAACAAGGCTAAGGGCGCTCAAGGTTCTCCATACCTTGGACCCAAAGATCTGGGAGATCAAGGTATCCTCTATCGTTGAGAGCACTTCTTATGATACCTTGACCATTTCTGAGTTGTTTAGCAAGCTGAAGGCCAGTGAGGTAGATATCCAGCTGAGATCAAATCTCACTGGTTCTGGATCAAAATCCCTGGCCCTTGCTACACCTTCTGTTGATCCCTCTTCTGTGAGTTGTGCTGGGTTCTCTTTGATGTCTATCACTGAGGACTAGCTAGAGTTATTGGGAGATGATGATTTGTGTCTTTTAACAACCGGGTGCGTCGTGTCTATGATAAGAGAATGTTCAAAATACATGGCACAAAATCCGGATGCTTTGAGTGTGGTGATCTAGGACACTTCATCGCCGACTGCCCCAAGCGCAATGGATACAAGAAGGGCACCGGTGGCAGCTTCCATGACTCCGGCAAGCATGAGAGCTCATCCTTCAACAAGGGCAAGCCGAAGACTCGATTCTTCAAGAAGGCCCTGAAGGACTACCGGCGAGAGAACAAGAAGCGCGACAAGGCCTTCTTCGCCGAGATGGAAAAGAGCTACTCCAAGCAGTCCACGTCTTCTTCCTCTTCATCGAGCTCAAGCGATGAGGAGATTGCCATCAGGAAGGGGAAGGACAAGGACGATCCGGCGGGCCTCTGCTTCATGGCCTTCGGAGACAAGCCGAAGAGCCGCTCACACCAGCGCCAAAGATCCCGCAAGAGCTTCTGCTCAATGGCTCTTGGGGATAAGGAAGAAAAGAGCTCCTCCGACGACTCCGACGACGATGACAACAAGGTATCATCTTATGAACGAGAAATTGTTGATTTACTTGAGAGCAATCGTCAGGAGTTAAAGTATCGGGAAAAACTGCTTAGGGGGCTAAGAAGAGGATAGACGAGTTAGAGAGTGAGCTTGCCGTAGCCAACGGCAGAATTGAGAGTCTATCTTCTTCCCCTTGCTTGGGTGATAGCAGTGAGTGCCCGAAGTGTGAGGTGCTTCTGTGTGACCTGTCGACTCTGAAGTCCAGGTACACAGAAAGGGTTGATGAGAGGGACGCTTTGGCCACTGAGCTTGAAAGCGCTCAGCTGGAGCTGAAAGATGCTCAAGCCACTGTCGTCACACCCTGTGTTCATTGCCCGACTCATCTAGCTGCCTTAGCTGAGCTGAAATCCAAGGGCGATGAGCATTTGGGTGATTTGGAGAGGTTGAGAGCTGAGCTTGCCCAGACTAGGCTAGAGCTTGAGACACTGTCAGTTCCACCCACTGTCTGTGAGAACTGCCTGTCTCTTAGAATGGAGTTGATTAAGCTGAAAGCCGAAAAGTCTGTCCAAGTAGAGAGTGAGTGTGAGACCTGCTTATCTCAGGTGGAGGTTCTAGCTTCCTTGAGAGAGGAGCTAGCAGATTCTCAGAATGAGAACTTTTACCTCCGTTCCATCCTGAGTTGGATCAGTGCTAGAGAGCCTCAGCTTGGTATGATGATCCAGCAGTTCAAGAGGCAGGATGGGTTTGGGGTAGGTTACACCTACACCAAGGCTGACTTTGAGAGTGCCATTAGCCGGGCATTGGAGTGGAGTAAAATGACTCCAGAGCAGAGGTATCCCAAGACTCACTCCACTGAGTCTTCCCAGGCTTGTCAGCCCAAGGATGGAGTGATCCATAAACCACCTAAAGCTCCACCCAAGAAACCTATCTGGGTTCCTAAGCCCAAACACCTCCACTCTTCTCTAGACTCTCTTCCTGGACCTTCTCAACCCAAGAAGACTACACCTAACACCACCAAGCCCAAACATCCCAAGCCTCAACCACATCCCAAGAAGCCCACCTATCATTGTGAGTACTGTCAGAGAGACGGGCATCTTGCGGAGTTTTGCTTCAGGAGGAAGCGGGTTGAGAGAGCAGAGAGAGCTCATGGTGATCCGGAGCAGTTCTACCAGCAGGGTGGTAGACTGCGTGTTCCTCGACGCGGGGAGAGGCTGGAGGCCAAGCCGCGTCGTGTAGGTGGTGGTAGAGGAGACGGCTTTCTTGCCCGTGCTCCAGTTGGTGGTGTCCGTTCCGGCAGAGTTCCAGACCGTGTTGGCTACGGTTCTGGACCTCGTGGACGCAGGGTTAGGCAGAACCGAGGACCGCGCTTTGAGCCGCGTTTTGGTCCAAACTCTTTTGATGGTTTTCGTTTTCCATCTTTTGAGCAGATGGCTCGACACTGGTTTAGCTCTTTTGCTAAACCTGGTGCCGGACCATTTGCTCCCACTTACAGCCACTGATTGTGCAGGACCGGGGACTGGAGGATGTTTGGATCATGGACTCTGGATGCTCTCGCCACATGACGGGACATCGCAGATGGTTCTCCAGTCTCACTCCCCCGAGCTCCAAAGAATACATCACGTTCGGGAACAGCGGTCAAGGGAAAGTAAGTGGCATAGGCTCAATTCGCATTTCAGATCATTTCTCTTTGAAGAATGTTGCTTTGGTTAAGAATTTGAACTTCAATTTGATTTCGGTTTCGCAACTTCTTGAGGATGGTTTGGAAGTGCGTTTTAAGAAGGGCAACTCTTCTGTGGTTGATTCTAGAGGGTCTTTGATTTGTCAGATTTTACCTTTCGGTAAAGTTTTTCGAATTGACTTCTCTAGTTCTTTTGGCCCTTCTCGCTATTTGATTGCTGGATCTTCTTCTGAGCACTGGAAGTGGCATAGGAGGTTAGGTCACTTGAGTTTTGATCTGCTAGTCAGGTTAAGCTCTATGGACCTCATCCGAGGATTGCCCAAGCTTAAGATGGAGAAGGATCTAGTTTGTCATCCCTGTCGTCATGGGAAAATGGTTGCCGCTTCTCACTCACCTGTGACTCAGGTGATGACTTCATATCCGGGCGAGCTTTTACATTTGGACACTGTAGGTCCAGCTCGGGTACGCTCAGTCGGTGGGAAGTGGTATGCACTTGTAATTGTTGACGACTTTTCTCGATTCTCGTGGGTTTTCTTTTTGGAGTCTAAGGATGAAACTTTTCAATTTGTTCATGACCTGATTTTGAAGCTGAAGAATGAGAACAATGGTCGGATGCGAGCAATTTGCTCCGACAACGGCTCTGAGTTCAAGAACTCTCAGTTCGTCAGCTTTTGTAGTGATCAGGGTCTGGACCATCAGTTTTCTCTCCTTACACTCCCCCACACAACGGCGTTGTGGAACGAAAGAACCGCACGCTAGTCGAGATGGCCAGGACGATGCTCGATGAGCACAGGACTCCTAGGCGTTTTTGGGCTGAAGCCATGAACACGGCTTGCTATCTGGCCAACCGCATTTTTCTTAGAGCTTACCTTGGTAAGACATCATATGAACTGTGGTTTGACAGACAGCCCAAAGTGAGCCACTTGCGAGCGTTTGGCTGCAAGTGCTTTGTGCTCAAGAAGGGAGGGCATTTGGACAAGTTTGAGTCTCGTTGCTGGGATGGTGTTTTTCTTGGCTACGCTTTGCATTCTCGAGGTTTTCGTGTTTGGAACCTCGAATCCCAGCTGCTTGTCGAGACTTGTGAGGTTTCATTTGATGAGTCCTTGCCTTCTTTGACTCCTTCTTTTGAGCTTTCTGGTGATGATGAGCTCGGAGAGTCCATCTTCGAGGAATATGAGGATACTCCAGCTGCTGATGAGGGTGGGCCTTCTGCATCCCCCGCAAAGACCACACCTTCTGAGACTTCGACTGAGGATGAGGGCGGACCTCTGATCACTTCTTCCACTACGATCGAGTCCCCTCAGTCGAGTCCAGAGGTGCCTGTTGCTGACTCCAGTGAGGTGACTTCAGATCACCAGGGAACCCGAGCAGTTCAGCGTGACCATCCCTCAGAGCTCATCATTGGTGATTTGACTGAGAGAACTTTGCGTTCTTCTGCCTCTCTTGCTGTGTTTGCTGAATCTGCGTTTGTTGCATCTTTTGAGCCCAGAGACTGTTGGGGGAATATATTTCCCTTACACAAGGGCCAAATGACGTCAGCCTCCGAGAGCCTTCGGCCCAGTGCCGGGTTCTGTCGGAGCCTGTTTTCTTCGAGTATTATTTCCAGGTCCCAAGATGCTTCCCGAGGCCTGTAGCTTCGAAGCCCCCCAAACCAGGAGGTCCGGCTCGAAGCCCTTAGTCGAACCCAGTTCGGAGGCCACCCTCCGGAAGCTAAGTCCGGAGGCCACCCTCCGGAGGCCACCCTCCGGAGGCCACCCTCCGGAAGCCAAGCCCGGAGGCCACCCTCCGGAAGCCAAGCCCGGAGGCCACCCTCCAGAAGCCAAGTCCGGAGGCCACCCTCCGGAAGCCAAGCCCGGAGGCCACCCTCCGGAAGCCAAGTCCGGAGGCCACCCTCCGGAAGCCAAGCCCGGAGGCCACCCTCCGGAAGCCAAGTCCGGAGGCCACCCTCCGGAAGCCAAGTCCGGAGGCCACCCTCCGGAAGCCAAGCCCGGAGGCCACCCTCCGGAAGCCAAGTCCGGAGGCCACCCTCCGAAAGCCAAGTCCGGAGGCCACCCTCCGGGAGCCGAGCCCGGAGGCCGCCCTCCGGAGCCAGGTCCGGAGGCCGCCCTCCGGAGCCAAGTCCATACCGGGGGCCCCCGCCCCTGGAGTGTCGTTTAGCTGGTCAAAGCCTGGCGCAGCCTGACACGCCAGTAAAGCTGTAAAGTTGTCTGGCACCTTTTGTACCGTAGCAAAGCTCCTTTTCCCCTCTCTGCCCCTATGAACCAAGGGTTCATAGGGGGGCATTCCAGTCTTTTCCTCTGGCCTGCGTGCCTATAAAAGCAGGGCCAAGCCCTTGTAACGGGACACAGGCTCCAGGGGGCCATGAGACCCTGGAGTTATCCTCTCCACATCAAGGCACACCATGCCAAATCCACTACAAACTGGACGTAGGGTTATTATCCCCTAGGGAGGCCCGAACCAGTATAAACCCTATCTCTCCCTGTGAGAACCCATCGAGGTTCATTCTCCATATCATACTCCACCACAGAAAAACCTGCTGGAACTAACGCAATTGTTCCAACAGTTGGCGCCGTCCGTGGGGATCTTAGTCCTAAAAGCTAAGTTCTCTACCACTGCCTGCAACCCGAAGTGCGCCCGAGGGGGGAGCGCCGAGGCCTTCTCGCTTCGCGCATCCCCCGACAAGGGGCTTCGGGTGCAGGTCGAAGGCCACCTTCGCCTTCCTCCACCCTTCGCATACCGGAGCCCGCTCTCCGGCAAGGGGCTCCGCTCCACGTTTCAAAGGACATCGAAGCCCCGAGGGCTACAAGGTAAGTACCACCCGAAGCCATCGAAGCCATGCTAATCCTTACTTAAAACCGAAGCCATGCTTCGCCTTATTTAAAACCCGAAGCCTTGCTTCGCCTTATTTAAAACCCGAAGCCTTGCTTCAAAACCGAAGCCATGCTTCGCCTTATTTGAACCCGAAGCACCGCTTCGCCTTATTTAAACCCGAAGCACCGCTTCGTCTTATTTAAAACCCGAAGCCTTGCTTCGCCTTACTTAAAAACCGAAGCCATGCTTCGCTTTATTTAAAGCCACGCTTCGCCTTATTTAAAACCGAAGCCTTGCTTCACTTTATAAAATCCGGAGCATCCCTCCGAAGGCTACACAGTGCCCCCGGGCCCGTAGCAGTGGGCTAAAAGGACTCCGGGCCACTGGCCCGACGCGTCCAGGGATTCCGGGCTCCGCGCCCGAAGCATCCCAGGGATTCCGGGCTCCGCGCCCGAAGCATCCCAGGGTCGAAGGTGACCCAGAGTCGAAGGTGGCTCAGAGTCGAAGGTGGCTCACATTATCACAGGTTCGGTGAATCCACACCAATTATCCTTCTCATTACAGGACCAAGCTCCGAAGCCCAGCTTCGTTACCCAAGCACGCTCCGAAGCCCTGCTTCGCGTGTTAATATAATATACGCCCGAGCGTTTCGAAGCCAGACTTCGCTAAAAAAATCTAAGTGCGTTCCAGAGCCTCGCTCACGCACAGCATCCTAGCGTGCCGAAGCATGCCTCGCTAAACTTGGTTATGCCAGAGCCCTGCTCCGCACCGAGTTAGCGCGTACGGAGCCCAAAAGAGGGCTCCGCTCAGTGAATTTCAGCAGCCGAAGCATTGCTTCGCACCCAATTAAGGCATTCGAAGCCAGACTTCGCTAAAAAAAATCTAAGTGCGTTCAGGGCCTCGCCCACGCACAGCATCCAAATCCCGGCATGCCGAAGCATGCTTCGCTCAAATTGGTTATGCGGAAGCCTTGCTTCGCACCAAATTGATGCGTTCGGAGCCCGCAAGAGGCCTTCGCTCGGTACAAATCCAAGTATCCGAAGCCGCCGAAAAGGCGCACCCCTTCGCATGTTTATTTTTTGCCCGCACCAGCAACGGTTAAGTCCCTAACTGCCACGAGCAAAAGGGGGGAAGAATGTATGCGAGGTGTGCGAGTATAATGCGCAGTACGAGCGTGACAAGCTAAGCGTTCGAAGCCAAACAATGCGAAGCATACAACGAAGTATGCAAATATAATAAACTCCGTTCATTAAGAGAATTGAGAAGTATGTTATAAATATACTTCGAAGACAAAACTACGAGTAATCTGTATCTAAGCCTAAGAAGAACCGAGTGCGAGGCCCCGTCCCTCGCTTGCCTCTCCTTCGGCGGGGACCCCCTCGGCTGGACGTTGCCTCATCGGAGCCCGCTCTCCCTCGACCGGCTCGTCCAGGCTCCGAAGCCCGCAGGCTTCGGCTTCCGCTTTGCAGGTCGCTCCAAGTTCGCGAAGCAGGCGGTGCCGTATCGAAGGCAGAAAAATCTAGGGCTTCGTCGCTCGCTAAGGCCGCTCGCGGAGGCAAAGGTAAAGAACCTTGAAGGGGCTCCGTCTTCACAGCGGCTAGCAAATCCTGAACTATTTCGGAGATGGCTTCGCCCCGAGGCCCCCTCGGCAGCTTAAACCGAGGGGGGCCTTCGGACCTAGCTACTTCAAGGATCGCCCACAGCTGTTGAAGCTCTTCAGAGTCCTCGAGGACTTCGAGGTCTACGCTCGAAGGCTGAGCCTGGGCAGGTATAAAAAACCCCCGCATTCGTATTAATAAACTGATAAGTCTTTACAAGCCTACAGCTAGGTATTACAAGGAAGCCTAAGGAGATCTACACCTTCGGAGGCGGAGGCGTCGAGGTCGAAGGCTTGTCCGGGTCAGTGGGCCCCTTGAACCGGCGTTGTCGGAGGGCCTTCATAAGGTCAAGGACTGCCTCGCAGCCTTGCTCCTTCCAGGGATCCTGCAGCCGCCGCCAGGCCCCGCGGACTTCGCCCGGAGGCGTCACCAAGTGCGGACCCCCGAAGGCCACAGGGGCCACGGAGGTTGCCGCCCGAAGGTGGTCACACCCCGCGGCGTGGAGCATGTGCAACACTCCTTGACCGGCGACGCGACCGGCCATGAGAGCGAAGCCTGTCAGCGCTTCGTCCGCAATCGAAGCCGCCGTCTTCAAATAATCGGCGCGGTCCCCAATCGGGTCTTGGTCGCCAAACTCCGGAGCCCGGCACTCGGTCCCTATTTTCTCAAGGACCTCGGTCAGGCTCTGGGTGGCCTCGCCAAGGTTGGCCACGACGAAGCTCTCGAGGTCCCGAGCCCGTTGATGGAGCTCTTCGATCTCCTTCGCCTGTCGGGCCTCGGCATCCTTCGAAGCCTGGAGCTCCGCGCGAAGCCGAGCCGTCTCCGAGGCCAAGGCCTCCTTCGCCTCCTTCGCCTCCGCAGCCGAAGCTTCGGCCCGTTTCCGCCCCTCGGCTTCCTCTGAAACCTCGCGGCGAAGGGCCTCCTTCTCCGCTACGAGGCGCTCCAACCGCCTGTCGGCAGCAGTCGAAGCGGCTGCGTTCAGTGCGAAGGCCTGCAGAAGTTGAAGAAGTCATAAGTACCAAGGAAAAGCTAACATATAGTTCGAAGTTGCAAGGGGCTTCGCTCACCCGCAGGAGGACTTCGTTCGAGCTGACGAAGAGATCCGCGGGGTCCTGGTGGCTAAGCTGGGCCACCAAGTCCCCCTCCTCCGCAGAAGCACAAGCCTCGCGGAAACCGCGGATCGCCGCCACCGTCACACCTCCCCTCGGCTTGAAAGGGTGAATCACGGCCACGGTCCCCTCCGCGGGCTTCGGCGAAGCGGGGCTCAAGCCCACCACGTCGACATCTTCTTCGCCTCGTGGGTCCACGCGGCCCCCGCCGCCTTCGCCGTCAGACGAAGTGCTCCCGGACTCCGACTCGCTGCTGCTACTGCTACTGCTGCTGCTGCTCGAGAAGCCTCCGCGGGCTCCGCCTCGGCGGACTTCGACCCGCCTTCGCCGGCCGGCTTCGCCGCAGCGGGCCTCGCATCATCTTCGTCCTCTGCGAAAAGCCAAGTCAAAACCTGCATATTGAAGAGAGGCTTGCAAAGAGAAAAAAAGGGTTCACCATCATCAGAGATCTCCTGGAAAGAACCAGGGGCTAAGTGTGTCCTCCAGCTCCCTCGCTGCGAAGCTGGCGCATCCACCTTCACGCCCGAAGTTGGTTCCGCCGGAGCATCAGTGGCCTCCCTGGCAGCCGGAGTGCGCGCATCGGCCTCCTCTTCCGAAGCCCTCGCCGCTAGGGGCTTCGCGGCCTTCTTGGGGGTCGGAGTAGCTGCGGGCTTCGCCGCAACCTCCCCCGAGGCGCCCGCTTCGTCCTCGTCCCCCCTCTTCCTCTTGGCTCCGGCCGACGAGGCAGCCAGGTGGGCGAAGTCCGGCAGAGCGGGGAGCCCTCCGAGGCCAAGCGCGGTCCACACTCTGTTCCAGCGCCCCCAGGACCCCACCAGGGCGAGGCGCTGGTTCTGCTCCTCGGGAGTCGGAGTCCCGACGACTCGGTCCGCCGCCGCGATGGCCTCCTCCGGGGTCCTCATGTCGAGGTCGGCTACGCGAAAAGGTTGAAGTTAGGAGCAAAGTATTCTAAGTATTAAAAGCAAGAAGAGCGCGAAGACTTACAAAAGCGGTCGAAGGCCAGCTCGCTGAGTTCACCTCGATCCGAAGCCTGGAAGAGACCCTCCGGCCAAGAGCGCGCGAGGGGGCTTAGCCGAAGGGTGAGGAACTCCTCTGCGAGGTCCCTCATGCTCATCTTCGCTGCCACCCTTCGGAGCAGCGAGATCCTCGATTGAAGGAGGCCTTCGCTGGTCTTCACCACCCCTTCGCGCCGATACAAAATATGGGCGTTGGTGCTCCGAAGGGGGGAGTTGGCTCCGACGGAGGCATAGAACCACTCTTGGTCCCACCTCGAGTGCCACTTGTTGTT
Organism: Zizania palustris; assembly: GCA_019279435.1. NCBI lineage: Eukaryota > Viridiplantae > Streptophyta > Magnoliopsida > Poales > Poaceae > Zizania > Zizania palustris. The sequence goes on from JAAALK010000286.1 coordinate 7,698,971, forward strand.
GACGGCCCTCGCCGGGAAGGCGTCCTGATACTCCTTCCGAAGTTGAAAATTGGCGCTGCCGAAGGCCAGCGCCCTCTTGACGCGGTCCGGCCCCTCCCGCGGCTTCGGTTGGCAGTTGGCATCATGGAGGGCAACGAAGACGTCCGCGCGGCCCTCGCAGCCCTCGGCCCTCATGGCCCACTCAAAAACGGCTAACCTCGCCACGGCGTTGGGCGAAAGCTGTGGAAGCTCGAGGTTGTAAGCCTTGAGGACTTCGCTCAGCATCCCCACTGCTGGCAGACCGAGGCCGGCCTCGAAGAAGGCCTCGAACACCACCACCTCGTCAGCGCGAGGCCTCGGCTCAGCCTCCGACTTCTCCGGGACCCGAAGCTGGATCTTCGCCGCAATTTTCCCTTCGCAGGCCTTCCGGACCGACTCCTCCGTGGAGATCGAGGCCCTCATCTCCAGGGTCTGCTCGAACTTGTCGGAGGGGGTCCGAAGGTCCCTCGGCCCCATCCGCCTGGGCGCAGTCTTCGCCGCCGCAGCCGCCGCCGCCTGCACCTGGGCGGAGCCCGAGCTCGAGCCCAAAGCAAGAGGCTTCGCCACCGCCTTCTTCGGCATGTCGCTGGGACTTCGGCGCGAAGAGCTAAAGCTAAGCGAGGGGGGGGGGGCTCGGAGCGAAGCTAGAAGAGGAGCAGAGCGAGGTTTGCAAGGCAACAAGAAGAGAGCAAATGAAGGTGTGCCGAAGCCGCACGCGGTAAGTCTCTATTTATAGGCGCGGTGAGAATTCCAACCGTCGTGGGCCGAACCCACCGCCAGATGGGCCCTCAGCAAAGGCGAACCGGCCCAGAGCAAGGTAACGGTAACATTTTCGACCGTTGCGGAGCCGCGCGGGCTCCCCGAGCCCCGAGGCCGTTCTGACGGTAAGCGCGGGCATTTATTGCTCCCGGATGTCGAGGCCGCCCTCGGTCCAGGCGCCGAAGGTATGTTTTCTCTGTAGTTATGTTTCCAGGTCATTTGTCCTAAGGACGCGTGCACCCCTTCGTTCCGAAGGCCTACACGCGAGGGGCTACTGTTGGGGGAATATATTTCCCTTACACAAGGGCCAAATGACGTCAGCCTCCGAGAGCCTTCGGCCCAGTGCCGGGTTCTGTCGGAGCCTGTTTTCTTCGAGTATTATTTCCAGGTCCCAAGATGCTTCCCGAGGCCTGTAGCTTCGAAGCCCCCCAAACCAGGAGGTCCGGCTCGAAGCCCTTAGTCGAACCCAGTTCGGAGGCCACCCTCCGGAAGCTAAGTCCGGAGGCCACCCTCCGGAGGCCACCCTCCGGAGGCCACCCTCCGGAAGCCAAGCCCGGAGGCCACCCTCCGGAAGCCAAGCCCGGAGGCCACCCTCCAGAAGCCAAGTCCGGAGGCCACCCTCCGGAAGCCAAGCCCGGAGGCCACCCTCCGGAAGCCAAGTCCGGAGGCCACCCTCCGGAAGCCAAGCCCGGAGGCCACCCTCCGGAAGCCAAGTCCGGAGGCCACCCTCCGGAAGCCAAGTCCGGAGGCCACCCTCCGGAAGCCAAGCCCGGAGGCCACCCTCCGGAAGCCAAGTCCGGAGGCCACCCTCCGAAAGCCAAGTCCGGAGGCCACCCTCCGGGAGCCGAGCCCGGAGGCCGCCCTCCGGAGCCAGGTCCGGAGGCCGCCCTCCGGAGCCAAGTCCATACCGGGGGCCCCCGCCCCTGGAGTGTCGTTTAGCTGGTCAAAGCCTGGCGCAGCCTGACACGCCAGTAAAGCTGTAAAGTTGTCTGGCACCTTTTGTACCGTAGCAAAGCTCCTTTTCCCCTCTCTGCCCCTATGAACCAAGGGTTCATAGGGGGGCATTCCAGTCTTTTCCTCTGGCCTGCGTGCCTATAAAAGCAGGGCCAAGCCCTTGTAACGGGACACAGGCTCCAGGGGGCCATGAGACCCTGGAGTTATCCTCTCCACATCAAGGCACACCATGCCAAATCCACTACAAACTGGACGTAGGGTTATTATCCCCTAGGGAGGCCCGAACCAGTATAAACCCTATCTCTCCCTGTGAGAACCCATCGAGGTTCATTCTCCATATCATACTCCACCACAGAAAAACCTGCTGGAACTAACGCAATTGTTCCAACAGAGACGTTTCTCATGCTCTTTCTGATTCAAATTGGATTAATGCTATGAAAGAAGAGCTTGAGAATTTTGTCCGTAATCGGGTTTGGACACTAGTTGAGTCGCCACCAGGATGCAACCCCATAGGCACCAAGTGGGTATTCAAGAATAAACAAGGTGAAGATGGGGTTGTGGTGCGCAACAAGGCTCGATTAGTTGCCCAGGGTTATTGCCAGAAGGAAGGTATTGACTTTAAAGAAACCTTCGCTCCTGTTGCCCGTCTTGAGTCCATTCGTATTCTTCTAGCTTTTGCCGTTTCGAAGGGTTTTAAGCTTTTTCAAATGGATGTTAAGAGTGCTTTTCTGAACGGGTATATAGAAGAGGAGGTTTATGTTAGGCAACCCCCCGGTTTTGAGAACCCTAAGTTTCCTCGACATGTTTTTAAATTGCAAAAGGCTTTATACGGGTTAAAGCAAGCCCCCAGGGCTTGGTATGACCGGTTGAAGCAGTTTTTGTTGGGGAAGGGCTTTGTGATGGGTTCTGTGGACAAAACTCTCTTTTTGCTCAGAGTTGCTTCAGACTTCTTAGTTGCTCAGATTTACGTGGACGATATTATTTTTGGCGGTACTACTGACTCTCTTGTGTCCAAGTTCTCTGAGCAGATGCACAGTGAGTTTGAGATGAGCCTCATGGGTGAGCTCAAGTACTTCTTAGGGCTCCAGATCAAGCAGACCAAGGACGGCACCTTCATCCACCAAGGTAAGTACACTCGCGACATGCTTAAGAAATTTGACTTTGGTGGTGAGTTGAAGCCGCAGATGACCCCGATGGGCACATCTGGGGGTCTGGACAAGGACGAGAGCGGCGTCAAGGTCAATGAAAGGGAGTTTCGAGGGATGATCGGTTCGCTGTTATACTTAACGGCAACAAGATCGGACATACAGTTCGTCGTGGGACTTTGCGCGCGCTTCCAATCTTCACCTCGCGCGTCTCATCGGCAAGCTGTCAAGCGCATATTCAGGTATCTTACTTATGCGCCCGATCTTGGTCTTTTCTATTCAGCATCATCTTCTCTCGATTTATCTGGATTTTCGGATGCCGACTTTGGTGGGTGCCGGTTGGATCGCAAGTCGACTTCCGGTACTTGCCAGTTTCTTGGTTCTTCTCTTGTCTCTTGGTCTTCTCGAAAGCAATCTGGAGTTGCTCTTTCGACCACAGAGGCTGAGTACGTAGCTGCTGCTAGCTGCTGCTCACAGTTGGTTTGGATGATTTCCACTCTACGAGATTTTGGGTTGTTCTTTCCTACCAGAGTTCCATTGTTTTGCGACAGCACCAGTGCTATTAGTGTAGGGAAAAACCCGTGTCTCCATTCAAAAACCAAACATATTGATGTGTGCTTTCACTTCTTGCGGGATCAATATGAGAAAGGTGTCATTGACCTTGTTCATGTTGATACCCATCATCAGTTGGCTGATATTTTCACCAAACCCCTAGATCAGTCTACATTCGAGCGTTTACGAGGGGATTTGGGTGTTGTGTATCCTTTTTAGGATATTTTGCGTCAGTTTTTTCTTTCTTCTTTACTCTTTTCTTGAGTCTTTTTGTGTGTGTTCATATCTTGCATAGTCACATATCACACTTTTGAGCTTGCTTCTGTTATATGATTGAACTGCTTTACTTATTCTAGCTGGTACATGCTTTTGATTACTTGTCGATGATCATGCTTTGCTTCAGTTCAAATGATATGTCTGTTATCTGTCATATGCATGGCTTTTTATGCTTTAAAATTGAAAAATGATCACCATTGCTTCTGGTAACTAGCATGCGTAGGTTGAATGCTCTTGCTATCCGTTACATGCCTTGTAGCTAGTTTCTGACTTAGATGCAAATATGCAACTTGGACATCTGTATGCTTTAAACATGGAAATGTGCTATAAAAATGATGAAAATTCGAGAAAAATGAAAATTCCATGCCTTTTTGTGCATAACTTGAAAAGATCCAGGTGGGTTTGCTTTGTCGCATTACATTTGTTCTAGACTGCATACCATAGCACTTTGGTATGAACTAGGACAGTGTAGTGTATGCCAAGACCAATGTCTTAAGCTTCTGATGGTCCAGTTCTGGCCTAGGCTTGACTTGGTCGGTCAACATAAGGTTTGACATGCAAATAACCCCAGGCAAAAATGATAAAGGGAAAAGAAAAAGCTTAAAAAATGAAATGATAACAAGTTTGTTGAAGCACTTTGTTTTGGACAATGCTTATCTTGGTAGATATCAGTTAGCTTTTGCATCTCATGTTTTACCTTGCTTGTTTTACTGGAAAATGTGGTGATACTTTTTGTTTTGCAAAAACTGAAAAATGCGTGCTAATGACTTTCTTTAGATATCATCTGTTGCACTGATCATGCCATGTGTCTTAGACAGTATCTCTTTTGCTACACTTGTTAGATGATGTAATTGCAGTCAATCATATTTGAGAAGCATGCTTTGTACACTCCTTATGCACTCCAGTTGAATTCACTGCATATTTTGAGGGGGAGTTGCATTTCAGGGGGAGTCTGTGTCTCTATTGAGTGCTTGATGAGTTCACTTGTCAACAAGGGGGAGAAAATTTGGGATCAGAGTTTAAGGGGGAGTTCTTACTCTGTTGATATCCTTGTTGTTCTGAAATCGCACTCATTTTTGAGCTTTTATGTTTTGATTAACCATAATGACCGCTTCTTGCTTTTGTTCGGCTTTTGGTCATTAGGGTTAAACTTTTTACCTTATTTTTCTTCTTCTTTGTTTTCTTGTGTTTTGTTTTCGTGTTTCCACATTTGCTCGCAGGTGCTGAAGAGCTGAAGAAGAGGAGTGTTGACAATGCACTCATCAAGGGGGAGATTGAGGAGCCATGCTGAATAGCGTGGGCCTCATGGCTCCAGAAGTGATGAGTCATTGTCAACGATAGTCAACGAGGACAGAAGAAGAAGAGATCTGCTGTTTCATGGGCCGCGTGTGACTCAGGTACACGGGCAGCGAGCGATTGTCGGGCAGAGGAGGCTGCGAAGTCGGGCTGGCCCAATCCGGGTGCATGGGCCAGAAGCAGTAGAAGACCCACTGGGCTGTTGACCAGGACTGACTCAGGTACACGGGCAGTGAGCGATTGCCGGGCTGAGAGAGCTGCGGAGTCGGGCCGGCCCAATCCGGGTACCTGGTGCAAAGCCGGTTGAGGCTTTGTCAGTTTCGGCGCAAAACTGACAACCATCGATCTTGTATCCGATTGTCTAGAAGAGAAGCCGTAGTCGCTACGAAAGCTGAGCTTCCGGATAAGTCATCTGTAACTCTAGGCCCACAGTCAGTCAGTCGTGTCAGTAAAAATACCTAAGGGCAGTAGAGTATTTTCCTTTATTCTTGCGTCTGTAAAAACCCTAAGGGGAAGGTGGAATGTTCCTAGTGTTGGGAGCCTATAAATAGGACCCCAATCCCTAGGGTTTGTGTACCCTTTTGGCTGAAATCAATTCCACTCTTTTGGGTCACTTTTTGTCTCTTGCCTTGCCTCTCTCTTCTCCTACTCTTGCTTGCGCCGCCAGGGAGTCTTGCCTCTGTTGTTGTCTTGCATTTATTGTTGAAGTGAAGTTTCTATTCCCAAAATCATTTGCAGCAACATCAGAGTTTTTAATGGCATCATTTCATTTGCATAGCAAGTTTTTTCCATAATTTTTGGGGCTTCGGAGGCTTCGGCAGGCGTGGGGAAGCTTCTGTTCTTCATGAGCAGAGTACTAGTTCTTGCTGTTTGCAAGTAGTACTCCACTGTAGCTACAGTTTTTCGGTGCCAGCTTTTTGCTTTTACTGCTCAACTTTTCGATCGGGTTGACAGGACTGAAGTTACTTTCCTGGCTGCTTCCAGGCGAAGCCGTCCTCTCTGTTCGAAGCCCCTCAGCTCCGTGAGGCAGGCTTCGATCCGACCATAACTCGAAGGCTTCGTTTCGATCTTCGAACTTTGTTTTGTGTTCTGTGTTGCTAGCTTCGAAGTACTCTTTGAACGGACAGCATCGCATACTTCGAACGATAGTGCGAAGGTGCTTCGGCTCTAGCTGTTCGAAGTCCATACTTCGATAGATTTCGAAGTTGGATTCGAAGCTTGTCGTTCTGCTAGGCCTCGCATTAATTTCTTGTGGCGTGTCATCCTTCGCTTCTCTTCTTGAAGCTTGCTCTTTTCGAAGGTAGAGTATAGGCTTCGAATTTGGTGACTCTGTCGTGTGACAGGCTTCGCTTCTTTGTTCGAAGGTAGTCCGTCTGTGTGTTGCATTCGAAGTTCTCTGTTCGAAGGTTTTGTTTCGAAGCACTCGGTTCGAAGCTGAGTCCGAAGCCTTGCCTTCGAAGTACATACTTCGAACCAGGCTCCGGCATTGTCATACTTCGTTTCGAAGCATACTTCGCTTCTTGCCCCTTCGTATTAGGCTAGACCAAAACACCTTCGGCATCTTCGACATGCTTCGCAACTGACCTCCGAAGCAGGCTCTGTCACCCACCTCCGAAGCCGGCTTCGACCAGCGAAGCAGTCTTCGACAATCATCTCCGAAGCAGACCTCGACGGGCGAAGCAGGCTTCGCCAAGTTCCGAACAGGAGACAAATTTGGACAGTAACTTCTCATTTCACCTTACATATACTTAGATCATTTCATTGGGAAGTTTAGGCCTGTTACAAAGTGTTCATCTGCCTAGTTGCACTTCTTTAATAGTTCTCTGTTTAACACCAGTTGCTTCTAGGTTAGATACCCTTAGACTTAGGCCTTCTGTTTATTTTCTGCTGCTTAGTCTTTTGAGGTGCGTTGGGTATTGGGAACAGGCCATTGATTCGAAAGAATTTTTAAGGCGCCCATTCACCCCCCCCCTCTGGTCGCTACTTTCGGTCCTACACTCGACCCGAAGTTCTTTCTAGGTACTCTCCCCTTAGGGTAAGTATAGCCTTGCAAGTATCAGTTGCGTGGCTTCGATTTTCTCCATGGATGCAGCAGAAAAGGGTCTGGCCCTTGCCAGCCGTTTTCCCTGGCGGCCTCCAGCCGCTGGCCTTGTTCCCCGAAGACTGTGGAGCTCTCTGTGTAAACTTCTGTGGGGGTGCAATATTCATGACTTCAGAACGAGGATGCTTTTGCCCTCTTCTCCGATCATGTTGAACTTCGAAGACTGGTTCTTGCGGCTGTGCCGAAGTTTTCACTTCTACTTTAACTTCTTGCAATATGGACGAAGTAGCGGCAGTTCTTCGAAGCCAACCCTCTTCTGACCTCGCATACTCCTCGAAGTATGACATCAACTGAGAGATCGAGGAGATGCTTTTCCGATGAAGCTTATCCAGGAGGCCTTGATGAGTGACGCCTTCCCGAGCTGCATCAACTACCAAAGATGCAGACAACCCCCGAATTTGCGACTTCGTATGAGCGAAGCGATTAAAATATTGCCTCAATGTCTCTCCGGGGAGCTGTTTCACCTGGAAAAGGCTTCCTGTTGACATGGGAGGCACGAAGGTGCCTTGAAAATTGCTTATAAACTTCTTCTTCAGCTGCGACCATGAATTAATTGATCCTGGCTTCAAGGACCAGAACCACCTTAATGCCACCCCTTGAAGAGCTAAGGGGAAGCACTTCGCCATGGTGTCTCGAACTCCTCCGCTAGCTTCAATTGCTAGGGCATAAGAACGAACGAACTCTCCGGGATCTTCATCTCCGGCATACTTACAGAGCTTCGAAGTTTTGAACTTTGGATCAAAACGAACTTTCTGCAGCTCAGGATGCAGCGGAGATTCATTATCGAAGGAGGCGTTCTCCGGGGCTTCGGGATAATCGAGATCGTCGTCTTCGGTCACTTCTGGGATAGTTGGGATGGCTTGAGAGCGAAGCCTGTTCGTAGCTTCCTGTCGCCACCTTGCTACCTCAGCTTGAAGGTTGGCCATTTGAGTGGTCATATCTCCAAGATTATCTTCATCTCCTCCGGAAGGATCTTCCGGGTCTTGAGAACTAGTAGGATCAGTTCGAATTGGGATGGAAGGTGGAGGAGGGACTCCGGGTGGTCGAAGTATGGAAGGGGTTGGCGGAGAAGCTTCGTATGTTCGAGGGATAGAAGCCCCTTCCGGAGTTTGCGGAGGGAATGTCGAAGGCCCTCCGACTTCAACCGTGTCAAATGGTATCTCTCCGGAGGTTGGTAGAGAACGAAGTTTTTTGGACTAGGTTCCCCACGGACGGCGCCATCTGTTGGCGTAAAAGATTACGCTAACAGGTTTCTATAGAATAGAAACTAACAAACGAAGTGTTTGCGAAGAGAACTGTTCTAAGCCTCCGAAAGGATAACAACTTAGAATAGTTTGAATGTGTGTATTGAATAACTTGTATTCCGTCCCTATTACAGGGTGAAATGGGGGGTATTTATAGGCCCAAATATTAAGGAAAAGACCTATTTACCCCTCTATTACAACCGACATAGTGGAAACTATTCGGTACCCTTGATAGGGCTAAAATGGTAAAAGACTAATCTAATGATATAAAAGATAAATCTTCCATCTTAGCTGGCAATAAAGATCTTGCAGAACCTTAGTTCGAAGATGTACTCCGAACCAATGCCTATCTTCGTACTTCGAGCTTGACTCAGGGTATCTTCGAAGATGGATGTCTGGAAACCTTCGAATCCACTATCTGCTGTCATGTTGTTGCGGCAATAACCCCGAAGATGAGATATTTTCCCCCAACACTCCCCCTTCTAGCTCCTTTCTTAGAGCAAAGAACTGGTCTTCGGACTTTGCTCGAGCCTTTGGATCGAGCTAGTCGCAACATTGGGGAGATGAACTTGGTGGCCATTCTAAGCGAGGCGAAGAGCTCGGAGCTTAACGCTGCTATGGAGCGCGCAACCTACCAGGTACGAAGCATCTTTGAAATAACATTAAGTTTACATACAAATAATTTCTTACCTTGATTTTTTCTTTTCGCAGCAAACAGTCTTGGCCCGAGCTGCAAATATATCGAATGAACGAGAAATCGCTCGCCTTCTAGAGGAAAACGAAACTCTTTAACGGAATCTCACTATCTCCGAAGGCCGAGTGGTTCAGATGGATAGTATAGTGTCAACGGAGCGCAGGGCCAGACAAGGTTTGGAGGCTACGAACAAGGAGCTCGAAGCAGAAAGAATTGTGCTTCGAGCAGAAATTGAAAGAATGCGGGCGGAGCACGCTACTGCGGGGACCGAGCTTGTCGGACTTCAAGAGGAAGCTAGCCAGCTTTTGAACCAAAAGAATTCCTTGACTACAGAGACTGCTAGACTTTCCGGAATTCTGGAAGAGGTAACTTCGGCGAAGGATGTGCTAATCGAAGATAAGCTGAAGTCAGAGAAGGTAGCTGCGGAAGTTATGAATCAACTGCTAGGTGTTCTGGAGTACTTCGATACTACCGGAACACTTCCTTCTGACGATAACATTTCTCTTCTGCGCCGGTTGAAAAGGATTCAAGGAGTAGCGAAGCAGATGAAGATAGCAGGCATTCGCTACGGAGAACTCTCCGGAGAAGTGGTTGTTGTTGGCCTACTTCGTTATTACGAGAATATGGGCCGATCGATAACTCCGGGGGCAGGAGAGGGCCCAATTACCTTCGATGACGAGCAGCTTCTGACTCCTTCCGAAGGTGTGGCTGCTGCCTGGCGAGCCTTCCAAACTTCATGGAGAGCCGAAGGTCGCTCTGCGATCAAGGCCTGGATCGACGAAGGACAACGCTAGAAGCAAGCTCGGACCCAAGCTTCAAGCAGTCAGCCTCCTCCAAATCCGCAGGTTTAGATATATCTTAGGATTGTTGACTATGTAAAGCTTTGTGCTTATGTACATTTATCAATGAAAATTTGTTTATCATATTTTTAGGCTTTGCCTCATATGGAAGATATCGAAGTGTTATATATTAACGACGAACTTCGCTCATTATGGGCTACCTTCGATCTTCTAAAAGCTTATAAACGCTCTCGATTTTTAGTTCCCCGAGATAGCTCTGGCGCTATTACTGCCGAAGTAAGCAAGGATATACTATCTTATATTAAAGAGGAAAAAAAGAGGTTAACTTGGACACTTCGTCTTCTGAAGACGTTATATGGTCCGAAGACGAAGATGAAGCTCGAGGTAAAAAGCCTGGAGAACTTGGAAGCTGGGAAAGGAGTCCCGAACGGCTTCGAACTTGGGCCGAGCTTCAACAAGAACAGAAGGACTTTAGAGCTTCGAAGGGAGGCAAAAGAGTTAAACGTAAAGTTGTTAGAACTCCCGGCACTGGAACTAGTCGTTCCAACCCTAGCTCTAGAGATCGAAGAGGTCTTCGATTCCTTCTTGGTATAGATACCAATTTTTCAAGATGTAATCTGTAAACATATTCGTTCGAATAATGAATACCGATTTAAAATTGTCTCCCTATTTACTAGCCCCTCTTTGGGTATAAGCAACTTCGAACTGTATTCAAAGATGGTTATGCGCAAAGAAAAAACTTCGGAGTACAATTTTTTGGGGTTCGGAGCCCCTCTGTAATTTAAAGATCTTTTAAAATCTTTTAAAATGTCCTCGGCTATTTGTAGTCTGGAGAATGGCAACTTAGTACCCTTTGTTTTTTGAAAGAAATCACTTGAGATAACTTTCAGGACACCTTAGTGTCTTAGATAATTTGTCACTTTGGACTATGTTAACAGACATTCGAAGCTCATGGCTCAAACTCTGTTTTGCTTTGGCCACCTTCGGCTCTTTTTTGCGAACTCTGTCAAACCAGTGGTTCGGAGTTGGCAATGGTCTCTTTGGACTCTTTTTACGGATGTCTACCAGCCAATGGCTTGGACTCCGCATATTTTGGTCACCTTCGGCTCTTTTTACGGATGTCTACCAGCCAATGGCTTGGACTTCGCATGATGTGGTTTTGGGCTCTTTTACGGATGCCTACAAGCTGGTGGCTTGGACTCCGGATTATGTCAGCCCCCACGTCGGAAACTTCGAACCAATGATTCGAAGTCCGAAAATATGATTCAGCTTTATGACACTTCCCTCTCGGTCAACCCCGCGGTTCCAGTGCGTCCACTCGGAAGCTGGAAGTTTATGAGGGGAAGGCACTATCTGAACCATATGCTTTATTAATTCAGAAGATGATTACAAGTGATTTACAAGGAGCCCTTATGCGAAGTATCGCTTTAGGTGCTCCGCACACCAAGTATGTGTTAACTCTTCACCTTCTAAATTAGCTAATTTAAAGGAGCCAAGACGTCCTGAACGGACAATTAGGTATGGACCTTCCCATTTATTTCCTAACTTCCCTGGCGCTATAATGCTTCGTAGAACAAGATGACCCGGTCTTAGTTCATTGATCTTAACCTTCGGGTCAAACCAAGCCTTCGTCTGTTTATGATACTTTGATAAATTTGCCACAGCTCGAAGTCTTGTTTCTTTTGATAAATCTAGCGAAGCTTGTCTTTCTTCTTCAATCTCTGGTTCAGTGTTGCGAAGTGATCCTCCTTTGAGCTCCGTTGGAGTCATAGCTTCATCTCCGAATAGTAATCTGAATGGAGTAAAACCTGTGGACCTTGTTTGCGTAGTCCGAATGGACCACAAAATTTTCGGAAGCTCTTCGGTCCACAGTCCTTTTGCTAATCCTACTATCCTTCGATTTAGCCCTGACAAAATATTTCCATTGGCTCTTTCTACAGCTCCATTAGACTGAGGATGCCTCACTGCAGCAAAACATAACTGGATGCCTAGATCTTCGCAAAACTTCCTGAAAGGTTCTGCATCCAACTGTGTTCCATTATCAACTGTGAGTTGTCTAGGCACTCCGAACCGGCAAATGATATTCTTCCAAAAGAATTTCTGTACATTGTTCGAAGTGATAGCTGTTAAGGGCTCTGCTTCTACCCACTTAGAAAAATACTCAATAGCTACCACTGCAAACGTTAGATTTCCCTTGGCTACTGGAAAGGGACCAATTAAATCCATACCCCATCTGGCCATAGGCCATACCGGAGCAATAACTTGAAGAGCTGTTGGTGGGCGTTGACTTCGTCGACCCATCCATTGACATCCTTGACAAGTGCGGACTAAGCTCTCTGCATCAGCTGTTATTGTAGGCCAATAAAGCCCCTGGCGAAGTGTTTTTCCTGCCAAAGCTCGAGGGGCTAAATGGCTACCGCAAAGGCCTTCATGAATTTCTCGAAGAATTTCTTGACCTTCGGCTTGAGATATACATCGGAGTAAAGGGGAACATACTCTGGCCTTGTACAAAATACCGTTGATTATTTGATAATTTCTAGCCCTGAGTTTCAATCTTGAAAGCTGTGGCTCTTCAGGCAAATTTGTTCCTCCTTGCAAAAGTTCCATGATTGAATTTTTCCAATCTGCACTTGGAATGCAAAGAATCTCTGCAGAGGGAATTTGTGGCACCGAAGGTGTACTGAGCTCCTCATAGAAGGCTTCTTCTGGAACATCTACAGCTCCGGCTGCAGCTTTTGCTAAGATGTCCGCTTGCATATTTTCTGCTCTTGGTATACTCCGAATGGAAATACCTTTGAAATGTGCTTCGATCTTACGGATTTCTTCTAAATATTTTGCAAGTTGTGGATGCCGAACCTGAAAACTTTTATCTACGTGCCCTGCTACTATTTGAGAATCTGTCTTTATAACAACTCTTGTAGCCCCTAGAGCACGTGCTTTTCGGAGTCCCAGTAAAATCCCTTCATACTCCGCTATATTATTGGTAGACTTAAAGTTGAGTCTTGCGGAGTACATTGCTCTTTGCCCTGAAGGCGAAATCAACACTGCTCCAATGCCCGCTCCGGATGCTTGGAAAGCCCCATCAGAATAAACAGTCCAAACTTCGTCACTTGACTTCTCCGGAACCAAAGTTGCAGGTGGAGTCCATTCTGCTACAAAATCTGCTAAGACTTGCGATTTAATTGCTGTCCTTACCAGAAAAGATATGCCGAAGGGTGCTAGCTCAACTGCCCACTTCCCAATTCTTCCAGTGGAATCCTTACTTCGGAGCATATCTCCCAAAGGATACGAAGTTGGTACAATTACATTGTGAGCCAAAAAATAATGTCTTAATTTCCTCGAAGCCATTATCAGAGCATAAATGAACTTTTCGAGTTCGGAGTACCTTGTCTTTGCTCCTGATAATGCTTCGGATACAAAATAAACATGATTTTGCAGCAACTTCCCATTGAAATCCATTTCTCTGACAAGGACTGCACTGATAGTAGAACCTGTAGCTGCAAGGTAAAGGAGTAGGGTTTCGTCCGCAGTAGGTACCGTGAGTGTAGCGAGATTACTAAGATATTCTTTAATATCTTCGAAGCTTTTTTGACACTCCGGTGTCCATGCAAAATCTTCGGACCCTTTCAATGCTTTAAATATAGGCAAGCTTCTCTCCGCAGACCTTGATAAAACCTGCTAAGTGCTGCCAGACGCCTAGTCAGCTTTTGCACTTGCTTTAAATTTTCCGGAGGAGCCATCCTTTGTAGCGTAGTTATTTGAGTAGGGCTAGCTTCAATCCCCCTACTTGAAACTAAATACCCTAACAACTTTCCAGCCTTAGCCCCGAAGATACATTTTTCGGGGTTAAGACGGATCCCACATGCCCTAAGGCTATTAAATGTTTCTGCTAAGTCTAGGCTATGTTGGTGCTTTAAAGCACTCTTTATTACAATATCATCCATATAGGCCTCCACATTGCGGCCTAACTGATGACCTAGAGCCTTAGCAACTAACCTCGAAAAAGTAGCCCCGGCATTTCTCAAGCCGAAAGGCATTCTTACATAACAAAAGACTCCCGAAGGAGTTACGAAGCTTGTCTTGATCTCATCTTCACGTTTCAACCATATTTGATGATAACCAGAATACGCGTCAAGGAAGCTTAATAACTCCGAACCTGCGGTGGAGTCGACCAATTGATCAATTCGGGGCATGGGGTTGGGGTCACGAGGGCATGCTTTATTCAAGGATGTGAAATCAATGCACATGCGCCACTTCCCGGATGATTTCTTTTTGACGAAGACTGGGTTGGCTAACCATTCTGTGTGAGCCACTTCTCTAATAATCCCAGCCTTCAACAATTTCTCAACTTCGTCCTTCGCCAGAACAGCTCTTTCCGCAGACATTTTTCGGAGTCCTTGCCGAACAGGTCAGGCCTTCGGGTTTACAAGCAAACTATGTTCAATAATATCCCGATCGACTCCGGTGATGTCTTCGTCAGACCAAGCAAAGACATCTAAATTTTCTTCCACCACCTTTTCCAAAGAGGTTGCAACTTCTGGAGGTAAATCTTTACCAAATTGAAATGTATATTCTTTGCCATCTTTAACAATAACCTCCGCTGCAATCTCTCCTTCAGGACTTGGTCTTGGGAAGGATTTCTTCGAAGCTTCGGAAGGGGCTAAAAAATTTTCTTGATTATCTTGCACATTGTTTACTTGTCTTGGATCAAGAGGGGGACCATGACCATATTCCGCTCTTCGGGCGATAGCTTGATCTCTGAAGACAGTAAGAACTCCTGCTTGCGTGGGCATCTTCATACACAAATAATTGTGATGCGTCACAGCTCCGAACTGGTTTAACATGCCCCTTCCGAAGATAACGTTGTAAGCATATGGGGCATCTACAACATCTTAGATTACTTCCTCAGTTCGGGCCAACAAACCTTCTCCGAATGTAACTTCCAGGCCTATTTGGCCGAGTGCATCAAGCGGAGGTCCTGCGAAGCCTTGCAAAGGGCGAGCCGCTGGAAGAAGGTGCTTTCTGGAGATGCACAATTGATCGAAGGCTTGAACAAAAATAATGTCTGCCGAATTGCCTCCGTCAATCAACACTCTTAGAACCTCAGTGCCTGCAATATCAACAGTAATAACAAGTGGGTCTGCATGTGGAAATTTAATGCCAGCTGCATCCTCCGCAGAAAAAGATATTGGTACATGAGACCATTCTGGCATAGCAGCTGTAGATGACGAAGTCCCAATGTTGCCCACTTCTCTGACATAGTCTCTTCTCTGCCTTTTTGACATGCTTCCGAGGGTACCTCCTCCGGAGATGGGGAGGACTACTCTTTTCCCTCGGTCTTGTCCCTCCTCTTGCTTTGGCGGTGGCATAACATTGGCCGCTGGAGGGCGTCTTGCGGCTTCGAAGTTTTCTATCCGCGCCACAGCCTGGACCGGCTCCGGGCGTGCTTGAGCTAGAACTCGGTCAGTAGTACCTCGACCCGAAGTTCTTTCTAGATATTCTCCTCTCAGAGTGAGTATAGCCTTGCAAGTATCAGTTGCGTGGCTTCGGTTTTCACCATGGATGCAGCAGAAAAGGGTCTGGCCTTTGCCAGCCGTTTTCCCTGGCGGCCTCCAGCCGCTGACCTTGTTCCCCGAAGGTTGTGGAGCTCTCTGTGTGAACTTTTGCGGGGGTGCAATGTTCAAGACTTCAGAACGAGGATGCTTTTGCCCCCTTCTCCGATCATGTTGAACTTCGAAGACTGGTTCTTGCGGCTGTGCCGAAGTTTTTACTTCTACTTTTACTTCCTGCAATATGGATGGAGTAGCTGCAGTTCTTCGAAGCCAACCTTCTTTCGACCTTGCATACTCCTCAAAGTATGACATCAACTGAGAAACCGAGGATATGCTTTTCCTATGAAGCTTATCTAGGAGGCCTTGATGAGTGACACCTTCCCGAGCTGCATCAACTACCGAAGATGTAGACAACCCTCGGATCTGCGACTTCGTATGAGCGAAGCGCTTAAAATATTGCCTCAAGGTCTCTCCAGGGAGCTGCTTTACCTGGAAAAGACTTCCCGTCGACATTAGAGGCACGAAGGTGCCTTGAAAATTGCTTACGAACTTCTTCTTCAGCTGCCCCCATGAATTAATTGATCCTGGCTTCAAAGACCAGAACCACCTTAATGCCACTCCTTGAAGAGCTAAAGGGAAGCACTTTGCCATGGTATCTCGAACTCCTCCACTAGCTTCAATTGCTAGGGCATAAGAACGGACAAATTCTCCAGGATCTTCATCTCCGACATACTTACAGAGCTTCGAAGTCTTAAACTTTGGGTCAAATCGAACTTTTTGCAGCTCAGGATGCAGCGGAGATTCAGTATCGAAGGAGGCGTTCTCCGGGGCTTCGGGATAGATGGGTTCGTCGTCTTCAGGCACTTCTGGAATAACCGGGATGGCTTGAGAACGAAGCCTATTGGCAGCTTCTTGCCGCCACCTCGCTACTTCAGCTTGGAGACTGGCCATTTGAGTGGTCGTATCAACAAGATTGTCTTCATCTCCTCCGGAAGGATCTTCCGGGTCTTGAGAACTGAGAGGATCAGTTCGAAGTGGGATTGAAGGTGGAAGAGGGACTCCGGGTGGTCGAAGTATAGATGGAGTCAGTGGAGGAACTCCGTATGCTCGAGGAATGGAAACCCCTTCCGGAGTTTGAGGTGGAGGAAACGTCGAAGGTCCTCCGACCTCAACCGTGTCAGACGGTGCCTCTCCGGAGATCCGAGAAGACCTCCGAACAGGATTACGAGTTGTGCTCCGCTTAGGAGGCATGATGTAAGAAGTTGGTAGAGAACGAAGTTTCTTGGACTAGGTTCCCCACGGACGACGCCAACTGTTGGCGTAAAAGATTACGCTAACAGGTTTCTGTAGATTAGAAACTAACAAACGAAGTGTTTGCGAAGTGAACTGTTCTAAGCCTTCGAAAGGATAACAACTTAGAATAGTTCGAATGTGTATATTGAATAACTTGTATCCGGTCCTCTTTACAGGGCAAATCGGGGGGTATTTATAGGCCTAAACATTAAGGAAAAGACCTTTTTACCCCTCTATTACAACCGACATAGCGGAAACTATTCGGTACCCTCAATAGGGCTAAATTGGTAAAAGACTAATCTAATGAGAAATAAGATAAGTCTTCCATCTCAGCTGGCAGAAAAGATCTTAAAGAGCCTTAGTTCGAAGATATACTTCGAACCAAGGTCCTTTTTCATACTCCGAGCTTGACTTAGGACATCTCCGAAGATGCATGTTTGGGAAACCTTTGAATCCATTATCTGCTTTTGCGTTGTTGCTGCAATAACCCTGAGGATGGAATATTTTCCCCCAACAGCAGTCAATCATATCTGAGAAGCATGCTTTTTACACTCAACCTGCACCCCAGTTGCATTCATTGCATATTTTTTAAGGGGAGTTGCATTTCAGGGGGAGTTTTGAGTCTGTGTTTCTTTAGAGTGCATTTAGTCTCACTTGATGAGTCCAATTGTCAACAAGGGGGAGAAATTTTGGGTTACTCGATCTTTTAAAAGAGTTTAGGGGGAGTTTGGGCTTTCTCTGGGATTTGTTTTAGGGGGAGTTTTAGTCTCCTTTGCCTTTACTCTTTGGATATCCTTGTTGATAATTCTGAGATTGCACTTATTTTTGAGTTTTTATTTTGGTTAACCATAATGACTGTTTTTTCTTGCTTTTGTTCAGCTTTTGGTCATTAGGGTTAAACTTTTATTTTATTTTCTTCTTTCTGTTTTCTTTTGTTTTTGTTTTCGTGTTTCCACATGTTTTGTAGGTTCTGAAGAATTGCTGAAGAGTGTGTTGACAATGCACTCATCAAGGGGGAGATTGAGGAACCATGATGAAGAGCATGGGCCTTATGGCTCTAGATGTGATGAGTGATTGTCAACGGAAGTCAAAGAGGAGACATGAAGAGAAGATGAGACCTGTCGTGTCTAGGGCGCGTGTGACTCAGGTACACGGGCAGCGAGCGACTGCCGGGCAGAGGGGTCACGGAGTCGGGCTGGCCCAATCCGAGTACATGGGCTAGGAGCGGCAGAGGATCCACTGGTCTGTTGACCGGGATTGACTCAGGTACACGGGCGACGAGCGATTGCCATGCTGAGGAAGCTACGGAATCTGGTCGGCCCAATCCGGGTACCCGGTGCGAAGACGGTGGACGCTTTGTCAGTTTTGGTGCAAAACTGACAAACGATGATTATCTTTATTTAGGATTTTATTATTTTGCCTTTAGGCCCACAGTCTGTGTTATTCGAGTCAGTAAAAATCCTAAGGGCATTTTGGTCATTTCCAATTTTATTTTCAGAATCAGTGTAATTTACCCTAGGGGAAAATTTGACTTTTTCCCTTTTAGTGGGCTTCCTATAAATAGGCCCCAACCCCCTAGGGTTAGGGTCTACTCATTTGGCAATTAAAAATTTGAGTTCAATCTATTCCCTATTTTTTTCTTTCGTCACTGCCGATATTTCTTCTCTGCCGCCGTTCATGTTTATCCCTCTCGCGCGTAGGTGCTGGTAGCGACGACTTCCCTATCACAAGCAGGCGCTGGCAGTGACGGCCATGGGCAGCAGCGCGCGGCGCATGGTAGCCGAGACACAGCGGCGCGTGCGTCAGCGTTTGCAGCGCGTCTGTGCAGTGAATAGGCAGCATCATGGAAATCGTCGCGTGGGCTGTGTTTTCATCGAGCGCAGTGCAACAGCAGGCTTTGACGCGCTGTAGCAGCTTCAGCGCATAGCGAAGAGGCAGCACAGCAGGTCTCGTCTTCTGCAGTGAAAAGCAGGTGGCAGGCACACCGGTGGGACCCCGAGCTACAGGCGACGTGACCAAGAAATACATCAGTAGTAGTGCACGACGCATGAAGGTGCAGCAGGGTCGAGGAGAAAAATCGACGCAGTTGGTGATGTCAACTGCGCTTGCAGCATCTTGGCGCAGCAGGATTACACGCACAAAGACCGAGATGAAGGTACTGTAGCAAATTTGATCCCTCCACAACGAATAGGAATAGGCCAAATAAGATTAGTACTAGCCCTTTCTTTTTTTTCTCGATTTACGTGCAATACATTAGTTTTATTTCTGAATTTATTTCTGAATGATCCATGATTTATTCACTTGATTAGTACTTTATTTTCAGATTGCAATATGAATGTTTATTGATATATCAAGGTGTTTTTTTCTGTGCACATCAAGTATTTGTTGAATCATCTGAGAACACATTTTTATTTACGGCATTTATTTTGTTTAGTTTAAATGTGGTTTTTAAGCACGTTGTTATTGTCTTTATGATTAGGACACCAGTGGTTTTTAGGCTAGACTATTTTAGTACCTGTGATCTGTTTTGTTTCTACTGATTGTCTGTCGAGGTGCGTTGGGTGTTGGGAGTAGGCCATTGTTTCGAAAGAAATTTTTTTAGCGCCCATTCACCCCCCACTAGTCGCTACTTTCGGTCCTACACTCAGTCCCCTATCCCCATCTGCAAACCTCACCGCCGGACAAAGATGGAGAGCGGCGTCCAGAGTTGCATCGTCATGGTCACGACTGTGATTTTTGCCTCTTGCAGTTGCCATGGCCTTCCTCCACTAGCTTACGTCGGCACCTCTGGGACTTGGGCCGGGCTTTTTTGGGCTGGCCCATGGCACGACATTCCAGCACGGCCTGTGGCCCAGCCCGGCCCGGTCCGTACATGGGCCGTGCTGGCCCGACCCATCTATGGGCCGTGCCTATGCCAGGCTGGTCGGCACGTGGGCCGGCATGGCCCGACCCGAATAATGGGCCATGCTTGGGCTGGCCCGGCACGAAATTGGCCCATCAAGCACGAAATTGGCCTATCAAGTTAAAATAGACTACTGAATGTACACACTAACTTTAGTCAGATTAAATGTACACATTAACATTGAATGTACACATTAACAGACTAACTAACACACAATATGAGGTAGAACTCCATCAAATTCTTGAATTTTTTGCCCTGGATTCCATTTACATACCATGTTAAAAACTTAAAATGATCCACTCCGAAAAATATTTCTGTAGTAAACAGAAAATAGTTCTAATTCAAAGCAAAAATCATCAACTACTGCAACATTACTCCTCTCGAATCTTGCAGGCTTCTCATACTCGTCCGAAAAGTAGTGAAGACAAAAGAACCAAGACGAAACTACGGAATAATCAGATACTCACATAGTCACATCTTGACAGGCTTCAAACTTTACCGTTCACCGCCATACCTCCTGGTCCTAGCTCCTCCGGCGCCACGGTCTCCAGTAGACCAGCACGGCGCCACTACTGCTCCAAGCCTCCAAGGCCCTAGGCCCCTAGCGACCGTCGTGTGGCCCGCGCCCCAGGCCCCAGCTACCGCAAACTGGTCACCGACTCGAGACAGACGTACCAGAGTCTAGAGCGTGGAGCTCGCTCGCGCGCGCGAGCTTGACCATGGCATGCAGGCTCCAGCTCCACGAAGACCCTTCACTACTCCAAGTAAACAAAGTAGTACACTAGTAGGAACTAGGAAGTAGTACGTATGTATTGGTTAGCTACATAGCCTACTAGCTAGCTACATAGCCTACTAGCTAGCTGCCAGCCCTACCCCTGTACTCCTGTCCTTGCTGTCCTTGCCCCTGTACTCTTGTCCTGTGCTGCTAGACCAAATTTGAATGAGGGCCCACATGGCGGTGGGTATTGCCGGTCTAAAGCATGTGTGTTGTGCAGTAGTCACACTGCAGCAAGACTACAGGACACCGGGATGTGATGGGGAGTGGTTGGGTGGGGCCCACCATGTGTACCTGGCATGTACTTGCTGCTCTTAGAAAAATAAAACTTCATGCAATAAAACCTACAACAGTGATGTACTCTCGTGTAGTCTTTTCACTTATTTACTTTTGACACATGCAGTGAATCGATAACATATAATACAGTAATTCTTGTACATGCGAATATAATCGTTGATATATTCTCATTTGAGCTCCGGTGCGCGCAACTGCGTGAAAGCACTATAAATACTCATGTGCATAGGCGCATAGTGAGAAACCAAGGGTTGGTTTCGGTGTTTGTGATGAGTGATTGACAGGTTTTTATCCTCTGGTTTGAAGGGTACCTCCGAAGGGTGTTCGAAGGTTGGACCTCCGAAGGTGTTCGGAGGAGGGTACCTCCGGAGGGGTTTCGGAGGTTGTACCTCCGAAGGGTGTTCGAAGGTGGTTTCACCGAAGTGTGTTCGGTGGGTTGGTTGCTGCAGCTGTTGCAGCGGAGTGTGCCTGTCGGAGGGGTCCGACAGTACACGATGACTGGGTGTGTACCGAAGGCTTCGGTACTTTGGGCGGTACACCGGAGTGTGTACCAGAGGTTGCTAACCCGGAGAGGTCTCCGCAGTACTGGATACACTTGTCTGTTTGTCTGTGGTGCACAGGGACTTCGGAGGCGACGGACAGGTTCGTAGCAGGTGAACCTGGGTCAAGCGGGAGGCTTGATGCCAGGGGAGCAGGGAGCTCCGTCACGGTGGCTGCGAAGGGGTCCAGGTCGGTCCTCGGGTCGAGGTGCGCCAGGTGAAGGCAGAGAGTGCGGAGCGTGGCTCCGGGTGAAGGTACTCCGAGACAAAGTCCTCGGAGGTGAGGCACTTCGAAGGTACTCCGGATGGAGTGACTTCGGAGTTGGTTGGAACAAGTCCTCTGCGGAGGCAAGGAGTTCGAAGTGTGCTCCGGAGGGATACATTCGAAGGTGCCCGATGAAGGTCTCAGAAGTCGAGGCGCATCGAAGGCATGGTCCGGGTGAGGCTCGTCGAGGAGTGTGCTCGGGGAGAGACACTGCGACGAAGTGCTCATGGAATGCTTCATGCGAAGGCCTTGGACGAAGGAGGGACTTCGAAGGGTGGTACTCCGAAGGTGGGGCTTCGGAGTGAGGAAGGCTTCGGAGCGAGGCTAACTCCGGAGCAAGGTTGACTTGAGGTGCTTCGGCCTGCATGGCTTCGGTACACGGACTGATGGAGTTCGAGCTGGGTGAAGCTGCGAAGCCGTGGTGGTCCACTCCGGAGGTGTTGGTGCGAAGGCCCAAGGGCTTTGACGGCTTCGGCTCAAAACCGTCACTATATCGGAGGCTATCTTCGGCGAAGCGAAGGCCACCAGGCTCAAGGCTTCTCGCCGAAGCTACCGCACCCTCGCGTGCGAAGGGAGGCTCCAAAAGGTCAAAGACTGCAAAGGCTGACACTGTCTGCTCTGCAAAAAGCTGACGCCGTCCCCTCTACAAAGCTGACAGAGAAGCCTCCAGAATAAAGTTGGACTACCTTTTGTACCCCTCTGTTCTGTAGAGACAAAACTGGTTTAAACCCTAGGGGTAAAGTAGTCAATTCCTTTGGGTGAACTGTGGGCTATAAATATGGGGGCTCGGTAGGTAACATTTAACACTTTGAGCATTTACTGTTGAGCTCCTGTAGCCACATACCTCGCTGTATTCATCCAGAGTTCATTTTATTGTGTTCCTTGTTCAAGCGTCGAAGCCCTGCTTCTGTGTGCTTTTTTGCTTGATCTCGTGTTACATACCTCGCTAGTTGTAGTGCACCGAAGCCTGTCTAGGCGAAGGTTGTTTTGAGCGAAGTGTGTTTTTCAGTGTGCTGTCGCTCTGTGTAACTTGAGGCTTGCCCTCACAGATTACTAGCGAAGCCCTGATCGAAGCCCGTTTTGCTTCTTGTGTCGAAGCCCTTAGCGAAGTCCGTTTGTGTGTGTTTAGACCTTCGTGTACGAAGCCCAGCACCAGTTGCTGCTGCCAAGTACTTGGTCGAAGTCCTCAGTGAGGTGTCCACTCTTGCGAAGGGTGAAGTGTGAAGCCTGCTCAAAGCACCTTGTGTGCGGAGCCTGCACTGACTTAGCAGAGTAGATTTTCGAAGGGTGTAAGTGGAGCGAAGTCTTCTTGGCTTCGAACTTTTGCTCCTGCGAAGCCTGTGTTCGGAGCTGTCGAAGTACCTCCGAACCAGACCTTCGAAGGTAGTGTTCGAAGCCTGTTTCGCAGAAGACAGAACCAAACCGTAGCATATGGGAAGTGAAGATATCCAGCATTGAGGAGTCCACAGGATATGACACATTGACCTGTGATGAACTCTTTAGCAAGCTGAAGTCCACAAAGATTGCCAAGGCATCTCTTGCAGTGCACAGAAGCTCTTTGCCACAGCCATTGGCATTGGTTTCTAGCACTAGCCGTGGCACCACTGCAGAACCAAGCACATCTGGCACTTGTGTTCTTGCAGATGGTTTTGCTTTGTCCTCCCTGGTCTCCGTCACAAAGGAGCAGGTGGACACTCTGGATGATGATGAGCTTGCTCTCATTGCCAGAAGGTTCACCCGTTTTCACCATGAGAGACGGGATCAGAGGAGAAGTGGTTTTAGTGGTTGTTTTGAATGTGGTGACACCTCTCACATTAAGGCCAATTGCCCAAAACTCAAGAAGAGAGATGAGAGTGAGCGCCCCAAATACCACAAGGAGAGGAAACCCTTTGTGTAGGGCAAGCGCGGCAAGATGGCTAAGAAAGTAGCCAAGGCCGCTTCCAGAGCATTTGTTGCTGCTCTCAGCGACATCGACACTTCCTCAACTGAGGAGTCGAGCTCTGAGGAGGAGGAGTCCCCAAGGAAGGAGGACAAGAAGGACAAGAAGGGACGAGACTTCACCGGCCTTTGCTTCATGGCCGACAGCGATCACAGCGGCGATGAGCTAGACTCATCTGAGGTACCTCTATCATCTGACCAGCTATTAATTAAATTAGATGAGCTGAATGAAGTAGTTCTTGGTCAGGATAGATTACTTGTGCAAGCTGCTAGAGAAAGAAAAGACCTTAGACTTAGGCTAGAATTTGTTTCTACTGAATATGCCATGCTTAAGTCTAAAGTTGATGATGCTGAATGTGATTCTTGTACCACTGTCATGGGTGAGCTTGCTCAGTTGCGTTCTGTTCATGCTCAAACTCTATCTGGGCTTGAGACTGCACAGAAGCAGCTTTTGGAGGTGGATTCTAGACCTCATGATATTATTGAATGCATGAACTGCTCTTTATTACGCGAAAGCATTAATTTACGTGATAAGCATGTTCATGATTTAGAGGCTAGATTGGAGAGGGCCGGTAGTTCTAAGGATGTGCAACCTGTTTGTGACACTTGCATTACCCTTAAGGACCAGCTAGGCACTGTTAGAGAGCGAGCTGAAAACCTCATGTCAGAAAATGAATACCTTCTTTCCGTGGTAAATAAGTGCACTGAGGGAAAGGGTAGGATGGATTTGCTCTTGGCCAAGACCAAGTTGTGTGCTGACAGAGCAGGGGTAGCTCTAGGTTTGGGTTTTGAGAGGACACCTTCAGACAGTAAGTTCAAAACTGTTTTTACCTCTCCCACTACCCTAGAGAAAGAGAGAGCTCTGTTAGACACCCCATCAGCCAAAAAGCCTACCCAACCACCAAAGAAAACCACACCTCATGCCAAGAAAAATCCTCCCAAGAAAACCACTCAGAAGAAGCCCAAGGAGCCTGTGAGGGTTGCTCCTGTGACCCATGAGAGTGCCCCTCGGAGAGTGTTTCACTTTTCCTACTGTCAACGGGCGGGTCATTTGGTTGGTTTCTGTTTTCGTCGCATCAAGGATGAGCGACGCTCTCAGGCGATGAGTTACCAGGACATGCATTACCCATCTTTAGGTATGCATGAGTCTGAGTTTTACTATCGTCCTGCTTTTGAGGCTCCTCGTGCTTCTCGGAGAGGTTTTGCTCCTCGAGGTGTTCACCATGTTCCATATGGTGTTAGACCTCGGGCGAGTAGCTTTGTACCTCATCAGAGTAGGAGACCTCGACATGTTGTTTGATCACAGTATGTAGGTAGACCTCGCACTTTGCATCATTCAGATTATCATGTGCGTAGACCGTCTACTTTTACTGTGCCTACTACTCGTGTCACTCAGTGCTGGATGCCTCGTCATTATTTCACTCACCCCAGCACTGAGCGATTGAGATACTCTTATCATGTGTAGGCGACAGATCGAGGCTTGGAGGACATGTGGATCATGGACTCCGGTTGTTCGCGCCACATGACCGGAGATGCAGCATGGTTCTCCAGCCTCACCACAACCAAGCAAAGGGAACATATCACCTTCGGAAACAATCGAAGGAGTAGAATGAAAGGTAAAGGTGTGGTAAGAATTAACTCGAATTTCACTCTCAAAGATGTTGCTTTGGTTGAAAACCTGGGATACAATTTGTTGTCTGTATCTCAGTTGCTTGATGAGGGCTTCGAAGTGCGATTCCATCGCGATACTTCGCAAGTGCTCAATTCTGATGGCGTTGTGGTGTGTAAGATCTTTAGAGTTGGGAGAGTTTTTGGAGCTGATTTTTTAGAGTCGTCTGGTTCTTCTCATTGTCTTGTTGCACATTCGACTTCTGAGCTTTGGAAGTGGCATAGGAGACTAGGGCATATGAGCTTTGAGTTGCTCGCTCGTCTGAGCGCCCTAGGCCTGATCCGAGGATTGCCCAAGCTCAAGTTTGAGAAGAATTTAGTTTGCGCTCCGTGTCGACATGGAAAAATGATTGCTGCTTCGCATTCGCCAGTCACCACAGTGATGACTGAACAACCCGGAGAACTTCTCCATATGGACACTGTAGGTCCCTCTCGGGTTAGTTCTTTAGGCGGCAAATGGTATGTTTTAGTAATTGTCGACGATTTCTCTCGCTACTCTTGGGTCTTCTTTCTTGCCAGCAATGATGAAGTGTTTTCACACTTTCGGAGCTTGGCTTTGAGACTTTTCACTGAACTCCCTAGTGCATTGAAATTCATTCGAAGCGATAATGGCACTGAGTTCAAAAATAGTCTCTTTGTTGACTTTTGCATGGAGCATGGCATAGAACATCAATTCTCTGCTCCACGGGTTCCTCAACAAAATGGTGTTGTTGAGAGGAAGAACCGCACTTTGGTTGAGATGGCTAGGACGATGCTTGATGATCATAGGACTCCTAGAAAACTTTGGGCTGAGGCCATGAACACTGCATGTTACATCTCAAACCGTATATTCTTGCGCTTAATTTTAAATTTGACATCTTATGAGCTGCGTTTTGGGAGACAGCCCAAGGTTACTCATCTTCGAGTTTTTGGCTGTCGCTGCTTTATCCTAAAACGTGGTAACTTGGATAAATTTGAGTCGCGATCTTCTGACGGGATCTTTTTGGGTTACACTACTCATGGTCATTCTTATCGTGTTTTTAATTTGGAAACTAACACTGTCATCGAGTCATGTGATGTGACTTTTGATGAATCAACCCCCTCTGTTAGTTCTGCTTTTGAACAGGCAAATGAACACGACATGGAACAGACCTTATACGAAGAAGAAGATCCTGGTGAATTCGAGGATGAACCCCTGCTACCCTCGACATCGACCCCCGAAGCTGACCCTGCTTCAACTACTTCGGCACGAGGTCCCGAAGCGACTACCTCAACATCGGTCATCTTGGACCACTCCAACGCACAAGTTGAGGGGGAGACTGCATCCCGCCGCGAGGCTCCACATCATGTTCAAAGGATGCACCCTCCCGAGCAGATCATTGGTGAGCTTGATCAAAGGGTAGCACGTTCTCATGCTCATTTCATTGATTCAGCTTTTGTTGCTTCTTTCGAGCCCTTAGATGTTAGTCATGCACTTTCTGATTCTAGTTGGATCAATGCCATGCATGAAGAGCTTGAAAATTTTGAGAGAAACAAAGTCTGGTCATTAGTTGATCCTCCACCAAATGTTCATTTCATTGGAACAAAATGGATTTTCAAAAATAAACAAGGAGAGGATGGGACTATAGTCAGAAACAAGGCTAGACTTGTAGCTCAGGGCTTTTCTCAACTAGAAGGGATTGATTTTACTGAAACTTTTGCACCTGTTGCTCGCCTTGAGGCCATTAGGATTTTGCTTGCCTTTGCGACATCCCGGGGATTCAAACTCTATCAAATGGATGTCAAAAGTGCTTTTCTTAATGGCTTCATAGGTGAAGATGTTTATGTAAAACAACCCCTGGTTTTGAAAACCCCAAGTACCCACATAAAGTCCTTAAACTTCATAAGGCTCTTTATGGACTCAAGCAGGCCCCTCGGGCTTGGTATGATAGACTTAAGTCTTTTCTGCTTGAGCGAGGGTATTTGATGGGCTCTGTTGATAAAACACTGTTTACTCTCAAGCATGCCAAAGATTTCCTCCTAGTTCAGATTTATGTGGATGATATCATCTTTGGTGGCTCATCTCATGCTTTGGTTGCCGAGTTTGCAGATACCATGAGCAGGGAATTTGAAATGTCAATGATGGGTGAACTCACCTTTTTCCTTGGATTGCAAATCAAGCAAAGCAAACAAGGTACTTTCGTCCACCAGACAAAGTACACCAAGGACCTGCTCAAGAAGTTTGATATGTCCGATGCGAAGCCCCTCGCCACTCCAATGGCTACATATGTAGCATTGGACCCTGACGAAGATGGAGAAGCCGTAGATCAGAAGGAGTTCCGGAGCATGATTGGCTCCCTCCTCTACTTGACTGCTACGAGGCCGGATATACACTTCGTTGTGTGTCTGTGCGCTCGTTTTCAGGCTTCACCACGAGCTTCGCACCGCCAAGCGGTAAAGCGCATCTTAAGGTATCTCAAACACACCCTTGAATTTGGCATATGATATTCAGCATCTTCATCTTTATGTCTTCGAGGTTATTCCGATGCGGATTTTGCTGGGTGTAGAATTGATAGGAAGAGTACCTCTGGTACTTGTCATTTTCTGGGTACTTCACTGGTTTGCTGGTCTTCCCGCAAACAGTCTAGTGTTGCACAATCGACGGCTGAGGCCGAATATGTTGCTGCAGCTAGCTATTGCTCTCAGATTTTGTGGATGGTTTCCACTTTACGGGATTTCGGGTTAGATTATAAGAGTGTTCCACTTTTCTGTGATAACACTAGCACTATTTGTATTGCAAACAACCCGGTTCAGCATTCCAGAACCAAACACATTGATGTGCGATATCATTTTCTCAGAGATCACAATGAGAAGGGTGATATTGAACTTCAATGTGTTGATACCCAACACCAGCTTGCCGATATTTTTACAAAACCCCTCGATGCTTCTCGATTTGCCTACTTGCGTGGGGAACTTGGTATTTGTCACCCTTACGGCATTTTGTGAGGGGGAGCAGTTTTAGATTGATGTGCATTTGCTACTTGTGGGCTGAAATTGCATTTACATCTTTTGCACTTATATGCCTGCTTATAATTCATGAAATCATGACAGCTCAACTCTTTTTAATTCATCTGAAACATTCATGTGCATGATGTTTTCTTTTCAACATCAAATCGTGCTCACTGCTTAGTCTTGAATCTAGCATGTTTAGGCAGGACTGCTTTAGCTATCTTTTATCTGCTTGATAGCAAGACTCATTTCTTTGGATGCTAAAAATTGCAACTTGAAAAATTGTTCTACATTTTCATGGATATTCATCAAGTGTTTAAACTAATTGATTCACTTAGTTAAAATCAAAAACTCCATGATTTGCATGCTTCAAGTTAAAAGATCCAGGTGGGTTTGTTTGTCGCACTACCCTATTCTAGACTGCTTACCATTGCACATTGGTGTGAACTGGAATAGTGTAGTGTATGCCAAAATCATTGCCTTAAGCTTCTTATAGTTTTCATGCCTAGGCTTGGCCTGATTGGAAAGTATAAGGTGGACAAACAAATAACCCCTGGCACTAAGAAAAGAACAACAAAATTCATTGATTATCAAGTTTGCTTTTCCTGCTCCATTTGAACTGGACTTGTCTGTCTAAGAGTAGAAATTGACTAGCTTTGCGCAGCCCTTGCTTTTACTAGTCTAGTTTCCTTGACTAAGTGGTGATGCTTTTCTTTCAAAAATGATCAAATCACATGCTTCATCATGTTTTTAGAGAATGTTCATTTGAGCTGAGCCCATGATCATTGGTGTTATTGTTGGCATATTTTTGCTTCATATGTCTTTGCAATTCTGCTCATTTTGAAGCTTTGCATCTTTTACATGCTCCTTGATGCTTGCATTGCCAAAGGGGGAGAAATTCCTAAAGGGGAAGAGACTTGCTACGTTCTCTGCCGCAAGGGGGTATAATTTCCAAAGGGGGAGAAAATGTGACATAAAGGTTCTTTGTTGCCAAAGGGTGAAAACTTAACTCAGGGGGAGTTTTTATCTTGAGAAAGGGGAGATTTGCCGAAAGGGCTTTTACTCTTTTGAAAAGGGGAGGAAAATTCTTTTGTCAAGTGACATGATTTGGCTCTTTTCTGAGTTTTTATGGTCACTTGTGTGCTGAAAGTTTTTAAATTTTCATGGATTTAAAGTTGGTTGTCAATGCACTCATCAAGGGGGAGATTGAGAAACCAAGGGTTGGTTTCGATGTTTGTGATGAGTGATTGACAGGTTTTTACCCTCTGGTTCGAAAGGTACCTCCGAAGGGTGTTCGGAGGTTGGACCTCCGAAGGTGTTCGGAGGAGGGTACCTCCGGAGGGGTTTCTGAGGTTGTACCTCCGAAGGGTGTTCGGAGGTGGTTTCACCGAAGTGTGTTCGGTGGGTTGGTTGCTGCAGCTGTTGCAGCGGAGTGTGCCTGTCGGAGGGGTCCGACAGTACACGATGACTGGGTGTGTACCGAAGGCTTCGGTACTTTGCGCGGTACACCGGAGTGTGTACCGGAGGTTGCTAACCCGGAGAGGTCTCCGAAGTACTGGATACACTTGTCTGTTTGTCTGTGGTGCGCAGGGACTTCGGAGGCGACGGACAGGTTCGTAGCAGGTGAACCTGGGTCAAGCGGGAGGCTTGATGCCAGGGGAGCGGGGAGCTCCGTCACGGTGGCTGCGAAGGGGTCCAGGTCGGTCCTCGGGTCGAGGTGCGCCAGGTGAAGGCAGAGAGTGCGGAGCGTGGCTCCGGGTGAAGGTACTCCGAGACAAAGTCCTCGGAGGTGAGGCACTTCGAAGGTACTCCGGATGGAGTGACTTCGGAGTTGGTTGGAACAAGTCCTCAGTGGAGGCAAGGAGTTCGAAGTGTGCTCCGGAGGGAGACATTCGAAGGTGCCCGATGAAGGTCTCAGAAGTCGAGGCGCATCGAAGGCATGGTCCGGGTGAGGCTCGTCGAGGAGTGTGCTCGGGGAGAGACACTGCGACGAAGTGCTCATGGAATGCTTCATGCGAAGGCCTTGGACGAAGGAGGGACTTCGAAGGGTGGTACTCCGAAGGTGGGGCTTCGGAGTGAGGAAGGCTTCGGAGCGAGGCTAACTCCGGAGCAAGGTTGACTTGAGGTGCTTCGGCCTGCATTGCTTTGGTACACGGACTGACGGAGTTCGAGCTGGGTGAAGCTGCGAAGCCGTGGTGGTCCACTCCGGAGGTGTTGGTGCGAAGGCCCAAGGGCTTTGACGGCTTCGGCTCAAAACCGTCACTGTATCGGAGGCTATCTTCGGCGAAGCGAAGGCCACCAGGCTCAAGGCTTCTCGCCGAAGCTACCGCACCCTCGCGTGCGAAGGGAGGCTCCAGAAGGTCAAAGACTGCAAAGGCTGACATTGTCTGCTCTGCAAAAAGCTAACGCTGTCCCCTCTGCAAAGCTGACAGAGAAGCCTCCAGAATAAAGTTGGACTACCTTTTGTACCCCTCTGTTCTGTAGAGACAAAACTGGTGTAAACCCTAGGGGTAAAGTAGTCAATTTCTTTGGGTGAACTGTGGGCTATAAATATGGGGGCTCGGTAGGTAACATTTAACACTTTGAGCATTTACTGTTGAGCTCCTGTAGCCACACACCTCGCTGTATTCATCCAGAGTTCAATTTTATTATGTTCCTTGTTCAAGCGGCGAAGCCCTGCTTCTTTGTGCTTTTTGCTTGAGCTCGTGTTACATACCTCGCTAGTTATAGTGCACTAAAGCCTGTCTAGGCGAAAGGTGTTTTGTGCGAAGTGTGTTTTCAGTGCGCGTTCGCTCTGTGTAACTTGAGGCTTGACCTCACAGCTTACTAGCGAAGCCCTGATCGAAGCCCGTGTAGCTTCTTGTGTCGAAGCCCTTAGCGAAGTCCGCTTGTGTGCGTTTAGACCTTCGCGTACGAAGCCCAACACCAGTTGCTGCTGCCAAGTACTTGGTCGAAGTCCTCAGTAGGGTGTCCACTCTTGCGAAGGGTGAAGTGCGAAGCCTGCTCGAAGCACCCTGTGTGCGGAGCCTGCACTGACTTAGCAGAGTAGATTTTCAAGGGTTGTAAGTGGAGCGAAGTCTTCTTGGCTTCGAACTTTTGCTCCTGCGAAGCCTGTGTTCGGAGCTGTCGAAGCACCTCCGAACCAGACCTTCGAAGGTAGTGTTCGAAGCCTGTTCCGCAGAAGACAGAACTAAAACCGAAGGCTAGTTTTTAGCCCGAAATTTTAAAAGCTCCCATTCACCCCCCCTCTGGTCGCCGTTTCCGGTCCAACACATAGCATCAGCCATCAACAAGCTAGCTAGCAGTTTTCTTTCCGAATAGCTAAAAAATATATTAGTGAGCAATGTGCTCGGAATGGGGTGAGACTCATAGGAGGTCGACTTCTTTGAGACCTCAAAAGCGTCGTTTTTCTCCTCCCCGTATGTCGGTCGATGCCTGACAACTATCACCAAGCATGGATGACTACGGGATGGATGATCATAATATAGATGGAATGGAGCGAGCTGACAATGCTCCCGTGCACCAATCCATCCCCGATGACAACACGGCGACCCAATCTATCCCAGTAGAAGAGGCACCTGCTATGCCATCGGGCTCTAAGAATTCAGAGTGCTGGAAGCACTTTGAGACATTCAAGGAGCTACAAAATGGGCAAATGGTAGATCGTGCACGTTGTAAGTATTGTAACAAAATTTTGTTTGCATGTCATGGTGGAGAGACATGTCATCTAAATTGTCATTACAAGAAATATCTTGCGGA